>CM077674.1:68052826-68775326 GCA_039707655.1 Elymus sibiricus | reverse complement strand
TTATCCATGAATATTATTTGAGTCTTCTCTGATCTCTTTTATGCATGATTATTATAGCTTCATATTTCTTCTCTGATCTATTGATTTGGTTTGGCGAACTAGATTGATTTATCTTGCCATGGAAAGAGGTGCTTTGTAATGGGTTCGATCTTGCGGTGCTCAATCCCAGTGACAGAAAGGGACATGGCACGTATGTATCGCTGCTATTAAGGGTAAAAAGATGGGGTTTATTCATGCGTGAGTTTACTTTGTCTACATCATGTCATCTTGCTTAAGGCGTTACTCCATTCTTTATGGACTTAATACACTAGATACATGCTGGATAGCGGTCGATGTGTGGAGTAATAGTAGTAGATGCAGGCAGGGGTCGGTCTAATTTTCTCGGATGTGATGCCTATATACATGTTCATTGCCTTGGATATCGTCATGATTATTTGCTTTTCTATCAATTGCCCAACAGTAATTTGTCTATCCACCGTATGCCATTTTCTTGAGAGAAGCCTCTAGTGAAATCTATGGCCCCCGGGTCTATCTAAATCATATATTAAAAACCCTAAAAATACTTGCTGCACTTCTTTTTTGTTTCAATCTATCTATCTATCACATACAATTTAATCTTGCAACTTACCGCCGAGGGATTGACAACCCCTCGTTTGCATTGGGTGCAAGGATTTGTTGTTTGTGTGCAGGTACTGCTAACGAGGTGTTACGTGATTCTCCTACTGGATTGATAACCTTGGTTTCATAACTGAGGGAAATACTTACCTCTACTGTGCTGCATCATCCCTTCCTCTTCGGGGAAAATACCAACGCAAGCTACAAGTAGCAGGAGTCCCTAGATATTTAATGACTGATGGTGGTTCACATTTTATTCATGGTGCTTTCCGTAAGTTGCTTGCTAAAGATGATGTTAACCATAGAATTGCATCTCCTTATCATCCTCAGTCTAGTGGTCAAGTTGAATTAACTAATAGAGAAATAAAATTGATTTTGCAAAAGACCGTTAATAGATCCAGAAAGAATTGGTCTAAGAAACTCGATGATGCATTATGGGCTTACAGAACTGCATATAAAAATCCTATGGGTATGTCTCCGTATAAAATGGTTTATGGAAAAGCATGTCATTTACCTCTTGAGTTAGAACATAAAGCATATTGGGCAATTAAAGAGCTTAACTATGATTTTAAACTTGCCGGTGAGTAGAGGTTATTTGATATTAGCTCTTTAGATGAATGGAGAACCCAAGCCTATGAAAATGCTAAGTTGTTTACAGAAAAAGTTAAATGATGGTATGATAAGAGAATTCAAAAACGGGAATTCAATGTAGGTGATCATGTTCTATTATACAATTCTCGTTTAAGATTTTTTGCAGGAAAGCTTCTCTCTAAATGGGAGGGGCCATATGTCATCGAAGAAGTTTACCGTTCCGGAGCCATCAAAATAAACAACTCCGAAGGCAACAACCCGAGAGTGGTGAATGGGCAAAGAATTAAGCATTATATTTCAGGTACTCCCATTAATGTTAAAACAAATATTATTGAAACAATTACACCGGAAGAGCACATAGAGGAGTCCTTCCGGAACGCTCCAGAACCCTGAAAAGGGGTAGGTATATATGTGATACAGTAAGTAAACCGACTCCAAAAATTCCATAAAAAATATTTCTGTCTATTTTGGAATATTAGGAAAATTACAAAAATAAGAAACAGCCGAGGGGACCCATGAGTCGCCCACAAGGCAACAAGGCGCGACCCCCCCGGGGCGCACCGTGATGCCTTGTGGGCTCCAGGTGTGCCTTCCCGACTCTGTTTTCTTCCCGTATGTTTGTTTTGCAAGATAAAAATTCTTTATATATACTCCCGTATGTTTTGACCACCGTATCGCAAGTTTTTCCTCTGTTCTTGTTTCGTGCTGTTTTCTGTCAGATTTCGAGGCCAGGCATCATGTCTTCCTCTTCCTCCAACTACGTGGGAGACGACGCTTGGTTGCTGCAGATGGAGCTCAGGAGGGTGGAGGAAGGAGAGGTTACCATGGAAGAAGATGATGGAGATTCGCTTGAGGTCCACCCTCCGGCTTCCGAGAGGGGCACCCTTGTCGGCATCTCCACAATTCCAAATACTCAGCAAGCCGTGAGAAGCACTACAAGCCATGGGAGTCCAGAGGTACAAGAAGGGCTTCCTCCTAGGAGGCCTTTACACAGGTTACATCGGAACAACTTTCATAATTTAGTTCACAACTATGGGGTTGAAACTACTCCTCGTATGCACATACCCTCCAATTGGGACATCTCTCGTCCAAGTGAAAGTGATGCAGGAAATAATGCTTGGGGGCCAGAGAATAAGCATATTATGGCCGAAGTCCAATAGAATACAGAGATGATACAGCATGTGCTCCGGGAAATTCAGAGCCTAAAGGAGATCCTAATTAATGTCATGAAGGACAAGCCCACCACCTCACCATCACCACCATCACCGAGGAAGGACACTTGAGTACACGGGTATGGGCACTCCCCTTGGCTTGTTCCAAGCTTGGGGGAGGTGCCCCGGTATCGTATCACCATCACTTTCTCATCATCATTATCTATCTTAGTTCGATCCTTAGTTATTTCGTGATTTAGAGGAATAAAATTTTAGTATGATCTAGCTTTGAGTGTTTGCTTTGTGATCCATCTATCTATGTAATCGAGTGTGAGATTTATATAATAAAGAGTAGTTTGCTTTTGCTTCTTTACTTTTACGTTTCAATCAAAAGAAATAAAGAAAGAATAAAAATAAGATCATATGCTAATCCCATGGGGAGCGATGACTTCACATAAAAGAAGTATAATTGATAAAACTTGTTGGAAGTTGACAAACATAGCATCGGTCATTGTAGCAATTCATGAAAAAGTAATAAAGGAAGAGAGGTCTCACATATAAATACACTATCTTGGACATCTTTTATGATTGTGAGCCCCCATCAAATATTCTATGTCTATTAGTTGACGTTGGACAAGGAAGACAACATAATGGGTTATGTTTGCTTATATTCACATAGAAGTTATATTGTTTTGGATCCTCCAACATGTGGTGTTTGCCTCCTATCTTTTGCTAGCCAAAAATCCACACCAAGTAGAGATACTACTTGTGCATCCAAAACCTTAAACCAGTTTCATGCCATGAGAGTCCACCATATCTACCTATGGATTGAATAAGATCCTTCAAGTAAGTTATCATCGGTGCAAAAGCAATAAAAATTGCTACTAAATATGTATGAAATTTTATTGTAAGGGAAAATAAGCTTTGTACGATCTTGTGATGGTGGAGCAATAAAAGCGACCGACTGCATAATAAAGGTCGCTATCACAAGGGGCAATATAAAGTGACGTTCCTTTACATTAAGAGCTTGCACATCCAAAAACAAAAAGCGCATGACAACCTCTGCTTCCCTCTACGAAGGGCCTATCTTTTACTTTATGTATTTACTTTCATGCAAGAGTCGATAGTATTCTCCTTTATTCCGTTTTTATTTTCTCTTTTGGCAAACATCATGTGGTGGGGATTGATCCATGCATATATATCCAGTTGAATGTAGGTGATCATGAGTTATTATTGTTGACATTACCCTTGAGGTAAATACGTTGGGAGGCGAAATTATAAGCCCCTATCTTTCTATGTGTTCAACTGAAACTTTTGCTCCATAAGTATGACGCGAGTGTCAGCAATCATAGAAGACTAAATGATAGTTGAGTATGTGAACTTGCTAATCAAAGCTCTTACATAGACTCTTTCTGATAATATGATGAATTGCAATTGCTTCAGTGACTGAGATCATAGTTTGTTAGTTTTCAATTTGGTTTATGGTTCATACTTTAACTTGTGAATGAATTGTCACTTTTTCATGAGAAGTTTTATGAGATATATTGCTGTTATAATAAAGATCATGATGCTCCATGTTCGTATTTTATTTTTATCGACGTCTCTCTCTCTAAACATGTGGTCATGATTATCGATTTCGACTTTTCGCTTGAGGTCAAGCGAGGTCTAAGCTTGGGGGAGTTGATACGTCCAATTTGCATCATAATTTCCTATGAATAATTCTTATGTTTTTAATCATTATTTCACTTTATGGTATAATTCTTATGCCTTTTCTCTCTTACTTTGGAAGATTTACATGAAGAGGGAGAATGCCGGCAGCTGAAATTCTGGACCTGAAATGCCCACATCAGAGATACCTATTCTATAGAGCTCCAATTGACCTGAAACTTCACAGAGATTTTTTATTGAATATATAAAAAATACTGGAGAAAAGAAATACCAGAGGGGACCCACTAGTTGCCCACAAGGCAACAGGGTGCCCCCCCGGGCGCGTCCTGATGCCTTGTGGGGCCCCTGGCTGGCGTCTGGCCCCCTCCTTCTGCTATATGAAGCCATTTGCCCTAGAAAAAAATCAAGAGAAGACTTTCGGGATGAAGCGACGCCGTCTCGAGACGGAACCTGGGCAGGAGCACTTTTGCTCTCCGGCGAAGCGATTCCGCCGGGGATACTTCCCTCCGGGAGGTGGAAATCGAAGCCATCGACATCACCAACGATTCTCTCGTTGTGGGAGGACCAATCTTCATCAACATCTTCACCAGCACCATCTCATCTCAAACCCTAGTTCATCTCTTGTATTCAATCTTTGTCTCAAAACCTCAGATTGGTACCTGTGGGTTGCTAGTAGTGTTGATTACATCTTGTAGTTGATGCTAGTTGGTTTATTTGGTGGAAGATTATATGTTCAGATCCTTAATGCTATTCAATACCCCTCTGATCTTGAACATGAATATGATTTGTGAGTAGTTACTTTTGTTCTTGAGAACATGGGAGAAGTCTTGTCATAAGTAATCATGTGAATTTGGTATTCGTTCGATATTTTGATGATATGTATGTTGTTGCTTCCTTTAGTGGTGTCGTGTGAACGTCGACTACATGACACTTCACCATCTTTGGGCCTAAGGGAAGGCATTGTGGAGTAGTAATTAGATGATGGGTTGCTAGAGTGACAGAATGTAACACCCCCATGTATTAGCTACAGTGATCACCCTTTTGATAATGCCAAGTCACCATGATTAACAAGTCTTGATCACATTAGAATCATATCTCATTTCAAATTCCAATTCAAAGTGAAATTCAAATTTAAAGTGAAAATAAAAGTTGTTCAAATCTGAAAACTAAAATGTTCATTAAATAGCAAATAATCAATAACTATTTATGTTAAGAGAAACAACATCACCTAAAATCACTAGGTGACTCTATCATCCAAAAACAGTAACAAACAGCACCATTTAATCCCATTTTATTTAAATAAAATTCAAATGAAAACATATGGACCCCAAACCTTTTTCTGGCAGTGAGATAAATTGCACTGTAATTATTTGGGCAGGATTGATATTTTACAAAATTGTATTAGAGCTAAAAGAAAATAGAAAACAGAAACTAAAAACAGAAAACAGAAAAAGAAAAGAAGAAAACGAAAAAGGCCGCGCTGCTGGGCCTAAGTTAAACGCGGCCCAGCCCAGCCCGCCTATCTCTCCCCCTACCTCAACTGCTCACACCCGCGGCCGCTGTTGACCGCGCACGCGCCCGCGCCCCGGCCCCTCCTCCTCGCTGCTCGACACCGCGCAACCATGTGCCCGCCGAGGAGGATAAGGCCTCCCCCGCACCCCTCTGGCTAGCCCTCGCCCTGCCTCGCTCTCTCTCCCTCGTTCCCCCTTCTCACCCGAGCGCCGCCAAGGACGGCCGCGGCTGAACTACGCGGCCACCGTGCCCATCTCGCCGCCCCACCATGCCAGGAGAGACCGCCGACCTCCGCTACCTCGTCCCCTACCTCGAGCTCGACCCCTACGCCGTCCCGTCGTCGTCTGCGACCTCGTCATCATCTTCGGGCGCCGGAGATCGCCGTCGCCGTTCCGACTGCTACGCGCCTCCCCGAGCTCGCTGTGCTCCTCTACAGGGCCACTGTGAGCACCACCACCATCTCCTCTCTCCCTCTGAGCTCCCGTGGCCCCTAGCTAGCTGGCACTGCCACCGCACTCCGACCGCCGCCATTGCCGCCGCCCGCGAGCCGTGTGTGCTCCCGAGACCCCGCGCGAGCCACTGGCGCGCTCCAGAGCACGTTATGCGACGAACCCAGCCCCCATTAGCCCCCTCGCATGCTAACGTGCCTTTTTCGACAAAGCCGGAACAGCACCGCCGCCAACCGTCGTCGCCGGCGTCTTTCCGGCCGTCCCCGAGTCCAACCACTAGCCCCACGCGACGCGCGACCCCGCTAGCTCTCGAACGCGGGTAGCCACGCCTGTTTTGGACCACCGTGGCTCGAATCCGGGCTCGCCGAAGTTTCTCCGCCACGTACGGGCTCACCGGCGCGACTCCGGCCGGCGTCCAGCATGGCGCCGACGTGGCCGCCGTTGTGCCACTGACTGCGGGCCCCGCGGGCCCAGTTGACCGAGTCAACTCGGCTGACTGGGCAGCCCAGTCACCGACAGCTGGGCCCCGCGCAAATTTAAATGATTTAATAAATAAATAAAACGTTAATTAATTTGTTAATTAAATTAATTAGTTAATTAGACACTAACTAATGTGTCCCACCTGTTAATTAACTTAATTAATTAAACTAACTACTGTTAAGCCTAAACAGTCACTGACCAGTGGGACCCACTGGTCAGGTTTGACTCTGGTCAGCCAGAGTTGACCGCTGACGTCACATTGATGTCATGCTGACGTCACCATTTACTGTTTCGGATAATTCTAATTAAATAATTTCAGAAATTCCACAAAATGATTAAAACTTTGAAAAATCATATAAAATAAACCGTTACTCGGATGAAAATAATTTATATATGAAAAACGATCAGAAAAATATGAAGAATCCGAATATGCCATCCACATACCTGCCATACCCCTCTAACGTACAAAACATGGAACTTTTTGCCTGTTTCCAATAAATGAATAATGCATGACCTTAGTAAAATAATTCCAAATAAATTCCTAAATTAACTAAAACAATTAGTTTGGCAGTATATCACATCTGCATATCGTTTAGGCATGTCATGCATCCTTGTTGCATTGTTGCCGTGTATTTATTGTTTTTTTCCCCTCCTTCTCCCCCGATAGCCCCCGAGATTGCCGACGACGCTGCAGTGTACGACGACGTCGCCGACGACCAGACCCCTTCAGCTGAGCTTCCAGGCAAGCAAAACCCCCTTAATCATCAGATATCGCCCATTCCTTCTCTCTTATGCTTGCATTAGAATTGCTTCTATTGTTGTTCCGATAGCTCCTATTCTGATGCATAGCCTGATTTTGTCGTCTGCTATTGATATCTTACCTGCTGCCCCATGATTCTTAGTTAGCTATGCTGTTGTTCCATCTGTGCCCCTTCGCCTTGTCCGTATGCCATGCTTGTTACCGGGCCGTGATCACTCTGGGTGTGATCGCGGAAATGTTTACACTACTGCATTACTTAAACTGTTAAAGTCGGGCTGGCCCCAAGGGAGCCTGCGAGTGAATAAGATTAAAGACGGGTCGGCTCCAAGAGCACCCGCGCGTCATGTGTTACCAAGACGGAGCGACAGGAACCCTGTTTGTCTCTGCGAGTTACTAAATACGCCTAACGGATTTGGGTATTTGATCTGAGTGGGTCGTTGGCCCTAAACGCACTACCACCACGTGGGATAATGGTTATGGGACCCTCTACGTCGTATGTATCAGCCGAAAGCTCTTCAGATGTCGCAGCTCAGAGATGCGGCCTGATCGTTGGGGTGGGCTGGTTACATCACTGGTGTATTCAGTGTCGCGCCTGGGCCCCGACCAGCCACGTAACGTGCAGGAGTTTGAAGGGCGATGGCCCAAGACCCCTTCATGCTTAGGATTTAGACCGGCGTGTTGACCTCTCTGCTGAGCCTAGGTAGGACTACGTCGTGTCGATTACCCAAGGCCGGGCATTACCCAGCCAGTGTGTCCGGCCAGATGTAATCGAGCGTGCTGGGTAACAGTAGTGCACCCCTGCAGGGAAGTTATCTATTCGAATAGCCGTGTCCACGGTAATAGGACGCTCAGAGTTGTATCTTGATCTGCTACAACTACAAATGGATACTGTCACAATACTGAACTATTACTACTGCTCTCGGGATCACTTTCTCGCAGGGTAGTCGAGGAAGGATCTCAGGGTTTTACTAAACATGATTGATTATATATTATCTTGGTCTACTCTCTTCTGATGCTGCAAGATTGCTTCAAGATGCTAGTCTTCAATAGGCTAGGCCTCTCCCCCTCTGTTCTGGCAATTCTGCAGTTTAGTCCAAAGATATAGCCCCATTCCTTTGATACCAATGCATTTTAGTATAGTTCTGATGTCAGTCTTGCGAGTACTTTGGATGAGTTCTCACGGTTGCTTTGCTACTTCTTTTCCCCATACCCATTTGATGCGATCAGACAATGGAACCCAGGAGCCAGACGCCACCGCAGGAGCCTACTACCAGGAGAGTCCCGGAGGCACGCACTACTGGGTTGAGCCAGCCGACCAGGAGTAGTTCGGAGGCCATAGGCAGGAGGCCTTCGCCTTTCGATCAGTATCGTTGTTTGTGCTAGCCTTCTTAAGGCAAACTTGACTAACTATGTATGTACCCAGATATTATGGTTTGTATGACTTATGTATTCGGGTCTTCATGACCCCTGGTTTGTAATAGAGATTTATGTTTAAATTGTGTTTAGAGTTTTGTTGTGATATCTTCCCGTGAGTCTCTGATCTCGAGCGTTCACATTTGCGTGTATGATTAGTGCACGGTCGAGCAGGGGCGTCACAAGTTGGTATCAGAGCCGACTACCTGTAGGAAGCCCCCTTCCGATTCCTTGGTCGAAGTTGAGTCTAGTCGTTGAAAAACTATTTTACTAACAGTGCTGTGTGGCTTACGGGCCCACGTTGCACATGGATGGGATTAGGATCTTTTATTCCTCTTCCTTACTCTGGGATTCTACTCTCTCTTCTATTCGGGTTAAAATTTTACTAACTCTGACTCTAGGTTCTCGTGATCACATCCACCCGGAGACCGGATTGTCTGCAGTTGTTTCTTGCATACCTGATACATGATTCACTCATTGTCATTTGACACTTTTGATAACAGCAATGCCATCCTTGCCCTCCTTCCAATACAGACTTGGTCATGTTTTGACTATACCTTGTCTCTTTATCACATTTTTCCTTTACATTGGTCTGTTTAACCTTTCAAATAAATTAATATGATCTAAGCGGTGATAAATCCCTGCTTATGTAAACACCTCGGTGTACAACTCAGTCAGAAAAACCATGCTACCATTGCTGTTAACCCAGAAAGAGTTCAGGCTATTCTTGACTGGACTCCTCCGAAGAATGTCAAGCAAGTCAGAAGTTTTCTCGGTCTTGCTAGCTATTGCCGCCGTTTCATCAAGAACTTCTCCAAGATTACTAAGCCACTAACTGACCTGCTTCACAAAGGCGTCAAATTTGAGTGGACGGAAAAGTGCCAGGAAAGTTTTCAGACACTCAAGGATAAGTTGACATCTGCCCCAGTGCTAGCTCCCCCTGATTCCCGCAAGGACTTTGTGATATATTGCGACGCCTCCCGTCAAGGATTAGGCTGTGTCCTAATGCAAGAGCGCAAAGTGATTGCTTATGGCTCTCATCAGTTGCGTCCTCACGAAGATAAGTACCCAACGCATGATCTCGAGTTAGCAGCAGTTATCTATGCTTTGAAGCTGTGGCGACATTACCTTCTTGGTAATCGTTGCGAGATATACACAGACCACCAAAGTCTGAAGTATCTGTATACTAAACCAGATTTGAACCTCCATCAACAAAGATGGCTTGAGACAATAGCTGATTATGACATGGATATCTCTTATACCCCTGGCAAGGCTAATGTAATGGCCGATGCTTTGAGTCGCAAGTCTTATTGCAACAACCTCATGGTTCAGCAAGCACAACCCCTTCTCCATGAAGAACTTCGCAAGTTGAACCTTCACATTGTCCCATAGGGTCATCTCAATACCCTGGTTGTTTAACCAGACCTCGATGACCTCATCAAGCATATATAGAAAGCTGACTCCGAGGTCGAGAAAATTAAGCGAGATATCAAAAGGGGAAAGCCCTTATTCTTCACTATTGATGCTGATGGCGCCTTGTTCTAGAAAAATCGCTTAGTGGTTCCTAGAAAGGACAATCTGGATCAGACCCCGCGTGTCATGAAAGAAGCACATGATACACCTTTGTCAATTCACCCCGGTAGTACCAAGATGTACCAAGACATTCGACAGAGATATTGGTGGCCTGATATGAAGCGAGACATTGTTCGTTATGTTACTGAGTGTGACGTTTGCCGTCGCATCAAGGCAGAACATCAAAGGCCTGCTGGAACTCTGCAACCCCTTGATATTCCTGAATGGAAATGGGACAAAGTCGAAATGGATTTCATTACTGGTTTTCCCAGATCACAGAAGGGTCATGATGCTATTTTTGTCGTCAATGACCGATTCTCAAAGGTTGCTCACTTTGTGCCAGTCAAGGAGACAATCACTGCTAGTCAGTTAGCTGACTTGTATGTTTCCAGAATCGTGTCACTCCATAGTGTTCCGTTGTAGATCAGCTCAGATCGTGGCAGCCTCTTTACCTCAAGATTTTGGAACAGTTTCCAAGAAGCTATGGGAACTCATCTGTCCTTCAGCACCGCTTTTCACCCCCAGTCCCAGGGACAAGTTGAATGAGTCAATCAAGTGCTTGAAGATATGCTTCGAGCTTGTGTCATCTCATTCGGTAAGAAATGGGAGGAATCTCTCCCGTATGCCGAATTCTCTTACAACAATAGCTATCAGGCTAGTTTGAAGATGGCACCCTTTGAAGTTCTCTATGGACGTAAGTGCCGAACCCCTCTGAATTGGTCAGAAACTAGGGAACGGTCACTCGTTGGTCCGGACATTATTCAACAAGCTGAAGAACAAGTCCACATTGTCCGTGAACATTTGAAAACTACTCAGTCTCGTCAGAAGAGCAAATATGATCGAAAACACCAGGTAATGGTTTATCAACCTGGTGAACAAGCATATACCTTCGTGTCACTCCGATGAAGGGCACTCATCGATTTGGAATTAAGGGCAAGTTAGCTCCTCGCTACATTGGCCCGTTCCGTATCCTCGCCCGACGAGGAGAAGTGGCATATCAATTGGAATTGCCGCCAAACCTTTCACAAGTTCATGATGTCTTCCATGTGTCGCAACTCCGTCGCTGCTTCAAGGATCCTATCCGAGCAGTGGATCATGAAATGCTTGAGCTGCAAGAGGGTCTTTCGTATCAAGAGTATCCGATCCGCATTCTTGATCAAGCTGAACATCGAACCCGTCAGAAGGCAATCAAGTTCCTTAAAGTGCAGTAGTTGAATCATTCTGAAGATGAAGCCATTTGGGAACGCGAAGATCGTCTTCGTGAAGAATATCTCGCTCTCTTTCAGCCTACCTCTTAATTCTCGGGACGAGAATTTCTTTTGAGGAGGAGAATTGTAACACCCCCATGTATTAGCTACTTTGATCACCCTTTTGATAATGCCAAGTCACCATGATTAACAAGTCTTGATCACATTAGAATCATATCTCATTTCAAATTCCAATTCAAAGTGAAATTCAAATTTAATGTGAAAATAAACGTTGTTCAAATCTGAAAACTAAAATGTTCATTAAATAGCAAATAATCAATAACTATTTATGTTAAGAGAAACAACATCACCTAAAATCACTAGGTGACTCTATCATCCAAAAACAGTAACAAACAGCACCAATTAATCCCATTTTATTTAAATAAAATTCAAATGAAAACATATGGACCCCAAACCTTTTTCTGGCAGTGAGATAAATTGCACTGTAATTATTTGGGTAGGATTCATATTTTACAAAATTGTATTAGAGCTAAAAGAAAATAGAAAACAGAAACTAAAAACAGAAAACAGAAAAAGAAAAGAAGAAAAGGAAAAAGGCCGCGCTGCTGGGCCTAAGTCAAACGCAGCCCAGCCCAGCCCGCCTATCTCTCCCCCTACCTCACACTGCTCACACCCGCGGCCGCTGTCGACCGCGCGCGTGCCCGCGCCCGCGCCCCGGCCCCCCTCCTCGCTGCTCGACACCGTGCGACCCCACGCACGCCGAGGAGGATAAGGCCTCCCCCGCACCCCTCTGGCTAGCGCTAGCCCCACCTCGCTCTCTCTTCCTTGCTCCCCCTTCTCACCCGAGCGCCGCCATGGACGGCCGCGGCTGAACTGCGCGGCCACCGTGCCCATCTCGCCGCCCCACCATGCCAGGAGAGACCGCCGACCTCCGCTACCTCGTCCCCTACCTCGAGCTCGACCCCTACGCCGCCACGTCGTCGTCTGTGACCTCGTCATCGTCTTCGGGCGCCGGAGATCGCCGTTGCCGTTCCGACTGCTACGCGCCTCCCCGAGCTCGCTGTGCTCCTCTACAGGGCCACTGTGAGCACCACCACCATCATCTCTCTCCCTCTGCGCTCCCATGGCCCCAGCTAGCTGCCGCTGCCACCGCACTTCGACCGCCGCCATTGCCGCCGCCCGCAAGCCGTGCGTGCTCCCGAGACCCCGCACGAGCCACTGGCGCGCTCCAGAGCGCGTTATGCGACGAACCCAGCCCCCATTAGACCCCCTCGCGCGCTCCCGTGCCTTTTCCGACGAAGCCCGAACAGCACCGCCGCCAACCGTCGTCGCCGGCGTCTTTCCGGCCGTCCCCGAGTCCAACCACTAGCCCCACGCGATGCGCGACCCCGCTAGCTCTCGAACGCTGGTAACCACGCCTGTTTTGGACCCCCGTGGCTCGAATCTGGGCTCACCGGAGTTTCTCCGCCGCGTACGGCCTCGCTGGCGCGACTCCGGCCGGCGTCCAGCGTGGCGCCGACGTGGCCGCCGTTGTGCCACTGACTGCGGGCCCCGCGGGCCAAGTTAACCGAGTCAACTCGGCTGACTGGGCAGCCCAGTCACCGACAGCTGGGCCCCGCGCAAATTTAAATGATTTAATAAATAAATAAAACGTTAATTAATTTGTTAATTAAATTAATTAGTTAATTAGACACTGACTAATGGGTCCCACTTGTTAATTAACTTAATTAATTAAACTAACTACTGTTAAGCCTAAACAATCACTGACCAGTGGGACCGACTGGTCAGGTTTGACTCTGGTCAACCAGAGTTGACCGCTGATGTCACATTGACGTCATGCTGACGTCACCATTTACTGTTTCAGATAATTCTAATTAAATAATTTCAGAAATTCCAGAAAATGATTAAAACTTTGAAAAATCATATAAAATAAACCGTAAATCGGATGAAAATAATTTATATATGAAAAATGATCAGAAAAATATGAAGAATCCGAATATGCCAGCCACATACCTGCCACACCCCTCTAACATACTGAACATGGAACTTTTTGCCAGTTTCCAATAAATGAATAGTCCATGACCTTAGTAAAATAATTCCAAATTACTTCCTAAATTAACTAAAACAATTAGTTAGGCAGTATATCACATCTGCATATCGTTTAGGCATGTCATGCATCCCTGTTGCATTGTTGCCGTGTATTTATTGTTTCTTCCCCCTCCTTCTCCCCCGATAGCCCCCGAGACTGCCGACGACGCTGCAGTGTACGACGACGTCGCCGACGACCAGACCCCTTCAGCTGAGCTTCCAGGCAAGAAAAACCCCCTTGATCATCAGATATCGCCCATTCCTTCTCTCTTATGCTTGCGTTAGAATTGGTTCTGCTGTTGTTCCGATAGCTCCTATTCTGATGCATAGCCTGATTTTATCGTCTGCTATTGATATCTTACCTGCTGCCCCATGATGCTTAGTTAGCTATGCTGTTGTTCCATCTGTGGCCCTTCGCCTTGTCCGTATGCCATGCTTGTTACCGGGCCGTGATCACTCTGGGTGTGATCGCGGAAATGTTTACACTACTGCATTACTTAAACTGTTAAAGTCGGGCTGGCCCCAAGGGTGCCCGCGAGTGAATAATATTAAGGACGGGTCGGCTCCAAGAGCACCCGCGCATCATGTGTTACCAAGACGAAGCGACATGAACCCTGTTTGTCTTTGTGAGTTACTAAATACGCCTAACGGATTTGGGTATTTGATCTGAGTGGGTCGTTGGCCCTAAACGCACTACCAGCACGTGGGATAATGGTTATGGGACCCTCTACGTCGTATGTATCAGCCGAAAGCTCTTCAGATGTCGCAGCTCAGAGATGCGGGCTGATCCTTGGGGTGGGCTGGTTACGTCACTGGTGTATTCAGTGTCGCGCCTGGGCCCCGACCAGCCACGTAACGTGCAGGAGTGCGAAGGGCGATGGCCCAAGACCCCTTCGTGCTTAGGATTTAGACCGGCGTGTTGACCTCTCTGCTGAGCCTAGGTAGGACTACGTCGTGTTGATTACCCGAGGCCAGGCATTACCCAGCCAGTGTGTCTGGCCAGATGTAATCAAGCGTGCTGGTAACAGTAGTGCACCCCTGCAGGGAAGTTATCTATTCGAATAGCCGTGTCCACGGTAACAGGACCCTCAGAGTTGTATCTTGATCTGCTACAACTACAAATGGATACTGTCACAATACAAAACTGTTACTACTGCTCTCGGGATCACTTTGTCGCAGGGTAGTCGAGGAAGGATCTCAAGGTTTTACTAAACATGATTGATTATATATTATCTTGCTCTACTCTCTTCTGATGCTGCAAGATTGCTTCAAGATGCTAGTCTTCGATAGGCTAGGCCTCTCCCCCTCTGTTCTGGCAATTCTGCAGTTTAGTCCAAAGATATAGCCCCATTCCTTTGATACCAATGCATTTTAGTATATTTCTGATGCCAGCCTTGCGAGTACTTTGGATGAGTACTCACGGTTGCTTTGCTACTTCTTTTCCCCATACCCATTTGCTGCGATCAGACGATGGAGCCCAGGAGCCAGACGCCACTGCAGGAGCCTACTACCAGGAGAGTCCCGGAGGCACGTACTACTGGGTTGAGCCAGCCGATCAGGAGTAGGCTCTAGGCAGGAGGCCTTCACCTTTCGATCAGTATTGTTGTTTGTGCTAGCCTTCTTAAGGCAAACTTGACTAACTATGTCTGTACCCAAATATTATGGTTTGTATGACTTATGTATTTGGGTCCTCGTGATCCCTGGATTGTAATATGAGATTTATGTTTAAATTTGTGTTTAGAGTTGTGTTGTGATATCTTCCCGTGAGTCTCTGATCTCGAGCGTGCACATTTGCGTGTATGATTAGTGCACGGTCGAGCAGGGGCGTCACACAGATGCTTAGACCCTAGTTTATGTGCTATTCCGTAAGGGGCTGATTTGGATCCAGATGTTTGATCCTATGGTTAGATTTATCTTAATTCTTCTTTCGTTGTTGCGGATGCTTGTGAGAGGGGGTAATCATAAGTGGGAGGCTTGTTCAAGTAAGAACAGCACCCAAGCACCGGTCCACCCACATATCAAATTATCAAAGTTGCGAACGCGAATCAAACAAACATGATGAAAGTGACTAGATGAAATTCCCATGTGTCCTCGAGAACGCTTTGCTTATTATACGAGTTCGTTCCGGCTTGTCCTTTGCTACAAAAAGGATTGGGCCGCCTTGCTGCACTTTTGTTACCGTTAGTACTTGTTACTTGTTACGAATTATCTTGCTATCAAAACTATCTGTTACCGGTACTTTCAGTACTTGGAGAGAATACCTTGCTGAAAACCGCTTGTCATTTCCTTCTGCTCCTCGTTGGGTTCGACACTCTTACTTATCGAAAGGACTACGATTGATCCCCTATAATTGTGGGTCATCAATGACCCGCACTTCCTCCACAAACCGGACATGTTCTCTCTCCATACCCAGAGACTAGCTTGGAGATTGTGTGGTTTACAAGCGGGCTCAGGGGAGGCTTATTCGAAACGGGCCTAAACTTTTACCACACCCTACAGGGGCCGTGTGATGACACCGTGCCACCTCTCGAGGAATTCCGGCATCGTACGATTTTCCAAGGATTTAAACAGTTGCATCAGGCATGCCACCGAGGTACTTTCGCCCCCCGGTGGTAGGGCATACCCCTCCCTCGTCTGCACAAGGCCTACACATGCCGCAAGGACATCACAAAGGATTTTCCATGCCGCTTCCGGGCATGATTTCATGTGGCGCGTTGCAGATCTGCAATTTCCGGCGATGAAACCCTAGCAGATCAATAAATTTCTCCAATATTGCACGCGGGTCCGAAAAATACGGGGGCGTGGCACGTGTCATGCGATGGCCTTGTTTGAGAGCACGAGAAGTTTCGAGGCCAACGGAGCAACATGACCCGCACTTCCTACAAAAACCGGACACGTTCTCTCTCCATACCCAGAGACTAGCTCGGAGATTGTGCGGTTTACAAGCGGGCTCCGGGGAGGCTTATTCGAAACGCGCCCAAACTTTTACCACAACCTATAGGGACCGTGTGATGACACCGTGCCAGTTCTCGAGGAATTCCGGCATCGTACGAAATTCCGAGGTGATGACACCGAAGTGACCTCCTGCGGTTTTGGTGCTGCGTGAATATTACTGAACACCCGGAGGGTGATAAAATCATGAATTTTTTACACGGTGTAGACACATGTGATATAGGATGTGTGGTAATTTTTCAAATTTTTATGAGATGCAGAAGTATGTGCAAAACTCCACCGTTATGGATTGTTCTCCGCATGTCTACAAGTGTGGTCGGGGGCCTTCGGGGGTAGCTATGCCACCAAATCTTGCGCTGGGCCATCATACATGTCTGGAAGTGTGGTGGCAGGTGCAAACACCCCGCACGCCGCTCCGGAGTGTGACCCCCTTCACGGACGGCGCTGCCGCCGGCACTTGGAGGGGGGAAACGGCCATGTCGGGTCGACACGGAGGGAATATTGTGGTGGGTTTGGCCCAGACCTTGTTGAAGTGTTCCTATGGGCTGGCCTATCAGAATCAGGTGAAAACGCCCATTGGTCAAAGCCCGTCGGGCGAAAGTCAAAGGCGTAGATCTCCGGGTGAGATGGAAGACTAAAAAAATTTGAATTAATAAAAAATGCCAGCATCCATCATTAGGAAGATGGCCTACCAAAGTGAATCCTCTCTACCCGGAACAGGTGAAGATTCAATGTGATAGTCCATCTTCTTAAGAAGAGTGTAATGAATACCGACGTTTACTGCATCTGGACTATCCGACTATTTAAATAGGTGTTGTTGCCTGTCCCTGAGCGAGGTGGGACTAAAGTTTGGTTAATCTTTGCCAAGTGTGACTCTCGGTAAAGATATGTTGCCGAGTGTCACTCTCGGCAAAGATGTGCAACTGTGACCGTGCCGTCACTCACATGAAGATGTGCCACGTGGCAAAACTTTGCCCTGCGGCGGCTACTTGGCTCTCGGCAAATAGTTGCTTTGCCGAGTGTTCGTGTTTTGCCGAGAAGTACTCTCGGCAAAGTACTCTGTTTGCCGAGATGCCTCTTTTGCCGAGAGTGGCTCTCGGCGTATTTTACTTTGCCGAGTGTCCGCGGTTTGGCTCTCAGCGAAAAGCCTGGCACCCGGCGTATATGAAAATTCCAGTAGTGGTGCATCGATCAAGAGTCAGTAGGATCATACACTATCTGCTGCCCATGTGCCATGTCGCTGGTCCCACATGTCAATCACGATTTTGAGGACGATGGTGCGATTGCCATTTCTGCACCAATCTTTGCTTCATGCTGGACAGGCGACGATTAATACACCACCTATCTTACGATCTGCTGGAGGTTGTGGAATGCTTACCATTCAGTTGTCCTAATAATAGTTTGTTCTTTATATATACCACTCTATCTTCACTTGAAGAGATGGCAAGCTCTACATGTAGCCTTGTTTCACTTTTACATGTTGGCAACACCGACTTAGTATATCAATTAGGCGTAAATCATGCATAGTGATAAGGAGAAGATAGGAGAGGAAAGAAAATTGAAAACCTTGAGAATAGGAGACATCAGGAGCAATAGAAGAGTTTTCGATCGACGATAGATAGGATGTAGCTCCCATTGTTCGTCTTGATGAGAGCATGACACTAGAGCATCAACATGATGAAGCTCACTTGTCCGATAGGGTCGCAGGTCACTCCACTCTGGGCGGTACTAACAAGATTGTGGCAAAGGCTATGTTCTTAGCAAGGAGAAAGGAATTAAATCCACGCTCGCAAGACGAACGTGTGACAGAGTTTTTTTTTTAAATCATGGCCCATTACCTTTCTTGCTCCCAAGTAGTCCATCCTTTTTTCGCAGACTTGGATAACCAATTTTCACTGTGCCTTCCCGTTCAAACCACAAGCTTTTGACAGGGGTTTCCAGTAAAAGTTCTAGCTCGTGGAGATGTGTCCATAAAGCTTGAAAAATGATAAAAATAAGAAGGAAAGGAGGGAGGCAGGTGGGTGTTCTCGAAGAATGAACAATTTGTATGAAGCCAACCACGACTTTTCGCCGGCAATGGAATGGGTACCGGCCTAGCAGCCATACATTATTTTTTCTGCTCGTATGCAATGTCGCGGGTCCCACACTTAACCTGCACTTTCCTGCATGTTAATCATCATTGCTAATGATGGTGCAATTGTTGTTTCCTCAGCGTGACCCATAACAATCTTATCTATATATTGACGAAACGCCGCCAGAGATTGAGCCCTTCAATATATATTCATGGAAATAGCACATTGTTTATTCAATTGCTTGGTTTATGGTTGTTGCATCTCTATTTGCTGAGATTATTTTAGTGTAAGAAAGCAGTTGTGACAAAGTTCCTTATCGAGGAAGCTGAAAATAAACTATTGTACTTTCCACACAGTTTGATATATCTTTTAATCTGTTCATTTAAGTATAATGTGATTTTAAAGTAGCTGGAGAATGGGGAGTGTAGGGCATTGCTGGGGTGGACAAAACCCGAGGCTCATGAGCCGCCGCTCAAGATTGACTTGGTTTTTAGCTCGGCATGAAAATGAATAAGCTATGTATGAACTTCTTTTGTAGTTAGGTTGAAAAGTGCCGCCCAACTTTAACATGGCATAGCACAAATCAACATAATATGTATGTTATCTCTGACGCATAGGATGAAGATTAGAATAATTTACTACCTTGTACTTTTTAAACATGATAAACGTTTCCACTGATATTCCCTACGTGAAAGTACTTTTAGTATTAATTAGACGTATGTAGGGTAGTTGATTACTACATATACAATACGTTTTTACACACCACAAATTTGACAAATTTGAGCTTATATATAGTTCCCTGTTAGTATTGGGTTTAAAGGGCCCAATTCAAAAATCTCCCCAACCAAGGTGGATGGTGGGTGAAGGAATAAATTTTGTAGTTTGCAAACCTACTCAAGTTTTAATCCGCATTAACGGTGGTGCATGTATGTGTGGCCACTAAAAAAGTAGGAATGGTTACATGCATTGGCCAGTTTCCTGTAGGGGAACGCGACAGAAAACAAAAAATTTCAGTACTGCGAGCACGCCCAGGATCACTATGAAGATGCATACAAGGTTTGATCTGATCATTACCGACTCGTAGCGCAGCGGAACTAGAGTCGATGTTGATCGTCGATGCAGATCTCCGCAGCTAGGATTTACAACCTCCCAACCGCGAGGATATTCTCCTTCGTCTGCTCCACGGACAGTCCCCCGGACAGCCCTTCGGGAGTCGGTCGGACAATCCCTCGGACGGTGTCACGCGACAGCCCTTCGGGAGGACCCCCAAACTCAGACAGTAACTCGGACAGCCCTTCGGGAGGACCCTCGAACAGCCCCTTGGGCAAAAGATTGAACCTACGACCTCTCTACGGGGTTACACACATACGGGGTCAGCTATGCGGTAGGGCTTCGCCGTACAGAACTAGTTCCCACCGAAACCCAGACAGCCTTTTGGCTCTACGAAACTATTTCGCTGGAAGGGAGAGAGAAAGCCAGATCATGCACGGCATTTGTATGTGAGAGAAGAGTGAGTGTGGAGAGTGCCTCTCCACTTCCATTTATAGGAAAACCCAAGGGGTAGGGTGGCACATGAAAAATCCAAAATGCCCATGCTTTATGTCACACATAAAGGGTAAAATGGGGAGGCAAGTGGAACACCATGGATGAGCTCCCCTTGGACGTCCACCACCTTGTGCCCCCCCCCCCAAAAAGGGGTTCCCACCCTTCTATGTCATCCCAAGGTCTTTTGGGGAAATCCCAAAAAGGTGGCTTTCCAAAAAGTAACCAAAAAGTGCTTTTCACTATTCATGAAAAAAAAAATTCGCGACCGTTAAATCCGAAAATATTTCTGTGGTCCTAGAACATTTCTAGTACCCCCTAATATAATTTTGGACGCATTCCGAAACAATTCCGGATCAATGATTTTCATCAGCGAAAAGCAACCAAAGCGGTTCCGGCAGCTCCGGAACATTACCGGTTTTATTTTCCGGAAAAATCCCAGAAGTTCCCAGAACAATTCTGGCACCCTCCAAGAATTTCCAGGCGTGTGCCGAAACCATTTTGACTTAATGGTATACTCCGAAACAACTTTTCGGTTTTACCGAAACTATTCCGGTGTTCTCTCCCCGGAACTCTTCCGTTGTCTCCGAAACTTTTCTTGTGACTTTCTCTCAGACTCCCTGTCTAGTATTCAGCAGATAGATGACCCTTAAGCGTGTGACCCTGTAGGTTCGGTGAAGTATAGACATGACCGAAACACTTTCCGATCAATGATCAACATCGCAGCCGTGGACACCCATATTGATCCCTATACCCACATGAATGAATATTCGAGTGAACCTCCAGTTCCCGTGTGCTATTCCTGTTGCTTCGCGATATGTTACAAACACCCGAGGTGAGACTTATCGGCATCCCCGTGGATCAACACTTGTCCACTATGCCAGTTGCCTCGTTACCGGTTTTGTTCTCTTTTCTCGTTTCCGCGTTCCGGCATCCCAGTGATCAAATCACATTGTGTCTGGCCAGACGTTGATGGATACCGTAACACCGAGAGGGCCCAAAGAATATCTCTCCATCGTCGGAGGAGCAAATCCCAATCTTGAGCTATCAAGTCCCTTGTCATACTTTCCCATGAACCCGTAAGCCGCCGTAATAGCCACCCAGTTACGGATGACGTTTAACAAACCCCAAAGTTCATGAAGCAAGCATGAAGAAACTCGATACTCTTATGGTCTAAGGAATTGTGCAAACATTAACTTTCTCTGTGTTATTAACCATTAACTTGTGATGAATGTATCTCATAGCATAACATCAATTTGGGTCGATTCAACACAAATGTTCTTCTAACATTGTGCCCTCAAAGTTGCCGGCATAGACATGCCCATGATTAGGAAAACGTAATCATCATGCAACACTTGAGCTAGTCTCAGAGGCTTAACTAGGAATACATTTCACTGTTTATTATTCCACACGAGCACATGGGTTTTCCTCACAGCCTTTATGGATATACAGGCTCAGGAACCACAACAGTTATAGCATGGAATATAAACTTAATTAGGAACATGGGGATAAATAATAACATTTATTATTGCCTCTAGGGCATATCTCATACAGACTCCCACTTGCACTAGAGTCAATAATCTAGTCAATGCTAATGCACTTTACACCTATGGCATACCGGTGTAAAATATGCTTCGCTTGTGGTATAGTCTTTATCCAATGGAACTAACAACTTCAGGTCCGTGTGTATCTTTGCATATCCTTGCGTGATGTCTACTACACAACTTATTCTTGTAGACTCGTGTTGAGCCTCCAAGCGCAGAGTTTTGTAGGATAGTAGCAATTTTCCCTCAAGTGGATGACCTAAGGTTTATCAATCCGAGGGAGGCGTAGGATGAAGATGGTCTCTCTCAAACAACCCTGCAACCAAATACAAGAAATCTCTTGTGTCCCCAACACACCCAATACAATGGTAAATTATATAGGTGCACTAGTTCGGTGAAGAGATGGTGATACAAGTGTAGTATGGATAGTAGATAGAGGTTTTTGTAATCTCAAAATAAAAAAAAACAGCAAGTTAGCAAGTGAAGTGATAAAACGGAGCACAAACGGTATTGCAATGCTTAGAAACAAGGCCTAGGGTTCATACTTTCACTAGTGCAATCTCTCAACAATGCTAACATAATTGGATCATATAACAATCCCTCAACGTGCGACAAAGAATCACTCCAAAGATCCTATTATAGGAGAACATAAGATAGAAATTGTTGTAGGGTACGAAACCACCTCAAAGTTATCCTTTCCGATCAATCTATTGAGCCATCCCTATAAGTGTGACAAACAGCCCTAGAGTTCGTACTAAAATAACACCATATGATACACATCAACCAACTCTAATGTCACCTAGATACTCCAATGTCACCACAAGTATCCGTGAGTTGATTATACGATATGCATCAAACAACTTCAGATTCATAATATTCAATCCAACACAAAGAACTTCAAAGAGTGCCCCAAGATTTCTACCGGAGAAAGTAGGACGAAAACGTGCATCAACCCCTATGCATAGATTACCCCAATGTCACCTCGGGAATCCGCGAGTTGAGTGCCAAAACATACATCAAGTGAGTCAAATAGAACACCCCATTGTCACCACGGGTATTCATATGCAGGACATACATCAAGTGTTCTCAAATCCAAAAAAGTATTCAATCCGATAATAGTGAAACCTCAAAGGTAAAAACTCAATTCATCACAACAAGATAGAGAGGGAGAAACACCATATGATCCAACTATATTAACAAAGCTCGCGGTACATCAAGATCGTGCCAAATCAAGAACACGAGAGAGAGATCAAACACATAGCTACTTGTACATACCCCTAGCCTCGAGGGTGAACTACTCCCTCCTCGTCATGGAGACCGCCGGGATGATGAAGATGGCCTCCGGTGATGATTTGCCCCTCCAGCAGGGTGCCGGAACAGGGCTCCAGATGGTATTTTGAAGATATAGAGGCTTGCGGCGGCGTAGTCGAAGTTCTAGGGTTATTTCTGGGGATTTTGGTATTTATAAGAATTTTTGGTGTTCTGGAGATATAGAGGCTTGCGGCGGCGTAGTCGAATTTCAGATTTTTATCATGTTCTGACTATCCAGGAATATTCTGGACATAACAGAAAACTTTCTGTTTTCAAACAGCGATAGATGAAGTTGCAAACTGAGCATGGTAAAGGCTATAATTGGCATTTTATTGAACTAAAAGATACAAAACATGATTATTGATAACAGCAAGCAAATCTCAACAAAATAAAATGATGCTCCAAGCAAAACACATATAATGTGATGAATAAAAATATAGCTCCAAGTAAGGTTACCGATAGTGTTGATGACGAAAGAGGGGATGCCTTCCGGGGCATCCCCAAGCTTAGACGCTTGGGTCTTCCTTGAATATTATCTTGGGGTGCCTTGGGCATCCCCAAGCTTAGTGTCTTGCCATTCCTTATTCTCCTCATATCGATATCTCACCCAAA
Source organism: Elymus sibiricus (assembly GCA_039707655.1). Lineage (NCBI taxonomy): Eukaryota > Viridiplantae > Streptophyta > Magnoliopsida > Poales > Poaceae > Elymus > Elymus sibiricus. Next base: position 68,751,786 of record CM077674.1, on the reverse strand, counting down.
ACTTGAAAACTTCAATCACACAAAACTTGACGGAACTTGTGAGATAGGTTAGTATGATAAAAATAAATCATCCACTTAGGTACTGTCAAGACAAGATTCACAATTGTTCTCACATAATGCCTACTTTATTCTATCATTTCCACAATTTATATCTCATCATATAAGCTATGGAAACACTAAAACAAGCAAACTATGTACCAAAAACAGAATCTGTCAAAAGCAGAACAACACGTGTGAGCGATTTAAAAACCATACTTATATACCTCCAAAACTTCTGAAAAATAAGGAAAACGTAAAAAAATTTGTAACCCAATACTATATAAAAATTTCAGAATTTTCTCACGCTCCAGTGCAGAATAGAAATTCTAACACTGGACGCAAAAGTTTCTGTTTTTGCACAGAATCAAATCAACAAGCATCCACACTATCCCAAAGGCTTTACTTGGCATATTATTGAAGGAAAATATATAAAACATGATTACTACAGTAGCTTAATGTAACGTCCCCATGTAATATGCTACAGTGATCACCCTCTGATATTGCCAAGTCATCATGATTAACTAGTCTTGATCACAATTAGGATCATATCTCATTTCAAATTCCAATTCAAATTGAAATTCAAATATGAAGTGAAAATAAAAGTTATTCAAATTTGGAAACTAAAATGTTCATTAAATAGGAAATAATCCATAACTAATTATGTTCAGGAAAACAACATCACCTAAAATACCTAGATGACTCTAACATCATGAAACAGTACCCAAAACAGCACCAATTAATCCATTTTCATTTGATTAAAATTCAAATGAAATCATTTAATCACCAAACCTTTTTATGGCAGTACTAGATATTGCCTAGTATTTGTTTTGACCAATTAAATATTTTTCAAAAGTCAATTTATGGTCAAACATTTTGTAGAACAAAAAGAAATAAAGAAACAGGAAAACGAAAAAAGGAAAAAGGCAGGAAGGTACTGTGGCGCTGGGCTTCTAGTTGCTACAGAGGGAGCCCAGCCCACCAGCGTGCCATCTTCCTCCTCTGTCCCCGCGTGTCAGCGCGCGCACTGCTCGGATGCGCCATCGCCGGCCGATGCGCGACACCGGTGCTCCCCTGTAGGCATGGACGGCTACAAGACCTCGCCCCCGACCCCCACACGCGAACCCTAGCCCCCATTTCCCCTCACCCGCTCTCCCTCTCTTGGTTCCATCGACGCCCGACGCCGTCGTCGCCATGGACGCGGCCACCGAGCTCTCCCTCGCCTGAGACCACGTTTGGGAGCTCCGTCGTCGTCGCCTACTGATACGTCTCCAACGTATCTATAATTTATGAAGTATTCATGCCATGTTTATAACAATTCTATATGGTTTTGGTATGATTTGATTAGAACTAACCCGGACTCACGCTGTTTTCAGCAGAACTACCGTGGTGTTGTTTTTTGTGCAGAAATAAAAGTTTTCCAAATGAGCTGAAACTTTTTGGAGATTTTTTATTGGACAAATAAAAAATATTGGCACCAAGACCCACTGGAGGGGGACCACCCAATGCCCACGAGGCACCAGGGCGCGCCACCCCCCCAGGTGCGCCCTGGTACCTCGTGGGGCCCACGTGGCTCCGTTTCGCGTGATTCCAACGCTGAAAAATCATATATATTCAGAAACCCCCGAAAGTTAACCTAGATGAATTTTTACACCGTCGTAAGCCTCTGTACGAGAGAGATCCCATCTACAGCCATTTTCCGGCACCCTGCCGGAGGGGGGAAGGCATCACCGGAGGCCATCTTCATCATCCCGACGGTATCCATGACAAAGAGGGAGTAGTTCACCCACGGGGCTGAGGGTTTGTACCAGTAGCTATGTGTATGATCTCTCTCTCTCTCGTGTTCTTGAGATGGCACGATCTTGATGTATCGCGAGCTTTGTTGATATAGATGAATCATATGGAGTTTTCCCCTCTCTATCTTCTTGTGATGAATTGAGTTTCCCCTTTGAAGTTTTCTTATCGGATTGAGTCTTTAAGGATTTGAGAACACTTGATGTATGTCTTGCATATGGATATCTGTGGTGACAATGGGATATTCACTTGAGTCACTTGATGTATGTTTTGGTGATCAACTTGCGGGTTCCGTGACCTTGGGGATTTATGCATAAGGGTTGGCACACGTTTTCGTCTTGACTTTCCGGTAGAAACTTTGGGGCACTTTTTGAAGTTCTTTGTGTTGGTTTGAATAGATGAATCTGAGATTGTGTGATGCATATCGTATAATCAAACCCGTGGGTACTCGTGGTGACATTGGAGTGCCTAGGTGACATTAGGGTTTTGGTTGATGTGTATCTTAAGGTGTTATTCTAGTACGAACTCTAGGGCTGTTCGTGACAATTAATGGGGATGGCTCATAAGATTGATCGGGAAGGATAACTTTGAGGTGGTTTCATACCCTACAACAATTTCTTTGTTTGTTCTCCGCTATTTGTGACTTTGGAGTGAACTCTTTGTCGCACGTGAGGGATTTACATATGATTCAACTATGTCAACAATGTTGAGAGATTGCACTAGTGAAAGTATGAACCCTAGGCCTTGTTTCTAAGCATTGCAATACCGTTTTTATGCCCGTTTACTATTTGCTACCTTGCTGTTTTTATATTTTCAGATTACAAAAACCTATATCTACTATACATACTACACTTTTATCACCATCTCTTCGCCGAACTAGTGCACCTATACAATTTACCATTGTATTGGGTGTGTTGGGGACACAAGAGATTTCTTGTATTTGGTTGCAGGGTTGTTTGAGAGATACCATCTTCAACCTACGCCTCCCACGGATTGATAAACCTTAGGTCATCCACTTGAGGGAAAATTGCTACTGTCCTACAAAACTCTGCGCTTGGAGGCCCAACACGAGTCTACAAGAATAGGTTGTGTAGTAGACATCACCTACTCGTCCTGCACCTTCTGGTTTGGACCGAGGCGCCTCGACGCCGACGCTTTCATCGATCACCTCCGCCGTCCGCCACCTCCTGTCGTCGCTCGATCAGCCGCCCTCCGACCACCCCGGCCTCCCTGAGCCTCTCCTCGACCTCGCGGGGAGCCTCCGCGCCGAATGTACCCTTCCTTTCCCCTTTTGGTCGCCCGTACCTCTGCTCCCGCCAAGCCCGAGCTTCTGCCTTCGACTTCGGTCATCGCTGGCAGCGTTCCCGGCCTCCGTTGCTCCTGCTGCTTGCGCGTTTCGACGCGCCGCGTCGCGGCAGTCCCGTAGGAGCAAACCACGAACAAAATGGTCGCCGGAGCTGCATTTCCGAGCCTCGCCGCCGCTGCTGTGGCTGCCGCCGGCGCGCCACCGCGTTTTAAACACCGGTGAGTAGCTGACTGGTGGGGCCCAGTCATTAGCGCACTAACCCGGGCCTAAACAGCCACTGACGTGTGGGGCCGATTACTGTAGCGATTAGTACTAGTGTTAATTAACTTAATTGCTAACACTCACTGACATCTGGGCCCCACCCCGCTAATTAACTAATTAGATTAGTTTAAGCCCTATTAAACTAATAGTGACTGACCACTGGGTCCCACTGGACCCAGTTGACCCAGTCAAACTGCTGACTGGGCACCCCCAGTCAATGACACGTAGGCCCCACCTAATTAGTTAACTAATTTACTAATTAAATTAATCTGTTAAATAGATGTGACACTGACATGTGGGTCCCGCTAGATAATTAACATTTTTAGTTAAATTAAATCTCTGTTAAAATACACAGTCAATGACAGGTGGGACCCACTGGTCAGCTTGACCAGTCAAGTCCACTGTTGACTGCTGACGTCACACTGACGTCATGCTGACGTCACCTTACACTGTTTCGGATAATTCGAATTAATTAATTAAAATAATTCCAGAAATTCAATAAAACTTTGAAAAATCATATAAAATAAACCGTAACTCGGATGAAAATAATTTATATAAGAAAAATGATCAGAAAAATATGAAGAATCCGAATATGTCATCTGCACTCATGTTAGAACCTTCTAAATAGGTGAACCTGTAACTTCTGGCCTAATTCTGATAAATGAATAGTGCATGACTTCGGTAAAATAAATCCAATTAAATTCCTAAATCATCTAAAGTAATTAGATAGGCAGTATATCACATCTGCATATCGTTTAGGCATGTCATACATCGCTGTTGCATTCTTGCCGTGAATTTACTATTTCTTCCCCCTCCTTCTCTCCCGATAGACGCCGAGACCGCCGCCGACACAGCTGAGAACAACTACGCTCCAGACGACCAGCCTTCAGACGACCAGCCCCCTTCAGCAGAGCTTCTAGGCAAGCAAAACCCCCTTGATCATCCAGATATCGCCTACTCTTTCTCTCTATTGCTTGCATTAGAATTGCTTCTGTTGTTGCTCCGATAGCTCCTATTTTGATGCATAGCCTGATTTCGTCGCCTACTGTTGATACCTGCCTGCTGTCCTATGATGCTTAGTTAGTTATGCTCTTGATCCATCTGTGGCCCTTCACCTTGTCCGTATGCCATGCTTGTTATCGGGCCGTGATCACTCTGGGTGATGATCACAGAAAGATTACATTACTGCAATACTTTAAACTGTTAAAGTCGGGCCGGCTCCAAGAGTGCCCGCGAGAGAATATTATTAAAGACGGGTCGGCTCCAAGAGCACCCGCGAGCCGTGTGTTACCAAGTCGGAGCGACAGAGATCCTGTTCGTCTTCGCGAGTTACTAAACACGCCTAACGGATTTGCGTATTTGATCTGAGTTGGCCACTGGCCTATACGCACTACCACCACGTGGGATAATGGTTTAATGGGCGCCTCGGCGCCGTATGTATCAGCCGAAAGCTCTGTCAGACGTCCAGTTCAGCATTGTGGCCGGGTCGGGCCGGTGCCATCCAGGACAGAGGTGGTGCCTGGGTCCACCCTGCACAGAACGACCCGGAGTGCACAGGGCGATGGCCCAAGACCCCTCAGCACTTAGGATGTAGACCGGTGGGGACCTCTCTGCTGAGCTGTAGGTAGGGCTGCGGTGTGTCGATCAGCCGAGGCCGGGCATGACCCAATAAAAGTGTGTCCGGCCAGAGTTAATCGAGCGTGTTGGGTAACAGTAGTGCACCCCTGCAGGGAAGTTATCTATTCGAATAGCCGTGTCCACGGTAATAGGACGCTCAGAGTTGTATCCTGATCTGCTACAACTACAAATGGATATTGTTACAATATTAAACTGCTACTACCGCTCTCGGGATCACTTTCTCGCAGGATAGTCGAGGAAGGATATCAGGGCATTACTACTATATGATTGATGATATATATATTACTTGTTCTACTCTCTTCTGATGCTGCAAGAATTGCTTCAATATGCTAGTCTTCGATAGGCTAGGCCTCTCCCCCTCTATTCCGGCATTTCTGTAGTTTAGTCCAAAGATATAGCCCCATTCCTTTGATACCGATGCATAACTAGTATAGATCTGATGTCAGTCTTGCGAGTACTTTGGATGAGTACTCACGGTTGCTTTGCTATCTCTTTTCCCATACCTGATTGCTGCAATCAGACGACGGAGCCCAGGAGCAGGGATTCCCGGAGGAGCCTACTATGACTTGGAGATCCCCGACGACCAGGAGTAGTTCAGAGGCCCTAGGCAGGAGGCCTTCGCCTTTTCGATCAGTGTCACTGTTTGTGCTAGCCTTCTTAAGGCACCCTTGTTTAACTTTGTGTCTGTACTCAGATACTTTGGCTTCCGCTGATGCTTGTATGTCTCGAGCTTTTGTATTCGAGCCCTCGAGGCCCCTGGCTTGTAATATAAAGCTTGTATTATTTTATTTTGTGTCTAGAGTTGTGTTGTGATATCTTCCCGTGAGTCCTTGGCTTGATCGTGTGCATTTGCGTGTATGGTTTGTACACGATTAAGTCGGGGGCGTCATAAGTTGGTATCAGAGCCAACTGCCTGTAGGAACCCCCCCTTCCAACTCCTTGACCGAAGTTGAGTCTAGTCTCCAAAAACTGTTTTACTAACATGGCTGTGTGACTTACGGGCCCATGTCGCCAATGGATGGGATTAGGATCTTTTATTCCTCTTCCTTACTCTGGGACTCTGCTCTCTCTTCTATTCGGGTTAACGATTTTACTAACTCTAACATTAGGTTCTCGTGATCACATCCACCTGGAGTTCTGAATTTACCCCCCCTTCTTCAAGTTGAGGGCCAGGTTCTGCTCCATAATGCTCACGGACCGCAGGATCCTTTTATCGAGGACACCCTGCGTTGTCATTTGCAAATTCCTCACCCCAGTAGTTTTCTTCGACGTTGATGTAGCCTTTGCTATGTCCCGTTGTTGTATTCCTCACCGCGTGCCTGCGCGCCGCCTAGTTTGTCTAGCTGCGTGTGTCTCAGAACTCGCGTTGTCCATTGATATCCAATTCCGTGCATGGATCTGTATGTCTTTAATGACTACTAATTTGTATCTAATGCACTCTTTGTTCATTACTCATGTTACATCATGATTAGCCTCACTCAATGCAGTTGTTCTTGCTAAACTGCCGCTGTTGTTTTGGCAGCATGGCTGACGATCCTCCGCCTCCACCCTATATTGCCGCAATGATGCAGCAGTTTGAATTGAACCATCAGCTCAATGAGAGTCTGGTAAATCGTTTGGAACGCAACGATGCTCGTCAGGAGCCTGGACCGATCTCACTGCAAGATTTCGTGCGCCTCAATCCATTCGTTTTTTGCAACTCCACCAATCCTATGGATGCTGATGATTGGCTTCGTGATATTCTGTTTGATATGGAGTCAGCTAATGTTGCCCTTGACAGTTACGTCACCTTTGCGGCATTTCACTTGAAGGGTCCAGCTGCTCAATGGTGGGAAAGCCACAGGCGTATGCTGCCTGCTGGAACAGTAACCACTTGGCAGGAATTTCAGTCAGCCTTTCGTGCACGGCACATTCCTCAATGTCTGATGGAGCAGAAGAAGAAGGAATTCCGCAAACTCTCACAGGGCAAAATGACTATGGATGCTTATCAGAGGAAATTTCTTGAATTATCCCGCTATGCTGAGGATGACGTCTGCACTGATGCTCGTAAGCAGGAGAAATTTCGTGAAGGACTGCATCCTGATCAGAAGCTCGCTCTTGTTGTTCATGAAGCAGCATACTTTGCAACGCTTGTCAGTCAAGCTTTTCGGGTTGAAACGGGTCTGATTGAGTACCAGGAGTCGCTCAAGCGTACTCATGATGTTGGCCCATCCTCGGGTCAGCCTGCTCAGAAGCGCAGAGTGTGGATTCCGCATAATGTCCATCATCGACCTGCCCCTGCACCGAGGCCTTCTTATGTTCACCTCGTCTGCCTCCACCCCCAAGACAACTGAATATCTCAAGTGGACAGCCGAATACTATGGCTTCTCACCCCAATGATGAGAATTGCTTCAAGTGTGGACAGCCAGGGCATCGTGCTCTCAACTGTCGCCAGGGTCAGCCACAGAATGCATCACGTCCTCCTGTTGGCCGTAAGAAGGGCCATCGAAACCATCCTTCCAGAAATTGTAATGCCAGGCCACCTGCCATGGGTTGTGGCCAAGTCACCCATGTCAAAATGGAAGAAACTCGTGAGTCCCCTAAAATTGTGATGGGAACTCTTCCAGTTAATTCAGTTGCAGCTTCTGTTCTCTTTGATTCCGGGGCATAACATTCCTTTGTGTCTCAACAATTTGCTCAGCGGCATGAACTACCTCTAGAGTTGTTTCCCACCCCACTAGAGATTATCACTCCCCGTTCCAGGTGGCAAACCAGGATGGTAAGTCACAACAATCAGATCAGAATTGAAGGGTTGATGTTCTCTGCTTCCCTCATTGCTCTCGGACCTTCCGACATAGACATCATTCTCGGCATGGACTGGTTGACAGCCCATAATGCTTTGATCGACTGTGCTGCTAAGAAAGTCAAACTTACACATCCTTCTGGCCAGACAGTCAGCTACTCAGCCCAGATAGTCCAGAATGCCGAAAGTCAGATATATGCACTGAATGCCTTGAATGCTTCACCTCTTGAAGGAATAGAGAACGTTCCAGTCGTTCACGATTTTCCAGACGTCTTTCCAGAAGAACTTCCAGGAATACCCCCTGTTAGAGCTGTCGAGTTCGTCATCGACTTAAAGCCAGGCACTACTCCTATTGCCAAGCGCCCATACAAGATGCCACCTCATGAACTCCTTGAGCTTAAGGAGGAAATCGACAAGTCACTTAAGAAGGGTTTCATTCGCCCCAGTTCTTTTGCTTGGGGAGCACCTTCGCTCTTTGTTAAGAAGAAGGATGAAACAAATCGGTTAGTTTAAGATTACCGACCTATCAACCAAGCAACAATTCAGAACAAGTATCCGCTTCCCAAAATCAACGATCTGTATGATCAACTTGCTGGTTCCTTAGTATTCTCTAAACTTGATTTGAGATTGGGATACCACCAAATCCGGGTTCGTAAAGAGGACATACCGAAGACAACTTTCGTTACTCGCTATGGTTCTTACGAGTACACTGTCATGTCCTTTGGCTTAACCAATGCTCCAGCAACCTTCTCTCGATTGATGAACTATATCTTCATGGACTACCTCGACAAATTCGTCGTGGTTTATTTGGATGATATCCTTATATATTCCAAGAATGAAGAAGAACACGCCGAACATCTTCGGCTTGTATTGGAGAAACTTTGGGAGCATCAATTGTATGCCAAATTTTCCAAGTGTGAATTCTGGTTATCTGAGGTGACCTATCTTGGTCAAGTGATCTCCAAAGATGGCATTGCTGTTAACCCAGAACGAGTTCAAGCTATTCTTGATTGGACTCCTCCGCAGACTGTGAAACAAGTGACAAGTTTTCTCGTTCTCGCCAGTTATTGCCGCCGTTTCGTCGAGAACTTCTCCAAGATTGCCAAGCCTCTGACTGATTTGCTTCTCAAAGGCGTTAAGTTCGAATGGACAGAAAAATGTCAGGAAAGTTTTCAGACACTCAAAGACAAGCTGACATCTGCCCCAGTGCTTGCTCCTCCTGATTCTCGCAAGGACTTCGTTATTTATTGTGACGCATCCCGTCAAGGATTAGGCTTGTCCTAATGCAAGAGCGCAAGGTGATTGCTTATGGCTCTCGACAGTTGCGTCCTCATGAAGAGAATTATCCAACGCATGATCTCGAACTTGCAGCAGTTGTTTATGCTTTGAAGTTATGGCGACATTACCTACTCGGTAATCGTTGTGAGATCTACACGGATCATAAAAGTCTGAAGTACTTGTTCACTCAACCATCTCTGAACCTCCATCAGCAAAGATGGATGGAGGCCATTACGGACTATGATTTGGGTATTTCTTACACCCCGGGCAAGGCTAATGTAATGGCTGATGCTTTGAGCCGTAAACCTACTTTTGTGAACTTGAGGTTCAACTACAACAACCACTTCTGTATGAAGAGCTACGAAAGCTGAACATCGAGATAGTTCTTCAAGGATATCTAAATACCTTGGTTGTTTAACCAGATCTCAAGCACAACATCAAGACAAGGCAGAAATATGACTCTGAAGTCGAGAAGATTAAGAAATACCTATCTAAGGGAAATTCTTCATTCTACCATGTTGATAATGATGGTGCCTTGTTCTTCAAAGGCCGCCTAGTGGTCCCCAGAAGGCACAATCTGGACTCGCGCTCGGATGTCATGAAAGAAGCACATGACACACCTTTATCTATTCATCCGGGTAGTACTAAGATGTACCAAGACATTCGTCAATGGTACTGGTGGCCTGATATGAAGCACGACATTGCTCGCTATGTTGCTGAGTGTGACGTTTGTCGTCGCATCAAAGCAGAACATCAAAGACCTGCTGGAATTCTGTAACCCCTTGATATTCCTAAATGGAAATGGGACAAAGTCAAAATGGATTTCATTACTGGTTTTCCCAGATCGCAGAAGGGGTCATGATGCTATTTTTGTCGTCATTGACCGATTCTCAAAGGTTGCTCACTTTCTGCCAGTCAAGGAGACAATCACTGCTAGTCAGTTAGCAGACTTGTATGTTTCCAGAATCGTGTCACTCCACGGTGTTCCGTTGGAGATCAGCTCAGATCGTGGCAGCCTCTTTACCTCAAGATTTTGGAACAGTTTCCAAGATGCTATGGGAACTCATCTGTCCTTCAGCACCGCTTTTCACCCCTAGTCCCAGGGACAAGTTGAATGAGTCAATCAAGTGCTTGAAGATATGCTTCGAGCTTGTGTCATCTCATTCGGTAAGAAATGGGAGGAATCTCTCCCGTATGCCGAATTCTCTTAAACAATAGCTATCTGGCTAGTTTGAAGATGGCACCCTTTGAAGTTCTCTATGGACGTAAGTGCCGAACCCCTCTGAATTGGTCAGAAACTGGGGAACGGTCACTCATTGGTCCGGACATTATTCAACAAGCTGAAGAACAAGTTCGCATTGTCCGTGAACATTTGAAAACTACTCAGTCTCGTCAGAAGAGCAACTATGATCGAAAACACCAGGTAATATTTTATCAACCTGGCGAACAAGCATATACCTTCGTGTCACTCCGATGAAGGGCACTCATCGATTTGGAATTAAGGGCAAGTTAGTTCCTCGCTACATTGGCCCGTTCCGTATCCTCGCCCGACGAGGAGAAGTGGCATATCAATTGGAATTGCCGCCAAACCTTTCACGAGTTCATGATGTCTTCCATGTGTCGCAACTCCGTCGCTGCTTCTAGGATCCTATCCGAGCAGTGGATCATGAAATGCTTGAGCTGCAAGAGGGTCTTTCGTATCAAGAGTATCCGATCCGTATTCTTGATCAAGCTGAACGTCGAACCCATCAGAAGGCAATCAAGTTCCTTAAAGTTCAGTGGTCGAATCATTCTGAAGATGAAGCCACTTAGGAATGCGAAGATCGTCTTCATGAAGAATACCCCGCTCTCTTTCAGCCTATCTCTTAATTCTGGGGACGAGAATTTCTTTTAGAGGAGGAGAATTGTAACGTCCCCATGTAATATGCTACAGTGATCACCCTCTGATATTGCGAAGTCATCATGATTAACTAGTCTTGATCACAATTATGATCATATCTCGTTTGAAATTCCAATTCAAATTGAAATTCAAATATGAAGTGAAAATAAAAGTAATTCAAATTTGGAAACTAAAATGTTCATTAAATAGCAAATAATCCATAACTAATTATGTTCAGGAAAACAACATCACCTAAAATACCTAGATGACTCTAACATCATGAAACAGTACCCAAAACAGCAGCAATTAATCCATTTTCAATTGATTAAAATTCAAATGAAATCATTTAATCACCAAACCTCTTTATGGCAGTACTAGATATTGCCTAGTAATTCTTTTGACCAATTAAATATTTTTCAAAAGTCAATTTATGGTCAAACATTTTGTAGAAAAGAAAGAAATAAAGAAACAGGAAAATGAAAAAGGAAAAAGGCAGGAAGGTACTGTGGCGCTGGGCTTCTAGTTGCCACAGAGGGAGCCCAGCCCACGAGCGCGCCATCTTCCTCCTCTCTCCCCGCGTGTCAGCGCGCGCACTGCTCGGATGCGCGATCGCCGGCCGATGCGCGACACCGGTGCTCCCCTGTAGCCCTGGACGGCTACAAGACCTCGCCCCCGACCCCCACACGCGAACCCTAGCCCCCATTTCCCCTCACCCGCTCTCCCTCTCTCGGTCCCATCGACGCCCGACGCCGTCGTCGCCATGGATGCGGCCACCGAGCTCTCCCTTGCCTGAGACCATGTCTGGGAGCTCCGTCGTCGTCGCCTACTCCTCCTGCGCCTTCTGGTTTGGACCGAGGCGCCTCGACGCCGATGCTTTCATCGATCCCCTCCGCCGGCCGCCACCTCCTGTCGCTGCTCGATCCGCCGCCCTCCGACCACCCCGGCCTCCCTGAGCCTCTCCTCGACCTCGCGGTGAGCTTCTGCGCCGAATGCGCCCTTCCTTTCCCCCTCTGGTCGCCCGTAGCTCTGCTCCCGCCAAGCCCGAGCTCCTGCCTCCGCCTCCGGTCATCGCCCGCAGCGTTCCCGGCCTCCGCTGCCCCTTTTGCTTGCGCGTTTCAACGCGCCGCATCATGGCAGTCCTGTAGGAGCAAACCGCGACCAAAATGGTCGCCAGAGCTGCATTTCGGAGCCTCGCCGCCGCGGGTGTGGCTGCCGCCGGCGCGCCATCGTGTTTTAAACGCCGGTGAGCAGCTGACCGGTGGGGCCCAGTCATTAGCGCACTAACCCGGGCCTAAACAGCCACTGACGTGTGGGGCCGATTACTGTAGCGATTAGTACTAGGGTTAATTAACTTAATTGCTAACACTCACTGACATCTGGGCCCCACCCTGCTAATTAACTAATTAGATTAGTTTAAGCCCTATTAAACTAACAGTGACTGACCACTGGGTCCCACTGGACCTAGTTGACCCAGTCAAACCGTTGACTGGGCACCCCCAGTCAATGACACGTAGGCCCCACCTAATTAGTTAACTAATTTACTAATTAAATTAATCTGTTAATTAGATGTGACACTAACATGTGGGTCCCGCTAGATAATTAACATTTTTAGTTAAATTAAATCTCTGTTAAAATACACAGTCAATGACAGGTGGGACCCACTGGTCAGTTTGACCAGTCAAGTCCACTGTTGACTGCTGACGTCACACTGACGTCATGCTAACGTCACCTTACACTGTTTCGGATAATTCAAATTAATTAATTAAAATAATTCCAGAAATTCAATAAAACTTTGAAAAATCATATAAAATAAACCGTAACTCGGATGAAAATAATTTATATATCAAAAATGATCAGAAAAATAGGAAGAATCCGAATATGTCATCTGCAGTCATGTTAGAACCCTCTAAATAGGTGAACCTATAACTTCTGGCCTAATTCTGATAGATGAATAGTGCATGACTTCGGTAAAATAAATCCAATTAAATTCCTAAATCATCTAAAGTAATTAGATAGGCAGTATATCACATCTGCATATCGTTTAGGCATGTCATACATCGCTGTTGCATTGTTGCCGTGAATTTATTGTTTCTTCCCCCTCCTTCTCTCCCGATAGACGCCGAGACCGCCGCCGACGCAGCTGAGAACAACTACGCTCCAGACGAGCAGCCTTCAGACGACCAGCCGCCTTCAGCAGAGCTTCCAGGCAAGCAAAACCCCCTTGATCATCCAGATATCACCTACTCTTTCTCTCTATTGCTTGCATTAGAATTGCTTCTGTTGTTGCTCCGATAGCTCCTATTCTGATGCATAGCCTGATTTCATCGCCTACTATTGATACCTGCCTGCTGTCCTATGATGCTTAGTTAGGTATGCTGTTGATCCATCTGTGGCCCTTCACCTTGTCCGTATTCCATGCTTGTTATCGGGCCGTGATCACTCTGGGTGATGATCACGGAAAGATTACATTACTGCAATACTTTAAACTGTTAAAGTCGGGCCGGCTCCAAGAATGCCCGCGAGAGAATATTATTAAAGACGGGTCAGCTCCAATAGCACCCGCGAGCCGTGTGTTACCAAGTCGGAGCGACAGAGATCATGTTCGTCTTCGCGAGTTACTAAACACGCCTAAGGGATTTGGGTATTTGATCTGAGTTGGCCACTGGCCTATACGCACTACCACCACGTGGGATAATGGTTAAATGGGGCCCTCGGCGCCGTATGTATCAGCCAAAAGCTTTGTCAGACGTCCAGTTCAGCATTGTGGCCGGGTCGGGCCGGCGTCATCCAGGACAGAGGTGGTGCCTGGGTCCACCCTGCACACAACGACCCGAAGTGCACAGGGCGATGGCCCAAGACCCCTGAGCACTTAGGATGTAGACCGGCGGGGACCTCTCTGCTGAGCTCTAGGTAAGCTACGGTGTGTCGATTAGCCGATGACCCGATAAAAGTGTGTCCGGCCAGAGTTAATCGGGCATGTTGGGTAACAGTAGTGCACCCCTGCAGGGAAGTTATCTATTCGAATAGCCGTGTCAACGGTAACAGGACGCTCAGAGTTGTATCCTGATCTGCTACAACTACAAATGGATATTGTTACAATATTAACCTGCTACTACCGCTCTCGGGATCACTTTCTCGCAGGGTAGTCGAGGAAGGATCCCAGGGCATTACTACTATATGATTGATGATATATATATATTACTTGTTCTACTCTCTTCTGATGCTGCAAGAATTGCTTCAAGATGCTAGTCTTCGATACGCTAGGCCTCTCCCCCTCAATTCCGGCATTTCTGCAGTTTAGTCCAAAGATATAGCCCCATTCCTTTGATACCGATGCATAACTAGTATAGATCTGATGTCAGTCTTGCGAGTACTTTGGATGAGTACTCACGGTTTCTTTGCTATCTCTTTTTCCCATACCCGATTGCTGCAATCAGACGACGGAGCCAAGGAGTAGGGATTCCCGGAGGAGCCTACTACGACTTGTTGATCCCCGACGACCAGGAGTAGTTCGGAGGCCCTAGGCAGGAGGCCTTCGCCTTTTTGATCAGTGTCGCTGTTTGTGCTAGCCTTCTTATGGCACCCTTGTTTAACTTTGTGTCTGTACTCAGATACTTTTGCTTCCGCTGATGCTTGTATGTCTCGAGCTTTTGTATTAGAGCCCTCGAGGCCCCTAGCTTGTAATATAAAGCTTGTATTATTTTATTTTGTGTCTAGAGTTGTGTTGTGATATCTTCTCGTGAGTCCTTGGCTTGATCATGTGCATTTGCGTGTATGGTTAGTGCACGATTAAGTCGGGGGCGTCACACTTAATCATGTGGACACACAAAAATAGTAGGTATAAGTGTTAGGTTGTCTCCCAACAAGCGCTTTTCTTTAATGCCTTTTTAGCTAGGCATGATGATTTCAATGATGCTCGCATAGAAGTAAAGAACTGAAACACAAAGAGAGCATCATGAATCATATGACAAGCACATTTAAGCCTAACCCACTTCCTATGCATAGGGATTTTGTGAGCAAACAATTTATGGGAGCAAGAATCAACTAGCATAGGAAGGAAACTTGATATTATTGCAACACCTACGAGCATATGATCCTCTCTCATAATAATTTTTAGTAGGATCATGAATGAATTCAACAATATAACTATCACACAAAACATTTTTTTCATGATCTACAAGGATAGAATTTTTATTACTCTCCACATAAGCAATTTTCTTCTCATTCATAATAGTGGTAGCAAACTCAACAAAATAACTATCATGAGATACTTGATTGGCATAATCCAATTGAAAATTAAAATCATGATGACAAGTTTCATAGTTATCATTATTCTTTATAGCATACATCTCATCACAATAATCATCATAGATAGCAACTTTGTTGTCATAATCAATTGGAACCTCTTCCAAAATAGTGGAATCATCTTTAAATAAAGTCATGACCTCTCCAAATCCACTTTCATAATTATAATCATCATAAATAGGAGGCATGCAATCATCATAATAAATTTGCTCATCAAAACTTGGGGGACTAAAAATATCATCTTCACCAAACATAGCATTCCCAAGCTTATGGCTTTTCATATCACTAGCATCATGGATATTCAAAGAATTCATACTAGAAACATTGCAATCATGCTTATCATTCAAAGATTTTAAGACAAACATTTTATTGAATTCTTCTTCTATCAATTGAGCACAATTTTCCGATCCATCATTTTCAAGAAAGACATTATGAAGATGAATAATATGAGGCAACCTAGATTCCATATTTTTTGTAGTTTTCTTTTATAAACCAAACTAGTGATAAAACAAGAAACTAAAAGATTCAATTGCAGGATCTAAAGATATACCTTCAAGCACTCACCTCCCCGGCAACGGCGCCAGAAAAGAGCTTGATGTCTACTACACAACTTATTCTTGTAGACTCGTGTTGGGCCTCCAAGCGCAGAGTTTTGTAGGACAGTAGCAATTTTCCCTCAAGTGGATGACCTAAGGTTATCAATCCGTGGGAGGCGTAGGATGAAGATGGTCTCTCTCAAACAACCCTGCAACCAAATACAGGAAATCTCTTGTGTCCCCAACACACCCAATACAATGGTAAATTGTATAGGTGCACTAGTTCGGCGAAGAGATGGTGATACAAGTGTAGTATGGATAGTAGATATAGGTTTTTGTAATCTGAAAATAAAAAAAATAGCAAGGTAGCAAGTGATAAAACGGAGCACAAACGGTATTGCAATGCTTAGAAACAAGGCCTAGGGTTCATACTTTCACTAGTGCAATCTCTCAACAATGCTAACATAATTGGATCATATAACAATCCCTCAACGTGCGACAAAGAATCACTCCAAAGTTCCTACTAGCGGAGAACATAAGATTGAAATTGTTGTAGGGTACGAAACCACCTCAAAGTTATCCTTTTCGATCAATCTGTTGAGCCATCCCTATAAGTGTCACAAATAGCCCTAGAGTTCGTACTAAAATAACACCATATGATACTCCAATGTCACCTAGATACTCCAATGTCACCACAAGTATCCATGAGTTGATTATACGATATGCATCAAACAACTTCAGATTCATAATACTCAATCCAACACAAAGAACTTCAACGAGTGCCCCAAGATTTCTACTGGAGAAAGTAGGACGAAAACGTGCATCAACCCCTATGCATAGATTACCCCAATGTCACCTCGGGAATCCACGAGTTGAGTGCCAAAACATACATCAAGTGAATCAATAGAACACCCCATTGTCACCACGGGTATTCATATGCAGGACATACGTCAAGTGTTCTCAAATCCATAAAAGTATTCAATCCGATAATAGTGAAACCTCAAAGGTAAAAACCCAATTCATCACAACAAGATAGAGAGGGAGAAACACCATATGATCCAACTATATTAACAAAGCTCGCGGTACATCAAGATCGTGCCAAATCAAGAACACGAGAGAGAGATCAAACACATAGCTACTTGTACATACCCCTAGCCTCGAGGGTGAACTACTCCCTCCTCATCATGGAGACTGCCGGGATGATGAAGATGGCCTCCCACTACTAGGGAAAAGGCTAGCAGTAGCGCGGGGTTTTACCTTATCAGTAGCGCGGGCACAGGCGCTACTGCTAAGGCGCTACAGCTAAACTTTAGCAGTAGCGTGGGTTTACCTGTGCTACTGCTAACTATACATAGCAGTAGCATGCTCATTAAACCGCGCTGCTGCTAATAGCAGCAGCGCCTCTTTCCAGAGCGCGCTGCTGATAATAGCACGCTTCTGCTACATGCATGCCCGCGCTACTTCTAATGTTTCCTGTATTTTTTTTTCTGCAGCATATTGGCCCTGTATTTGTACATGTTTTATACAGTAATCTCATCATATGATTTCATGATCATGATGAATTATTATATCGGTGGGTGAAATAAACGCGGATTAGATTCAAGTGGATGGATCCCAAGTGACCATGTTGGATTAGTAGGATGTCCGACGACGTCCTACTAATCCAACATGGTCACTTTGGATCCATCCACTTGAATCTAATCCGTGTTTCTTTCACCCAATGATATAATAAGTCATCATGATCGTAATAACAACTCATCATCATCGTAATATATAACTCATCATCATCATCATCATAGTCATAACAACTCATCATCAAAACAACTCCTCATGATCATCATCTATGAGTCATATAACAACTCATCATTCTAGCTAACACATTGTAGCACATATAACTCATCATCATCATAATAACTAATCATCATCATCATAGTCATATCAACACTAGCTAATTGTTCTTACTACCTAGGACGTAGTCCTCTCTCCTAGGTAAAATAGCATAAAACAGGTAAACCGGTCCAACTACAAAATGGAGAATGGAGATCCACCTGTCGCCAACTTCTGGCTTGCGCACACGCATGTTGTCTCCAATCAGTTGTGTGTGCGCCTTCATTACTTTGCTCCAATCTTTGATATTGAGCCTTCCATCTTTCAAAGAAATAGAGTATGCACTTTGGTAAGCCGCCGGTGGAAACGGTCGTAAGCTAACCATGTACATACTCCCTTCGGTAAGCATCATGTGAGGCACAACCTCGCTAGGGAGCTTCTGTTGAACAATATAGTAACATATATAGTTAGCAATGTAGTTTACTTAAGAAGAATGTATGCAACGAAGTTACCATCATTGACAAAATCATACCAAGTTTTTCGGAATGAGATTACCATCAAGCAAATGATGGACTTGTGGCACGTATCCAGTATAATTTGGGTTGATAAACTGATTGGTCTTAAAATTCTCAACATCATCTATAAATGAGACAAGATATCCTTTCTCCTCACAATTAAGCTCGGAGCCATAACTGTAGTACGTCATGTCCACAACTTTCTGAGTATTTTTTGAAGATAAGAAATAAGCTGATAATTATAAATAAACAAGTTTAGTAACGATGAACACCAAATATTTTTAAATAAAAAATATAAATTACTTAACAAATTAGTTTGACAAACTCACATTTAGGCAAAACAGGAGGCATATCCACATCGACCCAAATGTCGATATTATCTTCAATATCTTCATCTTCGGGACGAATATCAAAATTTATTTGCATATTCTCCTCAAATCCATAGGCCTTGCAGAAAGCTTCCCAATTAGAGCAGCCAAAATGTGAGTGATTAAGCGCATTGTAGAGCTTAACCCGAAAAGCATAACCGTGTTTAGTCCTGAGGTGAGCCCTCCTCATCTCCATATTCTCAAGGTCTTGGAAACCGAGCTTCTGCAAGACAATCGGTCTTGCATGGCATGGGATGTACTAGTCGAATTAAAAAAAAAAATTACACGTTGAAGCAAAGAATCACAAGTCATGATTAATTACGATGAAATACTTGTCGTTGCATACCGTACAAACATTGAAGGTCTCTTCCAACTTCACGGTGAAGAACCTATCATTTTGCAGGTGAGGCTCCCTGTCGCACAAACCCCGGTCATCGCAGCAGTAGTCGCACTCCGGGATCTTATCATCGTCGGACATTTCCTGTGTTCAAAATTCAAAGATTATAAATTGACGGCAATTTAATTCTCTTTCCAGCAAATCCTGGGCACTCGATATTTCCTATATATTCTAGCACAAGTCATGCTAAAATTCACGGCTAAATCCGGCACGACCTTCGCTAAAACAGGACATATCGAGCGCCTGAAATTTGCCGGAACGGAAATGAATCAACACTCCGGCAAAACATAGGCCACTCGGATTTTCCCTGCGATACAAAGAGTCAAATGTGGCCATCTTTGGCACCATATACACAGCAGCTCAAGATCGACATGTCCATACAC
This sequence comes from Elymus sibiricus, assembly GCA_039707655.1. Taxonomy (NCBI): domain Eukaryota; kingdom Viridiplantae; phylum Streptophyta; class Magnoliopsida; order Poales; family Poaceae; genus Elymus; species Elymus sibiricus. The sequence continues at coordinate 68,732,481 of CM077674.1, read as the reverse complement.
ATACACATGTTCTTTTTTAAGCATGAACAGAGTCAAGTTCTTTTTTAGCGAAGGTCATGCCGGATTTTGCCGTGAATTTTAGCATCATCATCAACATCAATGACTTGGGGATTTGGTTGGTCTCACCTCAAGGTCGGAGGGGGTCGATGACGGGGACGACGGCGGGGACGATGCAGGGGCAAATACTTGATTTATGTGAAAACAAAATATAAAAAATATATTATTATGCTGATTTTAGGACTTAGTGAAACCCTATAAGCTATCAACTAAACCCTAGAAGCATACTAAATCAAAGTGTTACATATCAACTAAATATATTAAGTATGTCTAGATTTTTACTAATTCACTCTAAACCCTAAAAAATATTAACTATATCAAAGTGTTACATATCAACTAATCAAAATGACTAAATCTATCAACTATGTCTAAATTTTTACTAATTCACTCTAAACCCTAAACACTATTAACTAAATCAAAGTGTTACATATCAACTAATCAAAATGTAGGAGGGGAGGTGCATGGAGGAGGGGGGGAGGAGGGGCTGTGTGGATGGAGGAGGAGGGAGGAGGGGAGTGAGGAGGGCGGCGGTTGGAGGGAGGAGGGCGGCAGATGGAGGGGGAGGAAGGAGGGAGGAGGAGGATGGGGGAGGGGCGGCGGATGGAGGTGGGGCGGCAGCTGGAGCAGGAGGAGGGAGGAGGGAGGGAAGGAGGGAGGGAGGGAGGTGGAGGGAGGAGGGAGGAGCTACCTCGGTGGAGGAGGAGCGGGAGCGTCGGCGGCGAGGAGAGGAGAGCGCGAGAGAGTGAGGAGTGGGAGTGATGAGACAGAGGAACAGACGGTCATGGGATAAGATAAGCTTAGTAGTAGCGCAGGGTAGAGGGCCAGCGCTACTGCTAAGCCCAATACCTGTAGCGCGGGTCGTGGGTCACGCGCTGCTGCTAAATGGGGTGGTAGCCAAATTTTCTTTTCTTTTTCTGTTTCATTTTCATTTTCTTTTTAACAATGTAATTTTCTTTTTAACATAGCCCAATTTTCTTTTCTTTTTCTGTTTCATTTTCATTTTCTTTTTAACAATGTAATTTTCTTGTTAACACAACCCAATTTTAAGCATGTAAAAAAAACATCATAAAATACATCGGTCATCAATGATCTTTTTGTGTAGAATCTAAATTGTCAGTACGAATCTTCACCTGTAGGAACAGGTGAAGATTCATATTGCCACAGATCCTACACATAGAGTACAATGAAGACCAAGTGCTTGTGATAGTTCGAGAATTAACATATTTAAGGTGGTAAAAACCCTGTTCGCGGGGCGAGGTGGGACTAAACTTATCAGTAGCGCGGCCTCTGTAAAACGCGCTACAACTATATAGTTAGTTGTAGCGCGAGTTGTATCCCCACGCTGCTACAAAGGCTCCACCCGGGGGACACCACGGGCCCGGTTAGCAGCAGCGCCTGTTTAGCCCCCGGCGCTACTGCTAATGTTATATCAGCAGCGCGTTGTTGGGGAACACGCTACTGTTAAATAGCAGTAGCGCGCTCCCGTGCTCCGCGCTACTATTAAGCCTCCACCTATAAGCTTTTCCCTAGTAGTGTCCGGTGATGATTTCCCCCTCCGGCAGGGTGCCAGAATAGGGCTCCAGATGGTATTTCATAGATACAGAGGCTTGCGGCGGCGTAGTCAAAGTTCTAGGGTTATTTCTGGGGGTTTTGGTATTTATAAGAATTTTTGGCATTGGAATCACGCGAAGAAGGGCCACAGAGGGCCCACGAGGCACCAGGGCGCGCATGGGGGGGGGGGTGTGGCGCGCCTAGGTGGCTTGTGGGGCCCCTGTGGGTCTTCTGCTGCTCCCTTGAAGTTTCCTGGGTCTGTTTCCTTCCAGAAAAAATCGTCAAAAAGTTTCGCTGCATTTGGACTTCATTTGATATGGATTTTCTGGAAAACGAAACACAAGCAGAAAATAGCAACTGGCACTGGGCACTAGGTCAGTATGTTAGTCCATGAAAATCATATAAAATCCATATAAAAGTGCACCAAAATCATATAAAACTATAATAAACATGGCATGAATACTTCATAAATTATAGATACGTTGGAGACGTATCATTGCGTTTTCACACTTTTAGAAAATTCATATTTTGTGTGGACTTGGCTTTGTATATATGTGAATCACTGGTCGTACCTTGATTCCTCAAACTGAGCTTATGGAGCAACTATCTACAGTAGTGTTCCATTGACCACAGCCTTCTTGAAACCATACTGAGTTCATGAATGAATTATATGATTCAACATCTTCTTAGTTGCTTCTAAAGCGTCAACATACTTAGCCTTCGTCATAGAATTCGCCGCAGTAACCTGTTTGGAATAATTCCAACTTACCGTGCCACCTTATCGTGTTTTACACAAAAACCTGATCTTAAATGAAAAATCTCTTGGAGCATTGATGAAGACTGTATCGATGTAACTACTTACAACAAGCACTTCATAATCTCTGCTTGCGAGAAAACATGTCATCAGTGCTACTTTAGTACTCAACGACATTTTTCACTGTTATCCCATGATCAGTACTTTGATCACTTTGGTATCTATACTCACAACTATTTGGGAGTACCGGACATATCTGGTTGTTTTACATACCACGGAATACATGATTAATCCAAACACACAAAAGTTAGTGGAATCTCCATCATGTATTTTGCTCATCAATGTTTTTAGGACACTGAGTCTTGCAAAACTCTTTCCATGTGACTTCGGCAAGAATCACTTCTAGGTGTTCTCACGCTAAACCATTTTAGCATCTTGTCAATATGTATTCTTAGCTTAGCCTATTAGGCAATTTTATCTCCATAGATAATTATGCCTAATATCGAGGCTACCTAGCCCAAGCACTTCATCGAAAAACTATTTTTCAATGAAGTCCTAATTCGTGTCAAGAAATTTATATTATTTCCAATCAACAATGTGTCAAGCACACAAAGTTTTAGAAATATTATTATGCTCCCACTTACTTTCTTGTTACCACAAGCATCTTCGTTATTCATTGATGAAATCAAACTCTTTTGACTATTTCATCAAAAACGAAGATTCCAACTCCATTTTGCTCTCTTCTGTCCATCGCTGGAACTCTGAAGTTTGCATACTCAGTAGCATCCTCTGGATTGACAAAATACTTTGGACTGTATCACCTACAAGTCCTTGGTTGTATTTCCATCTCATGGAAATCCTTTTCGCATCCATGTATCGTATCTCATGATTGAAATATGTATTAATTGCTAGTTTTAACCCGAACCCACTTTAAGCATCGCTACGGAGAGACAATCTCGCCGTAGTTAATTCCTTGAATTTGTTATAGGCAACAAGTCGAGCTTTATGGATAAAACATTTTTATCCGTATCAGTTTATAGTTCCATTAATATTCGTTAGACTCTAAGTCTTCCGAAAGGGGTATCAATATTTAATCTTGAATCATTTATATGGAAACTATCTCGGATTGTATTGGCATTTAGCCAATTCCAGAGTCAGGGCCCATCAACGCTTCCCTATATATCGTAGGTATACTGTTGTCTAACAACAATATCTCATTTGCGCACCTGAGAGGTTTGCATGAGTTTTGCCTATGTGGTTGAGCTGCAAGTTCGACCGAAGTCCATACATCTCATGTAGAGGCTTCCATATCAGTCGCAGTAGGAAACTCTGGAATCACTTCCAAGGTTTCTTTTCCTTGACCTGATGACGAAGATACTGTTATCTCGTCGAGTTGCACTGTCCTCCCATTCACCTTTTTGCAAGAACCATTTTCTTCAAAATCATACCGCTCTTTGTGGCAAACATTTTTGCCTCGGTATAGTGATTGAGGAATACCCAATAACTTGGGATAACCTATAAAGTAGCACTTGTCTGATTTGGAATAGGTTTGTAAACATTTTACACAAGCCCCATATTCCAAATGTTAAGAAAAGATATAACATGGTTGGGTGTACCATACCATGGCATCATTTCAACAGATCTGATGGCGCTCTTTTCAGTGTAAAAGCCGCAGTCTCTAAAGCATTACTTTAAAAGGGATATTGCCAAATTGATTTATGTCATCTTTGATCTTACCATGTCATAAATGGTTTGATTACATCTTCACGGACATTCCACTAACAGTGGTGTTCCGGGAGGTGTAAGTTATGAAACTCTTTTCACAACTCATTAGACATTCGCTAAACTTGTAACTTAAAAATTCCTTTCCGCAATCTAATTGCATAAACATAATTTTTCTTGTTACAATAATTTCTACTTCATTTTAAAATCCTTTTGAATGATTTCAAAAAGATCCAGACTTATGTCTCATCAAGTAAATATCCATATATCTACTTGAGTCATTTCAGAAGATAGACAAATCCACTACTAGCAATAACCCTTTTTGGACTACACACATCATAATGTATGATCACCAATAAGTTCGTTGCTCGTTCCTTATGGCCTGTGAATGGTATTTCAGTCACTTCACTTTTCGGACAAAAGTTGCAAGTGTCAGATGATTCATAATCAAATGACTTCAAAATCCATCATTATGGAATTTCTCCATGCGGGTTTCTCTAATGTGACCAAATGCAGTGCCACACATATGTGGTATTTTTTTAGTCTTGCGACATTTAGTGTCAGTGTCACAGATGTATTATATTATTATCAATATTCATAACATACATCACATTCATAATGGAAGTATGGCCTTTATGTTATTCATAACACCGAACAACAATTGTTCTATCATGAACAACCTTCTTGCAACAAACATTATGCAATGGGCTAGAGTGAATAAAACTCTAAAATGAATTATGAAAATAAATACAGAGGTAATACACCGATGGAAGGTATAGTAACTTTTACTATGTTCCTGGCGCGTATCTTAACCTCATTACTGGCAAGTCTTTTAGGCCGTAGTAGTTCTTGCATCGAGTCGCAACAGAATGCAATCGAGCGGGTATTTATGTGATCAACTTTTAATCACCATACCCAAGAATCCGTGATTAACATGTTTAATCATAATTCCCAAGAATTGTATCTTTGACCAGCCTTCCATATATCTATAACTTGTATGACATTCATACATGAGCTGGATATTCCAGTCTTCTTTCTTTTTGCCTTTATACTTCAAACAGTTTAACTTTCAGTATTTCTCTTACTCTCAGAAGAAGCACCCAACTTTAAGAGTGGCGTTAGACCTAGACTTCCTAGGCGTGTAAGTCACACTAACACCCTTTGGACATTTTCCTTTCTATTTCAGTTGTTGTTTTATTCACCTTCATTTACATGACAGGCGTTCTTCTGGATCCCTCTCTCATCAGTCAAATGCCTAGTAAACACTTTACTAATACTTTGCAAACAAACATTGCTTTGGATATCTCATATCTTCTAGCCTTTGTTTGTATCTAAAACTAATTTTCAGTTCCATGAATATCACATAACTGTCCCAAACTTTTGAAGTTCGGGTCTCATGGAAGCAAGCATATTTCATTTGACCGTAATGGAATTCTAGCTTTTGGATCGAAGGACGAGAGTCACATCATCCATAGCATTAGCGAGAGAATACCAAAAGCATGCGATAGGACAAAGTCCTTCTCGGCACTCTTGAGGACAATCCTCACATTACGTTACCAATCGTAAAGATTAACCAGATAAATAACAGCTTATTTAATTTTAATAGGGAAGGTGGAAACGCGAGCCAATATTCTATAACTAGTATGCAAATTACACTTAGACTATGTTCATAATTAATTGCACTGAGACTTAAACAAGTTAATTCTATAGTGCGGTCCCACTCAAATCAATATCTCTCATAATTGATTGCGAGTGATACAAGACCCACATTTCAATTCAACGCCATTGATGTGGACATCACTGATGACGAGAATTTCAATCGGTAGGCAAACGTGCCGATCACATCTCTATGTGACACTTGTTCATCTTTCGATGGGCGTGTTCCAAGCTCAGGACTATCTTGTCTGAACGTCAAAGACAACCAAGTGATATTGCTGCGAGGTCTGACCATCACATGCCTCATTCCTCTCGATTCGTTCGTACCCCTGTGGACATGGCGCACCCCGAAAAGATACGAATTTCAGACGGTGCTACACTTGGGTGAACACTAACTACTTTGATATTTTTAAGTGAGAGATCACCCTAATAAAAGCGACTACCGCGCAATCACAAAGGGTGCATCATAAGGGATAAACATCTCAGGCAATTCATAATAGCATGATATGGTATAGCCCTTTCTGACAGAGATGTCTTTTATTTCTTCGTCTTCGGCATTTGCGTCGGTATTCACCTTCGCGAAGATTGCCACCACCTTGTCGATGCACTAGATAATATTGCTATCTCTATAGCTAATAAAATAAGTGCATTACATAAGGTTGACATGCAGGTCATTAAAGTGATAATCCTATGGCTCCAGCCATCATGCCGAATCATGACACGCAGGTCATGTTAATTTATTTACATCATATAGTCATCTCATACATAATCAAATTAATATGAGAACTGCTATACCACATCACATGCACATCTCATGTCATCCTGCAAAACCAAGTTAGACGCCTCTAATCGGTTTATGCAAAAAATTATTTTACGTGGCTTCTAAGGTTTCAACCAAACCGCAGCTACCAACGTTTATCATCAAGCATGATTATTCAAGTTGCTAGATTAACTTTGTGGGGTGTATGAAACACGAGATAATAAAATCTCGAGCCCCATACTGAACTATGTAATATGCAAGAACCCTGTGCAGATCATATTTGCATTGCCCATTCGTCTGTGAAACATCCATCTTTCTATAACTATGGTAGAACCCAAAGACACTGAAGCACTTCGATCTGTCAACCAGCATACTCAGGAGCAGCATGGAAGGATCGCGGATTGCTGGAACTTTGTGAGATTCCATCATGCCGTCAAGGTCAGGACCACGCAAATTCAAGGAAAGCAACAAGAACATCGGGTAAGAGATTTTATCTGCTACCCGCACAAATAATTTTCAGTAAAAGAACTCATCTACTACAAAATATATTTGTGCAACACCCATACATCTCATGTATTCCAGATCGTAACATGCATCTACGCATAGCACGGCTGATGATGCCACTGTAGGGGAACGCGACAGAAAATAAAAAAATTCGGTACTGCGAGCACGCCCAGGATCACTATGGAGATGCATACAAGGTTTGATCTGATCATTACTGACTCGTAGCGCAGCAGAAGTAGAGTCGATGTGGATCGTCGGTGCAGATCCCCGCAGCTAGGATTTACAACCTCCCAACCGCGAGGATGTTCTCCCTCGTCTGCTCCATGAACAGTCCCCCGGACAGCTGCTACTTGTGAGCTGCGTTGGGATTTCCTCAAAGAGGAGAGGATGAAGCAGTACAGTAGACATAAGTATTTCCCTCAGTTAAGAACCAAGGTTATCAATCCAGTAGGAGAATCACACAGAACCTCGTTAGCAGCACCTACACACATGAAAAGCAAATACTTGCACCCAACGCAAAACAAGGGGTTGTCAATCCCTTGGCCGTTAATTACAAGGATCAAATCTCGTATTGATAGATAAATAAATTAAAACACAAAATAAAATAACAGTAAATAAATTGCAGCAAAGTGTTTTTGGTTTTTATATATGATGGAAGATAGACCCGGGGGGCCATAGTTTTCACTAGAGGCTTCTCTCTTGAAGATAGCATACGGTGGGTGAACAAATTACTGTTTGGCAATTAATAGAAAAGCGCATAGTTATGACGATATTCAAGGAAATGATCATGTACATAGGCATCATGTCCGAGACAAGTAGACCAACTCCTGCCTGCATCTACTACTATTACTCCACCCATCGACCGCTATCCAGCATGCGTCTAGGGTATTAAGTTCACGAGAAACGGAGTAACGCCTTAAGCAAGATGACATGATGTAGACAAAGTAAATCCAATCAATATGAATAAACCCCATCGTTTTACCCTTAATGGCAATGATACAATACGTGTCATGTCCCTTTCTGTCACTGAGATTGAACAACGCAAGACCGAACCCATCACAAAGCACCTCTCCCATTGCAAGATAAATCAATCTAGTCGGCCAAACCAAACCGATAGATTGGAGAGAGATACAAAGCTATAACAATCATGCATATAAGAATTCAGAGGAGACTCAAATAATATTCATGAATAATCTGATCATAAACCCACAATTCATCGGATCCCAACAAACACACCGCAAAAAAGATTACATCGAATAGATCTCCAAGAAGATCGAGGAGAACATTGTATTGAAGATCAAAGAGAGAGAAGAAGCCATCTAGCTACTAGCTATGGACCCATAGGTCTGAGGTAAACTACTCATGCATCATCGGAAGGGTAGCAAGGATGATGTAGAAGCCCTCCGTGATCGATTCCCCCTCCGGCGGAGTACCGGTGAAGGCCTCCAGATGGGATCTCGAAGGAACAGAAACTTGCGGCGGCGGAAAAAGTGTTTCGGGTGGCTCTCTGTTGGTTTGGGAATATTTGAGAATTTATAGGCTTGGAATTAGGTCAGGAGGTGCCACGAGGGGCCCACAAGCCTGGGGGGTGCGCCCTACCCCCCAGGGCGTGCCTCCCGAGCTTGTCGCTTCCTCGTGCCTCCTCCGGTCTTCTCCGGAAGCTTCCTGTGTTTCTTCTGGTCCAGAAAAAATTAATCCAAAGGTTTTTCTTTGTTTGGACTCTGTTTGGTACTGTTTCCCTAAAAAACTAAAAACATGCAGAAAACAGCAACTGGCACTGGGCACTGGGTTAATAGGTTTGTCCCAAAAAATGATATATAATTGCATAATCAACATCCAAGATTGATACTATAATAGCATGGAACAATCAAAAATTATAGATATGTTGGAGATGTATCAGCATCCCCAAGCTTAATTCCTTCTCATCCTTGAGTAGGTAAATGATAAAAACAGAATTTTTGATGTGGAATGCTACCTATCATATTCATCATGTAATATCTTTTGTGGCATGAATATTAAAGATCCGAATGATTCAAAGCAATAGTCTATAATTTGATATAAAGACATCAATACTCAGGCATACCAACAAACAATCATGCCTTTCAAAATAAAAATGCTAAAGAAAGTTATCCCTACAAAATCATATAATCCTGTCATGCTCCGTCTTCTTAACACAAAATATTTATCATGAACAACCCCGGTTTTATCCAAGCAATTGGTTCATACTTTTTAACGTGCTTCAACTTTTTCAACCCTCACGCAATACATGAGCGCAAGCCATGGATATAGCACTATGAGTGGAATAGAATATGGTAATAGAGATAAATAAGGGGAAGTCAAAAAAGGAAGATAGTCTGACATCGACGAGGCTAATCGATGGGCTATGGAGATGCCCATCAATTGATGTCAATGCAAGGAGTAGGGATTGCCATGCAACAGATGCTCTAAGAGCGATAAGTGTATGAAAGCTCAACAATGAAAACTAAGTGAGTGTGCATCCAACTTGCTTGCTCATGAAGACCTCGGGCATTTGAGGAAGCCCATCATCGGCATATACAAGACAAGTTCTATAATGAAAAATTCCCACTAGTATATGAAAGTGAAAGCATAGGAGACTATCTATATGAAAAACATGGTGCTACTTTGAAGCACAAGTGTAGAAAAAGGATAGTAACATTGCCCCTTCTCTCTTTTTCTCTCATTTTTTTTGTTGGGCTCTTTTTGGCCTCTCTTTTTTCTCTCTTTTTTTTCGTCCGAAGTCTCATCCCGACTTGTGGGGGAATCATAGTCTCCATCATCCTTTCCTCACTGGAACAATGCTCTAATAATGATGATCATCACACTTCTATTTACTTACAACTCAAGATTACAACTCGATACTAGAACAAAATATGACTCTATATGAATGCCTCTGGCAGTGTACCAGGATGTGCAATGATACTAGCGTAACATGTATCAAAAATAATGAACGGTGGCTGAGCCACAAATACTATGTCAGCTATATGATCATGCAAAGCAATATGACAATGATAATGTGTGTCATATAAACGGAACGGTGGAAGTTGCATGGCAATATATCTCGGAATGGCTATGCAAATGCCACAATAGGTACGTATGGTGGCTGTTTTGAGGAAGATATAAGGAGTTTATTTGTGATAGAGCGTATCATATCACGGCGTTTGGATGCACCGACGAAGTTTGCACCAACTCTCGAGGTGAGAAAGGGCAATGCACGGTACCGGAGAGGCTAGCAAATTGCGGAAAGGTGAGAGTGCGTATAATCCATGGACTCACATTAGTCATAAAGAACTCACATACTTATTGCAAAAGTCTATTAGCCCTCGAAGCAAAATACTGATACGCCCATTTTGCATCATGTTTTACTACTGTTATTTATAGTGTTTTTAATCAATATAACACTTTGTGGATCAATTCTAATGTCTTTTCTCTCATAATATGCAAGATTTACATAAGGAGGGAGATTGCCGGCAGTTGGAATTCTGAACCTGAAAAAGCTATGTCAGAGATACCTATTCTGCACATCTCCAAATGAGCTGAAATTTCACGGAGATTTATTTTGGAATAAATAAAAAATATTGGAAGAAAGAAGTACCAGAGGGGGCCACCCAGGTGCCGACGAGGCACCAGGGCGCGCCACCCCCCCCCCCAAGCGCGCCCTGGTGGCTCGTGGGGCCCCTGGCCAGCCTCCGGTGCCCATTTTCTGGTATATAAGCCCATTTTCCCTAGAAAAATAAGGAGAAGACTTTTGGGACGAAGCGCCGCCGTCTCGAGGCAGAACTTGGGCAGGAGCACTTTTGCTCTCCGACGGAGCGATTCTGCCGGGGATACTTCCCTACGGGAGGGGGAAATCGGAGCCATCGTCATCACCAACGATCCTCTCATCATGGGAGGACCAATCTTCATCAACATCTTCAATAGCACCATCTCATCTCAAACCCTCGTTCATCTCTTGTAGTCAATCTTTGTCTCAAAATCTCAGATTGGTACCTGTGGGTTGCTAGTAGTGTTGATTACATCTTGTAGTTGATGCTAGTCCGTTTATTTGGTGGAAGATTATATGTTCAGATCCATTATGCTGTTTAATACCCCTCTGATCTTGAACATCAATATGGTTTGTGAGTAGTTACTTTTGTTCTTGAGAACATGGGAGAAGTCTTGTCATAAGTAATCATGTGAATTTGGTATTCATTCGATATTTTGATGATATGTATGTTGTTGATTCTCTTAGTGGTGTCATGTGAACGTCGACTACATGACACTTCACCATCTTTGGGCCTAAGGGAATGCATTGTGGAGTAGTAATTAGATGATGGGTTGCTAGAGTGACAGAAGCTTAAACCCTAGTTTATGCGCTATTCCGTAAGGGGCTGATTTGGATCCATATGTTTAATGCTATGGTTAGAGTTATCTTAATTCTTGTTTCGTAGTTGCGGATGCTTGCGAGAGGGGGTAATCATAAGTGGGAGGCTTGTTCAAGTAAGAACAGCACCCAAGCACCGGTCCACCCACATATCAAATTATCAAATTAGCGAACGCGAATCAAACAAACATGATGAAAGTGACTAGATGAAATTCCCATGTGTCCACGAGAATGCTTTGCTTATTATAAGAGATCTTCCATGCCTGTCCTTTGCTACAAAAAGGATTGGGCTACCTTGCTGCACCTTAGTTACTATTGCTTCTTGTCACTTGTTATAAATTATCTTGCTATCAAACTACTTGCTACCTATAATTTTAGTGCTTGCAGAAAATACCTTGCTGAAAACCGCTTGTCATTTCCTTCTGCTCCTCGTTGGGTTCGACACTCTTACTTATCGAAAGGACTACGATTGATCCCCTATACTTGTGGGTCATCAAGACTCTTTTCTGGCGCTGTTGCCGGGGAGTGAAGCGCCTTTGGTGAGTGGAATTTGGTAAGGAAACATTTATATTACGTGCTGAAATTTACTGTTACTTGTCACTATGGAAAGTAATCCTTTGAGGGGTTTGTTTGGGGTATCTTCACCTCGACCGGAAGCACAAATAGTTGCTCCTCAACCTACTGCACCTACTGAAAATATTTTTTATGAGATTCCTTCAGGTATGATAGAGAAACTGCTAGCTAATCCTTATGCAGGAGATGGAACAATACATCCTGATATGTACTTGATCTATGTGGATGAAATTTGTGGATTGTTTAAGCTTGCAGGTTTATCCGGAGATAGAGTTAAGAAAAAAGTATTCCCTTTATCTTTGGAGGGAAAGGCATTGACATGGTATAGGCTATGTGATGATACTGATACATGGGACTGGAACCGATTGAAACTGGAATTCCACCAGAAATTTTATCCTATGCATTTGGTTCATCGTGATCGGAATTATATATATAATTTTTGGCCTCGTGAAGGAGAAAGCATCGCTCAAGCTTGGGGGAGGCTTAAGTACATGATGTACACATGCCCCAATCATGAGCTCTCAAGAGAAATTATCTTACAGAATTTTTATGCTCGGCTTTCTCATGATGATCAAACCATGCTCGATTCTTCTTCGACTGGCTCCTTTATGAAGAAAACTATTGAATTCAGATGGGATCTTCTGGAAAGAATTAAACACAACTCTGAAGATTGGGAACTCGACAAAGGTAATGAGTCAGGTATAATACTTGAGTTCGATTGTGTTAAATCTTTTATGGATACCAATGATTTTCATAAGTTTAGCACTAAATATGGACTTAACTCTGAGATAGTAGCTTCTTTTTGTGAATCATTTGCTACTCATGTTGATCTCCCTAAGGAGAAGTGGTTTAAATATCATCCCCCTGTTGAAGAAAAGATTGAGGAACCCGTTAGTGTTAAAGAAGAAACAATTGTTTACCATGTTGATCCAGTTGTGCCTACTGCTTATATTGAGAAACCACCCTTTCCTGTTAGGATGAAGGAACATGCTAAAGTTTCAACTGTGGTTAACAAAAGTAATATTAGAGCACCTAGACCCTCTGAACAAATTAAAGTTGAACCTAATGTTGCTATAGTTAAAGATCTCTTGGTCGATAATATAGATGGGCATGCTATTTACTTCTATGATGAAGCAACTAGAATCGCTAAACCAGATCTTAAAGATAAAAACCAACCTATAGTAGGCATGCCTGTTGTCTCTGTTAAAATAGGATATCATTGTTATCATGGCTTATGTGATTTGGGTGCTAGTGTGAGTGCTATTCCGTTTACCTTATACCAAGAAATTATGAATGATATTGCACCTATTTAAATAGAGGACATTGATGTTACTATTAAGCTTGCAAACAGAGATACCATTACACCGCTTGGGATCGTTAGAGATGTTGAAGTCTTGTGTGGAAAAATAAAATACACTACCAATTTCATAACCCATGTGATACGTCTCCATTGTATCTACTTTTCCAAACACTTTTGCTCTTGTTTTGGACTCTAATTTGCATGATTTGAATGAAACTAACCCAGACTGACGTTGTTTTTAGCAGAACTACCATGGTGTTGTTTTTTGTGCAGAAATAAAAGTTCTTGGAATTGGACGAAACTTTTTGGAGATTTTTTATGGATTAAATAAAAAATACTGGAGCCAAGATCCACTGTAGGGGGGCCACCTGCTGCCCATGAGGCACCAGGGTGCGCCACCCTCCCCCCCCCCCCCCCCCCCCGGCGCGCCCTGGTGGCTCGTGGGGCCCACATGGCTCCGCTGACCCTAATCTCAGGCCTATAAATTCACAATTCTAGAGAAAAAAAATAAGAGAAGAAGTTTCATCACGTTCTACGATACGGAGCCGCCGCCACCTCCTGTTCTTCATCCGGAGGTCAGATCTGGAGTTCGTTCGGGGCTCCGGGGAGGGGGATCTTCCGTCATCATCATCATCAACCATCGTCCATCGCCAATTTCATGATGCTCACCGCCGGGAGTGAGTAATTCCTTCGTACGCTTGTTGGACGGTGATGAGTTGGATGAGATTTATCATGTAATCGAGTTAGTTTTGTTAGGGCTTGATCCCTACTATCCACTATGTTCTGAGATTGATGTTGCTATGACTTTGCTATGCTTAATGCTTGTCACTAGGGTCCGAGTGCCATGATTTCAGATCTGAACCCTTTATGTTTTCATGAATATATTTGTGTTCTTGATCCGATCTTGCAAGTTATACGCACCTGCTATGTGTTATGATCCGCATACCCCAAGGTGACAATAATTGGGATTCTTTCCGGTGATTACCGTAGTTTGAGGAGTTCATGTATTCACTATGTGTTAATACTTTGTTCCGGTTCTCTATTAAAAGGAGGCCTTAATATCCCTTATAGTTTCCTTATGGACCCCGCTGCCACGGGGGGGTAGGACAAAAGATGTCATGCAAGTTCTTATCGCAAGCACATATGACTATACACGAAATACATGCCTACATTACATTGATGAATTGGAGCTAGTTCTGTGTCGCCCTAGGTTATGACTGTTACAAGATGAATGTTATCCAACATAATCACCAATCCAATGCCTACGAGTTTTTCACATATTGTTCATTGCTAAGTTACTTTGTTGCTACTGCTTTACACTTGCTACAAACAGCTTCTGTTACTGTTGCCGTTACTATGGTTACTACTGCTACTTCTATCAAAACTATCATACTACTGTGCTACTGATCACTCTGCTGCAGATATTTAGTCTCCAGGTGTGGTTGAATTGACAACTCAACTGCTAATACTTGCAAATATTCTTTGGCTCCCCTTGTGCCGAATCAATAAATTTGGGTTGAATACTCTACCCTCGAAAACTGTTGCGATCCCCTATACTTGTGGGTTATCATCACATTGGAGAAACCCGCGTGGAGAAATTCCATAATGATGGATTTTGAAGTCATTTGGTTATGAATCATCTGACAGTTCCAACTTTTGTCTGAAAAGTGAAGTGACTGAAATACCGTTCACAGGCCATAAGGAATGAGCAATGAACTTATTCGTGATCATACATTATGATGTGTATAGTCCAATAAAAGTTATTGCTAGCAGTGGATTTGTCTATCTTCTGAAATGACTCAAGTAGATATATGGATATTTACTCGATGAGACATAAGTCTGGATCTTTGGAAATCATTCAAAAGGTTTTCAAAAATGAAGTAGAAATTATTGTAACAAGAAAATTATGTTTCTACAATTAGATTGCGGAAAGGAATTTTTGAGTTACAAGTTTAGCGAATGTCTGATGAGTTGTGAAAAGAGTTTCATAACTTACACCTCCCGGAACACCATTGTTAGTGGAATGTCCATGAAGATGTAATCAAACCATTTATGACATGGTAAGATCAAAGATGACATAAATCAATTTGCCATTATCCCTTTTAAAAGTAATGCTTTAGAGACTGTGGCTTTTACACTGAAAAGAGCGCCATCAGATCTGTTGAAATGACGCCATGGTATGGTACACCCAACCATGTTATATCTTTTCTTAACATTTGGAATATGGGGCTTGTGTAAAATGTTTACAAACCTATTCCAAATCAGACAAGTGCTACTTTGTAGGTTATCCCAAATTATTGGGAATTCCTCCACCACTATACCGAGGCAAAAGGTTTTGCCACAAAGAATGGTATGCTTTTGAAGAAAATGGTTCTTGCAAAAGGGTGAGTGGGAGGACAGTGCAACTCAACGAGATAATAGTATCTTCGTCATTAGATCAAAGGAAAGGAACCTTGGAAGTAATTCCAGAGTTTCCTACTGCGACTAATACGGAAGCCTCTACATGAGATGTATGGACTTCGGTCGAACTTGCAGCTAAACCACGTAGGCAAAACTCGTGCAAACCTCTCAGGTGCGCAAACGAGATATTGTTGTTACACAATAGTATACCTACGATAATCAAGGAAGCGATGATGGGCCATGACTCCGGAGTTGGCTAAATGACAATACAATCCGAGATAGTTTCCATATAAATGATTCGAGATTAAATCTTGATACCCGTTTCGGAAGACTTAGAGTCTAACGAATATTTATGGAACTATAAACTGATATGGATAAAAATGTTTTATCCATAAAGCTCGACTTGTTGCTTATAAAAAATTGAAGGAATTAACTACGGCGAAATTGTCTCTCTGTAGCGATGCTCAGAGTCGGTTCGGGTTAAACTAGCAATTAATAAATATTTCAATCATGAGATATGATACATGGATGCCAAAAGGATTTCCATGAGATGGAAATACAACCAAGGACTTGTAGGTGACACAGTCCATGGTATTTTGTCAATCCAGAGGATGCTAGTGAGTATGCAAACTTCAGAGTTCCAGCGATGGACAGAAGAGAGCAAAATGGAGTTGAAATCTTCATTTTTGATGAAATAGTCAAAAGAGTTTGATTTCATCAATGGATAACAAAGATGCTTACGGAAACAAGAAAGTAAGTGGGAGCATAATAATATTTCTAAAAACCTTGTGTGCTTGACACATTGTTAGTTGGAAATAATATAAATTTCTTGACATGAATTAGGACTTCATTGAGAAATAGTTTTTCAGTGAAGTGCTTGGGCTAGGTAACCTCGATATTAGGCATAATTATCTGTGGAGATAGAATTGCCTAATAGGGCTAAGCCAAAATACATATTGACAAGATGCTAAAATAGTTTAGCATTAAAAACGCCAAGGAGTGATTCTTGCCGAAGTCACATGGAAAGAGTTTTTGCAAGACTCGGTGTCCCAAAACACTGATGAGCAAAATACATGATGGAGATTCCACACACTTTTGTGTTTGGATTAATCATGTATTCCATGGTATGTAAAACAACCAGATATGTCCGATACTCCCAAGCAGTTGCGAGTATAGATACCAAAGTGATCAAAGTACTAATCATGGGACAACAGTGAAAAATGTCATTGAGTAATAAAGTAGCACTGATGACATGTTTTCTCGCAAGCAGAGATTATGAAGTGCTCGTTGTAAGTAATAACATCGATACAGTCTTCATCAATGCTCCATGCGATTTTCGATTTAAGTTAAGGGTTTTGTGTAATACACGATATGGTGACACAGTAAGTTGGAATTGTTCCAAACAGGTTACTATGTCGAATTCTATAACAAAGGCTAAGTATGTTGACATTTTAGAAGCGACAAAGAAGATGTTGAATCATATAGTTCATTCATGAACATAGTATGGTTCCAAGATGGCTTTGGTCAATGGGACACTATTGTAGATAGTTGCTCCATAGCTCAGTCTGAAGAATCAAGGTTCGACTAGTGATTCACATATATACAAAGCCAAGTCCACACAAAATATGAATTTTATGAAAGCGTGAAAATGCGAGGATATGCAAAGATACACACGGAGATGAAGTTGTCAGATCCGTTGGACATCAGGCTATACCACAAGCGAAGCATATTTTACACCGGTATGCCATAGGTGTAAAGTGCATTAGCATTGACTAGATTATTGGCTCTAGTGCAAGTGGGAGTCTGTAGGAGATATGCCCTAGAGGCAATAATAAATGTTATTATTTATCCCCATGTTCGTAATTAAGTTTATATTCCGTGCTATGGTTCTCGAGTCTGCAATAACCACGAGGCTCGGAGGAAAACTCATATGCACGTGTGGAATAATAAATGATAAAAAGTATTCCTAGTCATGCCTCTAAGACTAGCTCAAGTGTTGCATGATGATTATGTTTTCTTGATCATGGGCATGTCTATGCCGGCAACTTTGAGGGCACAATGTTAGAAGAACATTTGTGTTGAATCGACCCGAATTGATGTTATGCTATGAGATACATTCGTCACAAGTTAATGGTTTATAACACAGAAAAAGTTAACGTTTGTATGATTCCTTAGACCATGAGAGTATCGAGTTTCTTCATGCTTGCTTCATGAACTTTGGGGTTTGTTAAACGTCATCCGTAAATGGGTGGCTATTACGACGGCTTACGGGTTCATGAAAAAGTATGACAAGGGACTTGATAGCTCAAGATTGTGATTTGCTCCTCCGATGATGGAGAGATATTCTTTGGGCCCTCTCGGTGTTACGGTATCCATCATCGTCTGGCCAGACACAATGTGATTTGATCACTGGGATGCCGGAACGCGAAAACGAGAAAAGAGAACAAAATCGGTAACGAGGTAACTGGCATAGTGGACAAGTGTTGATCCACGGGGATGCCAATAAATCTCACCTCGGGTGTTTGTAACATATCGCGAAGTAAAAGGAATAGCACACGGCAACTGGAGGTTCACTCGAATATTTATTCGTGTGGGTATAGGGGTCAATATGGGTGTCCACGGCTGTGATGTTGATCATTGATCAGAAAGTGTTCCGGTCATGTCTATACTTCACCGAACCTATAGGGTCACACGCTTAAGGGTCATCTATCGGCTAAATACTAGACAGGGAGTCTGAGAGAAATTCACCGAAAAAGTTTCGGAGACAACGGAATAGTTCCGGAGAGAGAACACCGGAATAGTTTCGGTAAAACCGAAAAGCTGTTTCGGAGTATACCATTAAGTCAAAATGGTTTCAGCACACGCCTGGAAATTCTTGGAGGGTGCCAGAATTGTTCTGGGAACTTCTGGGATTTTTCTAGAGAAAAAAACCGGAAATGTTCCGGAGCTGCCGGAACCGCTTTGGTTGCTTTTCGCTGATGAAAATCATTGATCTGAAAATGTTTCGGAACGCGTCCAGAATTGTTTTAGTGGGTACTGGAATTATTCTAAGACCCACAGAAATATTTTCGGATTTCACGGTCGCGGAAAAATGGTTTCATGAATAGTCACTAGTGGAGAAACGGCCTTTAGTCCCGGTTGGGAAGGGCCTTTAGTCCCGGTTCACCAACCGGGACTAATAAATCGGGACTAAAGGCTCCCACCCTTTAGTCCCGGTTGGCCACGACCCAGGACTAAATACCTGCCACGTGGCCGGCAGCGTGCGCCGGGGGCTGGGGACCTTTAGTCCCGGTTGGTGACACCAACCGGGACTAAATCCCTGCCACGTGGCCGGTAGCGCGCGCCAGGGGCTGGGGACCATTAGTCCCGGTTGGTGACACCAACCGGGACTAAAGGTTTAGGGGTTTAGGATTTATTGTTTATTTTTCCTTTTCATTTTGTGTTTTCCATTTAATTCTTTTTCATTTCAAACATATTTTACGCTACTACATACTGTACACGTTATGCATATATAATAGAATTTCTCGTAGAACCAATCATATATCATAGAATTTCTCGTACAACCATGCATACACATATATAAATACAATTTGGTATATACAATTTCTCCTACAATTTGCAGAGTATTACATGCAGGCATTAGGTGAAATGGTATTCTCCGTCGGGAGATATGACCTGCTCAAGCAAAAATCCCGCCATTTCCTCTTGAAGTGCTCGTATGCGGTCCTTTGGTAGGAGCCTATCCCGCATCTCCACCATCTTTAAAGAAGGAGATCAATATGAATATATTAGTTGTGTGTATATATATTAGATCATGATAAAAAAATTGTGAATAGTGTTTACGTACCCAAAGATGTCTTGCATCTCTGCTCCTTTCGGTAATGAAGCGAATGTTCTGGCAAACGTAGTATGCACATAAATTTGTCCCCTTTTCCTGCCTCATACACTTTACAAGAATAGAATTCAATCAGATAATAATCAAGCATGATAATGGTATTGAAACTAGAATTAAAGAGATGTGCGGACGTAGCTAGTACTACTTAATTACCTTGGACCGTCGCCATTTCAGCTGTGGTTCCCATTCACCGACAACCTCTTTGATGAACTTTTTCCAAACCCTGCCCAGCAAAGAAAAGGAATAAAGGAGTTATTAATTACTTGATATCAGGAAATGAACTAAAGAGGCCGACATAGTGCGATAATGATTGAAATTACCTGTCGAGCATCAAAAACAGGCTCCTGTATTCTTCAGGGTCTTTACCTAGTGAGTCAAGTACTTCAACAGTTCCCTCGTCAGCTCTAATGATTAGCAGGATCCAGTGGAATCTGCGCACACGTTTGTATAAGCGAGCATGCATAACTCATCAACTACACTTAACATCGAGTAAGCAAAAATAGAATTTGTAGTACAAGACAGTAACACTCACCTAAAGTTGTAAGGAAAAAGTATTTCTGGTCTAGTATTTAGTTCCTTCAAAAACATTAGCAAGCTATTCTCTGTGTCTTGTTTGTGGTTATTTGACACAATTTCATTAACGGTATTTGGGTCAATGAACCCAATGCCATAGACTCTATCTCTTTTCAATTCATAAATCTTCATTCTACATATATAATACCACACAAAAGAATATAGTGAGGATAATTACAGGCAATGAACGAGCTGAGCTAGAGACTTAAATTACACAAAGAAATCACTTACAGACAATAGCAACTGACGAGAGATTTGTCGAGTGCGTCTTGATTGAATAACTGAAAAATTTCTGGAAATTCAATCCACACATCATTTCCATGGAAGTAATGCTCTGGCTTGACTTTCACCATGAGGCTCTCTCGCCCGGCCTTTACTTCTCTCAGGTACCAGTCGTGCAATCTGCGCATTTGCGTTGGTAGAAGCTCCTCCTCGTCAGGCCTGACCAGAGGGTTCCCGGGGACATATTTCCAAGCTAGTTCCTTCGGATCCATCGTGGGGAGTTCCTCGATGCCTAGGAGTTGTTCAACAGTGATACCCATCTCTCTAGCCGCCATCTCTCCATCAGCGTCGGTTACCGCCTTATCGGTACTCACCTTGAGCGGGGGGATCGATTGCACTGCCTGTTCTCCGAGCTGGGGAACAGTTTTCCCGCTTTTATTACTACCTGTAAGGCTCGACTGCTGATTTTTTTGTTGATGATATGACTTGCTAATAGAGCGTTCATAGTCTGATCGCCTTTTCTCCACAGCCGGTTTAGCAAGATCCACAAAGTGTTGTATGACTTTCTCAGGTATTTTCTCCTTCGGCGGCGGGGGCGGTTTCGGTGCAAAATGGGCCTTCACTTGGGCATCCACGACCTGTTCGACCAGTCATCTCGTAAGCTAACTTCTTTTTGGTAGGAGGCTCGGGTTTCTTCTTTGGTGCTCTCTTCCGCTTTGGAGTCGGCCCACGCGGCGGAGATCGATATCGCGTACTCGCGCTGGGCTCCATCTCAAGGTGGGGTGGATTCGGCTGACGCGGCGCAGATCAATATGGCAGACTCGCGCTGCACTCCGTCTCGAGGTGGGTTGGAGTCGTCTGACGCGGCGGACTTGGAGGAGGAGTGGGTGGCCTTGGCACCGAGTTTGGAAACACGATGCATTCCTTTCTCCATACAATGAGACCACGTATGGCTTCTCCCAGTGTCTGCTCCCCTTGACCTCCATGAAAGTCAAGCTCTAGTGAGTCATATCCTGACAGAACTTCATCCACCCCGACACGAGCATAGCCAGGTGGAATCGGATTGCCGTGGATGGTTGCTTCAGGTGGATTCGGTAAAGCAAAGCCATCCGCCACCTTCATGGATATGTTCTTCATTTTCATGTGTAGCTCACAAGTTGTCGTCTCTTGGATATCATCCACGGGGTAGCGAGCCAGCAGTGCATCATCGGCCAGGACCCCCATGGAACCCACGCTGCTTTTCGGCATAGATGGGATGGTACTATCCAATGCTGGATCTGGTTGCTCCTGCCGTTGAGACGCCCTTTGCTGGCTAATTGTGTCGATCTGCTCCTGCTGCCGCATGAAAGCGTGTTCCAACTCTGCGTTCTTTGATTCTACCTTTTGAAGCCGGTCTGCATCCTGCTTCCTCTGGTCTGCATCCTGCTTCTTCTTTCTCACACGGCTTCTGTAAGTGTCGTTCCACTCCGCAAACCCATCAACCCATGGAACAACGCCTTTGCCTCGTGTTCGTCCCGGGTGTTCAGGATTCTTGAGGGCGCGTGTAAGCTCGTCGTTCTCTCTCTCGGGCTGGAACGCCCCCGTTCGAGCCTCTTCTATTCCTTCAAGTAAAGCGTCCGAGGCTTCTTTAAGACTTGCCTGTTCAATAATCTCCCCTGTCCTTGGGTCCAACTTTCCCCCATGCGCATAAAACCAAGTCCTGCACCTGTCGGGCCAACCCACTGTTTGTGGAGTGACCCCTGCAACAATCATCTTTTCCTCAGATTCATCCCACTTTGGCAACCCAGTCTTGTAGCCACCTGGCCCCAGAACATGGTGAAACTTTTTTTTCTCAGCATTTATCTTGTTTTTCATCTATCGTTCCTTAGCTGCTTCCGATTCCTTGAACTCCACAAATAAGTCCCAGTGATCTTTTACCTTCTCTAGTGGTCCAGTGAATTCTGGAGTCTTCTTTTCTACGTTGACGTAGTTGGCCCATAATCTTTTCTTCCAAGACTGGAATTGTGTGGCCATCTTCTTAAGAGCACACTTCTTGACTTTCTCCCGTTGGAGATCTGTGAAACCCTCTGATAGGGTGAAATGTGACATGAGCGTATCCCAAAGCAGATTTTTTGCTCTTTCGTCGACAAAATTAACTCCTCGATCTTCCTTTGGCTTATTCCATTCTTGAACGGTGATTAGGATTTGGTCCCTAACAATAACTCCGCATTGAGGTATAAATTTGTCCGCATTCTTTTTAGGAGCTATCGGTTCGCCATCTTCTTTGATTTCATCGATGTTGTACTTTATGCCATCGGGCAGCTTTTTGGCCGGGCCTCGTACTACCCTTGTAGAAGATTTGCTCGATCCGGAGGGCTAAAAGAAGAAAGATTCGTTAATATATATATATACAAATCAATTAATACATGTAATGATCACTATATATATATATATACCTCGCCGGACTTTGTTAATTGAAGAACATTTCCTTCGCCATCATTGTTTGTGTGCCCTTCGTCTATTGGTTTTTCCTCAATTCCCTCACCGGACTCGTTCAGATATTGTCAACCGTCATCTGGTTCAATCTCTGGGTTTTGGGAGCGTATCATCTCGAACATGATATCCTCTTGATCATGGTCGTCTCTGCCGCTATAGTCCATAGCTTAACTAATCCAGAAGAAAGATAAAACAATTTAGTATTCAAACTAGAATGCATTCAATAACAAAAATTAATACATTTCGAATAATCCAGGTAATGCATCATCGAATATTATCGAATATTATCACTAATACATCTCGAATATTATCATATAACATCACTAATACAGCTCGAATATTATCGAATAATCCAGTTGACTCGCGGTTCCTCCGTCACTAATACATCTCGAATAATCCAGTTAATGCAACAATAATATCACATAATATCACTAAACATCTCACCCAATCAAACTGGACGTCGACTCCCGGTTCCTGAGCCGCGGGCGGTGAACACCCAAAGAGAAGGAACCATCACAGGATCATAGCTCGGGTGAGATCCCTGAAGAAACTACTAGGTATTGGAGAAGCTATCGTCCAACGCAACCATGTAGCGACGGACGTGCTCGTCCTCCTCCCTGACACGGCAACGTACCACCCTCTCGGGGGCCGGCTCCCTCTGCACCGATAATGGCCACCAAAGAAACTCTGGGTCGACGACGAGACCCCGATTCCTCACCAATCTGCACGCCCCGGAAGGTAGCACCTCCCAGTGCCAGCCCGGCGGAGCCCAATCCCGGACATGGCGCCTCTCAAACTGGTTGTTGGCGCCGAGTCGACGACGAGGATGCGGGCCGGCATCGTCGCCGAGAAAAAATTCCTATGAAAACAAATACACGATTTCTATAGTTTTCTTTTTTTCCCTCACCACATGTCTATATTTTTTATACACCTATCAAATACACGATTCACATTTTTGAAATCTAGTGACAAAAAAAAGATGAGGAGGTGAAGGGGGATTTGTAGCTCACCCTCGGCTGTAGAGGAAGTAGTTGATCAGCGAAGGGAAGATCGGGGACCAACAGCTCCGACGTCGATAATCACTCCTCGGAGATGCAACACGACAAATATGTAAATTGTACCGATTTAAAAATTTAGACCATCACATATCATATAGCTTTTAACAACATTTCAAATTGCAAAATAAGCTTCATCATCAATTATTTACTACATATTCGCATGAGAAAAATAGCTCCAAAAATTTGACCAACATTCCATCCATCTATGAATCTAACAACATCCATGCATCCATCTAACACAAATTCATCCATGCATCCATCCACCAACAAACAGTAGTTAACAGTAGCAAGAAACTGAAAAAAAACATGAAAAAAAATTAGATCATCACATCACATCCATGCTCATCGGCCTGCAAATTCCACCGAGTGAAAAAAAATTAGATCATCACATCACATACAACATTGACACATTATCCATACTTCATAACATTAATCCATTTGCATTTATTGCATTCTTGTTAAATTAGATCATCACATCATACATTTGCATTTCTTGCATTATTCTTGCATTCTTGTTAAATTTTTTTTGCATTTTTGCATCACAATTATCATCACATCACATCATCACATCATAAAATCAATCCATTTTGCATCACATCACATACAAAAAAATTAGATCATCACATCGCGAGGTCGTCCATGGCGGCGGCCGAGCTCGGGGTGTGCGGGGGGTAGTTAGAGGCCGTGCGCGGGCTAGGGGAGAGCGGGGGAACACAAGGGGGCCTCACAGCGAGGTCGTCGCGAGCTCGGGGAGGGCTTAGGGAGGTCGTGGACGCGTCGGTGCTCAAGGGCGAGGTCGAGGCAGTGGCGGCGACCGGCGAGGAGGAAGACGATGGTGCGGGCGCTGTGGGGCTCTTCGCTCGCTCCCGTGGTCAAGGAAGATGCAGCGGGCTGCGGGCTCGGGGAGGGGCCGGAGCGAGCGGGACGGCGTCGGCGATCTCCGGCGTCGGAGGTTGAAGACAAGTGGCCTGGCGGCGTGTGGTGTTCGATCTGTCTCCTGGGCGGTGGAAAATGCTAAGTCAGTTATATAGGATCGACCTTTAGTCCCGGTTGAATCCACGACCCGGGACTAAAGGACCTTTAGTCCCGGTTACAGCCATGGGCCGGGACTAAAGGTCTGTTTTCGGGGCCCAAATTAAGCGCGGGAGGAGGACCTTTAGTCCCGGCTGGTTGTGCCAACCGGGACTAAAGGGTTTTTTTCATTTTTCTGTTTTTGCTTTATTTTTTTTCTTTTGTTTCTACTTACAGCCAAATATTTAGAGTTTTTGAGTGAATCTTTTTTCTTTAGGTCACAAAAATTATAAACTTTCTGTTATTGCCAGTAGTTTTCAAATTTGAATAGTTTAAATTTGAATTCTTTGAAATTTGTGTGAATCACTCGTTTGTGAAAAACTTTAGTTTAAAAATAGATTTTTGAGTGATTCTTTTTCCTGCTGTTTAATATTAGTGTGTTTTATCAGTATGTTCAATTTGGTAATTTTTAGGTTATTTTAAATAGGTGTTTTAATCAAAAACATATTCTGTTTAGCTCTTTTAGTTTTATACCTTCATTTGTTTTAAATATTTTAGTTTATATGTTTTATTGTTATTCTTTTGCCAAATTATATTATGTTTCTGTTAGTCAGCATGAGGAGTTTTAATTTTAACCCCTTACTTACTTCATTTGTTATTTTTCATGCATTTAATGATTTTTTAAGCTAAATGACCCTGAAATTGAAAACCACTACAAATGAACTCTGAAAAGGTTGAAACTTGGCATGGTATCATCATTTCACCCACATAGCATGTGCTAAAAAGTTGAGAGGGTTACAGCAAAAACTGGATGCACTTCGTGTACAAACTGGACCATCTCCTTCGAAGTATCAAGGTTTCAGACGAAAACTCATCTGTTACAAAGGCATTTCATTTTTTTAAACTTATTTCAACTCCAGACTTTTTGTGCATTCAATATGCACCATTCAAAGCCACATCCTCATATTTCAACCCTTTCTAACTTCATTTGCTATTTTTCATGCATTTAATGATTTTTTTGAGCTAAATGACCCTGAAATTGAAAAGCACTACAAATGAACTTTGAAAAGGTTGAAACTTGGCATGGTATCATCATTTCACCCACATAGCATGTGCTAAAAAGTTGAGAGGGTTACGGCAAAAACTGGATGCACTTCGTGTACAAACTGGACCATCTCCTTCGAAGTATCAAGGTTTCGGACGAAAACTCATCTGTTACAAAGGCATTTCATTTTTTAAACTTATTTCAACTCCAGACTTTTTGTGCATTCAATATGCACCATTCAAAGACACATCCTCAAATTTCAACCCTTTCTAACTTCATTTGCTATTTTTCATGCATTTAATGATTTTTTTGAGCTAAATGACCCTGAAATTGAAAAGCACTACAAATGAACTCTGAAAAGGTTGAAACTTGGCATGGTATCATCATTTCACCCACATAGCATGTGCTAAAAAGTTGAGAGGGTTACGGCAAAAACTGGATGCACTTCATGTACAAACTCGACCATCTCTTTCGAAGTACCAAGGTTTCGGATGAAAACTCATCTGTTACAAAGGCATTTCATTTTTTTAAACTTATTTCAACTCCTGACTTTTTGTGCATTCAATATGCACCATTCAAAGCCACATCCTCAAATTTCAACCCTTTCTAACTTCATTTGCTATTTTTCATGCATTTAATGATTTTTTTGAGCTAAATGACCCTGAAATTGAAAAGCAGTACAAATGAACTCTGAAAAGGTTGAAACTTGGCATGGTATCATCATTTCACCCACATAGCATGTGCTAAAAAGTTGAGAGGGTTACGGAAAAAACTGGATGCACTTCGTGTACAAACTCGACCATCTCCGGCGGAGCACGAGCCGAGCGGCACACGCGAATGATGACAACACGGTGCATGCAAGTGCCACGGAGCTCACTTGGGTTTCCAGCTGTCGCCCAAGCGGCAGGAGAGAGCCCCCTCGACTTGACTGACATGACAACACCTCCAGCGCTTAACTTCTCTCTCAGCCTTTCTCGGCTACTCACTAGAGAAGAA
Organism: Elymus sibiricus; assembly: GCA_039707655.1. Classification (NCBI taxonomy): domain Eukaryota; kingdom Viridiplantae; phylum Streptophyta; class Magnoliopsida; order Poales; family Poaceae; genus Elymus; species Elymus sibiricus. The sequence goes on along the minus strand of CM077674.1, from coordinate 68,705,548 downwards.
AGTGATGACGGTGAAGCCGGTCACATCCCAGAGTGGGATCTTGGGGTATAAAACTTTTTCTTCGCGTGTGTCCCTTTGCACCGTAACCATGGACAATCTTCATCATTTAACAGGATGCTTGGGTCAGTCTTCACTGTGAAGGGAGGAATTTCATGAAACTTTTCATAATCTTCTGACATGTTTGTCTTGTCCTCCACTCCCACGATGTTTCTTTTCCCTGAAAGAACTATGTGGCGCTTTGGCTCACCGTATGATGTATTCGCTTCCTTATCTTTCCTTTTTCTCGGTTTGGTAGACATGTCCTTCACATAGAAAACCTGCGCCACATCATTGGCTAGGACGAATGGTTCGTCTGTGTACCCAAGATTGTTGAGATCCACTGTTGTCATTCCATATTGCGGGTCTACCTTTACCCCGCCTCCTGTCAGATTGACCCATTTGCACCGAAACAAAGGGACCTTAAACTCACGTCCATAGTCAAGTTCCCATATCTCCTCTATGTAACCATAATATGTGTCCTTTTCCCTATTGGTGTTTTTTGCATCAAAGCGGACACCACTGTATTGGTTGGTGCTCTCTTTATCTTGGGCGATCGTGTAAAATGTATTCCCATTAATCTCGTACCCTTTGAAAGTCAATATAGTCGAAGATGGTGACTTGGCCAACAAGTATACCTCATCTCCAACACTATCGTCATTCATGAGATGTGTTTGCAACCAACCGCCGAAAGTCGCCATGTGTGTACGTTTAATCCAGGGGTCAGACTGCTCCGGGTTCTTGGAGCGTACAATATCCATGTGTTCCTCGATATACGGAGCCACCAAGGTGGAATTTTATAGAACTATGTAGTGTGCTTGGGCCCAAGAATGCCCGTCCCTAAATATTACTGAATCCTTTCCTAGCGTGTCTTTTCCACTCAGTCTCCCCTTATGCCACGATTCAGGAACATCAATCGGCTTAAGGTCAGGAATAAAGTCAACACAAAACTCAATAACCTCCTATGTTTCATGGCCCTTGGAGATGCTTCCTTCTGGCCTAGCACGGTTATGAACATATTTCTTTAAGACTCCCATGAATCTCTCAAAGGGGAACATATTGTGTAGAAATACAGGACCCAGAATGGCAATCTCTTCGACTAGGTGAACTAGGACGTGCGTCATGATATTGAAGAAGGATGGTGGGAACACCAACTCAAAACTGACAATACATTGCACCAAATCATTCTGTAACCTTGGTAGGATTTCTGGATCGATTACCTTCTGGGAAATTGCATTGAGGAATGCACATAGCTTCACAATGGCTAATCGAACATTTTTCGGTAGAAGCCCCCTCAATGCAACCGGAAGTAATTGCGTCATAATCACGTGGCAGTCATGAGACTTTAGGTTTTGGAATTTTTTCTCTGCCATATTTATTATTCCCTTTATATTCGACGAGAAGCTAGATGGGACCTTCATACTGAGCAGGCATTCAAAGAAGATTTCCTTATCTTCTTTGGTAAGAGCGTAGCTGGCAGGACCTTGATACTGCTTTGGATGCATGCCGTCTTTTTCGTGCATACGTTGCTGGTCCTCCCGTGCCTCCGGTGTATCTTTTGTCTTCCCATACACGCCTAAGAAGCCTAGAAGGTTCACGCAAAGATTCTTCGTCACGTGCATCATGTCGATTGCAGAGTGGACCTCTAGGACTTTCCAATAGGGTAGGTCCCAAAATATAGATTTCTTCTTCCACATGGGTGCGTGTCCATCAGCGTCATTCAGAACAGATTGTCCGCCAGGACCCTTTCCAAAGATTACTTTTAAATCCTTGACCATATCAAGTATATGATCACCAGTACGGTGGTCAGGCTTCTTCCGGTGATCTGCCTCACCTTTGAAATGCTTGCCTTTCTTTCTTATGAGATGCTTGATCGGAAGAAATCGACGATGTCCCAGGTACACATTCTTCTTACATTTATCCAAATATATACTTTCGGTCTCATCTAAACAGTGCGTGCATGCATGGTATCCCTTGTTTGTCTGTCCTGAAAGGTTATTAAGAGTAGGCCAGTCATTGATGGTTACAAAAAGCAATGCTCGTAGGTCAAATTCCTGCTGTTTGTGCTCATCCCACACACGTACACCTTTTATGTCCCACAGCTATAAAAGTTCTTCAACTAATGGCCTTAGGTACACATCAATGTCATTGCCGGGTTGCTTAGGGCCTTGGATGAGCACTGGCATCATAATGAACTTTGAAAGCACATTTGCTCCCTTGGTGGTTTTGGTAATTCATAACAACATATATCTCATTGAACTAATGTCCATTCAAGATTAAGATTTCAGGATGTTAAATGATTGGCATGGCATGGACTAGAGACGTGGACCACTCAAAATGCTAAGGACAAGGATTGGCAAAAGATCAAGACTCTACATTTTTGGTTTAGTGATCCAAGATCACATTGAGTCCATAGGAAAGCCAATACTATTAAAAGGGGATGAGGTGTTGCTTAATGGTCCTTTTGCTCAAGTGCTTAGTGACAGTACTCCTAAACCCTCAACCACTCTCTCTACCCAAATATGTCCTAAACCTACATTCCAACTCGGCCCCACCGATATTTCCTATCCGGCCCCACCGAGTTCATCCAAGACTTAGCCACTGCCAAAACCCTAACAAATCGGATCCACCGAAATGGATCTCGGTCCCACCGAGATGGCCTTGCCAACTCTCTGTAATTGTTTGTACTTACTTCGGCCTCACCGAGTTATGCAAATCGGTCTCACCGAGATGGCTTGCCAAGTGTCTGTTGCCTTATTGCTTCACTTCGGTCCTACCGAGTTGATGGAATCGGTGCCATGGAGATGAGGTCTGCCCTAAGCCATTGCACTTCGGTTCATCCGAGTTGTCCGTATCGGTCCCACCGAAATGCCTAACGTTCATATCTTTTACACAGTTCGGTGCCACCGAGTCTTCTGAATCGGTGCCACCGAGTTGAGTCAGAAGTGTGTAACGGTTGGATTTTGTGTGGAGGCTATATATACCCCTCCACTGTCGGGGAACGTTGCATGGGAAACAAAAATTTTCCTACGCACACGCAAGATCTATCCATGGTGATGAGCATCTACGAGAGGGAGAGTGAATCTACATACCCTTGTAGATCGCTAAGCGGAAGCGTTAATAAACGCGGTTGATGTAGTCGAACGTCTTCGCGATCCAAATCGCCGAGCGTCCCGCGATCCAATCACGATCCTTCCGATCTAGTGCCGAACGGACGGCACCTCCGCGTTCAACACACGTACGGCTTGATGACGCCTTCACCTCCTCGATCCAGCGAGCGATGATGAAGTAGTGGTTGAGTTCCAGCAGCACGACGGCGTGGTGATGATGGTGAGGAACAATCTCTGCAGGGCTTCGCCAAGCGCTACGGAGATTATGACGGAGGAACTAGAGGGCTAGGGTTGCCGCACACGGCTTGGGGAAATCTTAATGTGTCCCGTGTGCTAGCCCTGCCCCTCTATTTATATGTTGAGCCTTGGGGTCTAAACTTGGAGTAAAAGCCTCCTCCGGGTCGGTTTTGCCCGCACAAGGTCGGTTTGGCCCGCAGGGAAAGAGTCCAACTCGGATCCCTGCCGAACCGTGCACAGCCGCGCACAAGCGGTAGTACCGCTTCACACAAGCGGTAGTACCGCTCGGGCGGTAGTACCGCTTCACACAAGCGGTAGTACCGCTCCGGCGGTAGTACCGCTTCACCAAGCGGTAGTACCGCTTACGCGGCAGCAAAACTACTTTTGCACTTTCCAATACCTTGTGGGCTTTATCCCTTTGGCTCATATAAAGTGTTGCTGCACCCGAACACTTCAGTAAACATCCGGAACCCCTTCCGGTGAACTCTGGAACCCTTCCAGAGATCAAAACACTATTATCACATATATCAATCTTTACCTCCGGACTATTCCGGAGATCCTCGTCACGTCCGGGATCTTATCCGGGACTCCGAACAACTTTCGGTCACCAACATAATAACTCAATTATACTAATCGTCACCAAACGTTAAGTGTGTAGACCCTGCGGGTTCGAGAACTATGTAGACATGACCGAGACACCTCTACGGCCAATAACCAATAGCGGGACCTGGATGCCCATATTGGCTCCTACATATTCTACGAAGATCTTTATCGGTCGAACCTCTATGTCAAGGATTCAGTTAATCCCGTATGCTGTTCCCTTTGTTCTTCGGTATGTTACTTGCCCGAGATTCGATCGTCGGTATCACTATACCTAGTTCAATCTCGTTACTGGCAAGTCTCTTTACTCGTTCCGTAATACAAGATCCTGTGGCTAACTCTTTAGTCACTTTGCTTGCAAGGCTCAATGTGATGTTGTATTACCGAGTGGGCCCTGAGATACCTCTCCGTCACATGGAGTAACAAATCCCAGTCTTGATCCATGCCAACCCAACAGACACCCTCGGAGATACCTGTAGAGCACCTTTATAGTCACCCAGTTACGTTGCGACGTTTGATACACACAAGGTATTCCTCTGGTGTCAGTGAGTTGCATGATCTCATGGTCAAAGGAACAGATACTTGACATGCAGAAAACAATAGCAATAAACTGACACGATCAAATGCTACGTTTACAGTTTGGGTCTTGTCCATCACATCATTCTCCTAATGATGTGATCCCGTTATCAAATGACATCTCATGTCAATGGCTAGGAAACCTTAACCATCTTTGATCAACGAGCTAGTCAACTAGAGGCTTACTAGGGACACAGTGTTGTCTATGTACCCACACATGTATTTGAGTTTCCAATCAATACAATTATAGCATGGATAATAAACGATTATCATGAACAAGGAAATATAATAATAACCAATTTATTATTGCCTCTAGGACATATTTCCAACAGTCTCCCACTTGCACTAGAGTCAATAATCTAGTTCACATCACTATGTGATTTACATTGTAATGAATCGAACACCCATGCAGTTCTGGTGTTGTTCATGTTTAGCCCTTGGAAGAGGTTTAGTCATCGGATCTGCAACATTTAGATCCGTGTGTACTTTGCAAATATTTATGTCGTCCTCCTTGATGTAATCGCGGATGGAATTGAAACGTCGCTTTATGTGTCTGGTCCTCTTGTGAAATCTTGGTTCCTTGGCTAGAGCAATGGCACCAGTATTATCACAAAACAGAGCCATTGGGTTAAGCGCACTAGGCACTACTCCAAGATCTGTCATGAACTCCTTCATCCAGACACCTTCCTTCGCCGCCTCCGAGGCTGCGATGTACTCCGCTTCGCATGTAGAATCAGCTACCACGCTTTGCTTGGAACTGCACCAGCTAACCGCACCCCCATTAAGAATAAATACGTATCCGGTTTGCGACTTAGAGTCATCCGGATCAGTGTCAAAGCTTGCATCGACGTAACCCTTTACGACGAGCTCTTGATCACCTCCATAAACGAGAAACATGTCCTTAGTCCTTTTCAGGTACTTCAGGATATTCTTGACCGCCGTCCAGTGTTCCATTCCTGGATCACTTTGAAACCTTCCGGCCATACTTATGGCAAGGCTGACATCGGGTCTTGTGCACAGCATTGCATACATGATAGAGCCTATGGCTGAAGCATAGGGGATGACACTCATCTTTTCTCTATCTTCTGCAGTCACTGGGCATTGAGTCTTACTCAACTTCACACCTTGCAAAACAGGCAAGAACCCCTTCTTGGACTGATCCATTTTGAACTTCTTCAAAATCTTATCAAGGTATGTGCTTTGTGAAAGTCCTATTAAACGTCTTGATCTATCTCTATAGATCTTGATGCCTAATATGAAAGCAGCTTCTCCTAGGTCCTTCATTGAAAAACTCTTGTTCAAATATTCCTTTACGCTTTCCAGCATTTCTATATTGTTTCCAATCAGCAATATGTCATCCACATATAATATTAGAAACGCTATAGAGCTCCCACTCACTTTCTTGTAAATACAAGCTTCTCCGTAAACTTGTATAAACTCGAACGCTTTGATCACCTCATCAAAACGAAGATTCCAACTCCGAGATGCTTGCACCAGTCCATAAATGGATCGCTGGAGTTTGCAAACTTTGTCAGCATTTTCTGGATCGACAAAACCTTCTGGTTGCATCATATACAACTCTTCCTTAAGGAAACCGTTAAGGAACGCTGTTTTGACATCCATCTGCCAAATTTCATAATCGAAAAAGGCAGCTATTGCTAACATGATTCTGACGGACTTAAGCATCGCTACGGGTGAGAAGGTCTCATCGTAGTCAACTCCTTGAACTTGTGAAAAACCCTTTGCCACAAGTCGAGCTTTATAGACGGTGACATTACCGTCCGCGTCCGTCTTCCTCTTAAAGATCCATTTGTTCTGAATGGCCTTACGCCCTTCAGGTAATACTTCCAAAGTCCATACTTTGTTTTCATACATGGATCCCATCTCGGATTTCATGGCCTCTAACCACTTCTCGGAATCCGGGCCCATCATCGCTTCTCCATAGCTCGTAGGTTCATCGTTGTTTAACAACATGACCTCTAAGACAGGGTTGCCGTACCACTCGGGAGCAGTACGCGTCCTTGTCGACCTACGAGGTTCGATAGCAACTTGATCCAAAGCTTCATGATCATCATCATTAACTTCCTCTTCAGCTAATGTAGGCTCCACAGAAACAACTTTCTGCGCTGCGCTACTCTCAGGTTGAAGTAAAGGTCCAACAACCTCATCAAGTTCTATCTTCCTCCCACTCAATTCTTTCGAGAGAAACTCTTTCTCAAGAAATGCTCCGTTTTTAGCGACAAACACTTTGCCTTCGGATCTGAGGTAGAAGGTATACCCAACTGTCTCTTTTGGGTATCCTATGAAGACGCATTTCTCCGCTTTGGGTTCCAGCTTTTCAGGCTGAAGCTTTTTGACATAAGCATCACATCCCCAAACTTTAAGAAACGACAGCTTTGGCTTCTTGCCAAACCAAAGTTCATATGGCGTTGTCTCAACGGATTTCGATGGTGCCCTATTTAAAGTGAATGCAGCTGTCTCTAATGCATAACCCCAAAACGATAGTGGCAAATCGGCAAGAGACATCATAGATCGCACCATATCCAATAAAGTTCGATTACGACGTTCGGACACACCATTACGCTGTGGTGTTCCAGGCGGTGTCAATCGTGAAACAATTCCACACTGTTTTAAGTGACTGCCAAACTCATAACTCAGATATTCTCCTCCTCGATCAGATCGTAGGAATTTAATCTTCTTGTTACGATGATTCTCAACTTCACTCTGAAATTGTTTGAACTTTTCAAATGTTTCAGACTTGTGTTTCATTAAGTAAATATACCCATATCTACTTAAGTCATCAGTGAAGGTGAGAAAGTAACGATAACCACCGCGCGCCTCAATACTCATCGGACCGCACACATCAGTATGTATGATTTCCAACAAGTCACTTGCCCGTTCCATTGTTCCAGAGAACGGCGTTTTAGTCATCTTGCCCATGAGGCATGGCTCACATGTGTCAAGTGATTCAAAATCAAGTGACTCCAAAAGTCCATCAGCATGGAGCTTCCTCATGCGTTTTACGCCAATATGACCTAAACGGCAGTGCCACAAGAAAGTGGTATTATCATTATCAATTCTACATCTTTTGGCATCAATGTTATGAACATGTGTATCATTACTATCGAGATTCAATAAGAATAAACCCCTCACATTGGGTGCATGACCATAAAAGATATTACTCATATAAATAGAACAACCATTATTCTCTGATTTAAATGAGTAACCGTCTCGCAATAAACAAGATCCAGATATAATGTTCATGCTTAACGCAGGCACCAAATAACACTTATTTAGGTTCATCACTAATCCCGACGGTAATCGAAGAGCGAGCGTGCCGACGGCGATCACATCAACCTTGGAACCATTTCCCACGCGCATCGTCACTTCGTCCTTTGCCAGCCTCCGTCTATTCCGCAGTTCCTGTTTTGAGTTGCAAATATGAGCAACCGCACCGGTATCAAATACCCAGGCACTACAACGAGAGTTGGTAAGGTACACATCAATAACATGTATATCATATATACCTTGTTTGTTGTTGGCCGCCTTCTTGTCAGCCAAATACTTGGGGCAATTCCGCTTCCAGTGTCCAGTTCCCTTGCAATGAAAACACACAGTTTCTGGTTTGGGTCCGGCCTTGGGTTTCTTCACGAGAGGAGCAACTGCTTTGCCACTCTGCTTGGAGTTACCCTTCTTACCCTTGCCATTTTTCTTGAAACTAGTGGTTTTATTGACCATCAACACTTGATGCTCCTTCTGAATTTCAGACTCAGCGGCTTTCAGCATCGCAAACAGCTCGGCGACTGACTTGTTCATCCCGTGCATGTTATAGTTCAACACGAAGCTCTTGTAGCTAGGTGGCAATGATTGAAGAACTCTGTCAGTGATAGCCTCTGGCGGAAAAGGCATCCCTAACTCAGCCAGGCGGGTGGAGTACCCAGACATTCTGAGCACGTGATCACTGATAGACCCGTTCTCCTCCATCTTGCAAGCATAGAACTTATCGGAGATCTCATATCTCTCGATCCGGGCATTCTTCTGAAAGATAAACTTCAACTCCTGGAACATCTCATATGCTCCATGACGTTCAAAACGTCTTTGAAGTCCCGGTTCTAAGCCATACAACATTGCACATTGAACTATTGAGTAATCATCAGAACGAGCCTGCCAGGCGTTCACAACGTCTAGAGACTCAACTGGAGCGGGTGGATCACCAAGCGGTGCATCAAGGACATAAGCCTTCTGGGAAGCCGTAAGGATAATCCTTAGATTACGGGCCCAGTCCACAAAGTTACTTCCATCATCTTTCAACTTAGCTTTCTCTAGGAACGCATTAAAATTCAGGGGTGCTACTGCGCGAGCCATGATCTACAACATAAATATAGCAAAGACAACTTAGACTATAGTTCTTAGATAATGAGTTTAGTTAATCATATTTAAAAAACTCCCACTCAAATTGACATCCCTCCGATCATTCGAGTGTAACATGATCCAAATCCACCAACTCAAGTCCGATCATCACGTGAGTTGAGGTGGTTTCAATGGTGAACATCTTCATGTTGATCATATCTACTATATGACTCATGTTCGACCTTTCGGTCTCTTGTGTTCCGAGGCCATGTCTGTACATGCTAGGCTCGTCAAGTTTAACCCGAGTGTTCCGCACGTGTAACATGGCTTACACCCGTTGTATGCGAACGTAGAGTCTATCACACCCGATCATCACGGCGTGTCTCGAAACGACGAACTTTCGCAACGGTGCACACTTGGGGAGAACACAATTTATCTTGAAATTTAAGTGAGGGATCACCTTATAATGCTACCGTCGTCCTAAGCAAAATAAGATGCATAAAAGGATTAACATCACATGCAAATCATAAGTGACATGATATGGCCATGAACTTGTGCTTTTGATCTCCATCTCCAAAGCACCGGCATGATCTCCATCGTCACCGGCATGACACCATGATCTCCATCATCTTGATCTCCATCAACGTGTCGCCATAAGGTTGTCGCGCCGACTGTTGCTTCCACGACTATTGCTAACGTTTAGCGATAAAGTAAAGCATTACATAGCGCTTAATGATTGACACGCAGGTCATACAATAATTAAAGACAACTCTATGGCTCCTGCCAGTTGCCGTACTCATCGACATGCAAGTCGTGATATTCTATACAAAACATGATCATCTCATACATCACATATATCTCATCATGTAATTGGCCATATCACATCACAACATACCCTGCAAAAACAAGTTAGACGTCCTCTAATTGTTGTTGCAAATTTTACGTGGCTGCTACGGGTTTGCAAGAACCGTTCTTACCTACGCAAAACCACAACGTGGTGTAGTGATTGCTTTTTGATCTTCTAAAAGAACCCTCTTCATTGAACCGATTCAACTAAAGTGAGAGAGACAGACACCCGCCAGTCACCTTTATGCAACAAGTGCACGCAGCGGTGAAACCAGTCTCGCGTAAGCGTACGCGTAATGTCGGTCCGGGCCGCTTCATCTCACAATACCGCGGAATCAAGTATCAACTAGTAACGGCAAGCAATATGTATACACCCACGCCCACAACTCGTTTGTGTTCTACTCGAGATCTCATCTACGCATAGACCTAGCTCTGATACCACTGTCGGGGAACGTTGCATGGGAAACAAAAATTTTCCTACGCACACGCAAGATCTATCCATGGTGATGAGCATCTACGAGAGGGAGAGTGAATCTACATACCCTTGTAGATCGCTAAGCGGAAGCGTTAATAAACGCGGTTGATGTAGTCGAACGTCTTCGCGATCCAAATCGCCGAGCGTCCCGCGATCCAATCACGATCCTTCCGATCTAGTGCCGAACGGACGGCACCTCCGTGTTCAACACACGTACGGCTTGATGACGCCTTCACCTCCTCGATCCAGCGAGCGATGATGAAGTAGTGGTTGAGTTCCAGCAGCACGACGGCGTGGTGATGATGGTGAGGAACAATCTCTGCAGGGCTTCGCCAAGCGCTACGGAGATTATGACGGAGGAACTAGAGGGCTAGGGTTGCCGCACACGGCTTGGGGAAATCTTAATGTGTCCCGTGTGCTAGCCCTGCCCCTCTATTTATATGTTGAGCCTTGGGGTCTAAACTTGGAGTAAAAGCCTCCTCCGGGTCGGTTTTGCCCGCACAAGGTCGGTTTGGCCCGCAGGGAAAGAGTCCAACTCGGATCCCTGCCGAACCGTGCACAGCCGCGCACAAGCGGTAGTACCGCTTCACACAAGCGGTAGTACCGCTCGGGCGGTAGTACCGCTTCACACAAGCGGTAGTACCGCTCCGGCGGTAGTACCGCTTCACCAAGCGGTAGTACCGCTTACGCGGCAGCAAAACTACTTTTGCACTTTCCAATACCTTGTGGGCTTTATCCCTTTGGCTCATATAAAGTGTTGCTGCACCCGAACACTTCGGTAAACATCCGGAACCCCTTCCGGTGAACTCCGGAACCCTTCCAGAGATCAAAACACTATTATCACATATATCAATCTTTACCTCCGGACTATTCCGGAGATCCTCGTCACGTCCGGGATCTTATCCGGGACTCCGAACAACTTTCGGTCACCAACATAATAACTCAATTATACTAATCGTCACCAAACGTTAAGTGTGTAGACCCTGCGGGTTCGAGAACTATGTAGACATGACCGAGACACCTCTACGGCCAATAACCAATAGCGGGACCTGGATGCCCATATTGGCTCCTACATATTCTACGAAGATCTTTATCGGTCGAACCTCTATGTCAAGGATTCAGTTAATCCCGTATGCTGTTCCCTTTGTTCTTCGGTATGTTACTTGCCCGAGATTCGATCGTCGGTATCACTATACCTAGTTCAATCTCGTTACTGGCAAGTCTCTTTACTCGTTCCGTAATACAAGATCCTGTGGCTAACTCTTTAGTCACTTTGCTTGCAAGGCTCAATGTGATGTTGTATTACCGAGTGGGCCCTGAGATACCTCTCCGTCACATGGAGTAACAAATCCCAGTCTTGATCCATGCCAACCCAACAGACACCCTCGGAGATACCTGTAGAGCACCTTTATAGTCACCCAGTTACGTTGCGACGTTTGATACACACAAGGTATTCCTCTGGTGTCAGTGAGTTGCATGATCTCATGGTCAAAGGAACAGATACTTGACATGCAGAAAACAATAGCAATAAACTGACACGATCAAATGCTACGTTTACAGTTTGGGTCTTGTCCATCACATCATTCTCCTAATGATGTGATCCCGTTATCAAATGACATCTCATGTCAATGGCTAGGAAACCTTAACCATCTTTGATCAACGAGCTAGTCAACTAGAGGCTTACTAGGGACACAGTGTTGTCTATGTACCCACACATGTATTTGAGTTTCCAATCAATACAATTATAGCATGGATAATAAACGATTATCATGAACAAGGAAATATAATAATAACCAATTTATTATTGCCTCTAGGGCATATTTCCAACATCCACCACATCCTTCTCAGTAAGGAGAGCCATCAGAACGCGCCTACACTTCCACCATACATTTTCTGAGAGAGAACCACCTACTCATGTGTTGAGATCAAGCTATTCCATTCCTACCATTTGAACCTTGATCTCTAGCCTTTCCCAAGTTGCTTTCCACTCAAATCCTTCTTCCACCATAGCCAAATCTGTGAGGAGTTGTTTGAGTGCTGGGAAGACTATCATTTGAAGCATAAGAGCAAGGAGTTCATCAACAACACACCGTCTATTACCTTTTGGAGAGTGGTGTCTCCTAGATTGGTTAGGTGTCACTTGGGAGCCTCCAGCCTGATGTGGAGTTGAACCAAGGAGTTTGTAAGGGCAAGGAGATCGCCTACTTCGTGAAGATCTACCCCGACTGAGGCTAGTCCTTCATGGACGTAAGCCATGGGGGAATAGACAAGGTTGCTTCTTCGTGGACCCTTCGTGGGTGGAGCCCTCCGTGGACTCGCGCAGCCATTACCCTTCGTGGGTTGAAGTCTCCATCAATGTGGACGTACGATAGCACCACCTATCGGAACCACGCCAAAAACTACCGTGTCTTCATTGCGTTTGAAATGTCCAGTCCCTCCTTTACTTACATATGCAATTGCTTACTTTCCGCTGCTATACTCTTCGAATTGCATGTGTAGGGTGATGCTTGACATGTACTATTGCTAAAATCTGCCCACAATTAAAATTGGGAAAAGGTTAGGTTTTATTTGGTCAAGTAGTCTAATCACCCCCCCTCTAGACATACTTTCGATACTACAAGTGGTATCAGAGCTTTGGTCTCCGTAAAGCCTTGATTTTCATTGCTTTGGTGATCATAGCCTTGGTTTCGCAACCTAGGAGAGTATGGCGTCTAGTGAGGGTAACTATCACCGTAGAGGTCCATATTTTGATGGTACAAACTTTGCTAGTTGGAAACATAAGATGAAAATGCATATTCTTGGTCATACCCCGCCGTTTGGGCTGTTGTTCGTGTTGGCTTGGAAGGTGACTTCTTTGAGGATGGCAAGGAACTGGATCGTGAAGCAACCCCGGAAGAATTGAAGATGTTGCAATACAATGCTCAAGCTTGTGACATTCTATTCAACGGTCTATGTCCCGAAGAATTCAACAAAATCAGCCGCCTCAAGAATGCAAAGGAAATTTGGGATACTTTGGTTGATATGCATGAGGGTACCGAGTCCGTCAAGGAATCTAAGTTGGATGTGCTTCAAAGTCAACTTGACAAGTTCAAGATGAAGGATGGTGAAGGAGTCGCTGAGATGTACTCTAGGCTTGCTCTCATCACAAATGAGATTGCCGGCTTAGGAAGTGAAGAGATGACCGACAAATTCATCATCAAGAAGATACTTAGAGCTTTGGATGGAAAATATGATACCGTCTGCACATTGATCCAAATGATGCCAAATTACAAAGATCTCAAGCCCACGGAAGTCATTGGAAGGATCGTTGCTCATGAAATGTCACTCAAGGACAAAGAGGAGCTGCACAACAAATCAAGTGGTGCTTACAAAGCCTCAACCGATGCTCCAACAACTTCAAGTGACAAGCTAGTATCCAATGAAGAGATTAGCCTAATGGTGAAAAGGTTCAACAAGTTCTACAAGAACAAAGGGAAAGAGAGAAGCTCTAGCTCAAGACACTATGAGAGAAGATCATCAAGTTGTGACTGTAATTGTTACAATTGTGGGAAGCCCAGACACTACTCCAATGAGTGTATGGCTCCCTACAAGAAAAGAGACGAATCACCAAGAGGAAGACATAGAAGAGATGAATCACCTCATAAGGAGAGAAGGAGTAGAGATGATCGTTATGAATGAAGATACTCTCGAAGAAGCAAGGATTCGGAGAGGAAGGACAAGTCATCAAGGAGCTACACAAGAAGAAGACATCAAGCTCATGTTGGTGAATGGGTTTCCGGCTCCGACTCCGACAATCACTCCGAGAGAAGTTATCACTCCAACTCCGACTATAGTGAAGATGAAGGTGTTGCCGGACTTGCACTTGTGTCATCCAACTCCTATGATCTATTTGACTCACCAAATGAAGGAATTGGAAGATGCTTCATGGCAAAAGGCCCCAAGGTATCACACCCCGAGTATCTTGATTTCAATAGTGATGAAGATGATTTGCTTGGTGATGATGATTTACTTGTTGACAAGGATAGTAATGTGAGCTATAATGAAAATGCTAGTAATCATGATAGTCAAGAGGAAACGAGTGACAATGCGATGAAGGAGATTGAGCGTCTAACTAAAGAACTAAATGCTCTTAAGTTAGCTCATGAAACAACTCAAGAGGATCATAGAGAACTTCTAAGAACTCATGAGAAGCTACGCTTCGAAAGCTAAATTTAGAGCAAGAGCATGAGTTTCTTAAAGCTATCAATGACGATCTTCGAAAGAAGAGTTCTTCATATCGTGCCAAACGTTTACTCTTGTCTACCTTTATGCCACAAGTTAAACCTAAGCAAACTAGCAACAAGGGAAATTGTACGCAAGCAAGGAAGGCACCGGAAGAACCAAGGTGTTGGTTTGAACGAAAGTTCAATGCCGATGGAGTTGAGTGGGAAGAAGGTCAATACCCCAAGACGAAGTTTGTTCCTCAACAAGAGAAGTATGATCCTACTTCCTTCAAGGGAACACAAGCTCAAGAAGATCTTCCACCATAAGACCACAAGCTAAAAGGCAAGGACAAGCTTCAAGAAGAGATTGACTCATTTGAAGAAGCTCCTCAAGCCATGGTCAAGTGGGTTCCCAAGACTTCATCAAGTTCTACTTCATCAAGTGCTACTACAACTCCAAGGATTCCCATCAAGCTGATGTGGGTCCAAAAGAAGAAGAACTAGAGAGTTCATGAGGGTGACTCCGCCAACAAACTTCACTCATATTATTTATGGCAAGGACTTGTGCAACCAACTTCCACATTTTGCACTAAGTTCATGGAGTCACAAACCCTCTTGTTGGTAAGGCAAGGGACAAGGTAATCAATGCATTCATGGACATCATCATATGTGTATTTCACTCTATGTCTATGGATATCCTTGTATGTTTCTTGTGTGGGACTAACCCATGTAGGTATTGAAAGCACAAAACTCCAAAGGATTGCTCCCAAGTCTTGATGGTCTACATCAACATTGAGCATCCACATCTTCAACATCTACATGAAGTCATCATCGACAAAACCCAAGGTTAGTTCATCCCTCTTAGGGGGAATATCACATCTAGGGGGAGCTTTGCTCTAAACAATTGAGTTAAAGCAACTCTAATGGTGTGAACACATCAATGCTTTATGTAAAAGTGGCAACCCCACTTGTGCTTAAACGATGAGTATGACCTATGATCAAATGTTCTCATTTGGCTCCTAAGTCAATATACTCATATATAGATGACCTAGTCATCTCCACTGTTTGATAGATGCTAGAATTGGTTGTGCATGTTTGACACATATTTAATTTGCAATCTTATTGTGTGAGCATGTTGGTTTGCATACTTTCATCATTCGAGGACATCCATTTGTAGATTTGATTGTCTTGGTTTTTCTGGCCAAGTGGATGTACAAGAATGCCTAAGAACCTTCTCTAGCTATCTATGCTTTCTTGTCTCAAATTCTATTCTTGCTGCATCACAAAAATTGAACAAGTCTTTTTCGGACCCTCCGGGTGAGGAGCACTCGGAGCCACCGATCTGAAAGGGCTGAACCTCCAAAACCTTCTAATTGATTTCGGCCGAACCAACTCACTCAAACTCGGTCCAACCGAAATCATTTAGATTGATCTAGGTTTTCATCTCGGTGCTACCGAATTGAACCATTTCGGCGCCACCGATGTGCTATACTGCGTGCAGTTACACATATCGGTGCCACCGAGTTGTTCAACTCGGCGCCACCGACAGCATACGGGTATATATATCGCGCGGACCGAACGGTTGAAATTTCTTGACCCCACTCGTTCCCGCTCCCCGTCGCTGCCGTCACCCTTCGTCTTCGGACTTCGCCGTCGTCTCCAGTGCGCCCTCGCCACAGGACTCCGTCGCCGTCAACGGCAATCTCCACCGCCGTTGCCGCCGTAGAGGATCTCCATCGAGTTAGGGTGAGATTCGATCCCTTTCGTGCCTCCAATTTCCGATTCAATGCACGTTAGGAATGCCATGATTCTTTCCACGATTGCAATGCTAAATCCACCAGGAAAATTCCGTAGATTAGATTCGAGCGAAATTTCTAGGTTTAAGTTTCCGCCGAATGCATCTCGGACCGACCGATTCGAAATTTTCGGCCCCACCGATTTGGCCTCTGGCCATAGCACTAGTACATCTTGGTGTCACCGAGTTGTGCGAATCGGTGAGACCGAAAGTAAAGTCTCAGTGAAACCCTAGCATCTCGGAGCCACCAAAAGTTTTTGTAGAGTGCTTCGGTATCACCGAGATGATCAACTCGGTCCATCCGAAACGCATCCTGTGAAAACTTGAAACTAAGAGTTGAACTCAAATTTTATGAAAAATCTCTGCTTTTTGTGATGACTCATCTACTCTACCCATACCCATCTATTCACAGGGTCAGCTCAGCAAGATGTCAAGTGACAGTGACAGTCAGAACAGGTCTGAACAGCAGGCAGAAATGAGTGAAGGGTCAAGCCCAGCTGAAAGTTTCTGTGAGGGAGAGAGGAGCTCTCCAGATCTTCCTAAAGCTGCAACCAGAACAAGGAAGAAGATAACCTCAGACAGTGAGGATGAAGATTCCGTTGCAAGTGAAGCTGCATCTAAGAAAAAGAGAGTAGTGCTTGCTAAGGAGTACAACACCAAACCATCATCCACCAAAGATAAGACTGCTGTGAGGAAAGTTCCAAAGCAGACTATGCAGTTCACTCTTGAAGAGCCTAGTGACACAGAACCAGCGGCAAGTGCTAAGAAGAAGAGAGTGAGGAAAACTACTGCCCGTGTGATTGGCAAACCCTCCATGATGATTGATGAGGAGGAATAGGAGGAGGATGAGCCAGCAAATGCACCCCCTGCAAAATCTTAGAAGCTTATGTCTGATGCAATCAAGACTTCTGCCCCTCCCAAGTCCAAGCCAAAGGCACCAGCGCCCAAGAGGTCAACCAGGAACATTTCAGCTACAGAAAAGAACAAGGCCCCAGTGCCTGAGTCAAATGTTGATGAAGAGCCACTAGTGCTCAGAGAGTTGAAGCCTAAGATTCCAGACCATGACAATGCACACCCAGTCACAGAAAACATGATGCTAAGAAAGGATAAAGGACTGCGTCAGTGGAGACAGTCAGATCCTTATGCTATAAGGAGAAGGACAGCATGTGATTATCGCTTTCACACTCGAGAACAACAGGACTTTTATGAGACAGTTTTGCTTGATAAGAAGCCCATAGTCAGTGACATGAAGTGGGTGGACTGGGAATACATCGATGAGAATGAGGATTATTTTCCCCATGTCCATGAGAGCTTCAGGATTGCAGGAGTTGATGAGTTTGTTGGACAGAAATTCACCAAGTGGAATGATGAGATGGTCATGCAATTTTACTCTACTGCTCATTTCTATCTAGATGACAGAATAGTGTGGATGACTGAGGGTATAAGATACCAGTCTACCATCTCTGAGTGGGCAAATCTTCTTGGTGCACCCAAGGAAGAGGATGATGATATAGACATTTATGCCAAGCTCAAGATGGATCACAACTCCATGGCCAACATGTACACTGCAATTCCTCAAAAGGATATAGAGACACACAAACTTGGCTCAGTGAAGCATTTGCTACCAGGACTGGCCACCACAAACACAATCTTGCGGTACACCTTGTTACCCAAGTCAGGCGATGATAAGATGATTCGTGGCCACTCCATCAATTTGCTACATCTGTTTGATACTCCTCAGAAATTCAAGGTGATGAGCCTGATAGTAGAAACTATCAAGAGGACTGCAGCAGATCAGAAGAGATCATGCGGACATGCTCCACATATTCAGTTATTGATCAACTCTAAGGTTGGAACCAGCACATACCTTCTTGATCGAGAGCATTTGCCATTGCATCCAGATTTTGAGGATAATGTCATAGTGATGGATCCTTCGCATCCCACTTCAGCACAAGCTCAAGAGGAAATCCGCAAAGCCAAAGAAGCAAAAGCAGCTCAGGAGGCATCAGCTCCAAATGCACCAATTGCCAATCTCAAGACACCCAAGGATCAAATGACATATCTGCTTGAAGCCACTCTGAGGATTGAGCGAAGTTTCGCCAACCTCACCAAGACCCAGGCTAGTTTTGAGCGGATTATTGAGACAAAATTTCATGATTTGGATTTCAAAGTTACAGAGATTCAGACTTCAGTAGAACAGCTGCAGGGTGATGTTGATGCTATCAAGCTAGCCAGATCAGATGACAGTGGAGATGACAGACCGACCACAGAGCGATTTCAGACAGCGCCTAGGGCAGCCAGGTCTGCTGCAGTGCCAGTTGTGGATCCGAGGACCACAGTATCTGCACCAGCCGCTACTGCCACAGTGCCACCGCCGGTATCTACTCCACCAGCCCAGCAAACGTCTGCAGAAGCCTTCGCGGATGCTCTCCTCTCAACACCGTCTACGCACACCGGAGCCGCTAGCAGGAGATCGCCTTCAGGAGCTTCGGAGGACCGTGCCTAGAGTGCCGACTAGTGCTATACCTATTCGATCTTTTTGGTACTTGTTGCCAAAGGGGGAGAATTTGTATAGATCATAGGCTTCGAGAGAGAGTGTTTTGGTCGTTGGTTTTTCTCTCGAGAGTTCTTTTGCTACTTATTTGCTTGTCCGTACTTTGTTATGTGTGTGCTTGCTACAGTGTCAGTGTGATATTATGTCGTTTATGCTTGCGAGATACTATGTTGATTGATCATACTATGCTTATTGTGATGATCTATGCTTATCTTTATCATTATCTTGCGATGATCAATTACTTATGTTGGTGATGCGTGCTTACTTTTCAACTCATATCATTTTGCGCGCTCCACCAAGATGTATGTGACATGGAAGACTGACCGATGAGCCTAATCGATTGTGCATTTGCATTCAAACGCAATTTTTTAATAATGCACAAATTTAGGGGGAGCTCTTACTTATCACATACTTCTCAAAGCAACGATGTATTTCATTCATTTAATCATTTGTCGAAGCTTTGATCTATATGTTGTCATCAATTACCAAAAAGGGGGAGATTGAAAGCACATTTGCTCCCTTGGTGGTTTTGGTAATTCATAACAACATATATCTCATTGAACTAATGTCCATTCAAGATTAATATTTCAGGATGTTCAATGATTGGCATGGCATGGACTAGAGACGTGGACCCCTCAAAATGCTAAGGACAAGGATTGGCAAAAGATCAAGACTCTACATTTTTGGTTTAGTGATCCAAGATCACATTGAGTCCATAGGAAAGCCAATACTATTAAAAGGGGATGAGGTGTTGCTTAATGGTCCTTTTGCTCAAGTGCTTAGTGACAGTACTCCTAAACCCTCAACCACTCTCTCTACCCAAATATGTCCTAAACCTACATTCCAACTCGGCCCCACCGATATTTCCTATCCGGCCCCACCGAGTTCATCCAAGACTTAGCCACTGCCAAAACCCTAACAAATCGGATCCACTGAAATGGATCTCGGTCCCACCGAGATGGCCTTGCCAACTCTCTGTAATCATTTGCACTTACTTCGGTCTCACCGAGTTATGCAAATCGGTCTCACCGAGATGGCTTGCCAAGTCTCTGTTGCCTTATTGTTTCACTTCGTTCCTACCGAGTTGATGCAATCGGTGCCACCGAGATGAGGTCTGCCCTAAGCCATTGCACTTCGGTTCATCCGAGTTGTCCGTATCGGTCCCACCGAAATGCCTAACGTTCATATCTTTTACACAGTTCGGTACCACCGAGTCTTCTGAATCGGTGCCACCGAGTTGAGTCAAAAGTGTGTAACGGTTGGATTTTGTGTGGAGGCTATATACACCCCTCCACCACATCCTTCTCAGTAAGGAGAGCCATCAGAACATGCCTACACTTCCACCATACATTTTCTGAGAGAGAACCACCTACTCATGTGTTGAGATCAAGCTATTCCATTCCTACCATTTGAACATTGATCTCTAGCCTTTCCCAAGTTGCTTTCCACTCAAATCCTTCTTCCACCATAGCCAAATCTATGAGGAGTTGTTTGAGTGCTGGGAAGACTATCATTTGAAGCAAAAGAGCAAGGAGTTCATCAACAACACACCGTCTATTACCTTTTGGAGAGTGGTGTCTCCTAGATTGGTTATGTGTCACTTGGGAGCCTCCAACCTGATGTGGAGTTGAACCAAGGAGTTTGTAAGGGCAAGGAGATCGCCTACTTCATGAAGATCTACCCCGAGTGAGGCTAGTCCTTCGTGGACGTAAGCCATGGTGGAATAGACAAGGTTGCTTCTTCGTGGACCCTTCGTGGGTGGCGCCCTCCGTGGACTCGCGCAGCCGTTACCCTTCGTGCGTTGAAGTCTCCATCAACGTGGACATACGATAGCACCACCTATCGGAACCACGCCAAAAACCACCGTGTCTTCATTGCGTTTGAAATCTCCAATCCCTCCTTTACTTACATATGCAATTGCTTACTTTCCGCTGCTATACTCTTAGAATTGCATGTGTAGGGTGATGCTTGACATGTACTATTGCTAAAATCTGCCCACAATTAAAATTGGGAAAATGTTAGGTTTTATTTGGTCAAGTAGTCTAATCACCCCCCCTCTAGACATACTTTCGATCCTAAAAACTTCTGCTTCATGCACTACCAAGGAGGAAGGTTATAGATACATAGAGTCACAGGCCAGGTGCCATGATTGTTGCTCTGCTCCCCAAAAAGATTAATGCCATCTGCACTTATACCAAACCATAAGTTCCTTGCGTCACCTGCAAAATCCGGCCACTTTCTCTCGATTTTTCTCCACTGCGACCCATCAGCGGGTACTCTCAACTTCCTGTCTTTCTTACGGTCTTCTTTGTGCCATCGCAACAACTTGGCATGCTCTTTGTTTTGGAACAAACGTTTCAACCGTGGTATTATAGGAGCATACCACATCACCTTGGCAGGAATCCTCTTCCTGAGGCGCTCGCCCTCAACATCATCACCAGGGTCATCGCGGCTGATCTTATAGTGCAATGCACCGCATACCGGGCATGAATTCAAATTCTCGTACTCCTCACCGCGGTAGAGGATGCAGTCATTAGGGCATGCATGTATCTTCTGCACCTCTAATCCTATAGGGCAGCCAGCCTTCTTTGCTTCGTACGTACTGTCGGGCAATTCGTTGTCCTTTGGAAGCTTCTTCTTCATTATTTTCAGCAACTTTTCAAATCCCTTGTCAGATACACCGTTCTCTGCCTTCCATTGCAGCAATTCCAGTGTGGTACCGAGCTTTGTGTTGCCATCTTCGCAATTTGGGTACAACATTTTTTTGTGATCCTCTAACATGCGCTGCAACTTCAACTTCTCCTTTTCACTTTCGCAGTTTCTCTTTGCATCAGCAATGGCCCGACCAAGATCATCAGCGGGCTCATCTGATGCCTCTTCTTCAGCTTCTTCTTCTTCATTCTCTTCCCCCATTGTAGTACCATCGTATTCAGGGAACCCAGGATAGTTGTCATCATCCTCTTCTTCTTCATTCTCTTCCATTAGAACCCCTCTTTCTCCGTGCTTGGTCCAACAGTTATAGCCAGACATGAAACCGAACGTAAACAGGTGGACGTGAATGACTTTTGAGCTAGAGTAATTCCTATCATTCTTACAGACACCACATGGACAACACATAAAACCATTCCGCTTGTTTGCCTCAGCCGCACGCAGAAAACTATGCACGCCATTAATGAACTGGAGAGAGCGTCGGTCATCGTACATCCATTGCTGACTCATCTTCATTACACAACACCGAAAAGACCAAATTAATACAAGTTCATACATAAAGTTCATACACACTTATTCTCATAAAACAACATAAAACTATCTAGCTTAAGCATTTAAATGCAACAACAAATGCGATCAAAATCGCAACTAAGGTAATAATTGATCCAACATCATAATGATACCAAGCCTCTTTATTAACGACATATTTTCTAATCTTTCTAATCTTCAAGCGCATTGCATCCATCTTGATCTTGTGATCATCGACGACATCGGCAACATACAACTCCAATTTCATCTTCTCTTCTTCAATTCTTTTCAATTTTTCTTTCAAATACTCGTTTTCTTTTTCAACTAAATTTAACTTGTCGACAAGAGGGTCGGTTACAATTTCCGGTTCACATACCTCCTAGATAAAAATATCTATGTCAACATGATGGGCATAATTGTCATAAACACGAAATGCAACAAATAGTTATAAAAGAGAATATACCACATCCGAATCATAAACCGGACGAGGGCCGACGGGGACGGATATCAAAACCATGGCACTATGTATAACAAATAATCATACAAGTAAGAAAATTATACAAGTAACTATCTAAATCATACAAATTTTTTTTTTATAAAAAGGATAAGAACAAGAGGCTCACCAAGGTGGTGCCGGCGACGGGACGGTGCGGGCGATCGATGGTGGTTAGGACGGGGACGGGAAGGCACTAAGTAAACCACATATGCAAACTAAGAAGTTAATTTGAGCTCAAATTGCATATAAATCAAATAAACTCCCACATAATTACTCCCAAACTAAAACCCACAAATCACTATACTTATACAGCATTGCATGAGCTAATCTAGCAATGAGAGATGAAAGGACAAAGTTGCTAACCTTTGTGAACACTTGAATAGATGGGGTGCCTCAAATCTTGACAATTCTTGGCAAAAATGGAGGATGAGCTCGAGCAAGGGAAAGAGAACAGAGGAGAGAAAGGAGAAAACAGAGAAAGGAGAGCTTGGGCTCGGGCTGGACGAAGCACTATATATATAGTGATATCTTTAGTCCCGGTTGGTGATACCAACCGGGACTAAAGGTCCATCTCTAGTCCCGGTTGGTGATACCAACCGGGACTAAAGGAGCTCGCAGGGACCCCAGCCTGACGCCAGCCTGCCACCACCCCTTTAGTCCCGGTTGGTAACACCAACCGGGACTAGAGGTCACATATGAACCGGGACTAAAGCCTAGCCGTTCGAACCGGGACTAGTGGTCACATTAGTCCCGGTCCAAAACCTGACCGGGACTAATGCTCCGGACGAAAGGCCTGTTTTCTACTAGTGAGTAAAAATCACTTTATGGTTACTTTATGGAAAGCCACCTTTTTGGGCTTTGTGCCAAAATATCTTGGGGATGACATGGATGGATGGGAGCCCCTCATGGGGGGGGGGGGCACTAGGTATGGCCGGCCACAAGGGAAGCTCCTCCATGCAGCTTCTCTAGCCTTCCCATTATGCCCCTTTGGAAGATCCATGTGATGGGTTTTTTGGGTATTTCAAGTGCCACCGGCCTACCCCTTCGGTTTTTCCTATAAATAGAGGTGGAGATGCACTCTCCACACTCACTCTTTCTCACATACACATGCCATGCATGATCTGGCTTTCTCTCTCCCTCCCAGCGAAATAGTTTCGTAGAGCCGAAAGGCTGTCTGGGTTCCAGTGGGAACTATTTCTGGACGGCGAAGCCCTGCTGGATAGATGACACCGTATGTGTGCAACCCCGTAGAGAGGTCGTAGGTTCAATCTTTTGCCCGAGGGGCTGTTCGAGGGTCCTCCCGAAAGGCTGTCCGAGTTACCGTCCGTGTTTCGGGGGTCCTCCCGAAGGGCTGTCCATGACATCGTCCGGGGGACTGTCCGACCGCCTCCCGGAGGGCTGTTCGAGGGACTGTCCGAGGGGCAAACGAGGGAGAACATACTCGCGGTTGGGAGGTTGTAAATCCTAGCTGCGGGGATCTGCACCGACGATAAACATCGACTCTACTTCCGCTGCGCTACGAGTCGGTAACGATCAGATCCAAACCTTGTATGCATCTCCATAGTGATCCTGGGCGTGCTCGTTGTACCGATTTTTTTTGTTTTCTGTCGCGTTCCCCTACATTTCATAGCTCCCACACTGTAAGGAAAAAAACGGCCATGTCGTCCTTCGTCCTAGATCCAAGGCAGTGAGTGGTGATGCACCAATCCACTAGTGTCAATCCCGGTCGTAGCACCCAGCTAGGCTTGCCCATCGCGGAGCAAACGATGGACCAAACCTCCCATGCGAAGACGCAGTGGAGTAGGATAAGCTATTACCTCGTTTTCAAAACAAGATTTGCACATTCAATCTATTGAAACACACGCGCACCCGTGCACACACGCGCGCGCGCCCACACACACACACCAAATCCAAATAATGGAATATATTGTGAAAGTAGTTTTCAAGAAAATTCATAGATAAGATCTTTAAGCAACCAATCCAAATATTGTAAATACTTGGAGGGGCTAGTGGATGTGTGCTTCGAGGGTGTGACTATATTATGGGGTTAGTTAATTAGGACATCTAAACAAAAAAGTAAAACTGCTATCTACTACTATCTTCATGCGAGTGTCCAGAAGAGGCCTACAAATTAAGGATGGATGGATGGTTGTTGTGCGTTTCCCAAACTTTTGGGCTTCGTTGTTGTGATCAATGGGTTTGTGAATTGAATGCTTCTACGAATGTGCAATATACTCTCTGCTGCTAGTGTTGTCATCTACCTTCTACCGTGTGCATATGCACATCATTGTCCCCCCTTTCATCCGAGTGTTCATCACTTTGGCGTCGGGTGGCGGAGGATGCATGCCAATGCGAGTTGTCAGCTTGCCCAGAAAAAAATGTGTTGTTGATCATATGTTTGTACTTTGGGCTATAGCTAGTGTCTAACCTGTGGTGCTAGACGATGGTTAGGTTGATACAAAGGGAAGGGACAAATTCCTTTTGGTGTCTTCATCGAAGGAGAAATGTAGTAGCCGACGAGAATTTGTTTCTAGTGCTATGTGCTTGCTACCGCCGATTTTGACCTTGTTTTCCATCCAACCCGTTGCCTCCGGTACGATGTAGCAACTCACACCAATTCCCACATCGTGGCCGAGGCGTGCTCCTCGTTTCATTTTTTCAATGGTGAGGCATTTGCATCTGTCCTGCAGGCAGGTTTGTAGTGCGTCGTCTAAAATTTGTCCGGGGTGATCTATGCTCGTGCGACAGTTCTAGCCGAAAATGCAGACAAATAAATCCCTTTTTGTGAAAATCTAACCATTTTAGTATTTTCTCCATATGTAATATGAGATGTGTTTCCAAAAAAATACTCCCTCCGTCTATTTCACATGGCCACTTGGTAACTTGGGTCTAATTTTAACCATCAATTTGACAAACAAAATACATCTTATTTGGCACAAAACATACACAATTGCATTCTTATTTTCAAGAAGTTTTCAATGGTATATATTCTTTATGGCATTTAGCATATGTTTGTTTGGTCATGTATATGGTCAAAATCAGACCCAAATTACAAAGTGGCCTCGTGCAAATAGACGAAGGGAGTATGAGTTGTGGTCCTCATTGTGTGTACAATGCACACACAATTTACGGTTGCTGGAACTATTACAGACTTATTTCACATGAACGAGTGAGAAATCAATGTGAAAAGAATTATTCCCTGAAAATATATTAAAATGTTTTAAAACATGCCATCTCTAAACAGAAAATACAAAAGGCGTGTTAAAGTAACAAGTTTATAATAATATACCACAATCATGGATCACGCATGTATGTTTGTGGGGGTGTGTATGCATTTTTTTTTTAATGGCAGTGTCCTACATTCATAAGAAGAAAAGAGTTGTTCGGTTAATTATGGAAAATCGAGCAAAAACCATATTGTTCAGTTAGTTATGAAAAACCGGACGAAAACCATCACAACCGTTAAGAAGCACGCACAAGATACCCCACACACCATTCCAAAGAGAGCCTCGCCGAGACAGCACACAGGCGTCATCTTCATCACTCCCCCCTAGAGGCGTCATCGCCATCATCCCTAAACCCTGAGCAAATGACTCCGACTTCACCGTAAGCGACCGTCGACTCAATGCACACTCAACCCACACTGGAGTGGCCGTATGCAATTTTCTTCAAGGGCACATGAAGCGACACCACTTTCAAACGGGCTTAGACTTTTTTCGGAATGAAGTGGCTGCCAAAACTCTACAATAAAGTTATAGGAAAATTATTGATATGTGGGCTTTAAAATATGTGCTTATAAATTTGATTAATTGCAAACAACCCCATATTCTAGGTCACTATGGCTGGCAGCTCTAACTGGGGTTCAATCGCCAGGAAAGGATACATGGCCCTAACTTCCCATTTCTGGGAAGTCAATACATGGTCAACTTCCATTTTTAGTAAGTTTCAAAAATGTAGTTCCACCAATTTTTGAAAATGTAGCTCCAACTTTAGAATTTCATACTTCAAAAAAATTCAAAAACTTTGAAATTTCAAAACTTTTGGAATTTCAAACTTTCAAATGCTTCAAACTTTAGAACTTCATAAATTTCAAGATTTCAGGGAGGGAGAGAGAGTGTCACTTTGGTGGGCATGCTAGGAGAGAGAAGTTGAAGGTGGTATAAGGTTGACACACGAAGGATGGATATGGGTGGGGCCCATGCCTCGTCTTATCGGCATGCAAGCCCAACCATCCTCCTATAAAGTATGTGTGACTTGGACGGTAATTGCAAGTGTGTTCAGCACGAAGCTTTTCTGGTTTCAATACTTTTTACATCTCTATATAGCATCATATCTCCGCCTGGATAGATAACAAGCTATGTTGTGTCAGTCCACCTCAACCTATTGCCATCACTAGCTTGGCACGTCAAATAGGTGAAGATCATGTACAAAGATGAGGAGATGATGATAGAGAATCAAAAGATGCATGAAACTGTGGGGATAGGAGACATTGGGAACAGTGGGAGAGCTAATGATTATAGAGAGCTAAGGACCAAATACGATAATTGATGTTCACGGTAGCATTAACCCACTTTTATCGCATGACGGCCGGACATATGGTGGAATTAATTAAGTCATGCCAACGGCAAAGAGCACGTTTTGCCTAGTGACTCAATTTGGTGCAACAAAGGAATCGTGTATATATATATAACACACAAGCACAACTCGTGGACTTTCATCTCATGATTAAAAAGTGAATGCTTCACCCGCCATGACTTGTTTCAAAAACTCACGCAGATAATTGTGGGGTGGGTGGGGGTGGCTACGAACCTGCAATTATTGATGTAGACGAGGCGTGACTGCAGTTTGTAGCAATGGACAGGTGTTTAGCTCAGCTATAGCACATGGCTACAGCCTATTGCTATACTCGTGGTACAATTCATTAGGTCGTAACCTCATGCATGCTCCTAGTGTGTATTTAGTTATCGGTCTTTCTTTCCTTGATATTACTATACTTTTTTCTTGACGTGTTTCAGTGATATTACTACTACTCCAGGTGGGTGTGAGTGCTTTTTTTTTTTTTGAGGGTGGGTGTGAGTGCTAAAAAGAGTGTTTAATGCATGCATGATGCGACTTGGGTGAAACTATTTTTGGCTTATCTTGTGCCTTCCTGATTCAAGGCACATGCTTATGGCGTGGATCAAATTTCCGGTGAGAATTTGCATGCCAAAAAAAGTGCCCACAAAGTTTGAGAACTGAGATGGAGACTGCATGTACACGTCAAAAAACAGATCACTTGTGTTGTCACGTCTCCTTTTCCAGTTCTGGAATATAGCAACAGCACAGGTTTGTTCCACTCTATCCGTGGAGAAGCAGCCCAAACCACTATGAATGGCATGCCAGTCGGTCAATATCGAAACATCAAAATATTAGGTGATGCGCTCATAGTTTGTTTATCCAATGACGAGTTTACGATTGTTGGATATCTTTCTTTTCCGTTTTCATTTCTGGGTCAAATTTTCTATGCCAACCTTGTCCTTTATCAACATGAGCTGGTTGATAAATATTAAGGAGAAGTCTTATTTTGTCCCTCGATCAGATACGTAGTATTTGAATTATTTTTTTGATTTCCTTGATGTAGAATGGGCTGCCATGTGCATGAAGCCACCGAAAATCTTCTTGCAATAGTTCAAGGGGAGTGCCAAATTAATATTTAGGGTTTGGACAGTTAAAGATCAAACTAATTTGATTATGGAGTTGATGAATCAAATCATTACTCGCAGAATAATTGAATAACTAGAAGTACTACATTATCTAATACTCCATCTGTTTGAATATATAATGCACACACATTTTGTTAAAGTCAAACTTCATAGACTTTGACCAAGTTTGTGAAGAAATTATCTACAGCTACAGTACATAATAACTAAAATATAAAAATATGTCTCGTCATGTATCTAATCGTATGTATTTGGTATTGTAGATGTAAGTATTTTCTCAATAAACTTGGTCAAAGTTTAGAAAGTTTGACTGTAAAAAAGTCTATATGCACTAGTATTAAGGAACGGAGGGAATATTAATTATAGACACAACTCATGGGAATTCATCTCATAATAAAAATACTGAATGTTCCACCAACTTTCATTTGGTGGAATAATGTTTTGTCCTTGATATATGTATAACTCTATATTTGCCTAAGATATCAAGCTCCATGTAAGACATAACTTTTACGTGCTGGCAATACTAATTTAATACATCAAATATGTCAAAATCACAAGTACATTTGTAACTAGCGAGAGAATATAATACAGAGCAAATTATTAACGGTAAAATTTCAATGGATGACATCGGCCATGTGAAAGTTCCTAAAGTTGTTAAACATGTGTTGTGGTGGCCTCCTCCTTCAGCCGATCATGTTGCTCTATTGGTGGATGGAGGATTCCTGGCTGCGGATGGCACAGTGGTGGCAGGGATGGTGTTGAGAAGGTCTAATGGGAGTGTCGTATTTGCGGCATACAGGTTTCTTTTCGACTGTAATGATGCTCTAGAAGCAGAAATTCATGCTTTAATGCAGGGCATGGCGTTGGCGATACAACATAGTGAGAGACCGGTTATTGTACAGTCGGACTCCTCTGAAGCTTTGGCGGCATTGTCAGGGAAGGGTTTATCTAGGGGTGGAAACTGGCAGTGGATAATCCGAGATATCCGATATTCGTATTCGAGAAAATGCCTATTCGTATCCGAAACATCCGCATCCGAACAAAAATGGAAATGGAAATTATCCGCATCCGGATTTATTTAAAAAATAAATAAATAAATAAATATGGTATGAGATTTTGACACAAACACTAGTAGAAAACAGACCTTTCATCCGCCCCTTTAGTCCCGGTTTGATTACGGCCCGGGGCTAATGTGACCATTAGTCCCGGTTCCAACGGCTAGGAGCGGTCGGGGGCACGGGCATCATTAGTCCCGGTTCATTTTCTACCTAACCGGGACTAAAGGGGTGGTGGCAGGCTGGGGCCCCCACGATCCCCTTTAGTCCCGGTTTGTATGACAAACCGGGACTAGAGGTGGACTTTACAAACCGGGACTAGAGGTGGACTTTACAAACCGGGACTAAAGGGGTGGTGGCAGGCTGGTGTCAGGCTGGGGCCCCACGAGCCCCTTTAGTCCCGGTTTGTATCACAAACCGGGACTAGAGGTGGACCTTTAGTCCCGGTTTGTATAACCAACCGGGACTAAAGACTTCCCTACATAAACCCTTCTTCTTCCAGCCCGAGTCCATTCTCTCTGTTTTCCCCTTTCTCTCCTCTGTTCTTCCCCTTGCTCTCGAGCTCATCCTCCATTTTTGCCAAAGATTTGTCAAGATTTGAAGGCACCCCATCTATCCAAGTGTTCACAAAGGTTAGCAACTTTGTCCTTTCATCTCTCATTGCTAGATTAGCTCGTGCAATGCTCTATAATTATGTATAGTGATTTGTGGGTTCTAGTGTTGGGAGTAATTATGTGGGAGTTTATTTGATTTATATGCAATTTCAGCTCAAATTAACTTCTTAGTTTGCATATGTGTAGGTGTGGTTTACTTAGTGCCTTCCCGTCCCCGTCCTAACCACCGTCGATCGCCCGCACCGTCCCGTCGCCGGCACCACCTTGGTGAGCCTCTTGTTCTTATCCTTTTTATAAAAAAAAACCTTATTTGTATGATTTAGATAGTTAATTGTATAATTTTCTTACATCTATGATTGTTTGTTATACATAGTGCCATGACTTTGATATCCGTCCCCGTCGGCCCTCGTCCAGTTTATGATTCGGATGTGGTATATATATATTCTCTTTTATAACTATTTGTTGCATTTCGCGTTTATGAAAATTATGCCCATCAAGTTGACATAGATATTTTTATCTAGGAGGTATGTGAACCGGAAATTGCAACCGACCCTCTTGTCGAGAAGTTAAATTTAGTTGAAAAAGAAAACGAGTATTTGAAAGAAAAATTGAAAAGAATTGAAGAAGAGAAGATGAAATTGGAGTTGTATGTTGCCGATGTCGTCGATGATCACAAGATCAAGATGGATGCAATGCGCTTGAAGATTAGAAAGATTAGAAACTATGCCGTTAATAAAGAGGCTTGGTATCATTATGCTGTTGGATCAATTATTACCTTAGGTGCGATTTTGATCGCATTTGTTGTTGCATTTAAATGCTTTAGCTAGATAGTTTTATGTTGTTTTATGAGAATAAGTGTGTATGAACTTTATGTATGAACTTGTATTAATTTGGTCTTTTCGGTGTTGTGTAATGAAGATGAGTCGGCAATGGATGTACGATGACCGACGCTCTCCCCAGTTCATTAATGGCGTGCATAGTTTTCTGCGTGCGGCTGAGGCAAACAAGCGGAATGGTTTTATGTGTTGTCCATGTGGTGTCTGTAAGAATGATAGGAATTACTCTAGCTCAAAAGTCATTCACGTCCACCTGTTTACTTCCGGTTTCATATCCGGATATAACTGTTGGACCAAGCACGGAGAAAGAGGGGTTCTAATGGAAGAGAATGAAGAAGAAGAGGATGATGACAACTATGCTGGGTTCCCTGAATACGATGGTACTACAATGGGGGAAGAGAATGAAGAAGAAGAAGCTGAAGAAGAGGCATCAGATGAGCCCGCTGATGATCTTGGTCGGGCCATTGCTGATGCAAAGAGAAACTGCGAAAGTGAAAAGGAGAAGTTGAAGTTGCAGCGCATGTTAGAGGATCACAAAAAATTGTTGTACCCAAATTGCGAAGATGACAAGAAAAAGCTGGGTACCACACTGGAATTGCTGCAATGGAAGGCAGAGAATGGTGTAGCTGACAAGGGATTTGAAAAGTTGCTGAAAATGTTAAAGAAGATGCTTTCAAAGGACAACGAATTGCCTGACAGTACGTACGAAGCAAGGAAGGCTGTCTGCCCTCTAGGATTAGAGGTGCAGAAGATACATGCATGCCCTAATGACTGCATCCTCTACCGCGGTGAGGAGTACGAGAATCTGAATGCATGCCCGGTATGCGGTGCATTGCGCTATAAGATCAGCCGCGATGACCCTGGTGATGATGTTGAGGGTGAGCGCCCCAGGAAGAGGATTCCTGCCAAGCTGATGTGGTATGCTCCTATAATACCACGGTTGAAACGTTTGTTCCAAAACAAAGAGCATGCCAAGTTAATGCGATGGCACAAAGAAGACCGTAAGAAAGACGGGAAGTTGAGAGTACCCGCTGACGGGTCGCAGTGGAGAAAAATCGAGAGAAAGTGGCGGGAGTTTGCAGATGACGCAAGGAACGTATGGTTTGGTTTAAGTGCAGATGGCATTAATCCTTTTGGGGAGCAGAGTAGCAATCATAGCACCTGGCCTGTGACTCTATGTATCTATAACCTTCCTCCTTGGTTCTGCATGAAGCGGAAGTTCATTATGATGCCAGTGCTCATCCAAGGCCCCAAGCAACCCGGCAACGACATTGATGTGTACCTAAGGCCATTAGTTGAAGAACTTTTATAGCTGTGGGACATAAAAGATGTACGTGTGTGGGATGAGCACAAACAGCAGGAATTTGACCTACGAGTGTTGTTGTTTGTAACCATCAATGATTGGCCTGCTCTTAGCAACCTTTCAGGACAGACAAACAAGGGATACCACGCATGCACGCACTGTTTAGATGAGACCGAAAGTATATATTTGGATAAATGTAAGAAGAATGTGTACCTGGGACATCGTCGTTTTCTTCCGATCAAGCATCTCTTAAGAAAGAAAGGCAAGCATTTCAAAGGTGAGGCAGATCACCGGAAGAAGCATCGCCACCGTACTGGTGATGATATACTTGATATGGTCAAGGATTTAAAAGTAATCTTTGGAAAGGGTCCTGGCGGACAATCTGTTCCGAATGACGCTGACGGACACGCACCCATGTGGAAGAAGAAATCTATATTTTGGGACCTACCCTATTGGAAAGACCTAGAGGTCCGCTCTGCAATCGACGCGATGCACGTGACGAAGAATCTTTGCGTGAACCTGCTAGGATTCTTGGGCGTGTATGGGAAGACAAAAGATACACCGGAGGCATAGGAGGACCTGCAACGTATGCACGGAAAAGACGTCATGCATCCAAAGCAGTATGAAGGTCCTGCGAGCTACGCTCTTACCAAAGAAGAGAAGGAAATATTCTTTGAATGCCTGCTCAGTATGAAGGTCCCGTCTGGCTTCTCGTCGAATATAAAGGGAATAATAAATATTGCAGAGAAAAAGTTCCAGAACCTAAAGTCTCATGACTGCCACGTGATTATGACGCAATTGCTTCCGGTTGCATTGAGGGGGCTTCTACCGGACAACGTTCGATTAGCCATTGTGAATCTATGTGCATTCCTCAATGCAATCTCTCAGAAGGTAATCGATCCAGAAATCCTACCAAGGTTACAGAATGATTTGGTGCAATGTCTTGTCAGTTTCGAGTTGGTGTTCCCACCATCCTTCTTCAATATCATGACGCACGTCCTAGTTCACCTAGTCGACGAGATTGCCATTCTGGGTCCTGTATTTCTACACAATATGTTACCCTTTGAGAGGTTCATGGGAGTCTTAAAGAAATATGTTCATAACCGTGCTAGGCCAGAAGGAAGCATCTCCAAGGGCCATGAAACAGAGGAGGTCATTGAGTTTTGTGTTGACTTTATTCCTGACCTTAAGCCGATTGGTGTTCCCAAATCGCGGCATGAGGGCAGGTTGGGTGGAAAAGGCACGCTAGGAAAGGATTCAGTAATATGTATGGACGGGCATTCTTGGGCGCAAGCACACTACACAGTTCTACAAAATTCCAGCTTGGTGGCTCCGTATATCGAGGAACACCTGGATAGTGTACGCTCCAAGAACCCGGAGCAGTCTGAGCCCTGGATCAAACGTACACACATGGCGTCATTCGGCGGTTGGTTGCAAACACGTCTCATGCATGACGGCACTGTTGGAGATGAGCTGTACTTGCTGGCCAAGTCACCATCTTCGACTATATCGACTTTCAAAGGGTACGAGATAAATGGGAATACATTTTACACGATCGCCCAAGATAAAAAGAGCACCAACCAAAACAGTGGTGTCCGCTTTGATGCAGCAAACACCAATAGGCCAAAGGACACATATTATGGTTACATCGAGGAGATATGGGAACTTGACTATGGACGTGATTTGAAGGTCCCTTTGTTTCGGTGCAAATGGGTCAATCTGATTGGAGGCGGGGTAAAGGAAGACCCGCGGTACGGAATGACAATAGTGGATCTCAACAATCTTGGGTACACAGACGAACCATTCGTCCTAGCCAATGATGTGGCGCAGATTTTCTGTGTGAAGGACATGTCTACCAATCCGAGAAAAATAAAAGATAAGAAAGCGAAGACATCATACGATAAGCCAAAGCGCCATATAGTTCTTTCAGGGAAAAGAAACATCGTGGGAGTGGAGGACAAGACAGACATGTCAGATGATTATGAAAAGTTTCTTGAAATTGCTCCCTTCACAGTGAAGACTGACCCAAGCATCCTGTTAAATGATGAAGATTGTCCATGGTTACGGCGCAAAGCGACACACGCGAAGAAAAAGTTTTATACCCCAATATCCCACTCTGGGATGTGACCGGCTTCACCGTCATCACTTTCTTCTCTAGTGAGTTTCCGGACTTATCTGGAAAGTCTCACTTCGGACAAACCAGAGGGAATCTTTGTAATAGTTAGGGTATATATATGTGTTTTGGCATTTGAAACGCGAAGGAACGCTATTTTTCATGCATTTATTGATTTTTTTGAGCTAAATGACCCTGAAATTGAAAAGCACTACAAATGAACTTTGAAAAGGTTGAAACTTGACATGGTATCATCATTTCACCCACATAGCATGTGCTAAAAAGTTGAGGGTTACGGCAAAAACTGGATGCACTTCGTGTACAAACAGGACAATCTCTTTCGAAGTATCAAGGTTTCGGACGAAAACTCATCTGTTACAAAAGGTATTTTATTTTTTTAAACTTATTTTAACTCCAGACTTTTTGTGCATTCAACATGCACCATTCAAAGCCACGTCATCAATTTTCAACCATTTCTGACTTCATTTGCTATTTTTCATGCATTTATTGATTTTTTTGAGCTAAATGACCCTGAAATTGAAAAGCACTACAAATGAACTCTGAAAAGGTTGAAAATTGGCATGGTATCATCATTTCACCCACATAGCATCACTACACCACAGCACGACATTCCCAATAGACAAGTTGGTAGGAAAAACAACGTCTGCCGACAGACAGTCGGTCGGGAAAGACTATTGCCGACCGACCCTCTCTGTTGGGGAAAGTCCAGATGGGAAAGCCTTTTCCCGACCGACATATCTTTCCCGACCGACTGTTTGACGGCTATTGAAAGCATTACCGACCGACTTTCTGTTGGCCCTGCCATGAACCTTTCCCGACCGACTGTCTGATGATAAACTTTCCCGACCGACTGTTCGATGGTACTTTCTTTGCCGACTGACTTTCTGTTGGCCCTGCCATGAACCTTTCCCGACCGACTGTCCGACGGTAATACATTTGCCGACCGACTTTCCCTCGGCCCTGCCATAAACCTTTCCCGACCAACAGTAGGACGATGTTATCTTTTGCCGACCAACAGTTCGACAGCATTTCGTTTAGCCGAGCAAGATATATTTAATACCCACCCATTATTTGGCTTGTGCCTTGCCAAACTATATCAATCAACTTACAGTAAGGACCAAAGAAGAATATTCTTATAGGTAAAGGTAACTAACTGAAAGGAGGAAACATTTATGTTTCAATCACCAAGACACCTGATAGGTTTACAAAATGATAGATGCATGTCCGACGATTCATTGTTTGCTCCATTACACAAAATACCCAGTTGACAAGACACCATATAGGTTTACAAAATGATAACTAAAAGACACATTGTTTTTGCTCCATTACACAAAATGTCTAGCTGACGCAAACTGCCGGCTTCATGGTTCCTTCCTGGTCCTCTTGTATGTCATTCCTACAAAGGATAAAAGGGTCACCGGTGAATTCATGCATTCATAGAGATAATGGCAAAAATAATAATTGTATAAAGCATCAATGGCAAAAACAAACTGGGATTTTAGTATTATAAAAATAGTGCATGTTCTAATTAGAATCTGTGATGTGTTAGACATAATAAAGCATCAATGCCACACCGACCCACCATATAGCCTGTATCAATCTCCTCAAGCCGCAGACCAGGCAGTATATTAAATGAAAAAGGAGCATATGCATCATCTGGCCACAAGGCAACTATTTAGCATGTCCAGACACCCAATTATTGGGAGCAACACATCCACAAACGGACAAACAAAAATCATTTTTGAAGAAAAGACTGCACTAGTTTTCTTTCTTTTTCTTCTCTGGGGTGGAAAAGAGCACACTTTGCTGCACTAGACGGCAATACATTAGGCAAAATGATTTCTATCTAATACACAGCTAGGAGTTTCAATGATGAGTGCAGCATGGCCTGGGAAAAGCATTCTCAAAAACCCACGTACATCAGGAGGTTATACATACTTTCCCCATGTTAGAAATGAATTTCATGGAGAAGAACCTATTCGCAATCATTTCTAAATGCAGTACTAAGCACATGAGGACCTGCAAAATACCAAACAAAAAGCATCTGAACTTACTGTACCTGACTATTATATTCATAAAAGCATCGGAGAAAAGCATCAGTACTTCAGTGCCACAAATTAGATTAAATTGATGACCATCCTCTGATCTCACTTCACTACGCACTAGCAACTCAGGCTGCAAGTGGATGCCCATGGTGCCCACATCGAAGCCCGCAAAAATTGTCGTCGTGGACACCCACAGGTAAGGTGCCAAAACGATGTTGGCTGTCCCATGGGTATCGGTCTGTTGGGGCCGGAAGACCATGTGCTTCTGATAGTTCGACTTGCTATGATCCAAACTGACAGAGGAACATGTGGACAGTGTTAGAAAATATATTCACTTCTCTGGTTAATTTTGATGTTTTCAGATTATGCGAGAAAATGCAATATGGTTGTGCACAAACTACTGTGTTATCCGTATGAAGTTCATCCACGGTCAAATCTTTGTACCAACTTATAGGAGCACTGATGCAAGATAAGTTGTGGCAATTGCGGGACAGATGCAGGCGAATTAACAATGACCTTTTTAGAACTAACTTGCTTATGCCATATGCATGGTAGGATCACCATTAAGCACCTGACTTGACTGCTCAGGATTCAGAAACTGAGAAGATTTCACTTGTGGTGATTTCCGCGAAGAGGTGCAAGCTTTTGGCGGCGTCGGACGGCCTGGGCTCAGAGTCTAGCACCGCTGCAGTGGCCTCCCACTCCGCCTAAGTGTATGGGGTGCAAAGAAGAATCCTGGGAAAATATGGGATACATATACAACTTAATTCAGTCTAAGTGTAAATTACAGAAAAATGCAACTGTAACATCTATAGAAAAAGACTGAGAATAAATTAGAACCAGCTTCTTATATTTAGTCTTGTTTCGAAAACTACTGAAGAAAAAATACAAAAAAAAAATACAGCTGGAAATCTATAAAAGCGAAAAGGTAAATTACAAAACCAATTAATAAATATTTACTCTTCATTCCAGAAGTGAACTATTCTGGACGTTTTACAGAACTACTGAAGCAAATTCACAGAAAATACAACTGTAAACTCTGTAGAAGCATGACTGTAAATTACAAACTGCAAAAATATGTATTTAATCTTGTTTCCAGAAACTAAACTAAAGCTATACAGAACTAATGTTCCAAAATTACAAATAAAAAATGATGTAAGCTTATACAAGCCTAAGAGTAAAACCCCTTAACTGAACTATTCTGGAAGTTACAGAACTACTGAAGCAAATTTATAGAGAAAATAAAACTGTAAAATCTTTAGAAGCATGACTGTAGAAATACAAACTGCTAGATATGTATTTTATCTTTATTCTAGAAAAACTGTACTAAGTTCTACAGAACTAATGTTGCAAAATTATGGAGAAAAAAAGTTGTAAGTTAATACAAGCCTAAGTGTAAAACCACTTAAGAACTTAAATAATCTACAAGCTTTACAGAACTAATTTTGCAAAAATACAGAAATACAACAGTAAATCTATACAACCATGAATGATGCTATGTATTCCTACCGAAAATCCTTGATTGATGCTATGTCTTCCTACTGAAAATCCTTCTGCTAGAATTGGAGCATTGAGACTAACAATTTAACAAACACTTGAAGTGTGTTGCCCTACAACAAGAAATAAGCAGGAGGCATAGGAACAGCGAAGGATTGGGTGTGGGGAGAGAAAAAGTAACGATACCTTGTTGTTGGCCGGAAAGAGTAGCAAAGCTCCAGCCTCTAGGTCAATATCGTCCACGTAGAAGTCATCGACGAAGAGGTCTATTTCCGCCCGCTTGCAGAGCCTGTGTATGGTGTGTCTAAACTCTCACCTGGTTCAGAGGATGAAGATTCAATATACTCCCATGTTTGCAAGAATTCTGCAATGCTTAACTAAAAGTCTGAAGCATTAGTATGATTATTTGGACTTTTTGTGGAACCTGAAGCTAGTTCTCAGGGTTGTCCCTCGTCTCAAAGCACAGATATGTGGATACGTTTATATATATAGAAAGTAATGAATTTTCATAGGATGAATACCCTTGTATTCACCTTCAAGCATCCTCTGAAATCACAAATTACAACTCACAAACTCTAAAGTTCACAAATCAATCACAACCAGTTCATAAAAAAAGTAGCTAATTAAGGTTTGCTGCAACACTACTGAAAGGAATACCTGTAGTATATATTTTTATTTTGCAATCATAGCATCAAGCGTGTTCTTCTCAAGTTCTCATCCTCTCATATCCAGAAATCACAGGAGCAGTAGCCAGCTCTTAGACTGCATTGACGGCTACCCCATTAGCAGATAGAGCCCCTATTTTTGACGTTCTGCTTGAGCTCGAGCTCCCAGCCGAAGCGCTGCTTGCTGGATAGAAGTACTATCCCAAGTCATGGCTGATCTGAACGGAAAAGGGAAAAGCAAACAAATCAACTAACGGCAGCACCGATTGGGGAGGGGTGGAGAGGGAGAGGAGAGTGAGAAGAACACTCACCGCCGGGGGAGGGGAAGCACCAGCAGTCAACGGCCAGATCCTTCTTCAAACGAACCGGCGAGCGCAGATCGGAGGAAGTCCATGGCGTGGCGGCGGTGGTGGCGGCGCCTGGGTGACGAGCGAGGGTGCGAGTGCTCTCTCACAGGTGACCCACCTCTCTCTCTCTCTCTCTCTCAGCCCCGGATCTGAGAGGACGACGGCGTCCACCACCGCGCCTTGGCCTCTTCCCGAACTCCAGCGCACAAGCTAGGGTTAGAAGTGTTTGGGGGCTAAGCAGTGGGGGTGCAGGAGGATGAAGGAGACAGGGCAGCAACCTTGCTGCCGCGGTGACGGCGTGCTGGAGACGGCGGGCGGGCTGCTAGATAGCTAGCGGTCGGCGGCGGAGGGAGTGCGTGAGAGGATTTAGGTTTCGGGGATTTGGATTTGGTCGTGGCACGAAGGCTGAATGAAAAAAATAGGAGGGAGGCTTGGCGCTAAGTTTTCGGCCCCGCGCGCGCAAAGACGGGCCGGCCCAATTAGCAACCAACCGTCGGTCGGCATTAATCGCCGACCAACAGCCTGATGAAGACACAAGCTTTCCCGACCGACAGTCCAACGTGAAATATCCAAGAATTGCCGACCGACAGTTGGACACGATACTTAAGTATTACCGACCAACATTTAGTTAGAAGTTTTCCCAACCAACAGTCTGTTGGCGAAATTGACTTTTCCCAACACACATCGGTAGGGAAATCTGGTGCGTGGTGTAGTGCATGTGCTAAAAAGTTGAGAGGGTTACGGCAAAAATTGGATGCACTTCGTGTACAAACTGGACATTCTCTTTCGAAGTATCAGGGTTTCGGACGAAAACTCATCTGTTACAAAGGCATTTCATTTTTTTAAACTTATTTCAACTGCAGACTTTTTGTGCATTCAACATGCACCATTCAAAGCAGGAAAAAGAATCACTCAAAAATCTATTTTTAAAGTAAAGTTATTCACAAACTAGTGATTCACACAAATTTCAAAGAATTTAAATTTAAACTATTCAAATTTGAAAACTACTGGCACTAACAGAAAGTTTATAATTTTTGTGACCTAAACCAAAAAGATTCACTCAAAAACTCTAAATATTTGGCTGTAAGTAGAAACAAAAGAAAAAAAAAGGAAAAAACAAAAAAAACTGGAAAAGACCTTTAGTCCCGGTTGGAGCCACCAACCGGGTCTAAAAAGTATATGCAAAAAATAAAAAAATGACCGCCTACTAGGCCACCACGGCCTGCATACGACTAGAAACCCAATTCTATATGGGCCAGGTTGCAGGCCCGCAGGGCAAGT
This sequence comes from Elymus sibiricus, assembly GCA_039707655.1. Lineage (NCBI taxonomy): Eukaryota > Viridiplantae > Streptophyta > Magnoliopsida > Poales > Poaceae > Elymus > Elymus sibiricus. The sequence goes on along the minus strand of CM077674.1, from coordinate 68,665,558 downwards.
AGGCCCCACAGGGCAGAGAGACGTTAGGCATGCACTGCCTGCTTTAGAGAGGAGCTCGACACAGCTATCGCAGCGGGGCTTATAAACAGGTGCGAGTGCCTCTCGCTTGGCGAGGTGGGACTAAACTTCCACCACGCCAGGACCAACCCTTTAGTCCCGGTTGGTGGCTCCAACCGGGACTAAAGGCCCCCCTTTAGTCCCGGTTCGAGCCACCAACCGGGACTAAAGGCCTGGGCTTCCCGCCGCTTGGCCTGGTGAAATTCACCTTTAGTCCCGGTTGGTGGCTCGAACCGGGACTAAAGGGGGGCCTTTAGTCCCGGTTGGAGCCACCAACCGGGACTAAAGGTCTCTGTATATAAGCGGCACTTACGAAATTTTCCAAAAACCATCTAGTTTCCCCCCCGACGGCGCCAAAGACCACGACGCCGCCAGGCTGCCGAGCACCTCGACGTCGCCGTTCGGCTGCTCTATTTGCTCCCAAGCGCCGCCCGAGCCCGCGCCGGCGCCGCCACGCTGCCCGCCGCCGCCGCTCCTCGATCGATCCACAAGCCGCCGCGGCCCGAGCCCGCGCCGGCGCCGCTCCTCCGTCTCCGGCGTCCTCCCCGCCTCCCTCCGCGCACCCCGACGATCCCGGCCGGTGAGCCTCTCCCTCCTTAATTTTGTTCATCTTTTTTTTCATAGATTGTTTTTTTTCACTAGATGTTATTGTAGATGCTTAGTGTATGTATGTATGTATACAATGTATGTATGTATGTAGATGAACGGTGGAATTTGCATAGAAAAAAGTTGCATAGAAAAAAGTTGACCATGTATTAAAAATGTTTTATTTGGAAAATGTTAATATCTTATTTGGAAAATGTTAATATCTTAATGTTGTATTTGCAAAAGTTTGTCATGTATTTGCAAAATCAAGTGAACAAGAATTACAAAAATCATAATCAAGCATTTAAAAAATGTTAAATTTGCATAGAAACATTTTTGGCGTCGACGATGCCCGGCCCGCATCCTCGTTGTCGACTCGGTGGCGACAACCTGCTTGAGAGGCGCCATGTCCGGGACTGGGCTCCGCTGGGATGGCACTGGGAGGTGCTACCTTCCGGGGCGTGCGGCTTGGTGAGGAACCGGGTTCCCATCGTCGACCCGGAGCTTCTTTGGTGGCGGTCGCGTGGGCCACTATCGGTGCGGTGGAGGTGGTACGTCGCTGTGTCAGGGAGGAGGACGAGCACGTCCGTCGCTACATGGTTGCGTTGGACGTCAGTTTCTCCAATACCTGGCAGGTTCTTCAGGGATCTCACCTGAGCTATGATCCTATGATGGTTCCTTCTCTTTGGGTGTCCACCGCCCGCGCATTAGGAACCGCGAGTCAACTGGATTATTCGATAGTATTCGATCTGTATTAGCTAGTGATGTTATATGATAATATTCGAGATGTATTAGTGATAATACTCGAGATGTATTCGAGATTATATTCGATAATATTCGATGATGCATTAGTGATAATATTCAAGATGTATTCGAGATAATATTCGAGATGTATTAGTGATAATATTCGAGATGTATTCGTGATAATATTCAAGATGTATTCGAGATTATATTTGACAATATTCGATGATGCATTAACTGGATTATTATTCGAGATGTATTAGTGATAATATTCGAGATGTATTCGAGATTATATTCGATAATATTCGATGATGCATTAATTGGATTATTCGAGATGTATTAGTGATATTATTCGAGATGCATTCTAATTTGAATACTAAATTGTTTTATCTTTCTTCTGGATTAGTTAAGCTATGGACGCTAGCGGCAGAGACGACCATGATCAAGAGCATATCATGTTCGACATGATCCGAAACCCAGAGGGTGAACCTGAAGATGACGGCTCACAATATCTGAATGACGCCGGTGAGGGAATATTTGAGGAAGAACCAACACACGAAGGGCACACATACAATGATGGCGAAGGAAATGATCTTTAATTAACAAAGACCGATGAGGTATATATAAGGCCTCTGGTGATCATTACATGTATTAATTGATTTATATATATATATATATATATTAACGAATCTTTCTTCTTTTAGCCCTCCGGATCGAGCAAATCTTCTACAAGCAGGGCAGTACGAGGCCCGGCCAAAAAGTTGCCGACTGGCATAAAGTTCAACATCGATGAGATCAAACCAAATGGCGAACCGCTTGCTCCTAAAAAGAATGCGGACAAATTTACTCGTCAGTGCGGAGTTATTGTCAGGGACCAAATCCCGATCTCCGTTCAAGAATGGAATAAGCCAAAGGGAGATCGAGAAGTTAGTTTTGTCGACGAAAGAGCAAAAGATCTGCTTTGGGAAACGCTCATTTCACATTTCACCCTACCAGAGCATTTAAGAGATGCAGAACGGGAGAAAGTCAAGAAGAGTGCTCTTCAGAAGATGGCCACACAATTCTGCAACCACAAGAAAAGATTATGGGCCTGGTACGTCGAAGCAGGAAAGCCGACTCCAGAATTCACTGGAGCACTGGAGAAGGCAAAAGATCACTGGGACTTATTTGTGGAGTTCAAGGAATCGGAAGCAGCTAAGGAACGGTCGAGGATAAACAAGATCAATGCTGAGAAGAAACAATTTCACCATGTTCTGGGGCCAGGTGGCTACAAGACTGGCCGGCCTAAGTGGGATGAATCTGAGGAAAAGATGATTGCTGCAGGGGTCACTCCAGCAACATTGGGTTGGCCCGACAGGTGCAGGACTTGGTTTTATGCGCATGGGGGAAAGTTGGACCCAAAGACAGGGGAGATTATGGTGCAGGCAAGTCTTAAAGAAGCCTCGGACGCTTTACTTGGTGCAATAGAAGCGGCTCGAACGGGGGCGTTCCAGCCCGAGAGAGAGAACGACGAGCTTACACACGCCCTCGGGAATCCTGAACACCCGGGACGAACACGAGGCAAAGGCGTTGTTCCGTGGGTTGAGGGGTTTGCGGACTGGAACCTCAGTTACAGAAGCCGTGCGAGAAAGAAGAAGCAGGAGGAACACAAGAAGAAGCAGGATGCAGACCGGCTTCAACAGCTAGAAGCAAGGCATGCGGAGTTCGAACGCGCTTTCAAGCGGCAGCAGGAGCAGATCGACACACTTAGCCTAGAAAGGGCGTCTCAGCGGCAGCAGCAAGCAGATCCAGCATTGGATAGCACCGTCCCATCTATGCTGAAAAGCAGCGTGGGTTCCACGGGGGTCCCGGCCGATGATGCACTGCTGGCTCGCTACCCCGTGGATGATATCCAAGAGACGACAAGTTGTGAGCTACACCTTCCACTAAAGAACATATCCATGAAGGTGGCGTACGGCTATGCTTTACCAAATCCCCCTGAAGCAGCCTTCCACGGCAATCTGATTCCACCTGGCTATGCTCGTGTCGGGGTGGATGAAGTTCTGTCGGCATATGACTCACTACAGCTTGACTTTCCTGGAGGTCAAGGGGAGCAGACACTGGGAGAAGTGATACGTGGTATCATTGTATGGAGAAAGGATTGCATCGTCTTTCCAAACTCGACGCCAAGGGCACCGACTCCTCCTCCAAGTCCGCCGCGTCAGCCGACTCCTCCTCCAAGTCCGCCGCGTCAGCCGACTCCTCCTCCAAATCCGCCGCGTCAGCCTACTCCAGCCCACCCCGAGACGGAGCCCAGCGCGAGTTCGCAATATCGAACTCTGTAGCGTCAGCCGACTCCCAAGCGGAAGAGAGCACCAAACAAGAAACCCGAGCCTCCTGCCAAAAAGAAGTTAGCTTACGAGATGACTGAGGAGGAAAACAAACGGGTCATGGATGCCCAAGTGAAGGCCCATTTTGCACCGAAACCGCCCCCGCCGCCGAAGGAGAAAATACCTAAGGAAGTCATACAACACTTTCTGGATCTTGTTAAACCGGCTGTGGAGAAAAGTGATTCAGACTATGAGCGCTCTATTAAGAAGTCATATCATGCACCCAAAAAATGGAGTCGAGCCTTACAACAGGTAGTAATAAAAGAGGGAAAACTGTTCCCTAGCTGGGAGAACAGGCAGTGCAATCGAACCCCCCGCTCAAGATGAGTACCACCGATAAGCCGGTAATAACCGACGCTGCTAGACAGATGGCTAGAGAGGCCGGTGTCACTGTTGAACAACTCCTAGGCATCGAGGATCTTCCCACGAATATTGATGAGAAGGATCTAGCATGGAAATACGTCCACGGGAACCCTCTGGTGAGGCCTGAGGAGGTCGATCTTCTACCAACGCAGATGCGCAAATTGCATCAGCGGTACCTGAGAGAAGTAAAGGCCGGGCGAGAGAGCCTCATGGTGAAAGTCAAGACAGAGCATTACTACCATGGAAAAGATGTGTGGATTGAATTGCCAGAACTTTTTCAGTTATACAATCAAGACGCATTGGACAAATCTCTCGTCAGTTGCTATTGTCTGTAAGTGATTTCTTTCTGTAATTTAAGTCTCTAGCTCAGCTCGTTCATTGCCTGTAATTATCCTCACTATATTCTTTTGTGTGGTATTATGCAGATTGAAGATTTCTGAAATGAAAAGAGATGGAGTCTATGGCATTGGGTTCATTGACCCAAATACCATTTATGAACAAGTGTTAAAAACAGAACCCAAAGACACAGAGGCCAACTTGCTAATGTTTTTGAAGGAACTAAATGCCAAACCAGAGATAGTATTTCCTTACAACTTCAAGTGAGTGTTACTATCTTGTACTACAAATTCTATTTTGCTTACTCGATGTTAAGTGTAGTTGATGAGTTATGCATGCCCGCTTATACAAACGTGTGCGTAGTTTCCACTGGATCCTGCTAATCATAAGAGTTGACGAGGGAAAAGTTGAAGTACTGGACTCACTAACTAGAGACCCTAAAGAATACTACGACCTGAAGTTGATGCTCGACAGGTAATTTCAATCATTATCGCACTATGTCGGCCTCTTTAGTTCATTTCCTGATATCAAGTAATTAATAACTCCTTTATTCATTTTCTTTGCCGGGCAGGGTTTGGAAAACGTTCATCAAAGAGGTTGTCGGTCAATGGAAACCAAGCCTGAAATGGTGGTGACCAAGGGTAATTAAGTAGTACTAGCTAGCTAGCTACGTCCGCGCATCTATTTAATTATAGTTTCAATACCATTATCATGTTTGATTATTATCTGATTGAATTCTATTCTCGTAAAGTGCTTGAGCCAGGCACCGGGGACTAATTTATGTGCATACTACGTTTGCGAGAACATTCGCATTATTATCAACGAAAGGAACAGAGATGTAAGAACTCTTTGGGTACATAAATACTATTCACAATTCTTTTTATCATTATCTAATATATATATATACACATAACTAATATATTCATATTGATCTCCTTCTTTAAAGATGAAAGAGATGCGGGATCAGCTCCTACCAATGGACCGCATACGAGCACTTCAAGAGGAAATGGCGGGATTTTTGCTTAAGCAGGTCATATCTCCCGATGGAGAATACCATTTCACCTAATGCCTGCATGTAATGATCTGCAAGTTGTAGGAGAAACTGTATATACCAAACTGTATATACCAAATTGTATATATATATGTGTGTATGCATGGTCGTACGAGAAATTCTATGATATATGATTGGTTCTACGAGAAATTCTATTATATATGCATAACATGTACAGTACGTAGTAGCGTAAAATATGTTTGAAATGAAAAAGAATTAAATGGAAAACACAAAATGAAAAGGAAAAATAAACAATAAACCCTAAACCCCTTAACCTTTAGTCCCGGTTGGTGTCACCAACCTGGACTAAAGTGGCAGGGATTTAGTCCCGGTTGGTGACCAACTGGGACTAAAGGTCCCCAGCCCCAGCGCACGAGCGCGGCCATGTGGAGGGCCTTTAGTCCCGGTTTGTGACCAACCGGGACTAAAGGGTGGGGGCCTTTAGTCCCGATTGGGCTGTCTCGGTTGGTGACCCGGGACTAGAGGCCCTTCCCAACCGGGACTAAAGGCCCGTTTTGTGCTAGTGAAATATGGATATGGAAGTGGATATATCCGTATCCGAATAAGATTATGGGAGCTAATTTTCAAAATTCAAGCCCCAATATGCCAATTATCCAACATAAAGCCAATTAAGTGGTCAAATTTTACTCTTTGTATAATTAAACTTGGAAATTATTTTGCTTTACAGTAGTATTTATTCATAAACCTATTTATGATTTACTTATTGTATGTCCCAAGTTGATTATTTCATGTCACATAGTTATCGACTAATTTTCTTAAGCAATATGTCCCTATTATTCGTATCCGTTCCGAATTGAGTAAACATGTATCTGTATTTGAGTAACATCCGATCCGCATTCGTATCTGATAACATCCATATTCGCATTCGAATTCGTTTTCAAAATATGGAAATGGAAGTGGTAAGGGAACTATCCGATCCACATCTGATCCGTTTCCACCCCTAGGTTTATCTAGGTCTACTTATGGTCATCTAGTGGCAGAGATCAAGTTATTGATGTCACAGAGAGAATTTATTCCTATTAATCTTCAGCGTAAACAAAATAGGGTAGCAGATTGGTTGGCATCGTATAGTCGAACTGAGCAGATCACTGCGGTATGGCTGCAAGTAGGACCACCATGTATTGAGGAGTTTCTGCCTCTCGGTTGTAAGCCTATTACCATGGAATAAATTTCTTTCACCCACACAAAGAACACATACAAATATGAGAGAGGCCAAGAAAAAAATATCAGTAAATGTATAAAGATGGGACATCCAGAGCGATCGAATATCGTTGTGCCATACAGAGCTAGGACGGCTGTGGGAGAAAAAGTACCATTATTGTACTTGACAAGGCCATGGAACTTCAGTTTCCTTTGTTTTTACAAGCAATGATTATCTCATTGTGTCATGAATATAGGCCTCACCAAACTTGTGGTGGAGCTAATTAATTAATTAGGACACATGAGCCAAGAGTCTACGCTAATAGTTATAAATTAATCAAGCTCATAGGTCATCTCTTAATTTTAGTTGGTAAATAGGAGATGACTAAAACAGAAATAGGAGACACCTTAAACAATGAAAGGTCCAAAGATTTGAGTTAGCTACGATGAAACAACCATTAGTGTTCTTAACAATAGCGTGAAATTGTTCATATCTTACTTTTTACTAGCAAGACACGATTGACCCACGCACTGTGTCGTATGACTACAAGCTTCACCATGTTTGTAGGAGTGGGAATTAATTAGGCGGGACAAACTTTCATTTAAGGACTGTATGGTGTACTTTAGGAGACGATTGTAGTCACGAGGTGTTTTATTTTTGACATCACAGTTTGACTTTTCTTAGTTGATAACACTGCTCTGGATGTGGGTTCTGGAAAGAAGACATTGAGAGCAGGACGAATACTTATTTGTAGCATCAAAATCATGAGTGATTAATAGTGTCTTATCATTGATAGCATGGCCCTTTTTGTTGGGAAACGTAGTAGAAAACAAAAAAATTCGCGCCTACGCACACCCAAGATCAATATAAAGATGCATAACTAGATGGGGTCACGATCCTTAGCATCACCGAGTTGCAGTGGAAGATGAACGTGTCAGTGTAGATCGTACTTGGAGTCCCTTGAACCGTCGATGAATGATCCCTCGTACCGCCCACGAACAGTCCCTCGAACCGAAGAACGAAAGCACGGCATCTCTACTTGGTTGCAAGCGTGCATCCTTCACGATCCGGCAGCGCTTCGCCATCCAGAGCTAATCGTCGCCGGAGAATTAGAGGGAGCAGATTAGAACAACACTGGGCTTCTAATTATGAGGACAAGAGGATACCAACTAACACTAGAACTAGAAGAACTAGAGGAGGCTCCAAAACTTGTGTGTCCCAAAGGACAAAATCCCCTAGTATATATTGGTTGGAGGGGAGGGAGAGGGCAGCCACCAAGGGGGAAAGAGTCCCCCTTAGTGCGTCCTACTTGTGAGCTGCGTTGGGTTTTTCCCAGAAGAGGAAGGGATTTAATAGTACAATAGAGATAAGTATTTTCATCAGTGAGAACCAAGGTTTATCGAAGCAAAAGGAGAATTACGCAAACCCTAGTGAACAGCACCTGCACACACAAAACCAAATATTTGCACCCAACGCGGGCAAGAGGGTCGTCACTCCCCTTGATCTCGTTATTTGCAAGGATTAAATCTTGTATAGGTATATGGATAAACTGCAAAACAAAATAAAAGATAAATAAATGCAGCGAGGTACTTTTGTGTTTATATTATGATTAAGGTAGACTCGGGGGGCATAGTTTTCACTAGAGGCTTCTCTCTCTAACACATGTCATATGGTGGGTAAACAAATTACTGTTGGGCAATTGATAGAAAAGCGCATAGTTATGACGGATTCATGGCAATGATCATGTATATAGGCATCACGTCTGAGACAAGTAGACCGACTCCTGCCTGCATCTACTACTATTACTCCACCAATCGACCGCTGTCCAGCATGCATCTATGGTATTAAGTTCATGACAAACAGAGTAACGCCTTAAGCAAGATGACATGATGTAGACAAAGTAAACTCAATCAATATGAATAAACCCCATCGTTTATCCTTAGTAGCAACAATACAATACGTGCCTTAGCCCTTTCTGTCACTGGGTTAGATCACCGCAAGATTGAACCCACTACAAAGCACCTCTCCCTCTTAAGATAAATCAATCTAGTTGGCCAAACCAAACAGATAGATCGGAGAGAAATACAAAGCTATAACAATCATGCATAAAAGAGTTCAGAGAAGACTCAATTACTTTCAATGAATAATCTGATCATAAACCCACAATTCATCGGATCCCAACAAACACACCGAAAAGAATATTACATCGGATAGAACTCCAAGAAGATCGAGGAGAACATGGTATTGAAGATCAAAGAGAGAGAAGAAGCCATCTAGCTACTAGCTATGGACCCGTAGGTATGTGGTGAACTACTCACACATCATTGGAAGGGCAGCAAGGTTGATGTAGAAGCCCTCTGCGATCGATTCCCCCTCTAGCAGAGGACCGAAAAAGGCCTCCAAATGGGACCGCGGAAGAACAGAGGCTTGCGGAGGTGGAAAAGTTTCTTCGGGTTCCTCCCTGATTGTTTGGGAATATTTGGGAATTTATAGAAGTGGAATTCGGTCAAACGAAGCTACGTGGGGCCTACAAGCTCAGGGGGCGCGCCCTACCACCCAGGGTGCGCCCTATGAGCTTGTAGCCCTCTCGTATCTCTTCTGGCCTCCTCCCGAAACTTCTAGGGTCCCTTCTGGTCCAGAAAAAATAATTTAAAGATTTTTTTTCGTTTGGACTTCGTTTGGTATTGATTTCCTGAAAAGTAAAAAAATAGCAGAAAACAGGAAGTGGCACTGGGCATTGGGTTAATAGGTTAGTCCCAAAAAATGATATAAAATAGCATAAAAATGCATATAAAGTATCCAAGATTGATAATATAATAGAATGAAACAATCAAAAATTAAGATACGTTGGAGACGTATCAGCATCCCGAAGCTTAATTCCTGCTCGTCCTCGAGTAGGTAAATGATAAAAACAGAATTTTTGATGTTGAATGCTACCTAACATGTGTATCATGTAATCTCTTTTCGGTATAGATATTGAGAAACGATGAATTAACAATATCAACATAATAATATCCATGAATATAAGAAGCATAATCATTAAACTTTCAAAATATATGATCCTTAACGAATGTTATCCCCACTCATTTTATCATGTTAGCATGGCATAACTCCGCCTTCATCGCATAAATATAAATCATGTGCACCAAGGTGTCAAACCAGGCAATTGGATCGTACTTCTAACGCGCTTCAGCATTTTCAACTTCACACAATACATGAGCGTGAGCCATGGATATAGCACTAGGTGGAATAAAATGCTGTGGTAGAGATCATAAGGGAGATAAAAAGGAAGAAAGTCTCGCATCAACTCGGCGGATCAACGGACTATGGAGATGTCCATCAATCGATATCAATGCAAGGTGTAGGAGTTGCCATGCAACGGATGCACTAAGAGCTATAAATGTATGAAAGCTCAATGGAAACTAAGTGGGTGTGCATCCAACTTGCTTGCTCATGAAGACCTCGGGCATTCGAGGAAGACCATCATCGGAATATACAAGCCAAGTTCTATAATGAAAAATTCCTACTAGTATATGAAACTGACAACATAGGAGACTCTCAATATGAAAAACATGGTGCTACTTTGAAGCACAAGTGTGGAAAAGGATATTAGCATTGCCCTTTCTCTCTTTATCTCTCTTTTTTTGGTGGGCTCTTTTGACCTCTTTTTTCTCTTTTTTTTATTTTTTGTCCGGAGCCTCATCCCGACTTGTGGGGGAATCATCGTCTCCATCATCCTTTCCTCACCAGGACAATGCTCTAATAATGATGATTGATACGTCCCCAACATATCTAGAATTTATGAAGTATTCATGCCATGTTAGCAATAATTTTATATGGTTTTGGTGCACTTTTATATGATTTTCATGGACTAACATATTAACCTAGTGCCCAGTGCCAGTTGTTGTTTTCTGCATGTTTTTGGTTTTCCAGAAAATCCATACCAAACGAAGTCCAAATGCAACGAAACTTTTTGACGATTTTTTCTGGAAGGAAAGACGCCCGGGAAGCTTCGAGGAAGTACCAGAAAACCCACAGGGGCCCCTCAAGGCAACAGGGTGCGCCCTGGGGGGTAGGCGCACCCTGATGCTTTGTGGCCCCCCTGTGGCACCTCTTCGCGTGATTCCAACACTGAAAATTCTTATAAATTCGGAAACCCCCGAAAGTTAACCTAGATGAGTTTCTTCGCCGCCGCAAGCCTCTGTTCCGAAGCGATCCCATCTAGAGCTCCATTCCGGCACCCTACCGGAGGGAGGAAAGTCATCACTGGAGGCCATCTTCATCATCCCCGCTGCTTCCATGATGAGGCGGGAGTAGTTCACCCTCGGGGCTGAGGGTATGTACCAGTTGCTATGTGTTTGATCTCTCTCTCTTGTTCTTGATTTGGCACGATCTTGATGTACCACGAGCTTTGTTAATATAGTTGGATCATATGGTGTTTCTTCCCTCTCTATCTTTGTTGTGATGAATTGAGTCTTTCCCTTTGAGGTTTCTTTATTGTCGGATTGAATACTTTGGATTTGAGAACACTTGATGTATGTCTTGCATGTGGATACCCGTCGTGACAATGGGGTATTCTATTGAGTCACTTGATGTATGTTTTGGTAATCAACTCGCGGGTTCCCGTGACCTTGGGGTAATCTAGGCATGGGGGTTGATGCACGTTTTCATCCTTCTTCTATGATAGAAACTTTGGGGTACTCTTTGAAGTTCTTTGTGTGAATTGAATATTATGAATCTGAAGTTGTTTGATGCATATCGAATAATCAACTCACAGATACTTGTGGTGACATTGGAGTATCTAGGTGACATTAGAGTTGGTTGATGCGTATCATATGGTGTTATTTTAGTACGAACTCTAGGGCTGTTTGTGACACTTATAGGGATGGCTCAATAGATTGATCGGAAAGGATAACTTTGAGGTGGTTTCATACCCTACAACAATTTCTTCTTATGTTCTCCGTTATCGATAGGACTTTGGAGTGATTCTTTGTCGCACGTTGAGGGATTGTTATATGATTGAATTATGTTATCATTGTTGAGAGATTGCACTACCAAAAGTATGAACCCTAGACCTTGTTTCTAAGCATTGCAATACCGTTTGTGCTTACTTTTGTCACTTGTTACCTTGCTGTCTTTATTTATTTAGATTATAAAAACCTATTTCTACTATCCATACTACACTTGTATCACCATCTCTTCGCCGAACTAGTGCACCTATACAATTTACCATTGTATTGGGTGTGTTGGGGACACAAGAGATTCTTTGTATTTGATTGCAGGGTTGTTTGAGAGAGACCATCTTCATCCTACACCTCCCATGGATTAATAAACCTGAGGTCATCCACTTGAGGGAAATTTGCTACTGTCCTACAAAACTCTGCGCTTGGAGGCCCAACAGAGTCTACAAGAATAAAGTTGCGTAGTAGACATCAAGCTCTTTTCTGGCGCCGTTGCCGGGGAGGTGAGTGCTTGAAGGTATATCTTTAGATCTTGCAATTGAATCTTTTAATTTCTTGTTTTATCACTAGTTTGGTTTATAAAAATAAAACTACAAAAAAATGGAATTGAAGTTGCATCAAATGCTTCAGCTTTATGATGTCTTTCTTGAAAATATGGATTCCGATAATTGTGCTCAATTGTTAGAGGAAGAATTTAATAAAATGTTTAATGTGAGTCCTTTGAATGATGAGCATGATTGCAATGTTGTTAGTATGCTTTCTATGAATATCCGTCATGCTAATGATATGCAAAGCCATAAGCTTGGGGATGTTATGTTTGATGAAGATGATATTTTTAGTCCCCCAAGTTTAGATGATCGTCCCAAACGGGGACATCGGTACCATAAAACTCGGGCACACAAGGTTATTGCCGCCTACTTGATTAGAGTAACGCGACCACATAACCTTCCCTAGTTGGAGGTACCGGCAAGAGGCATAACAATAGACCAAATTAGGGCCTCCCCATCCAGGCAAGTGTGGCTGCACTGGTGAGCTCGGTTCGGTGGCACCTGATCAACGAAATGACGGAATTTGTCCCCAAGGTATATCTGGGATAACTGTTATTCCAATCTTATAGATCAACCTGAAATCCAAGGCATAACAACATGCAACTAATGATCCAAGGAATGACATGAACAAGTCATGATTTTGAACTCCATAGGTAAAATATTAACTATGATCATGATGGATCCATAGCAAATAATACTACCAACTCCATAATAACAACAAGATGGTACACTACTAGTCTTATCCCATCCATCCATCAATAATGAAGTAGCAAATCCAACAAGACGTCTACAAGCATATGATATTCAATATAATCATAAAGAAATATCACTGTTGATCTAATAATCTAATGCCAACGTATCATCCTCAAACTTGCAAGATAGAAGCCCCCTAAAATCCAATCATTTCCAGGGCAGCAGCAAGATCATATATTTTCCAAAGTAATGCCATCAATAAATCATTTCTAGGTAATGCAAATATTAAGCAATACTACTTAATTAAATCATGGCATTGAATTGCAATCATGCAAATGGAGGTTGTGGCTTGCCTTGCTCCAGTAGAGGGTTGAAATACTCCTGGTCTTCACACACACACATCAAACATTCTGAAAACCACACAAACAAGAAATTGAAATAACTACATAATGCATTTTTCTCTGTCCAGAAATCCTAGACAACAGAGAAAAATGTCAACTTCTATGAGAAAATAAAGGAGCTCAAAAGAAAAATAATGCAAAAAGAATTAACTCATTTGGACTTGTAGTTTAGGAGATATGAGTGGTCAACGTTCTGGTCAAACTGGGATTAAAAATGACTTATAAATGATTTTCTGGAATTTCCAGAGGGGCTGACGTCGAAGGCGTAAAACCAGAATACGCCTCCACTTAGATACCGGTTCGGGTTGAACTGAGAGACTGACTGGTGGGGCCACGTCATCAGTTTTAAAAAGAAAAAGAAGAGTCAGAGGGCGGCGAGCTCACCGGCGTTGGTTGGCCGACGAGGAGGCCACGGCGAGCTAGGGAGACGGCGGGGATGGATTGGGCGCTCTCCGATGAGCTCACTCGTACCCGCAGCTCATCGGGAGACGACCGGACGGCGTCGCGCCCTTCGTCTCCGGTGGCAGCAGGCTACGGTCATCGATGGAGTCGGCGATGTCGGCTTAGATTTGAGCACCAGAGGGGCTTGGGAGGACTAGTGGGTTGAGAGGAGCTCGAGAGTGGTGCTGGTTGAGGCGGAAGAGCACGGGAGGTGGCTGGCCGAGGCGAAGGCCGAGCGGCTGATACGTCTCCAACGTATCTATAATTTTTGATTGTTCCATGCTATTCTATTATCAATCTTGGATGTTTTAATATACATTTACAGCAATTATATATCCTTTTTTGGGACTAACCTATTAACTTAGTGCCCAGTGTCAGTTGCTGTTTTTTGCCTGTTTTTGGTTTTCCAGAATATCAGCACCAAACGAAGTCCAAATGCCACAAAACTTTTTGGAGATTTTTTCTGGACATAAGTGACACTAGAAGCTTCAAGAGGAGGCCAGAAGCCAGAGGAGGTGGCCACGAGCCACCACGGTGCGCCTGGGGGGGGGGGCAGGCGCGCCCTGGTGCCTCATGGGCCCACCTCTGCCCCTTTTGACCAAATTCCACCACTATAAATTTTCTAAAATCAGGAAACCAACAGGGGAGTCCACGAAATACTTTTTCCGCCGCCGCAAGCTTCTGTTCTCGAGAGATCCCATCTGGAGGCCTTTTCAGGTACTCCACCGGAGGGGGAATCGATCACGGAGGGGCTCTCCATCAACCTTGCTGCCCTTCCGATGATGCGTGAGTAGTTTACCACAGACCTTCAGGTCCATAGTTAGTAGCTAGATGGCTTCTTCTCTCTTTTTGATCTTCAATACAATGTTCTCCTCGATGTTCTTGGAGTTCTATCCGATGTAATCACTTTTTGCGGTGTGTTTGTTGGGATTCAATGAATTGTGAGTTTATGATCAGATTATCCATGAATATTATTTGAGTTTTCTTTGAATTCTTTTATGCATGATTATTATAGCTTCATATTTCTCTCCGATCTATTGATTTGGTTAGGCCAACTAGATTGATTTATCTTGCAATGGGAGAGGTGCTTTGTAATGGGTTCGATTTTGCGGTGCTCAATCCCAGTGACAGAAAGGGACATGACACGTATGTATCGTTGCTATTAAGGGTAAAAAGATGGGGTTTATTCATGTGTGAGTTTACTTTGTCTACATCATGTCATCTTGCTTAAGGCGTTACTACGTTCTTTATGGACTTAATACACAAGATGCATGCTGGATAGCGGTCGATGTGTGGAGTAATAGTAGTAGATGCAGGCAGGAGTAAGTCTACTTGCCTCGGACGTGATGCCTATATACATGATCATTACCTTGGATATCATCATGATTATTTGATTTTCTATCAATTGCCCAACAGTAATTTGTTTACCCACCGTATACTATTTTCATGAGAGAAGCCTCTAGTGAAAACAATGGCCCCCGGGTCTACTTCTATCATATATTAAAAATCCTAAAAATACCTTGCTACACTTTTACTTTATTTATTTTATTTTATATTTTAGTTCAATCCATCTATCTATCTATCACCATACAATTTAATCTTGCAATTACCAGCCTAGGGATTGACAACCCCTTGTTTGCGTTGGGTGCAAGGATTTGTTGTTTTGTGTGCAGGTACTGCTAACGAGGTGTTCCGTGATTCTCCTACTGGATTGATAACCTTGGTTTCATAATTGAGGGAAATACTTATCTCTGCTGTACTGCATCTCCCTTCTTCTTCAGGGAATTACCAACGCAGCTCACAAGTAGCAACGGCGGAGCTGCAACCGGAGATGAGGAAGAAGAGCTCCTAGGCTCGGTTGGGCGGCGTCGGGCGTCGATTGGGGATGGTAGAGGGTGAGTGGTGAATCAAGGAAGAACCGGGGACGGCTTATATAGACGGAGGGGGATGTCCGAGGCCGCGAGCTGCCATGGAGGTGCGGTTGATGCTCCGGCGAGGAATGCGGCACGCGCGGGGTCCTGAAGGCGACGTGAGAGGGCTAGTGGACGTCCAGAGATACAGGGAAAAGAGCTACCATTGCGGAGCAAGGAGACGGAGGCGAACAGAGGCTGTCGGCCACCACGGCGCACTGTACACCCGTGGATGGCGACGGCTGGCGCCGGCGAGGAGGCTTCGGGAGAGGGAGTTGGGTCACAGGGGTACGTGGAGGGAAGAGGAGGGGAGCCGGCAGTAGAGAATGCGCGGGCACGGCCGGGAAGGCGAAGCCCGACGCTAGGCGAAGCACAGAGCGCGGCCACAGCGGGTAGAGCACGCGCGCTGGCATGCCAGCAGCGCGGTCACCGCGTGGCTAGGCACGAAGAGGGCACGTAGGCCTGGAAAAAGTTGTCCAACGTATAGCCCCTTCATCTAGTGCCCCCACTGCAGCTTTGGTTTGATTACAGGGTCTCTGGTATGAAGTGTAACATTAACTGAACTTTGCTGTAGCAGGATTAGACTGAATGCTGGGGTCAAATGGATGGGTTAAAGAGATAACAAGGTTGTCACAGGGGTTTAGGATAGAAAGGACTACCAGCTGGTGAAATTTGAGAGGATTTGGACAAGATTTGAGGGTAGTTGCTTTGCAACTGCAAAACTAGACCAGAAACTAGGTTTTGATGCTATGCTCTCAAAGATTGTTGGATGGAGCTGAAATTTGGTAGAAGATGATGATTTGATCATGTTGAGGCACTGTAAAAATTTCACTCCACTTGGACATGCGAAAATGGTACTTCCTTCATAGTGGTCCTCTTTGGACAGAATCTTGAGAGAATTCTTGAGAATTATTGGCTAGATGAAATGATCCCAAATTTGGTGGAGGGGGTTTATATATGAAGCAAAACGTCTTGGTAAAATTCTAGAAATTATGGACAATATAAAATATAGTTGCTTCACAAACTGAAATTACAACCAGAAACAAAGATTGGATGGTGTGCTCACCATGAGCATGAAATCTTCAATATCCTCACATATCCAAGGTTCAAATGAATCAAAGGAATTATGAGAATTTTGCGGGAATTTTGGGGATGACAGAAATATAGGTTGCTTCACAACCAAAGGGGCAAACAGTACTGTTCCTTTAATAGAAAAGGAATATTTGGAGGGAATGAAAATTATGGTTGGGCTTGGATGGACATGACTTGTTCTAGGGAAAGATTCGAGAGTGATGATTTACTTGGGAGAAGATATAAAGAGGATCTTCCCAAGTTTTAAGCCCATAGAGCCAACTCAAAAGAAATCCGAGTTAGAAACCAAAGAAATCTGAAAGAAAGAAAAAGGGCCAAAGTTTGGGGTGTTACAAACCTACCCCCGCCCCCCCTTTAAGATAAATCTCATCCTCGAGATTTGGTTGCTCAGGGAACAAAGATGAGCTTTCTGTCTTAAGGAAACCGTTTCCAACTCCGGTGTCCTTTTTCCTTTGTATGTTGTTCCTCGTATGATCTGATTACCTAGCTTTGGGGTAGTTTGCTTCACCTTACCCAAATTTCGTACGGCCTTGCCTCATACGTCAACCATCCGCTGACCCCAATTATTGCATATCTGCTGGCTTAGCTGGGTGACGATATATGATCATACCTGGGGAATAATAACTTTCCGTAAGTTCGGAGTGATTTCCAGTTGACATGTCACTTTTCGATCTGTTGCCGGGAATATCCAATGAATCTGTAGACAAATTTCCCTATGGGCACGAAACCCTTCTTAATTCTTCCATCGGGTCATCCACATAAATGCATGTCTTCCGGGTTCAAACAGTGTTGGAAAATCGTAGCCATTCTCTTAATGGGATATGACTGCCCGTAGGTGATAGTGAATCATCATAGTTTGTTTCTTTGTCTTGAGCATGAATTATGTATCAAAGATTCGACGGTCTCAAACTGTAGCATCTCGAGACTGGACTAACAGTCGTTCTTGGCGGAAAGATATTTTTCATGGCAGGTTGTCCTTGGACTAGTTCCATATGGAAGAGCACATAATTTGAGCTTGTTGTTCGGCTTTTGGCTTACCCATGCTGTCAGTAATATCCCTCTGTAGCAATAGGCCGTAAGATGCTTTAACCATGTCGCTGGAGTCAAACTGCTGAGATGGCTAAGGAATCTTGGATCTGATGGGACAGACTTGGATATCCCATACTATCAGTTCTAGGCAAGCGTGTTGGCTAGATGTGAGGCCCTTACTAAAATGGCTTGGCCACAGACATCATCAATCCTTCTTGTGATATCAGTGCAATGTTCTAAAATCATTCCTTGTTCTTGCCCATGACATGGATCCTCATAAATATGACATGTATAGGTAAGCATGTGGTTGTACAAAGCTCATTGTCAAGGCTGCTCATACAAGATCGTGACAAGAGTTCATGATATCACCTTATTGGAGTAAAGGAGCTGTCCTTGGTGACCACTACCACGACTGTGGATACAGGGTTGTCTATTTCGCAACTCGTCGATCCTTACATCTCATGATATATATATATATATATATATATATATATATATATATATATATATATATATATATATATATATATATATATATATATTTGACTTTCTTCCTTTGACATGTCTCAAGGAGTTGTTGGATTTTTACCTTCCTTTGGCAGATTTGCGTGAGTATAGCTGCATCCTCGTACAGGTGGCTTGCATAATTTAAGTTGCATACTCATAATATATATGGTATTATGTCCATTTGAACACTCGATTCATGCGTCCTGGCCGGTTCTTGCTTAGGACAAAACTATTGCGGACCCGAGTCTTAATTTGCACTGTCATATACTGCCATTTCACTGTGTAATACCTTGTATCAATGTCGATGACTGCTGGCAAGACCGTACTGACGGAGACAGGATAGCTTGTGTTGGAAGCTACCGAGAGTGGTGTGCTGTAGAAGGCTGAATAACTTACGCTCGAAGCTTTTTCCAGGGAAGTGTGCTGAAGAAGGCTGAGTACCGTACCTCAGAAGCTTCTCTTCTGGTTGCTTACTAAGGAAGATTCAATGCCATATGTCAGAAGCTTTTTGATATAGCTTGTCGAGGAAAACTGAGTAGCTTATGCTGGAAGTTATCCATATATCGTACTGTGCAAGAGCGAGGAATCTTGCATCGTAAGCTTCTTTCGGTAGCTTCCGGAGAATGACTGGATTTTCCTTATGCCCGAAGCTTCGCACTGTGATATGCTGACTGAATGTTGTATAATCTTAATACTTTTGCTGTTGGTTGCTTGCTTGAAAAGAGTTGCCCAACTATCCTTCTTGCTGAGTATTGAATTCATGGCACATTCTGACCTCCTTCCATCGTATTCATATTCCAATTTTTATTCATAGCTGATCCAAAACTTTAGATACGAGCCTTACCCTGGGACTGAAAATATACCATTGGCCTTGCACCTGACTTGTCTTCCTGCTGGTTTGATCATTATTGCTTTAAAGGTTGCGCAACTGATGTGGACTTGATGTTGATCATCAATCCAAGACATCATTTGTATTCAAGCAAATTATTCCCAAGTCATTACGAAAACTGTGGATTCCATACTGTTTAACTTCCAAGTACTTGAAATTCTCATTGATTCTGATGGCGGTGGATGAGCAACTTTCTTAAGGGGAAGTAAGGTAACCCCAAAGAACCAAGTAAAGAGCCAAAAGAACCAAAGTGATTGCACCAAAACACACAACAGGCAATGCTAGCATACACAAGCAACATTACATCCATTACTACTCAACACACCCCACAACATGCATGGTACTACAGCGGATGCAGCATGAACTACACAGATACTTAGGCACTATGCCCTAATGAAGGCTGGACGGCCGAGGAAGGAGCTGGTGAAGGGGTGGGTGGAGCAGTTGACACTGAAGTCCCGGAGAAGATAGGTGAAGAGGTCGATGAAGTAGGCAGTGGGGGTGGAGCAACTGCGGCACCGAGCAGTCTCCTGGCCCTGGTCGCGTCTCGGACTAGCTCAGCAATAAGAATATACTCAGCCATCATGTAGCGGGACATGGAAGGGATGGCCACATCATCTTGAGGATGAGCAGAGGGGAACTTGACTCGCTTGGGGTTCTCGGCTATAGTAGGGTAGTAGTGATAAGCACGGTGCTCTTGCATCGTACACTCTTGATGACGGAGGCCAGTAACTCCTGCCAGGGCGGCTAGTTGAACAGCACGATCTGGAGTGGCACCATATCCGCCATGGAAACTGTAGGTACGTCTTCCGATAGGGATCTTGGCTGCCAGAAAAACATGAGCAACATATTCCGTTAATCTTCCTCCAAGCGGGACCCCGAAGACTTGATATCTCGGCATATCAATATCCATATATTATTGATCGCTAATTCAATCTTCTAGAAATTCGAGATGGGAAGAGGCTATGCCACACATCGCAAAGTAGAGATGTGAAGCTGAGTGGTGCAGGAACTGCACTGAACTCAATTGGAACGGCGGCCATCTACACTCACAAAATTAACAGTTAGGAAAAAGACCAAATCTATATGCATGCTATGCAACAATCAAGTGCATCAATCCAATGCAGCAAATAGGCTGAACTTTATGCTACCAGTTCCTAGCGCTCGTGCTAACTAGGATGTCCAACAGCCAGACCTGCTCTGATACCATTAGCTATGGTACCCCGGCTCAGAGGAGCCGGAACACCCCATATTCCAGCCCAGAGATCCAGTCTTCTGGAATAAGGTACTGCTGGCATAGAACATAACAGCTCTTTATTACAATTAATATGGGTACAAGGGTTCTGATATTACAAAGGATTACAATGGTACGACGACATTACGCTTGCTACAAAAGCTCTATGCTAGCAGTGGAACGCCTCGAATCATCTTCTAGCAACGGAACGATGGCGACGGTGATGGATTCCACTCCACAGGGACATTGGCTGGGACCTGGCCTAGCTCGCAACCCGGGATCCTCGACAAACAATCAATCACAGCATCACCTGCAATCTGGCATGACATGCCAGTTGAGTACATTGAATGTACTCGCAAGCACACATCAACCAAAAGCATCAAGGCATGACAATAACGTCGCATTAACAGGTTAAGTTATCACTAACTACTATGATGAGAAAGTAAATACTAATCATAACATGCTAGAATTACTGATGAACCCCCATCTTGGCTATCCGGCCAAGCAACATATCCTCTCGATCACCTCGTGATCAATATATCCTTGTGATCACCACAGGATCACAGCCTGAACCGAAGATCACTCTCAAGATCATCCCAATATCATCACCGACTTCCTGCCAAAAGGTTACTTGCTCAAATACAAATATAAGTCATCTTATAAGTGATTCCGTCATCGTGAGTGTTGATCGAACGGTGTGACCTACAACGAACTGTGTCCATAATCGAGGACGCTGCTATCGATAGATTATACACTCTGCAAAGGTTAGTACACTTTACCCACACCACGGAACTCATGGCCTCGTGCTCCCATTCGGGTGGACCAACGACATTCCGACAAAACCAATCTATTAAAAGACACTCTCCTGGACACTCCGACAAACTCCCCTTTAGGCTATGTCATGGGTGGCCCCGATGTCAAGTCATGACATCTGCCACCTTTGTGGCCAAAATAAAATATAATCGTCCCAAACAGGGACATCGGTACTGTAAAACTCGGGCACACAAGGTTATTGCCGCCTACTTGATCAGAGTAACGCGAACACATAACCTTCCCTAGTTGGAGGTACCGGCGAGAGGCATAACAATAGACCAAATTAGGGCCTCCCCATCCAGGCAAGTGTGGCTGCACTGGTGAGCTCGGTTCGGTGGCACCTGATCAGCAAAATGACAAAATTTGTCCCCAAGGTATATCTGGGATAACTGTTATTCCAATCTTATAGATCAACCTGAAATCCAAGGCATAACAACATGCAACTAATGATCCAAGGAATGACATGAACAAGTCATGATTTTGAACTCCATAGGTAAAATATTAACTATGATCATGATGGATCCATAGCAAATAATACTACCAACTCCATAATATCAACAAGATGGTACACTACTAGTCTTATCCCATCCATCCATCAATAATGAAGTAGCAAATCCAACAAGACTTCTACAAGCATATGATATTCAATATAATCATAAAGATACATCACTGTTGAACTAATAATCTAATGCCAACGTATCATCCTCAAACTTGCAAGATAGAAGCCCCCTAAAATCCAATCATTTCCAGGGCAGTAGCAAGATCATATATTTTCCAAAGTAATGTCATGAATAAATCATTTCTAGGTAATGCAAATATTAAGCAATACTACTTAATTAAATCATGGCATTGCGTTGCAATCATGCAAATGGAGGTTGTGGCCTGCCTTGCTCCAGTAGAGGGTTGAAATACTCCTGGTCTTCACACACACACATCAAACATTCTGAAAACCACACAAACAAGAAATTGAAATAACTACATAATGCATTTTTCTCTGTCCAGAAATCCTAGACAACAGAGAAAAATGTCAACTTCTACCAGAAAATAAAGGAGCTCAAAAGAAAAAAATGCAAAAAGAATCAACTCATTTGGACTTGTAGTTTAGGAGATATGAGTGGTGAAAGTTCTGGTCAAACTGGGATTCAAAATGACTTAGAAATGATTTTCTGGAATTTCCAGAGGGGATGACGTCGAAGGCGTAAAACCAGAATACGCCTCCACTTAGATACCAGTTCGGGGTGAACTGAGAGACTGACTGGTAGGGCCACGTCGTAAGTTTTAAAAAGAAAAAGAGGAGTCAGAGGGCGGTGAGCTCACTGGCGTCGGCTGGCCGGTGAGGAGGCCACGGCGAGGTAGGGAGATGGCGGGGATGGATCGGGCGCTCTCGGACGAGCTCACCCATACCCGCAGCTCGTCGGGAGACGGCCAGACGGCGTCACGCCCTTCGTCTCCGGCGGCGGCAGGCTACGGTCGTCGATGGAGTCGGCGATTTCGGCTTAGATTTGAGCACCGGATGCGCTTGGGAGCACTAATGGGTTGAGAGGAGCTCGAGAGTGGTGCTGGTTGAGGCGGAAGAGCACGGGAGGTGGCTGGCCAAGGCGGAGGCCGAGCGGCGGAGCTGCAGCCGGAAATGAGGAAGAAGAGCTCCTGGGCTCGGTTGGGCGGCGCCGGGCGTCGATTGGGGACGGTAGAGGGTGAGTGGTGAATCAAGGCAGAACCGGGGACGGCTTATATAGCCTGAGGGGGATGTCCGAGGCCGTGAGCGGCTATGGAGGTGCGGTTGATGCTCCGGCGAGGAATGCGGCACGCCCGGGGCCCTGAAGGCGACGTGAGAGGGCTAGTGGAGGTCCAGAGATACAATGAAAAGAGCTACCGACGCGGGGCAAGGAGACGGAGGCGAACAGAGGCTGTCGGACACCACGGCGCACTGTACGCTCGTGGATGGCGACGGCTGGCGCCGGCGAGGAGGCTTCGGGAAAGGGAGGTGGGTCACAGGGGTACGTGGAGGGAGGAGGAGGGGAGCCGGCAGCAGAGAACCCCCGGGCGCGGCCGGGAATGCGAAGCCCGACGCTAGGCGACGCACAGAGAGCGGCCACAGCGGGCAAAGCATGCGCGCTGGCATGCCAGCAGCGCGGTCACCACGTGGCTTGGCACGAAGAGGGAACGTAGGCCTGGAAAAAGTTGTCCAATGTATAGTCCCTTCATCCAGTGCCCCCACTGCAGCTTTGGTTCGATTAAAGGGTCTCTGGTATGAAGTGTAACATCGACTGAACTTTGCTGCAGCAGGATTAGACTGAATGCTGGGGTCAAATAGATGGGTTAAAGAGATAACATGGTTGTCACAGGGGTTGAGGATAGAAAGGACTACCAGCTGGTCAAATTTGAGAGGATTTGGACAAGATTTGAGGGTAGTTGCTTTGCAACTGCAAAACTAGACCAGAAACTAGGTTTTGATGCTATGCTCTCAAAGATTGTTGGATGGAGCTGAAATTTGGTAGAAGATGATGATTTGATCATGTTGAGGCACTGTAAAAATTTTACTCAACTTGGACATGCCAAAATGGTACTTCCTTCACAGTGGTCCTATCTGGACAGAATCTTGAGAGAATTCTTGATTATTATTGGCTAGATGAAATGATCCCAAATTTGGTGGAGGGGGTTTATATATGAAGCAAAAGGTCCTGGTCAAATTTCAGAAATTATGGAGCAATATAAAATATAGTTACTTCACAAACTGAAATTACAACCAGAAACAAAGATTGGATGGTGTGCTCACCATGAGCATGAAATCTTGAATATCCTCACATATCCAAGGTTCAAATGAATCAAAGGAATTATGAGAATTTTGTGGGAATTTGGGGATACAGAAATATGGGTTGCTTCACAACCAAAGGGGCAAACAATACTATTCCTTTAATAGAAAAGGAATATTTGGAGGGAATGAAAATTATGGTTGGGCTTGGATGGACATGACTTCTCCTAGGGAAAGATTCGAGAGTGATGATTTACTTGGGAGAAAAAATAAAGAGGATCTTCCCAAGTTTTAAGCCCATAGAGCCAACTCAAAACAAATCCGAGTCAGAAACCAAAGAAATCTGAAAGAAAGAAAAAGGGCCAAAGTTTGGGGTGTTACAGTGTTGAATCTTATTGTAATAATTATGAAAGTGGATTTGGAGAGGTCATGACTTTATTTAACGATGATTCCACTATTTTGGAAGAGGTTTCAATTGATTATGACAAGACAGTTGCTATCTATGAGGATTATGGTGATGATATGTATGCTATAAAGAGTAATGATAATCATGAAACTTGTCATCATGATTTTAATGTTCAATTTGATTATGTCAATCAAGTATCTTATGATAGTTATTTTGTTGAGTTTGCTCCCACAACTATTGATGAGAATAAATTTGCTTATGTGGAGAGTAACAAAAAATTTATGCTTGTGGATCATGAAAAGAATGCTTTATGTGATAGCTATATTTTTGCATTTGTTCATGATACTACTAAAAATTATTATGAGAGAGGAAGATATGCTTATATATATTTCAATAATATCAAGTTTCCTCTCTATGTGTTGAAAGTTTCGAAGTTATACTTGTTTTGCCTTCCAATGCTAGTTGATTCTTGCTCCCACAAAGTGTTTGCTCACAAAATCTCTATGCATAGGAAGTGGGTTAGGCTTTAATTTAAACTTTTGTGCTCAGTCCAGTAATTTATTTAATTTACTTGAGGTTCAAAATATTCTGAAATTTTTACAAAGTATTTATATACAAATTTCCTACATTGGCCTAATTTTTCATAATTTTTGGAGTTACAGAAGTATGGTTCTAGTTCAGATCATTACAGACTGTTCTGTTTTTGACAGATTCTGTTTTCAATGCATAGTTTGCTTGTTTTATAGTTTCTATGGCTTATATTGGTCAATATAAATTGTAGAAATGATAGAGTACAGTAGGCATTATGTGGGAAAAATTATGAATCTTGTCTCGACAGTACCAAAGGGATGATTTATTCTTTATCATACTAACCCATCTCACGAAGTTCCGTTAAGTTTTGTGTGATTGAAGTTTTCAAGTTTTGGGTGAGACATCGATATGAGGAGAATAAGGAGTAGAAAGACCCTAAGCTTGGGGATACCCAAGGCACCCCAAGGGAATATTTATGGAAGACTCAAGCGTCTAAGCTTGGGGATGCCCCGAATGGCATCCCCTCTTTCGTCTTCAACATTTTCGGTAACATCAGTTGGAACTATATTTTTATTCGTCACATGATATGTATTTTGCTCGGAGCGTCATTTTATTTTGTTGAGATTTTCTTGCTGTTATTAATAACCATGCTTAGTTTGCACGTTCATGAGTTGCTGCTTCAAAACAGAAAGTTTTCTGTTATTGCTTGAATTCTACAGAAAAGTAAGAATGTGATAAAATCTTGAACTTTTGATACAGTAAGCTATAATAAATTTTCTACAGTGTGGTAAATTTTCAGAATTTTTGGAGTTAGATAAGTATGAATTTTGGCTCATCCTTTACAGACTGTTCTGTTTAGACAGATTGTTGTTATGTTTCCATTGTTTGCATATGTTTGCTTGTTTAATGACTCTATTTGAGGATAGGAGTATTAAATATGCAGAGGCATTTAGTATGCATTGTTTAATTATAATTTTAGTAATTTGTTACAGTAGATAATGATAAGGCTTTGCGTTGATTTATACTAACTTATCTCACGAGTTCTTGTTGAATTTTGTGTGGATGAAGTTCTTAAGATTTAGGGAAACCGTGATATGAGAGGAATTAAGGAGACACAAGAGCTCAAGCTTGGGGATGCCCAAGGCTCCCCAAGATAATATTCCAAGAATTCTCAAGTATCTAAGCTTGGGGATGCCCCGGCAGGCATCCCACCTTTCTTCATCAACAACTATCGGTTGGCTTCGGTTGAGCCTAAGTTTTTATGATATTTGCTATTCTTGGAGTGCCCCTTTATATTTGTTTGCTGTTTACATAAAACACTTAGATATGGAAGTTTTAAATGAGAGAGTGTCCTCACATAGCTACTTAATTGCTTTACAACTCAATGTTCTTCACTTATATCTTTTGGAGTAGTTTGTCATTCATTGTTATGCTTTACTTATATCGCAAGAATAAATTGTTGAATGAATTGAATATCATAAATCTGAAATTATATATTGTTGGGGATATAACCCGTGGTGAGACCCGCCCAGGCGGGGCCGGGTTACACCGGGCGGCTCGTAAGCCCAAGACTTATAAGGTGGGCTTAAGGATGCAGGCAAAGCCGCCAGGGCGGCTTACCAGATGGGCCGTTGACAGGGGCCCAGAGACGGAAGATGGCGTGAAAACCCGGGTGGCTAAGCCGCCCGGTGGCGGCTTACCCAAGATGGTATGGCGGCTTAGAGACAGAATAGGACACGTTGTGTGAGTCGGTTTGAGACTCGTGTAACCCGGGGCCTTGACCTCTTATATAAAGGCTAGACCCCGGGCGGCTTAGACAAGAAACCAAGTAATCGAGAGCTAGGTCAAGCAATCCGCTCCCTTGTAATCGATACTCCAGCTAATACAACACAAGCAGGACGTAGGCTTTTACCTCTACTTGAGGGGCCGAACCTGGGTAAACTCGTGTCCTTCGTCCCGATCAACCCCTTTGAGTCCACTGCTATGGCGATGGCCTCGAACCTAAGTCTTCGGACATCTGCCGTGACAAAACCACGACAGTTGGCGCCCACCGTGGGGCTAGCGCTCGGTGGTGTTGAATTCTCAAAGGGCTCTCTACCAGGGATCGAGGGGTACGCGGTTGGCAGGATGACCAAGAGTCGCCGCGGCCGGCTCTACATCGACGACGCCGGCTGGGGTCCTGAGGCCGACTCAATCGAATATGGTTCCCGGGTCCCTTTGGGCGAGGACCAAATCTTCATCGGAGAGGTTGGCGGATCTGAATCCGAGCCGGACACCTGCAACAACGTCATCGAGCCGACCCGGTGCAAGCAATCCGCCCGGCGTGAGCAAACCGCCCGGCAAAAGCAACCCGCCAGACGCGTGCAACCCGCCCGTGTCAACCCGGGCAGGAAGCATGATGTCGTTGGCTTTATCCAAAGTATAGAGCCGGAAGGTTTTATATTACAGGAAGAAAATTTCATCAGCTCAGAGGATGGGTCCTCGAGTGGAGAGACGATATCGGGTTGTCTGTTTAATAAAGGAGGGCTTGGGGGCTACATCGAGCCTTACCCCAAGTCAGAGTGTTGTGCAGATCAGAAGATGGAATTCAGTTCAAGTGAGCAAAGATATGAGGTCACAGGGCTTAAGCCGGCCCATCTGAACGGCGGGTCAAGACTTAAACCGGGTGTTCATACCGCTCTTTTTCACCCGCCTTGTGAGACGAGGTTTGGGAACTGTTCTGATGGAGACACTGATCCGGAGCCTTACGACCCAGAAAATCCGGCTTTTGTTACAACGGACGTGTCACGAGTCATCACTGACAATGTGGAAGCTAAGGGAAAGGTGGAACGCAATGCGGAGTTAACAGAGTTACACGCAAGAATAAATGGCATTCTGCAACAGATGAAGGAAGCACAATCTTGGGTGTACAAGGAATTAAATGGGTTGAAAGCCAAAATTGGGCAACTGGAGACTCGCCCAAGAATCATACCGGGTCATCTGAAGCATGATAGGAGCCCAGGGGGTCAAAACGCCAGCCGGAAGCGTAAGCCAGCGGATGGCGGGTTGGAAGGCACTGACGATAATAACAAGAGAGTGAAGAATCAACCCCAGAATAAGCACCCGGGAGGAGCTCACGTTGAGAACTTTAAACCGCCTTTTTGCAAGCGAAAAGCTTCTTTCAACTTGGAAGAGATACTCAATAAACCTTGTCCAGAGCACAGCCGGCCCGATAAACCGGCACGCCATGCATGGAGGGATTGCTATATTATGCGACAGTTCCGGAGTTACAGCCTTCAACAGCATCATGATATCAGTAATGGACCATCAGGCAGCTCTGGACCAGGCGACTCAGGAGACCATGGAGGTCACAGTTAACAGTCTGGCGGCGGAGGCCAGCGGCAGAGTGACCCGCCAACAGCATAATTGGGGGTCAATATCATATTTTTACAACCGGCTTAGACATGCGAGACCGGAAGATTGTGCATCGATAAGGTCGAACTGGGGTGCAGCGAGTGGAATACTCACCCCCTCTTCTGATAGTTTTTTCCAAATTGGGGTTCAGCGAGTCGAGGACTTACCCCCTTTCTTGAAACACAATTGGGGTGCAGCGAGTCGTGGACTTACCCCCTCTTGTTATAAATTGTTCCCAAATTGGGGTGCAGCAAGTTGAATACTTACCCCCTCTTTGATGACCTTTTTTCAAAATTGGGGTGCAGCGAGTTAGCCACTTACCCCCTCTTTTGATAACCTCTCCAACATTGGGGTGCAGCGAGTTGGCCACTTACCCCCTCTTTGGATGACTTGTAAGAGCAGAGAACATCATACTTGGCATCATACATTGCATCATACATTGCATCATGCATTTCATCATACTTACATAGTGTCAATAAGCAAGATTTGGCATACCCGCAAGCCGGGCTTTCTGCCGTGGAAGACTTGGCATACCCGCAAGCCAGGCTTTCTGCCGTGCAAGGCTATATGAGTTAACATCTCCGGGTCGTGCTGTTATAAGCCGCCCTTACAGCAAGAAGCATATGAAAGACATCTCTGGCTTATTTATGTTGCGGGTGTTATCTTTTCTGATAAGCCGCCGTGAAGCCTTGAAAGCATGTTTAGAGGCGGAAGCATATGGAAGACGTCAATATAGCAAGACTATTCAAGAGAGATACATGCACGAAGGCACGACTCAGGCATTCTAGTCTCTACAACTATTACAAAAGCTCCCCATGGAGCGCAAGACGCCGCCCACAGTGATCTACATCAACATATCGGTGCGGTGCTCGCCTGTACGAGCCGTCCAATAAACGCGCGCAAGACGCCGCCCACAGTGATTGACATCAGCATATCGGTGCAGTGTTCGTTTACACGAGCCGCCCGACCGGACAGGCGCACAAGTCGCCACCACTGCAGTTTGGTTAACTTCAACAACCAGCCGGGACGAACCATCGACCGGATCATTGAAACAATTCATACGGGATCATCTATAACCCGCCACAATTGACCTCAACCCTCACTGGAGATTCTCAAGTCACCTCTTCGAGTCAACTTAAGACTCGGGGGCTACAGACATGGCTCGACACACTTGGCCGTCTTCAACGAGAGCCCCTGATCATGGCAAGAAAGATAACCCGATCTCGGGGGATACTACATTATTGGCGGAAGGATTAAAAGTTACCCAAGAAGACGAGTCGCCATGATGCACCGTTCCGCTTGGCGGCTTCTGCTGTTTTTTCATACAAGATGGTGTGAAAGTTAATATCCTCGACAGTCGTTTGGGGGCTTTCAACCCGCCGGGTTAGGCTTCAACCCTCTTGGTCAGGCTCTTCAGCCGGAGTTACAAGTCATTTGGGGGCTTCTAACTCACCGGGTTAAGCTTTAACCTTCTTGATCGGCTCCTTACCTACAAATATCACCATCAACTGGCGGCTTACAAGACGACGGCTTATAGGTTGGTGTGCAAAGTTGATAATATCAACAAAGATTACTAGGAGTGCAGCGAGTCATGAACTCACCTCCTCTAATCTGTGAAAACGGGTTATGCCTGCCTGTATGCAGATGCACTTTGTCAGGGGTGCAGCGAGTTCTATAACTTACCCCCTACAAAGGCCTCATACAGCGGCGAGGTTAACTCTTGTATTTGTAACTACGGGTTATACCTGCCTGTATGTAGATGCGCTTTGTCAGGGGTGCAGCGAGTTCTATAACTTACCCCCTACAAAGGCCTCATACAGCGGCGAGGTTAACTCTTGTATTTGTAACTACGGGTTATACCTGCCTGTAAGTAGATGCGCTTTGTCAGGGGTGCAGCGAGTTCTATAACTTACCCTCTGCAAGGGCCTCTTACAGCGGCGAGATTAACTCTTCTATTTGCTGCGTCTCTTTCTGGGTTGCTACGCTCTTATTAAGAGTTCAAAGTAGCTAAGACCACCCAGAAGAACCGGCTTATATATTCGGAAAAGCAGGCAAGGAAAATGAGGTTTCACGCCTCCGGGTTAGACTTTTTAAGTCGCCCTTCGCAGTGATGCAGAACATGTTTCTGTCTAGTCTTATATTGCCGGGTTTGTCTACAAGGTAAGACGCCGTGCAGATTGATATCATAAGCCGCTTGAAGAAAAGCTAGGAATATATTATGATTGATTAAAGACTCATACGTGCACGATGGCACGGGTCAGACAGTGAAAGAGTTTTTCTACAAGCCTATTACAAAGCTCTCTTTGAGAGCTCACCAGGCAAGCAGCCAAAAGTTTTATACACATCGGCGGCTCAATAAGCCGGGTTATCAAATATCAAGTTCAGCTCGACGGCGGGTCATCCTGCTCCGGGTCTTCGACTTCTTCGATCTGAAGATTGTCCACGTCCCAGTTGCAGTGTGTTAGTGCTTCAAACTGGGCGTCCTCAAACAGAGGAGACGGATCAATCTCAGGGGCGAAGAAATGCTTACGGCGCACGGGGGTCAAGTCTCTGCATTCAAATGTGGGACCACGTATCTTCTTGGATGTCTCGCTGTAAGCCGCCTGGTAAGTTGACATGTCAAGATCCTCCACCAGCTTGGAGGCAAGAACCCTGGAAGATTTTCTGCATTGAGCATAGTCTTCTGTAGTGAACTCCGAGCCGTCATCTTTCTTGGACGGGAACCCGTCCATCATCTCGTCAGCAGTTAACTCAGGAGCGAAAGCCAAGCACCGGCTTAGCGCGGATAGAGCCCCCTGCCTGGCGGCTGATCTTTTGAGCTCATCAATCTGCTTAGGCAGCGTGGACAGCAGCTCTAAGATATCTTTCATGTGCTTGGGGATGCTCCTTTCAGTCAGCATAGCTTTAATGGTCAGGAGAGTCCCGCAGTAGAGTTGTTCAGCTAAGGAGTACACTGCCTTTAGCTTCATCACACTGTCAGAGGATAACTGGCGGCTCCTTTCACCTGCAAAAAAAAGGTTTGGTGGTATAAGCCGCCAGAAATATTATTTAGCACGGACAAGACGGTCATTAAGTACCGTATGCTTACCAAAGATAGCAGAGGTCATCCTGGATATATGCTGTTTCAGGGTCTGCAGCTCTGTCGACACAGTGGCAAGCCGCCCTTCAGCATCTTCTGCACGCTTGGTCAGGGCGGCTTGATGAGTTTCAGTATTCTTCTTGAAAAGAGCAAAATCTACTTGCGTCTTTTCAAGATCTTCGACGGCAACCCGCCACTTGGTTTCCGCCTCTGACCGGGCGGTCTGTTGCACATCAAGATTTTTCTTCAGGCTGGCCATTTCAGACTCAGCCGCCTCTAGAGCATCCTGTAACAATTCAAAAGCAGGAAAAGGGGGGTTCAATGTTCATGGTAAGTTACCAGTGAGGAAATTATGCTACAAGTCTCAAGCAGATTGCAAGCAATATACTCGACACTTGGGGGCTAATGTCTATTTGTTCTCTAAGGCTTGTCCCGGCTCATCTTTAAAAAAGGTAAGCCGGCCCTTGGGGGCTACAGATCACGCTCTCAAGTCTTTCAATTAAAGTCCCGATTCATCTTTAAAAAAAAAGATAAGCCGGCCCTTGGGGGCTACAATCAGCATTTATACAGTATCCAATGAGAATCCGGGTCATCATTTCATGATAACCCGGACTTGGGGGCTACAACTGTTCAAACTCTATACATCGAGTATCGGCCTACTACTTATACTAACCCGATACTCGGGGGCTACAGCTCAAGTTATGAAAAGTATTGCTAAGGAAAGCCCCGGTTTATTATTTGACATATTAATCCGGCTCTTGGCGGCTAGGAAAGGGTATAAAGGACAAGCTGGTAAAAGTATTACCTCATATTTTTTCTTCATAAGGCTGACAAACTTCAGCTCCATCTTCCGGCTTGACTCCAGACGGTTTAGAAATCCAGCATGAAGTTCATCAGCGGTAAACTTCTCCAGCACAGTGGGTTCAAAATTAAATTCCTCCAGCGAAGAAGTTTCAGCTTTGCCAGAGTGCCTTGTTAATGCACGGGGTTCAGGGGTGTGGTGACCCGTCTCAGTAATAGCAACGTCTGGAAGGGCTGTATCTTCATCAGCCATTGAAGGGCTGGGCAGTTTAGGATCATCCCTCGCAGGGCTTTCAGCGGTCGTATTATGACCCGCCGGCTCAGGTGGCTGGTGAATGTTTTTCTCAGTATCTGCGGCTGGTGGAGAGGCCGGCTTAGCAAACACTGGCTCTTTAGCAATTGGGGCGGCAGTAGACCCGCCAGTTTTCCTTCGTTTGGCTTGGGCCCTGGAAGGCGCAGTTGATGGTTATATATATATGTCAAGGACATTGAAAACATTCAAGTGCAAAATAATACATACTCCGGGTTGATCTTCATTGGGGGCAGCTTTGATGCGGTTGAGTCGCCAGATGAAGGCGGAGAGTCCTGAAGGCATCCAAAGTAATACACGACAGTAAGATTACAATGCAAAATTGATGAGAATCATGTTTCCGTAAAAGGATACCTCAGCTGGCCGTTTTCGAGGAGCCGGGGAATGAGGTAACCCGGCCACGAGGTCGTCAGAGCCGGCGCTCCGGGTCTGGCGTCGGGAGTTGTGCTGTTGTTTTTTCAAAAGGAAATTGGGATCTAAGTGAGCAAGAGGATGAGAGAAGGGGACTTTCCGGACGACCCGCCGTACTCTGTCTTGTGGATAGATCTCTGAGTCAGAAATATCAATTACCTCAGGAGCGTTGGCGTGGCTTGTTTCCGTCTCATCCTGTGAGTAATTATTGTCAATAAGCTGTATAAAGAGACGGCCAAGAGAATCAAGTTCTACCTCTGAGTCATCACTTTCAGCCGGCTCTGGAGTGGCGGCTTTCTTCTTCTTTTTGGCTGTGGTTTTCGTCTTAGGCTTTCTCACCGGCGGGTTGAATTTCTTCTTCCAGAACGAGGAGTTGGCCTATACATAAGCCGCCGGTTAAGGTTAGAAGGTGCAAGATAAGTATAATCAATTGAAGGAAAAGAGACTTACGTCTGGAGCCGGATTCTTGGCATAGAAGGGCTTTAGCCCAACCTTGTCGCAAGCTTCCTGACTTTCGCCAAGGAGTCCCTTGACGCCACTGTTGAAGTCTTCGTCAGTTAAGGGAGTTGTCTTGAAGCAAAGGGAGTCATTGGGTTCACCCGTATATTCGCACATGAGCCGGTCACGCCGGCTCAACGGCATGATTTTCCAGCTTACCCAGCAACGGGTTAGGTCAACACCTGTCAAGCCGTTAGCCAGCAGAGCCTTGACCTTGGTGTAAGCCGAGGCGTACTTTGCTCGCTCGGCGGCTGTCATTCGTGCTGGGAGGGGGTTGTCATTGGTAAAGCAGAGCCGGGTTGGACGGTAACCCGGCAGGGGATTCTCGCCTTCAGGAGAGGTGTCCTGGCAATAAAACCAGGTTTTGTTCCAGTCCTTGGGGTGACTCGGCAAGGTCGCTGAAGGGTATGGCAGGTCTCTTCGTCTTTGGATGGTAATACCACCAAGTTCCAAGCTGGGACCGGCCGCCATTTCAGTCTGGCGGTTTGCATAGTGATATTCATAGAAGAGGTCAACAGACGGTTCTTCTTGCATATAGACTTCAGTTAAAACTTGGAATTGGCATATATTGGTAACTGAGTTGGGGCCTATGTCTTGAGGATGGATCTGGAAGAAGTGAAGAACATCCCGAAAAAACTTTGACCCGGGAGGGCGAAACCCGCGAAGGATGTGGTCAGTAAATATGATGATCTCTCCCTCCTTGGGCTCAGGCCTCTTCTCCGGTCCTGGAACCCGCCAGTGTATTTCCTCTTTACTTGGTAACATGCCAGATTCAACAAAGTTAGCTAGGAGTTCTTCAGTGACTCCGGAGCTGACCCAATCACAGGAGGATGGAGTCCTTGTCATGACGGCGGGTTACGCTACAAAAATAGAAGGAATGGCGGGTTAAGAAGAACAGTCGCTGTGTAATGCAGTTATAATCAGTGTAAGTGGAAGAGCTAAGCCGCCAGAAAAATTGGCGGAGAGCCGGCAATACAATGGCGACTTACGAAGCCAAGATGGTATGGATGGGAAAATGACTAAGTGCAGAAAACAGATTTTGCATATTGTCTATTCATTGCAAGATCTACGGGCGAAGAAAAAATGAAAATGAATACGACTTAGAAATAACAGTGGATGAACGAGATCAATCTACCCGCAACAATGAGTGTCATATGGACACAAAAATGAGTGGGGGATGGACTTCGGAGGAGTGCCCGCAGCCAAAGGGTAGTGATACGAGGTCTTGGGTAGTGCTCGATGCCTAAGTGGTTATCGATGGTGATGAACTCGCAAGAACAAGGAAGAACTCGGAACCCTAACGGGAGTGTACACAGATTCAATGAGGATCAGAGGAGCTTACCTCTGAGATGCGGAGGCGCCGATGAGGCTCTGGTCCGTTTCGGGCTGAGGCAGTGGCCGGCGAGGAGAGCGACGGCGCGTCTTCGGTTGCGGGCGGCGGAGCTCTAGAGAGGAAGGCTTCACGCGAGGAAGGAGACGACAGCGACAGGCGGAGAAAGGGAGGAGGCGCACGTGGCGCTATTTATAAGGAAAAGGGCAACCGTACGCGCGAAAGTGGGGAGCTACAGTAAATTGGCGCCTTGATTTTCGGGATGACCTTTCGGTGACAAAGATCCGTTGCAAACGTCATGGAATCTTTTCCGAATATTCCGTGTGACGTCATGGCGGGTTACGAGTTGACTTTCCAGATGACAGCGCAATGAAGACTCGCCGTTAAGTAAAGTTAAAGATTGACATGAGCTGGCTCAAATCAACCTGGGGCCTAATGTTGGGGATATAACCCGTGGTGAGACCCGCCCAGGCGGGGCCGGGTTACACCGGGTGGCTCGTAAGCCCAAGACTTATAAGGTGGGCTTAAGGATGCAGGCAAAGCCGCCAGGGCGGCTTACCAGATGGGCCGTTGACAGGGGCCCAGAGACGGAAGATGGCGTGAAAACCCGGGTGGCTAAGCCGCCCGGTGGCGGCTTACCCAAGATGGTATGGCGGCTTAGAGACAGAATAGGACACGTTGTGTGAGTCGGTTTGAGACTCGTGTAACCCGGGGCCTTGACCTCTTATATAAAGGCTAGACCCCGGGCGGCTTAGACAAGAAACCAAGTAATCGAGAGCTAGGTCAAGCAATCCGCTCCCTTGTAATCGATACTCCAGCTAATACAACACAAGCAGGACGTAGGCTTTTACCTCTACTTGAGGGGCCGAACCTGGGTAAACTCGTGTCCTTCGTCCCGATCAACCCCTTTGAGTCCACTGCTATGGCGATGGCCTCGAACCTAAGTCTTCGGACATCTGCCGTGACAAAACCACGACATATATGTTGCAAATATTTAGTAGTAGTTTCACATTGGGTTTAGAAAGAAAAATCTATTGAAGTTTGATAATCACAATATTGGTCATACAAGCAATTCATGAATGATTAGTATAAGGAACAGAACATTTACATATAAATATATTATCTTGGACATCTTTTATGATTGTGAATACCCGTTAATTATTTTCAAACTTGATCAAATTAGTTGAAGTTGGACAAGGAAGACCACGTAATGAGTTATGTTTGGGTATATTTGCATAGAAGTTGTATTGTTATGGATCCTCCAACATGTGGTGCTTGTTTAGGATCTTTGCTAGCCAAAATCTTTGTACTAAGCGAGATTACTGCTTGTGCATCCAAAATCCTTGAACCAAGTTTCTTCCATGAGTGTCCACCATACCTACCTATATACGGTATTACCCTGCCGTTCCAAGTAAATTTGCATGTGCCATCTCTAAAACCTTCAAATAAACATTTGTTTTGTGTGCCCGTACCGCTCATGGAGCGACGGGGCGGTCAGTATCTTCCATGCTAAGCGGGTTATTCTCATGATGGGTATTTATTCACTTGTCATTGCACGAGAGAGGCTGGTAATTGGGATGCCCAATCCTATTAAACAAAAATAAAGAAAAATATAATAAAACAAACTCCCTCTAGAAAGTTGATTGTTTGGAGGGCACCCGTGAATTCGGCTAGCCATGGCTTGTGTTTGTATGGATGAGGGGGAGTAAATCATTTCATTTCCACATGGGAACCGCCAATAATGTGTTTAGCATGGAAGATATTGAAATCCTTTGTCGTGACGTTGACAGGAAAAGCACACCACTCAAAATGTATTCATCTCTGTTTTAAGCAATGAGCTCTGGCACCTCTGCAAATCCCTGCTTCCCTCTGCGAAGGGCATATCTTTTACTTTTCTGACAATTTTATTTTTGCTGAGTCAACTTCTCATTCCAACCTATTCTCTAGTTGGCAAGCATCATGTGGTGGGGAAAGATCCAGACACATATATCCAGTCAAATGTATTTGATCATGAATTATTATTGTTGACAGTTATCTCTATGATAAGTAAGTTGGGAGGCAAAACATTAAGCCCCTATCTTTCTCTGTGTTCGATGGATGCTATTTGTTCTAAAATATGATTTGAGTATTAGCAATCATAGAAGACTATATGATAATTGAGTATGTGGAGCTCTTACTTAGACTTTGTTGAAAGATAAGATGCATTGAAATTGTTTGTTGACTAAGAACATAGGTTGTTAAGTTTTAAGAGAATGCATTGCTTGAACCATAACATGTGAATTGATTGCTACTTTATCATGATGAGTTTTATGAGAAAGAGTTACTGTTATGATGCTAGAAAAAGTGATTGAAATTATCATTGATTGCACTTGTGCACTATTCTAGCATTCACACTTCATAAATTATTTCTTTTATCATTTACCTACTCGAGGACGAGCAGGAATTAAGCATGGGGATGCTGATACGTCTCCAATGTATCTATAATTTATGAAGTATTCATGCCATGTTAGCAATAATTTTATATGGTTTTGGTGCACTTTTATATGATTTTCATGGACTGACATATTAACCGAGTGCCCAGTGCCAGTTGTTGTTTTCTGCATGTTTTTGGTTTTCCAGAAAATCCATACCAAACGAAGTCCAAATGCAACAAAACTTTTTGATGATTTTTTCTAGAAGGAAAGAGACCCGGGAAGCTTCGAGGGAGTACCAGAAGACCCATAGGGGCCCCACAAGGCAACAGGGCGTGCACTGATGCCTTGTGGCCCCCCTGTGGCATGATACGTCTCCAACGTATCTATAATTTTTTATTGTTCCATGCTATTATAATATCAATCTTGGATGTTTTATATGCAATTATATGCCATTATATATCATTTTTTGGGACTAACCTATTAACTCAGTGCCCAGTGCCAGTTGTTGTTTTCTGCTTGTTTCTTGGCTTTTCAGAAAATCAATATCAAACGGAGTCCAAACGAGAAAAAAACTTTGGATTAATTTTGTCTGGAACAGAAGAGACCCTGGAAGGTTCAGGAGAAGACCAGACGAGCCACGAGAGAGAGACAAGCTCGGGAGGCGCACCCCGGGGGGGCTGCCCCCCAGGCTTGTGGGCCCCTCATGGCACTACTTGACCTAATTCTGCTCCTATAAATTCACAAATATTCCCAATATACCAAGGGGAGCCTCAAAACACTTTTTCTGCTGCCGCAAGTCTCTGTTCTTCCGCGATCCCATCTGGGGCCTTCCTGGCGATCTGCCAGAGGGGGAATCGATCGCGGAGGGCTTCTTCATCAACCTTGCTGCCCTTTCGATGATGCGTGGGTAGTTTACCACATACCTACAGGTCCATAGCTAGTAGCTAGATGGCTTCTTCTCTTTCTTTGACCTTCAATACCATGTTCTCCTCGATCTTCTTGGAGTTCTATCCGATGTAATCTTCTTTTGTGGTGTGTTTGTTGGGATTCGATGAATTGTGGGTTTATGATCAGATTATTCATGAGATATATTTGAGTCTTCTCTGAAATCTTTTATGCATGATTGTTATAGCTTTGTATTTCTCTCCGATCTATCCGTTTGGTTTGGCCAATGTGGCACCCCAGCTCAGAGCAACCGGTTTGCCCTGCATTGCCAGCCCAGAGATCATGTCTTCTGGCAACACACAACAACTTGGTACAGAAAATAATTGCTTTATTGATCTCTTGCGGATACATAGATTCGAATATTACATGATAAGCGAGGCCAAGCGGTACACACGGTGCGGCTGCACTTATGTACATTATTTAGTAGACATCTCAGGGGCCTCGATGATAAAGGACAACTCCTACTCGGCAGCGGAACGACGAATTAGCGGGACTCCACTCCACAAGGACACTGTTGGGACACGGCCTAGCTCGCGACATACCGACCGACATCGACTCCTTGCATGGCTTCTCCTGCATCTGGCATGACACGCCAGGTGAGTACTTTGAATGTACTCGCAAGCTCACAGCAAACAATAACAAGGCATGTAACAGGTTAATGCATGAGTAAGAACATGATACTATCCTTCATGATGTGCACGTGGATTTTATCTCGGTCCCTCGGACCAACTTACCATCTTGGGGTTA
Organism: Elymus sibiricus; assembly: GCA_039707655.1. Taxonomy (NCBI): domain Eukaryota; kingdom Viridiplantae; phylum Streptophyta; class Magnoliopsida; order Poales; family Poaceae; genus Elymus; species Elymus sibiricus. The sequence goes on along the minus strand of CM077674.1, from coordinate 68,626,759 downwards.
CCTCGTAACCACCATCAACAGTTTAGCATAGTGATCCTCATACGATCACCAACTTCTACATGTGCCATCTCAGAGTTATTAAGTGTGCAGGTTATTTATTTCTGTTGACCCATAGTGTGACCTACTACGAACTGTGTCCATATCCGAGGACGCGGCTATCGATAGATTATACACTCTGCACAGGTTAGTACACTGTACCCACACCATGGAACTCATGGCCTCGTGCTCCCATTTGGGTGGACCAACGACATTCTGACAAAACCAATCTATTGCATGACACTCTCCCGGCCACTCCGACAAACTCCCCTTTGGGCTATCTCATGGGTGGCCCCGATGTCAACTCGTGACATCCGCCACCTTTGTGGCCGCCACCGTCATGGCCAAAATAAAATATAATCATCCCAAACAGGGACATCGGTACCGTAAAACTCTGGCACACAAGGTTATGACTGCCTACCGGGCCAGGGTAGCGCAAGCGCACAACCTTCCCTAGTTGGAGGTACCGGCAAGAGGCATGACAACAAACTGAACTAGGGCCTCCCCATCCAGGCAAGTGTGGTTGCACTGGTGAGCTCGATTCGGTGGCACCATGACTCGATCAACAGTTTGTTTAAGTTGAATTAACATCAGGTTTAACTTGAAAGAAAATGGTTCGAGTCATAGTATGCAATGTGGTGCACGGGGTCATGATAACATGAATATAAGCAACTTATGCATCATACTTCATAATAACATATGACATGATTTCTGCTGCACATAATAACAAAATACCATATGCTCTACTACAAAGTAGCAATATATCATGTAGTGACTCTAATGCAACATATTTTATGTAGTAAATCATTTTAATAAAGGACCATATAATGAATTTAATTCAAATAAACCATTGTCATTGCAATGCCATTCTTGGATATGAATGTTGTGGCTTGCCTTGGTTCAGAGAAGTGTCACACAACTCCTGGTCTTCTTCAACACAATTAGGATCTTCTGAAAATGATTTAAAATGCAAAAAGAAAATGTCACATAAAGCATTTTATTGCACCAGAAATTCTAAACAACAAGGAAAATTCTCAAATTTTGCAGGCAGGATCTATGGCTCAAGACAAAACTATTGCAAAAAGTTTCAACTCATTTGGACGTATAGTTTAAAAGTTATAGCTGGTCAAAGTTCTGGTCAAAATTTGCATTTAAATGATTTAAACAGAATTTCCAGAGAAGGCCATGATACGTCTCCAACGTATCTATAATTTTTTATTGTTCCATGCAGTTATAATATCAATCTTGGATGTTTTTATAATCATTTACAGCAATTTTATATCATTTTTGGATACTAACCTATTAACTTAGTGCCCAGTGCCAGTTGCTGTTTTCTGCCCTGTTTTTGTTTTACAGAAAATCAAAACCAAATGAAGTGCAAATGCAACGAAACTTTTTGGAGATTTTTTATTGGACTAGAAGAACACTAGAAGCTTCGGGAGCAGGCCAGAAGACCCTGGTGGGGCCCACGAGCCACCAATGCGCGCTTGGGGGGGCAGGCGCGCCCTGGTGCCTCGAGGGGCCCACCAAGCTCCGTTTGACCTAATTCCAGCACTATAAATTCCAGAAAAATCAGAAACCCTTAGGGGAGTCCACGAAATACTTTTTACGCCGCCGCAAGCTTCTGTTCCAGAGAGATCCCATCTGGGGTCCTTCTCCGGTGATCTGTCGGAGGGGGAATCGATCACGGAGGGGCTCTACATCAACCTTGCTGCATCTCCGATGATGCGTGAGTAGTTTACCACAGACCTTCGGGTCCATAGTTAGTAGCTAGATGGCTTCTTCTCTCTTTTTGATCTTCAATACAATGTTCTCCTTGATGTTGTTGGACATCTATCCGATGTAATCTCTTTTTGCGGTGTGTTTGTTGGGATCCGATGAATTGTGAGTTTATGATCAGATTATCCATGAAATTATTTGAGTCTTTGCTGCACTCTTTTATGCATGATTATTATAGCCTTGTATTTCTTCTCCGATCTATTGATTTGGTTTGGCCAACTGAGTTGATTTATCTTGCCATGGGAAGAGGTGCTTTGTAGTGGGTTCGATCTTGCGGTGCTCAATCCCAGTGACAGAAAGGGACATGACACATATGTATCGTTGCTACTAAGGATAACAAGATGGGATCTATTCATTGGGTTTATTAATTCGTGAGTTTGTCTTGTCTACATCATGTCATCGTTCTTAAGGCATTACTCCGTTCTTTATCGGACTTAATACACTAGATGCATGCTGGATAGCGGTCGATGTGTGGAGAAATAGTAGTAGATGCAGGCAGGAGTCGGTCTACTAATCTTGGACGTGATGCCTATATACATGATCATTGCCTTGGATATCAGCATGATTATTTGCTTTTCTATCAATTGCGCAACAGTAATTTGTCTACCCACCGTATGCTATTTTCTCGAGAGAGAAGCCTCTAGTGAAATCTATGGCCCCCGGGTCTATCAAAATCATATTACTAAAACCCTAAAAATATTGCTGCCATCTCTTTTTAATTATTTTATTTTGTATTTTTGTTTCAATCTATCACATACAATTTAATCTTGGAATTTACTGCCGGGAGATTGACAACCTCTCGTTTGCCTTGGGTGCAAGGGTTTGTTGTTTGTGTGCAGGTACTGCTAACGAGGTGTTGTGTGATTCTCCTACTGGTTCGATAACCTTGGTTTCATAACTGAGGGAAATACTTATCTCTACTGTGCTGCATCATCCCTTCCTCTTCGGGGAAATACCAACGCAAGCTACAAGTAGTAGGAAGAATTTCTGGCGCCGTTGCCGGGGAGATATCATCAACATCTATCAAGTACCTTTGCACAAACTCTCATCTCCTTGCATTTACTTTATTTGCCATTTGCCTCTCGTTTTCATCTCGTCCACTTCTAAAACATTTTTACAAAAATACAAAAATATTTTTCGTTTGCCTTTTTCTCGTTTGCTTGTTTGCTTGATTGTTTGCTCGCTTTACCATTATGGCTAGTTCGTTGCTCGTTACTATTACCCTAAAAATGAAGTACTTAATTTTAAACAAAGGGGAGGAGAGAATTTAAAAGATGCTTGGTATAGGATTTGCGATGCCCATAATAGATCGACTCGTAAGCAATCCTCCACTATTCTTCTTCGCAATTTTTATGTGGGAATTACTACTTGGTATAGATTTGTGCTTGATACTATTACTGGAGGGAATTTCTTGATGTGTCCTTCTACGGATGCTTTTAATGCTATGGGAAATTTAGTGGGATCACAACCTATCACTATTAATGAAACAACTTTGACTTTGGAACATGTTATGCAAAGACTAGAGGCTATTGAAAGTAAAATGTCTACTATTGAACACCTTGAGAATTTGGATAAAAAATTTCATAATCATATCACTCAATTTGGTTCTAAGGTAGGAGTCGCATTGAAGACCTTAAAGCAAAAGGAACCATTAGTTAATGAAAGAATAGAGCAAAGTCCCGCTAGAATCGATAAGATAGAAGAAATTATTATCAATTTGGGATCGGATTTTTCCTCCATTAAGAATATTGATAAAACTCCTCCAAATAAAAATTGCAAGTTCGTATATGTTCCTAAAACCAATGGTGCTACTTCCAGTAAGGGAAATGAGGATCTTAAAATGATTAGCGTGCACCCCAATTTCGTTGATATGATTAAGGAACCTATTCACAAAAGTAAAATTCTTGATTTTGTGCCTAGAAGTGCGATGGTGAAAAACACTTATGTTAAATCTATTAGAAAAAATGGATGTCTGATTGAGGAGTTGGAAACCAAAGATGACAATACTTGAAATTATGCATTATGCCTAGCTAGGGGCATAAAACAATAGCGCTTGTTGGGAGGCAACCCAATGAATAAAATAAATTTTTGTTATAAGTTTCTGTTATGGTGTGTTTTTACTGTCATGCTACTGGTATGATGGTGTTTTTGTGTTTTTAATTAGTGTTTGTGCCAAGTAAAGCCTTTAGGATGATTTGGAAGATAGTATAATTGATATTGTTTGAAAACAGAAAGTTTTGCGTCCAGTGCTGGAATTTTGTTTTTTCTATGGAATGTCAGAACCTTCTGAATTTTTTACACAGTATTGGTATATGAATTTTCCACGTTGCCCTAATTTTTCAGAATTTTGGGAGTTACAGAAGTATGACCATAATTCAGATCTCTACAGACTGTTCTGTTTTTGATAGATTCTGTTTTTGTTGCACTACTTGCTTGTTTTGATGAATCTATGGATTGTATCGGGGGGTATAAGCCATGGTGAAGTTAGAGTACAGTAGGTATAATGTAAAAATAAAATATGAATGGGTTTGCAACAATACTTATAGTAGTGATTTGTGTTGTTATACTAACGGATCTCACGAAGGTTTTGTTAAGTTTTGTGTGATTGAAGTTTTCAAGTTTTGGGTGAGATCATGATGGATGAAAGAATAAGGAGTAGCAAAAGCCTAAGCTTGGGGATGCCCGAGGCACCCCAAGGTAATATTCTAGGAAGACTCAAGCGTCTAAGCTTGGGGATGCCTCGGAAGGCATCCCCTCTTTCTTCTACCAACCATCGGTAATTTTACTTGGAGCTATATTTTTATTCGTCACATGATATGTGTTTTGCTTGGAGCATCTTGTATTATATGAGTCTTTGCTTTGTTTGCTTTTTAGTTTGTCACAATCATCTTTGCTGAACACACCTATCTTGAGAGAGCCACACGTTTATCATCATGATTTGTTATAATACTCCATGTGCTTCACTTAAATTTTTTGAGCTTGGCAGTTGCTCTAGTGCTTCACTTAAATCTTTTTGAGCACGGTGGTGGCTATATTTTGAAGAAACAAACTCTCATGCTTCACTTATATTGTTTTGAGAGTTGATTAAAATTTTGAAGAAATGAATTCTCATGCTTCACTTATATTATTTTGAGAATTGACAAGATTAAAATTTTGAAGAAATGAATTCTCATGCTTCACTTATATTATTTTGAGAATTGTTAATATTGAAATTTTGAAGAATTATTTGCACTGTCATGCTTCATTTAAATCTTTTTGAGAGTTGATCCTTAGTAACGGTAATTTGCACAAGATATGAATTTGGTCCCAAAGTGATGAATATTCAAGAGGGATATAAATAAAAACTTTCATATAGATCATTGGATATGATAAGTGTGATTCCTTGCAATAGTTTTGCGATATGGAAATGATGATATGTGAGTCATGTTAGTGAGTAATTGTGCTTTAGTAAAAATATTGGTGTTAAGGTTTGTGATTCCCTATGCAAGCACGTTAAGTCAATAGTTATGCAATGAAATTATATCCTACTTATGGTGCATTATTCGGTGTTAGTTATGTTCAATGCATGTTTATGACCGTTTTCGTTTTTTGGTTGGTTGCTTCTCAATCTTTTGCTAGCCTTCATTTGTACTAAGCGGAAATACTGCTTGTGCATCCAAAATCCTTGAACCCAGTTTTGCCATATGAGTCCACTATATCTACCTATATGCGGTATCTCAATGACGTTCCAAGTAAATTTGCATGTGCCAACTCTAATTTTCAAAATAATTTTTCTGTTTTGTGTGCCCGTAGCGCTCATGAAGCGGCAGGGGGTGGCCAATATTTTCCATGTTAGGTGTGTTATTCTCACGATGAGTGTTTATTCACTTGTCATTGCACGAGAGTATGGTTGGTAATAGGGATGCCCAGTCCCGCATGAAATGAAATTAATAACAACAAAATTCCTTGGAAAGTGATGGTATGGAGGGCACCCGTGGATACGGCTAGCCATGGAATGTGAAAGAAATGGTGGAAAGGAAATGAACTTTACTTTTTGTTTGGGAACCACCTATGATGTGTCTAGCATGGAAAATATTGGGAATTCTCGGTCGTTTTCGTTGACAGGAAAAGCATGCCTCTCAAAATATTTTTATCTCTTTAATTTCAGCTTTGAGCTTTGGCACATTTGACAAATCTCTGCTTCCCTATGTGAAGGGCCTATCTATTTACTTTAATGCAATTTTTATTTTATTTGAGTCTCCATCTTCTCTAACAAAAGCACCAACTAGGGAGCACTATTGTCATACTTGTGCATTGGATGTAGCTAATATTCGAGTGTGTTTCATGAATGGATCAATGATTGAGCATAATGGGCTAGGGATAACTTTCTTTAGCGTTGATATTTTGAAAGACATGGTTGCTTGTTAGTATGCTTGAGTATCTATGTTTTCATGTCAAATTATAGACTATTGCTTTGAATCATATAAGTCCAATGTCCATGCTACAAAAGAAAAGAATATGTGATAAATATGTTAGGCAGCATTCCACATCAAAAATTTTGTTTTTATCATTTACCTACTCAAGGACGAGCAGGAATTAAGCTTGGGGATGCTGATACGTCTCCAACGTATCTATAATTTTTTATTGTTCCATGCTGTTATAATATCAATCTTGGATGTTTTTATAATCATTTACAGCAATTTTATATCATTTTTGGAGACTAACCTATTAACTTAGTGCCCAGTGCCAGTTGCTGTTTTCTGCCCTGTTTTTGTTTTACAGAAAATCAATACCAAACGAAGTCCAAATGCAACGAAACTTTTTGGAGATTTTTTATTGGAACAGAAGAACACTAGAAGCTTCGGGAGGAGTCCAGAAGACCCTGGTGGGGCCCACGAGCCACCAGGGCACGCCTGGGGGGGCAGGCGCGCCCTGGTGCCTCGTGGGGTCCACCAAGCTCTGTTTGACCTAATTGCAGCACTATAAATTCCAGAAAAATCAGAAACCCTCAGGGGAGTCCACGAAATACTTTTTACGCCGCCTCAAGCTTCTGTTCCAGAGAGATCCCATCTGGGGTCCTTCTCCGGTGATCTGCCGGAGGGGGAATCGATCACGGAGGGGCTCTACATCAACCTTGCTGCCTCACCGATGATGCGTGAATAGTTTACCACAGACCTTTGGGTCCATAGTTAGTAGCTAGATGGCTTCTTCTCTCTATTTGATCTTCAATACAATGTTCTCCTTGATGTTCTTGGAGATCTATCCGATGTAATCTCTTTTTGCGGTGTGTTTGTTGGGATCCGATGAATTGTGAGTTTATGATCAGATTATCCATGAAATTATTTGAGTCTTTGCTGCACTATTTTATGCATGATTATTATAGCCTCGTATTTCTTCTCCGATCTATTGATTTGGTTTGGCCAACTGAGTTGATTTATCTTGCCATGGGAAGAGGTGCTTTGTAGTGGGTTCGATCTTGCGGTGCTCAATCCCAGTGACAGAAAGGGACATGACACGTATGTATCGTTGCTACTAAGGATAACAAGATGGGATCTATTCATTGGGTTTATTAATTCGTGAGTTTGTCTTGTCTACATCATGTCATTGTTCTTAAGGCATTACTCCGTTCTTTATCGGACTTAATACACTAGATGCATGCTGGATAGCGGTCGATGTGTGGAGTAGTAGTAGTAGATGCAGGCAGGAGTCGGACTACTAATCTTGGATGTGATGCCTATATACATGATCATTGCCTTGGATATCGTCATGATTATTTGCTTTTCTATCAATTGCCCAACAGTAATTTGTCTACCCACTGTATGCTATTTTCTCGAGAGAAGCCTCTAGTGAAATCTACGCCCCCCGGGTCTATCAAAATCATATTACTAAAACCCTAAAAATATTGCTGCCATCTCTTTTTATTTATTTTATTTTGTATTTTTTTTCAATCTATCAATCTATCACATACAATTTAATCTTGCAATTTACCGCCGAGAGATTGACAACCTCTCGTTTGCGTTGGGTGCAAGGGTTTGTTGTTTGTGTGTAGGTACTGCTAACGAGGTATTGTGTGATTCTCCTACCGGTTCGATAACCTTGGTTTCATAATTGAGGGAAATACTTATCTCTATTGTGCTGAATCATCCCTTCCTCTTCGGGGAAATACCAACGCAAGCTACAAGTAGCAGGCCACGTCGAAGGCGTATTTTACAAATATGCCTCCACTCGAAAACGGTTCGGGCGAGGAGAGAGAGGCTGACAGGGGGGTCCCACTATCAGGGTTAAAGAGGGAGATTGGAGGGAACAGAGCCCGGTGGCTTTGTCGCAGGTGGTTCTCTGGCTAGGAGGCCACGGCGGTCGCCGGCGAGGGTCGGGATGGGTCCGGCACATCTAGGTGATGACGTACGTACCCGGAGCATTGGCTGAGGTGGATGGACGGCGACTCAGGCTTCTTCTCTAGAGATGGCAGGCGGCGGAGCTCGTCGAAGGTGGTGGTTCCAGTGATGATCCGACGAACCAACGGCACCAGCGCGCTTAGGGGACTACCAGGAGCTCGAATGTAGCAGTGGGCGAAGGAGAACGTGGCTGGAGCGAGTGGTAGACCGAGGGGGATCTACGGCCAACTCCGACGAGGATCGGAGGCAGGAGGACCTCCCGGCCTTGCGCCGCTTGCTGGTGGTCGATTTGTGGCCAATGCAGGTGGAGATGCTGGCTAGAGCGACTCGGGTAGGGGTCTATATATAGATGGAGAGGTGACCGAGCTCGGCGCTCCGGTGGAGAGAGGCTGCCGGCGAAATGAGAGGGAGAAGGGCTCGGGCTCGACATGGAGAGGAAGTAGGGGTGGTCAAGGGAGCTGTGCGTGCACGCGGACACAGTGCGGCGCACTAAGTGGGGCAGGAGCCGCACTAGCGCTCACTGTTCCGCCCGGATGCGCGGTGTCCGCGTCCGGCGTGCCACCTGCCGATGTCGGGGAGGGGCAGGAGAGGGACAGGTGGACATGGAGACGACGGCTACGGCCCGAGGGCACGCTGCGGTGGCGTGAGGAGGGAGAACGGGCGGTGGCCGAGGGCCCCAATGCCCAGAGCACGCGCATCGCCTGTCGAACACCTTCCGCCCACGTGGTCACCGCGTGCACTGGCATACACGGTGTTTTAGGAGGGTGCAGACCGTGTCTGGTGTGTAGTCCCTTCAACGCGGGACTGAGATATGCCCTAGGTTTGACACCTAGCTCACTGGACAAGACATGAGAGTGCTGCAAAGATTCTGGCCTAAAACTTGGACAGGAAGTGCAGCTCAAATGGCTTGGAGTAAAAGGCTAAAAATTGGTGGTTAGGCTTCACTTAGGAAGGTAGCTCCAATGGCCAAAGGAAAAATATACTTGCTTCACAATCTGCCATTTCTGACCAGAAGCAAAAATATCTTTCCTAGCTGAAAATTTACAAATGACCATGGAATATTTTTACAAAATTTACAAATGATCCAAAGAATATTTGGGAATTTTCTGAGAATTTACTGAGCAAGGAAAATGATGGTTCCTTCATAGCATAGAGGGAAAATATTCACTTCCAGGGAGAAAATGAATATAATGCCATAAAAGAAAATTATGGCATGGCAATCTTGTGAGAGGGATGAGGTTTTGAGAGGGTTTTAGGATGATAAGCTTCACTTGGAAGAAGGTCAAAAATAATTCCAAGTGATAAGTCCAAAAGAATTGACAAAAAACCCGTTTGCCAAAATAAATATTCGATAAATCCAAATAAAAAGAGAAGGCAAAATCCAGGGTGTGACAGCCAACTAGATTGATTTATCTTGCAATGGGAGAGGTGCTTTGTGATGGGTTCAATCTTGCGGTGTCCTCACTGATACGTCTCGAACGTATCTATAATATTTATTGTTCCATGCTATTATAGTATCAATCTTGGATGTTTATTATGCAATTATATATCATTTTTTGGGACTAACCTATTAACCCAGTGCCTAGTGCCAGTTGTTGTTTTCTGTATGTTTTTGGCTTTTTAGGGAAACAGTACCAAACGGAGTCCAAACGAAGAAAAACCTTTGGATTAATTTTTTCTGGACTAGAAGAAACACAGGAAGCTTCGGGAGAAGACCGGAGGAGGCACGAGGGAGCGACAAGCTCGGGAGGCACTCCCTGGGGGGTAGGGCACGCCTCCCAGGCTTATGGGCCCCTCGTGGCACCTGCTGACCTAATTCCAAGCCCATAAATTCTCAAATATTCCCAAACCAACAGAGAGCCACCCGAAACACTTTTTCCGCCGCTGCAAGTTTCTGTTCCTTCGAGATCCCATCTGGAGGCCTTCGCCGGTACTCCGCCGGATGGGGAATCGATCACGGAGGGCTTCTACATCATCCTTGCTGCTCTTCCGATGATGCGTGAGTAGTTTACCTCAAACCTACAGGTCCATAGCTAGTAGCTAGATGGCTTCTTCTCTCTCTTTGATCTTCAATACAATGTTCACCTCGATCTTCTTGGAGATTTATTCGATGTAATCCTTTTTACGGTGTGTTTGTTGGGATTCGATGAATTGTGGGTTTATGATCAGATTATTCATGAATATTATTTGAGTCTCCTCTGAATTCTTATATGCATGATTGTTATAGCTTTGTATTTCTCTCTGATCTATCGGTTTGGTTTGGCCAACTAGATTGATTTATCTTGCAATGGGAGAGGTGTTTTGTGATGGGTTCGGTCTTGCGTTGTTCAATCCTAGTGACAGAAAGGGACATGACACATATTGTATCATTGCCATTAAGGGTAAAAGGATGGGGTTTATTCATATGGATTGGATTTACTTTGTCTACATCATGTCATCTTGCTTAAGGCATTACTCTGTTTCTCGTGAACTTAATACCCTAGATGCATGCTGGATTGCGGTCGATGGGTGGAGTAATAGTAGTAGATGCTGGCAGGAGTCGGTCTACTTGTCTCGGACATGATGCCTATATACATGATCATTGCCTTGAATATCGTCATAACTATGCGCTTTTCTATCAATTGCCCAACAGTAATTTTTTCACCCACCGTATGCTATCTTCAAGAGAGAAGCCTGTAGTGAAAACTATGGCCCCCGGGTCTATCTTACATCATATATAAAAAAAAACAAAAACACTTTGCTGCAATTTATTTATTGTTATTTTATTTTGTGTTTTATTTTATTTATCTATCACTACGAGATTTGCTCCTTGCAATTAACCGCTAAGGGATTGACAACCCCTTGTTTTGCGCTGGGTGCAAGTATTTGCTTTTCGTGTGTGTAGGTGCTGCTAACTAGGTTCTGTGTGATTCTCCTACTGGATTGATAACATTGGTTCTTAACTGAGGGAAATACTTATCTCTACTGTACTGCTTCATCCTCTCCTCTTCGAGGAAATCCCAACGCAGCTCACAAGTAGCAGGTAGAATTTCTGGCGCCGTTGCCGGGGAGACATCACCAAAATCTATCAAGTACGTACACGCAAACTATCATCTACTTGCATTTACTTTATTTGCCATTTGCCTCTCGTTTTCATCTCCCCCACTTCTAAAACAATTTTACAAAAAACACAAAAATATTTTTCGTTCGCCTTTTTGTTCGTTTGCTTATTTTCTTGGTTGTTTCATCACTATGTCTTGAGAAAATTACTATGGAACTTTTTATCATAAGAAGTTGGCTGAGATTGAGAAAGATACTAAAGACTTCATGCTTACACAATTTGAGCATAATAAATTTTTTATTGAAGAGCTTAAGGAACACTCTACCCTTTTAGATGCTATTGGAAAACAACTTGATGATGTTAGTAAAGAAGTTGCAAGTCTTCAATCTCAGTTTGCACTCACTGAAAATTTGCTAGGAAAAATGTTTGATAAGAAAACTACCCTAGTGAATAAAATGGCAGCTAAGCCGGAATCTTTTGATAATCATGATGAAGAAATTAAAATGATTGGTGTTTCTCCTATTGAATCTTTGTTTAGTAATATAAAACTTGATGATAATAGAACTGGATATGAGTCAACTTTAGCTAGAAGGCGTCCCAATTGTTCGGAGGGTGATGATCTTAAAGAAAAAAATTGCAAAAGTGGGTTTGGAGAGGTCAAAACTTTAGCTATTGATGCACCCACTACTTTGGATTACAAGGACTTTAATTATGATAGTTGCTCTTTGGTTGAATGTATTTCCTTGTTGCAATCCATGATAAATTCACCCAATGCTTATGAACAAAATAAAGCATTTACTAAACATATTGTAGAAGCTATGATGAAAGCCTATGAAGAAAAATTAGAGATGGAAGTTTCTATACCTAGGAAATTATATGATGAGTGGGAACCAACTATTAAAGTTAAAATTAAAGATTATGAGTGCAATGCTTTATGTGATTTGGGTGCTAGTGTTTCCACCATACCAAAAACTTTATGCGATGTGCTTGGTTTTACCAATATTGATGAATGTTCTCTTAATTTGCACTTGGCGGATTCTACTATTAAGAAACCTTTGGGTAGAATAAATGATGTGCTTATTCTTAAAAATAGAAATTATTTGCCCATTGATTTCATTGTGCTTGATATTGATTGCAATCCGTCTTGTCCTATAATACTTGGTAGACCGTTCTTGCGTACCATAGGTGCTATTATTGATATGAAAGAAGGTAATATAAGATTTTAGTTTCCATTAAAGAAAGGAATCAAGCATTTTCCTAGAAATAAAATTAAGCCCCCATATGAATCTATTATGAGGACCACCTATGGAATTCATTTGAAAGATGACAACACTTGAAACTATGGATTACGCCTAGCTAGGGGCGTAAAACAATAGCGCTTGTTGGGAGGCAACCCAATAGTTATCTTTATTTTCTTGTTCTTTTTCTGTTTTGGAGTGTGCGCACAATTATGCTACTGTTATGATTGTGTTTTTATGTTTAAATTAGTGTTTGTTCCAAGCAAAGCCTTTAGGATGATACGGGATAGTAGTTGCTTTGATTCTATGAAAAAATAGAAACCTTTACGCTCAGTCCAGAAAAATCTAAAAATCACTGGAACGTGTTTTAGCTCTGAATTGTTTACACATGATTGATATACAACTTGTCCTTATTGCCCTAATTTTTCAGAATTTTTGCAAGTTCCGAAGTATGGTTTTTATTCTGATTGCTACAGACTGTTCTGTTTTAGACAGATTCTATTTTCGTTGCGTAGTTTGCTTGTTTTGATGAATCTATGGATTGTATCAGGGGGTATAAACCATGGAGAAGTTGGAATACAGCAGGTATTATGTAATAATAAAATATGAATGGGTTCATAACAGAACCTAGAGTTTGTGATTTGGTTATTATACTAACGGATCTCATGAAGGTTTTTGTTGAGTTTTGTGTGCTGAAGTTTTCAAGTTTTGAGTAAGATCACGATGGATGAAGGAATAAGGAGTGGCAAGAGCATAAGCTTGGGGATGCCCGAGGCACCCCAAGATAATATTTAAAGAGACACAAGCATCTAAGCTTGGGGATGCCCCCGAGTGGCATCCCCTCTTTCGTCTACCAACCATCGGTAAATTAATTGGAGCTATATTTTTATTCATCACATGATATGAGTTTTGCTTTGAGCGTCGTGTATTATACACTACTGGAAACAGGGAATTTGCCATCAGTCAGCTCTTTGCCGTCTGCCAGCGGATGGCAAAGAACGTCTTTGCCATCTGCTTACAAAAAACAGACGGCAAAGAACTGACAGACGGCAAAGAACCTGGTTGCCATCAGCCAATTCTTTGCCATCTGCCAACGGATGGCAAAGAATCTTTGCCGTCCGCTGGCAGACGGAAAAGAGGTTGGTGGGGTCCAGCAAACGACGACGTTGTAACGGCGCACTAGCCCACCTCTTTGCCATCTGCAAGCGGATGGCAAAGATTCTTTGCCATCTGCTGGCTGATGGCAAAGAGGTGGGTTCTTTGCCATCCGCTGGCTGATGGCAAAGAGGTGGGGCTATCTCCACTCTCTCCCAGCCCGGCCCCACCCCTCTCTCTCTCCCCTATCTCTCCCAGCCCGGCCCCACCCCTCTCTCTCTCCCCCCACCTCACCCACCGACCACCCCAGCCCCGCCGTTCCCCGACGCCGCCCAGGACCGCCGCCAGCCCCGGCGCCCGCCCCTCCACCCCAGCCCCGCCACCCCAGCCCCGGCGCCCGCCCCACCAACCCAGCCCCGCCACCCCAGCCCCGGCGCCCGAGCCCCGGCGCCCGCCCCTCCCGCGCAGCCCCGCCACCCCAGCACCGCCGCCAGCCCCGGCGCCCGCCCCACCACCCTAGCCCCGCCACCGCAGCCCACCCCTCCACTCCAGCCCCGCCACCCCAGCCCCGGCGCCCGCCCCACCACCCCAGCCCCGCCACCCCAGCCCGCCCCGGCGCCCGCCCCTCCACCGCAGCCCCGCCACCCCAACACCGCCGCCAGCCCCGGCGCCCGCCCCACCAGCCCAGCCCCGCCACCGCAGCCCGCCCCGGCGGCCGCCCCTCCACCGCAGCCCGCCCCGGCGTCCTCCCCGCCACCTCTCGCCCTGGTCTTCAAATCGCGGCTGCCCCACTTCAACCTCGCCGCCGCCAGGTCCAGCACACCGTCGCCGCCGGGAGAGGTAGCTACTCTGCCTCCTCCTACCCCCCCCCCTTCCTTCCCCTACCTCCCTCCTTCCTGCCTCGGCCCGGTAGCACGCCGCGCCTGTGGAAGAGCCCGTGCGAGTGCTTGTCACTGGTCTTCTTTATTTGTTAACATATGATGTGTGTGAGGGAGCAAGCTTTGTGCATCTAAAGTGAAAAGTACCTAGTTTTATTTGATCTAGCCATGAATGTCCGGTTACATGATGCGGAAAATACAGATCTAGTCATGAATGGATGGTTATGTAATGCGAGCAGTATGAGGATTTGTTCTACAACAGGATCTGCCGTAGATGGAACGGTCGACTTCTAGTGTCACAATTATTTGTTCATCTACTAATATTTTTGTAGGCTGCTGTTTTAAATTATTGTGTAAACCGATATGGAATTCCATATAGGTTTACATAATGATTTACACATGAAAGAGCTATATATTTCTTCGAAATGAAACACGGAATTTTTTTAACTTTCTTGTAAGGCTGACACCTCAGGAACCACAATGTTGATGTACCATCTAGTGGTTGAAGTAGACTTGAACGCTAGCACGATGCATCTTTCAGTAGTGTTCCTTCCATGGTCCCAGTTCAGCCTTGAAAAACTTACCACCTTTACTATTGAATCGACCGTACATCCCCGCAAAAAAAAAAAAGAATCAACCGTACATGTGGTAAAATGGATATATATCATGGGAAAATTGGTATTGTTGTAGCCTTTTCCTAAACAGTTGATTATCTTGGCAGTAATTTCAGTACTTTAACTGAAAGTTGATCAACCAATGTGCGAACAAACATAGTTATAATTAGTCCATCCTTGGACGACCTGACGATCCAGTACAACACAGTTAAACTTGCAGAGAACTCCTATTTCTGGGCTTCTAAACTGCAATATTCTTGCAAATCAAACAACTATCCTCCATCAATAGGACTGTCGATATACATATTTCAGAAGTATTCCTTTCATGATCACAGTTCAGCCTGCACGTATTGTAGTATTAGTTTTTTTATATATCAGGCTGCCTTCTTGTACCGTTGGACAGACAATACATGAGGTAACTTGAGCTGTAATGGGAGATTGATTATATAGAAGAAGAGTGTTAAAAAAATGAACTCATTTCTTTTGGATATGGTCATTCATGGATGTTACAATATTGTACCAAAAGTAACATGATTCGCAAACCTCCATGAACAATGTACAGTATAAGACTGCAATATATCATAAAATAAGTCACAAATCTCACGAACAACTTGAATCCATGGATGCCACAAATATTCAGAAATATAGATGGGCTGGCATGTAGATTCTATATATTCCTAAAGATGCACCTTGATATTTTCCGTGCTCTAGTATGTACATTATAAGACTACAGATGAACCATGTACATTATAAGACTCAGATTTCATGTAGATTCAGCATCGTTCTAGATTTTCATTTCAGAGATATCTGAACGACTGTGAGCAGGCAGGAAAAGTACTGAGATTTATGTTGTTGTAATATGTGAACTACATGCAAGCGCTGTGTATTTTTCTATTTTTTTGCAAATTTATAGAAGTATATATGAAACATAAAAATTAATCATTACAGTTCGCTTAGTTAAATCACTCAATAGTACCATGTTCCCAGGACTTCGAAAATAAAATGTAGGGAAACTTAGTGGCGATTTTCCCAAAAATATGCAAATTATTCCAAATGTTGCAGTTTGGTCACTTACAGTTTGGGAAATGATAAATTTGTCCAACAACAGTATAAGCTTTCGAGTGAGTACCCTGTTATTTTTACTTCCTGGGCAACCAATGTTCTCTAGTTGGTCAGCAAAACCAAAGGTTCCTGAACAGTAGGAGTTGACAAATGAAGTGAATGTGTACTGTGTTTTCCCCTGGAGAGCAATACACTTGTGAATCCAAGTTAATGTTTGATATAAGTATATTTCTGAAAATAACAAAGGAATCTGGCATTGTGGCAAGACGTCCCTTTCCAATATCTTGAACCCAATCAGCAAATTCAGATAGCTCTGTCCGTAACTGAAGAGCTAAGTTGGGCTGAGAAAGATGCATGTCTACAGGCAATTTTAAAACCTGAACATTTGTACAGATAAATTTGTGAAAGAACTAATTATTTAGCAGTACAAATTTAGACATTATCCTTCTTCTGTCCTTTTGCCGGATAGAATTTATCTTTGTCCTTTTGACACCACGACACCCAGACACGACACCCCCGACCCCCGACACCTCTTCGGCCTCCTGTTGACCGAAAAGGTGCTTTTCGGCCTTCCAGAGGCCGACGGGGTCATATATTTGTGAATTATGAGTTATGTCATATATTTTCCGATTTTGTTATGAAAAACATCATATATATTTGTGTTGATCGGGTGGATTTAAATGTGCAGTTGTTTCGTGGCTGCGAGGGTCTGGTGTTCGACGACCTCCCCGTGCGTTCGACGAGCTCCGCCCCTGCGTTCGTGGGTGAGCACAAATGACATCTCCTCCTCCCCCCTTCATTTGCTCTGTTCCGGTCTTCGTGCCGATGAAACTTGCTAGCTATAGGTGTCTTCAGTCATCAGTATGCGTGACCACTATGCGTCTCCCGTTCGAAAGGGTTACATCTATAAATATGCATTCATTTGCATATTTATAACCGTGATTCTTTCGAATTGTCCAACGTTCTCCATGGACAGTCCGAGTATGTGTAGATTGGGTTCGTTTTCCCATATGCTCTGCTCCGGATCCGATGCAGAATTTCGTCAGTGCCTCCCTGTTGTTCTCCGGGTACACATCCTCTTTGCTTATTGCCGAGACATGTATCAGGAGAACAACGGGGAGGTGCTGCCGAAATTTTGCGTCGGATCCGGAGCAGAGCATGGGAAAACGAACCCAATCTACACATACTCGGGTGGGATTAGGACCTATCTTTACCTACTAGCGTCTAGGTTGCATGGACGTAATAAAACTGACAAACTCTATTAACTGATGAATATGGTTTGCTGAATTATGTATGTATTTCTTGTGTGTCCAGTAGCTAGGCAAGATGAGTGATCGTGCGTGGATGTACACCGGTCACACTAATCAGAAAGACATGACCCATGAATGGATAAGAAAAACCAAGGGGTTTCTGAGAGCCGCATTTGCAAATGGACAGCAAACAACCTGGTGCCCCTGTGTCGATTGCGACAACTATCATAAGAGGTCAGAGTTGGAAATGATCAAACACCTGCAGAAGTGAGAAAGAGAGAGCGCAGACCGAGGAGCTTCTGGCGGAGAGGGAGAGGGAGATGGAGGATAGGATGGCTAAGATGTTGGAGGAGGAGAGGAACCGGAATGACGCGCAAAACCGGGCCTTATACGAGCTCTTCGTGGTAAGTTTCTTCTGCATATTAGCCAAATCATGCACGTAATGTTCCTTTCATTACTAACTAATATGACTGACTCGTGAAAACCAAATGTGCAGACCATGTGCAAGGGCAACGGTCAGACCCCTCCGCCGATGCCAGTCATTGCTCCGGCGGACACGGTGAGTTTCATTTGAATGGAGATTACTTACTAGTCTTCACATTTGAGTTGCATCATGCTAATGATACATTGGAAATAATCTTTGGTGCAGCATAACTCCCGACAAGCATCGACCGATCCTTCTCCGTCTGCCACTGGCGCGACCGGTCCTACACCTACACATACACCTCCGTGATGACGGTAAGTTTTCCCAAGTGTTTTGCTTAATAGAGTTTTGTTGTGATGCCATGTTGTATCTGTTGGGGAACGTTGCATGGGAAACAAAATTTTTTCCTACGCACACGCAAGATCTATCCATGGTGATGAGCATCTACGAGAGGGAGAGTGAATCTACATACCCTTGTAGATCGCTAAGCGGAAGCGTTAATAAACGCGGTTGATGTAGTCGAACGTCTTCGCGATCCAAATCGCCGAGCGTCCCGCGATCCAATCACGATCCTTCCGATCTAGTGCCGAACGGACGGCACCTCCGCGTTCAACACACGTACGGCTTGATGACGCCTTCACCTCCTCGATCCAGCGAGTGATGGTGAAGTAGTGGTTGAGTTCCAGCAGCACGACGGCGTGGTGATGGTGGTGAGGAACAATCTCTGCAGGGCTTCGCCAAGCACTACGGAGATTATGACGGAGGAACTAGAGGGCTAGGGTTGCCGGCACACGGCTTGGGAAATCCTGATGTATCCCGTGTGCTAGCCCTGCCCCTCTATTTATATGTTGAGCCTTGGGGTCTAAACTTGGAGTAAAAGCCTCCTCCGGGTCGGTTTTGCCCGCACAAGGTCGGTTTGGCCCGCAGGGAAAGAGTCCAACTCGGATCCCTGCCGAACCGTGCACAGCCGCACACAAGCGGTAGTACCGCTTCACACAAGCGGTAGTACCGCTTGGGCGGTAGTACCGCTTCACACAAGCGGTAGTACCGCTCGGGCGGTAGTACCGCTTCATACAAGCGGTAGTACCGCTTACGCGGCAGCAAAACTACTTTTGCACTTTCCAATACCTCGTGGGCTTTATCCCTTTGGCCCATATAAAGTGTTGCTGCACCCGAACACTTCGGTAAACATCCGGAACCCATTCCGGTGAACTCCGGAACTCTTCCGGAGATCAAAACACTATTATCACATATATCAATCTTTACCTCCGGACTATTCCGGAGATACTCGTCATGTCCGGGATCTTATCCGGGACTCCGAACAACTTTCGGTCACCAACATAATAACTCAATTATACTAATCGTCACCAAACGTTAAGTGTGTAGACCCTGCGGGTTCGAGAACTATGTAGACATGACCGAGACACCTCTACGGCCAATAACCAATAGCGGGACCTGGATGCCCATATTGGCTCCTACATATTCTACGAAGATCTTTATCGGTCGAACCTCTATGTCAAGGATTCAGTTAATCCCGTATGCTGTTCCCTTTGTTCTTCGGTATGTTACTTGCCCGAGATTCGATCGTCGGTATCACTATACCTAGTTCAATCTCGTTTACCGGCAAGTCTCTTTACTCGTTCCGTAATACAAGATCTCGTGGCTAACACTTTAGTCACATTGCTTGCAAGGCTCATTGTGATGTTGTATTACCGAGTGGGCCCTGAGATACCTCTCCGTCACACGGAGTAACAAATCCTAGTCTTCATCCATGCCAACCCAACAGACACCCTTGGAGATACCTGTAGATCACCTTTATAGTCACCCAGTTACGTTGCGACGTTTGATACACACAAGGTATTCCTCCGGTGTCAGTGAGTTGCATGATCTCATGGTCAAAGGAACAGATACTTGACATGCAGAAAACAATAGCAATAAACTGACACGATCAAATGCTACGTTTACAGTTTGGGTCTTGTCCATCACATCATTCTCCTAATGATGTGATCCCGTTATCAAATGACATCTCATGTCAATGGCTAGGAAACCTTAACCATCTTTGATCAACGAGCTAGTCAACTAGAGGCTTACTAGGGACACAGTGTTGTCTATGTACCCACACATGTATTTGAGTTTCCAATCAATACAATTATAGCATGGATAATAAACGATTATCATTAACAAGGAAATATAATAATAACCAATTTATTATTGCCTCTAGGGCATATTTCCAACAGTCTCCCACTTGCACTAGAGTCAATAATCTAGTTCACATCACTATGTGATTTACATTGTAATGAATCGAACACCCATGCAGTTCTGGTGTTATTCATGTTTAGCCCTTGGAAGAGGTTTAGTCATCGGATCTGCAACATTTAGATCCGTGTGTACTTTGCAAATATTTATGTCGTCCTCCTTGATGTAATCGCGGATGGAATTGAAACGTCGCTTTATGTGTCTGGTCCTCTTGTGAAATCTTGGTTCCTTGGCTAGAGCAATGGCACCAGTATTATCACAAAACAGAGTCATTGGGTTAAGCGCACTAGGCACTACTCCAAGATCTGTTATGAACTCCTTCATCCAGACACCTTCCTTCGCTGCCTCCGAGGCTGCGATGTACTCCGCTTCGCATGTAGAATCTGCTACCACGCTTTGCTTGGAACTGCACCAGCTAACCGCACCCCCATTAAGAATAAATACGTATCTGGTTTGCGACTTAGAGTCATCCGGATCAGTGTCAAAGCTTGCATCGACGTAACCCTTTACGACGAGCTCTTGATCACCTCCATAAACGAGAAACATGTCCTTAGTCCTTTTCAGGTACTTCAGGATATTCTTGACCGCCGTCCAGTGTTCCATTCCTGGATCACCTTGAAACCTTCCGACCATACTTATGGCAAGGCTGACATCGGGTCTTGTGCACAGCATTGCATACATGATAGAGCCTATGGCTGAAGCATAGGGGATGACACTCATCTTTTCTCTATCTTCTGCAGTCACTGGGCATTGAGTCTTACTCAACTTCACACCTTGCAAAACAGGCAAGAACCCCTTCTTGGACTGATCCATTTTGAACTTCTTCAAAATCTTATCAAGGTATGTGCTTTGTGAAAGTCCTATTAAGCGTCTTGATCTATCTCTATAGATCTTGATGCCTAATATGAAAGCAGCTTCTCCTAGGTCCTTCATTGAAAAACTCTTGTTCAAATATTCCTTTACGCTTTCCAGCATTTCTATATTGTTTCCAATCAGCAATATGTCATCCACATATAATATTAGAAACGCTATAGAGCTCCCACTCACTTTCTTGTAAATACAAGCTTCTCCGTAAACTTGTATAAACTCGAACGCTTTGATCACTTCATCAAAACGAAGATTCCAACTCCGAGATGCTTGCACCAGTCCATAAATGGATCGCTGGAGTTTGCAAACTTTGTCAGCATTCTCTGGATCGACAAAACCTTCTGGTTGCATCATATACAACTCTTCCTTAAGGTAACCGTTAAGGAACGCTGTTTTGACATCCATCTGCCAAATTTCATAATCGAAAAAGGCAGCTATTGCTAACATGATTCTGACGGACTTAAGCATCGCTACGGGTGAGAAGGTCTCATCGTAGTCAACTCCTTGAACTTGTGAAAAACCCTTTGCCACAAGTCGAGCTTTATAGACGGTGACATTACCGTCCGCGTCCGTCTTCCTCTTAAAGATCCATTTGTTCTGAATGGCCTTACGCCCTTCAGGTAATACTTCCAAAGTCCATACTTTGTTTTCATACATGGATCCCATCTCGGATTTCATGGCCTCTAACCACTTCTCGGAATCCGGGCCCATCATCGCTTCTCCATAGCTCGTAGGTTCATCGTTGTTTAACAACATGACCTCTAAGACAGGGTTGCCGTACCACTCAGGAGCAGTACGCGTCCTTGTCGACCTACGAGGTTCGATAGCAACTTGATCCAAAGCTTCATGATCATCATCATTAACTTCCTCTTCAGCTAATGTAGGCTCCACAGAAACAACTTTCTGCGCTGCGCTACTCTCAGGTTGAAGTAAAGGTTCAACAACCTCATCAAGTTCTATCTTCCTCCCACTCAATTCTTTCGAGAGAAACTCTTTCTCAAGAAATGTTCCGTTTTAGCGACAAACACTTTGCCTTCGGATCTGAGGTAGAAGGTATACCCAACTGTCTCTTTTGGGTATCCTATGAAGACGCATTTCTCCGCTTTGGGTTCCAGCTTTTCAGGCTGAAGCTTTTTGACATAAGCATCACATCCCCAAACTTTAAGAAACGACAGCTTTGGCTTCTTGTCAAACCAAAGTTCATATGGCGTTGTCTCAACGGATTTCGATGGTGCCCTATTTAAAGTGAATGCAGCTGTCTCTAATGCATAACCCCAAAACGATAGTGGCAAATCGGCAAGAGACATCATAGATCGCACCATATCCAATAAGGTTCGATTACGACGTTCGGACACACCATTACGCTGTGGTGTTCCAGGCGGTGTCAATTGTGAAACAATTCCACACTGTCTTAAGTGACTGCCAAACTCATAACTCAGATATTCTCCTCCTCGATCAGATCGTAGGAATTTAATCTTCTTGTTACGATGATTCTCAACTTCACTCTGAAATTGTTTGAACTTTTCAAATGTTTCAGACTTGTGTTTCATTAAGTAAATATACCCATATCTACTTAAGTCATAAGTGAAGGTGAGAAAGTAACGATAACCACCGCGCGCCTCAATGCTCATCGGACCGCACACAGCAGTATGTATGATTTCCAATAAATCACTTGCCCGTTCTATTGTTCCAGAGAACGGAGTTTTAGTCATCTTGCCCATGAGGCATGGCTCACATGTGTCAAGTGATTCAAAATCAAGTGACTCCAAAAGTCCATCGGCATGGAGCTTCCTCATGCGTTTTACGCCAATATGACCTAAACGGCAGTGCCACAAGAAAGTGGTATTATCATTATCAATTCTACATCTTTTGGCATCAATGTTATGAACATGTGTATCATTACTATCGAGATTCAATAAGAATAAACCCCTCACATCGGGTGCATGACCATAAAAGATATTACTCATATAAATAGAACAACCATTATTCTCTGATTTAAATGAGTAACCGTCTCGCAATAAACAAGATCCAGATATAATGTTCATGCTTAACGCAGGCACCAAATAACACTTATTTAGGTTCATCACTAATCCCGACGGTAATTGAAGAGCGAGCGTGCCGACGGCGATCACATCAACCTTGGAACCATTTCCCACGCGCATCGTCACTTCGTCCTTTGCCAGCCTCCGTCTATTCCGCAGTTCCTGTTTTGAGTTGCAAATATGAGCAACCGCACCGGTATCAAATACCCAGGCACTACAACGAGAGTTGGTAAGGTACACATCAATAACATGTATATCATATATACCTTGTTTGTTGTTGGCCGCCTTCTTGTCAGCCAAATACTTGGGGCAATTCCGCTTCCAGTGTCCAGTTCCCTTGCAATGAAAACACACAGTTTCTGGTTTGGGTCCAGCCTTGGGTTTCTTCACGAGAGGAGCAACTGCTTTGCCACTCTGCTTGGAGTTACCCTACTTACCCTTGCCATTTTTCTTGAAACTAGTGGTTTTATTGACCATCAACACTTGATGCTCCTTCTGAATTTCAGACTCAGCGGCTTTCAGCATCGCAAACAGCTCGGCGACTGACTTGTTCATCCCGTGCATGTTATAGTTCAACACGAAGCTCTTGTAGCTAGGTGGCAATGATTGAAGAACTCTGTCAGTGATAGCCTCTGGCGGAAGGGGCATCCCTAACTCAGCCAGACGGGTGGAGTACCCAGACATTCTGAGCACGTGATCACTGATAGACCCGTTCTCCTCCATCTTGCAAGCATAGAACTTATCGGAGATCTCATATCTCTCGATCCGGGCATTCTTCTGAAAGATAAACTTCAACTCCTGGAACATCTCATATGCTCCATGACGTTCAAAACGTCTTTGAAGTCCCGGTTCTAAGCCATACAACATTGCACATTGAACTATTGAGTAATCATCAGAACGAGCCTGCCAGGCGTTCACAACGTCTAGAGACTCAACTGGAGCGGGTGGATCACCAAGCGGTGCATCAAGGACATAAGCCTTCTGGGAAGCCGTAAGGATAATCCTTAGATTACGGGCCCAGTCCACAAAGTTACTTCCATCATCTTTCAACTTAGCTTTCTCTAGGAACGCATTAAAATTCAGGGGTGCTACTGCGCGAGCCATGATCTACAACATAAATATAGCAAAGACAACTTAGACTATTGTTCTTAGATAATGAGTTTAGTTAATCATATTACTTAAAAACTCCCACTCAAATTGACATCCCTCCGATCATTCGAGTGTAACATGATCCAAATCCACCAACTCAAGTCCGATCATCACGTGAGTTGAGGTGGTTTCAATGGTGAACATCTTCATGTTGATCATATCTACTATATGACTCATGTTCGACCTTTCGGTCTCTTGTGTTCCGAGGCCATGTCTGTACATGCTAGGCTCGTCAAGTTTAACCCGAGTGTTCCGCACGTGTAACATGGCTTACACCCGTTGTATGCGAACGTAGAGTCTATCACACCCGATCATCACGGCGTGTCTCGAAACGACGAACTTTCGCAACGGTGCACACTTGGGGAGAACACAATTTATCTTGAAATTTAAGTGAGGGATCACCTTATAATGCTACCGTCGTCCTAAGCAAAATAAGATGCATAAAAGGATTAACATCACATGCAAATAATAAGTGACATGATATGGCCATGAACTTGTGCTTTTGATCTCCATCTACAAAGCACCGGCATGATCTCCATCGTCACCGGCATGACACCATGATCTCCATCATCTTGATCTCCATCAACGTGTCGCCATAAGGTTGTCGCGCCGACTGTTGCTTCCACGACTATAGCTAACGTTTAGCGATAAAGTAAAGCATTACATAGCGCTTAATGATTGACACGCAGGTCATACAATAATTAAAGACAACTCTATGGCTCCTGCCAGTTGCCGTATTCATCGACATGCAAGTCGTGATATTCTATACAACACATGATCATCTCATACATCACATATATCTCATCATGTAATTGGCCATATCACATCACAACATACCCTGCAAAAACAAGTTAGACGTCCTCTAATTGTTGTTGCAAATTTTACGTGGCTGCTACGGGTTTGCAAGAACCGTTCTTACCTACGCAAAACCACAACGTGGTGTAGTGAGTGCTTTTTGATCTTCTAAAAGAACCCTCTTCATTGAAATCGATTCAACTAAAGTGAGAGAGACAGACACCCGCTAGCCATCTTTATGCAACGAAGTTACATGTTAGTTGAAGGAACCTGTCTCGCGTAAGTGTACGCGTAATGTCGGTCCGGGCCGCTTCATCTCACAGTACCGCCGAATCAAATATCAACTAGTAACGACAAGCAATATGTATACACCCACGCCCACAACTCATTTGTGTTCTACTCGAGATCTCATCTACGCATAGACCTGGCTCATGATGCCACTGTTGGGGAACGTTGCATGGGAAACAAAAAATTTTCCTACGCACACGCAAGATCTATCCATGGTGATGAGCATCTACGAGAGGGAGAGTGAATCTACATACCCTTGTAGATCGCTAAGCGGAAGCGTTAATAAACGCGGTTGATGTAGTCGAACGTCTTCGCGATCCAAATCGCCGAGCGTCCCGCGATCCAATCACGATCCTTCCGATCTAGTGCCGAACGGACGGCACCTCCGCGTTCAACACACGTACGGCTTGATGACGCCTTCACCTCCTCGATCCAGCGAGTGATGGTGAAGTAGTGGTTGAGTTCCAGCAGCACGACGGCGTGGTGATGGTGGTGAGGAACAATCTCTGCAGGGCTTCGCCAAGCACTACGGAGATTATGACGGAGGAACTAGAGGGCTAGGGTTGCCGGCACACGGCTTGGGAAATCCTGATGTATCCCGTGTGCTAGCCCTGCCCCTCTATTTATATGTTGAGCCTTGGGGTCTAAACTTGGAGTAAAAGCCTCCTCCGGGTCGGTTTTGCCCGCACAAGGTCGGTTTGGCCCGCAGGGAAAGAGTCCAACTCGGATCCCTGCCGAACCGTGCACAGCAGCACACAAGCGGTAGTACCGCTTCACACAAGCGGTAGTACCGCTTGGGCGGTAGTACCGCTTCACACAAGCGGTAGTACCGCTCGGGCGGTAGTACCGCTTCATACAAGCGGTAGTACCGCTTACGCGGCAGCAAAACTACTTTTGCACTTTCCAATACCTCGTGGGCTTTATCCCTTTGGCCCATATAAAGTGTTGCTGCACCCGAACACTTCGGTAAACATCCGGAACCCATTCCGGTGAACTCCGGAACTCTTCCGGAGATCAAAACACTATTATCACATATATCAATCTTTACCTCCGGACTATTCCGGAGATACTCGTCATGTCCGGGATCTTATCCGGGACTCCGAACAACTTTCGGTCACCAACATAATAACTCAATTATACTAATCGTCACCAAACGTTAAGTGTGTAGACCCTGCGGGTTCGAGAACTATGTAGACATGACCGAGACACCTCTACGGCCAATAACCAATAGCGGGACCTGGATGCCCATATTGGCTCCTACATATTCTACGAAGATCTTTATCGGTCGAACCTCTATGTCAAGGATTCAGTTAATCCCGTATGCTGTTCCCTTTGTTCTTCGGTATGTTACTTGCCCGAGATTCGATCGTCGGTATCACTATACCTAGTTCAATCTCGTTTACCGGCAAGTCTCTTTACTCGTTCCGTAATACAAGATCTCGTGGCTAACACTTTAGTCACATTGCTTGCAAGGCTCATTGTGATGTTGTATTACCGAGTGGGCCCTGAGATACCTCTCCGTCACACGGAGTAACAAATCCTAGTCTTGATCCATGCCAACCCAACAGACACCCTTGGAGATACCTGTAGAGCACCTTTATAGTCACCCAGTTATGTTGCGACGTTTGATACACACAAGGTATTCCTCCGGTGTCAGTGAGTTGCATGATCTCATGGTCAAAGGAACAGATACTTGACATGCAGAAAACAATAGCAATAAACTGACACGATCAAATGCTACGTTTACAGTTTGGGTCTTGTCCATCACATCATTCTCCTAATGATGTGATCCCGTTATCAAATGACATCTCATGTCAATGGCTAGGAAACCTTAACCATCTTTGATCAACGAGCTAGTCAACTAGAGGCTTACTAGGGACACAGTGTTGTCTATGTACCCACACATGTATTTGAGTTTCCAATCAATACAATTATAGCATGGATAATAAACGATTATCATTAACAAGGAAATATAATAATAACCAATTTATTATTGCCTCTAGGGCATATTTCCAACAGTATCTACACATATCGTGCATAATGTGTGTATGTTTGAAATGCATTGTATGTGTGGGATTCGACACCTAGTCGTGTGCCTTTGGTAGCCTTCCATACAGGGAAATGCCTCCTAGTGCTTCCACTGAGCCATGGTAGTTCGCTACTGCTCCGGAACACATGGATTAACCGGCATGTGTCCTTCTTTGCTCCTGTGTCTGTCCCTACGGGGAAATGTCACGCGGTGTATCACCGAAGTCCTTGTAGCTTGCTACGACTTGGTTGCACTCGCTGATGACCGACACGTGCATTGCTGGGTCATGTATGCCTGTCCCTGTACGTTTGTGCCACCTTGGTTCTATGACTAGTCATGTCGGCCCGGGTTCTCTGCCATCTGGATACTAGCGACATAATATGCACTTAGCAACTTTTCCTCCAAAATGACTTAATATGCTTAGCTAGCTCTAAAATGACATAATATGCTTAAGAAATGACATATTTTAGCTCCTAAATGACTCAATATGCTTAGCTAGCTCAAAAATGACATAATAAGCTTAATTAGCTCCAAAATGACCTATTTAACCTAGGATATCTCTGAAATGACCTATACTTAGCATTTTTTCCTCCAAAATGACTTAATATGCTTAGCTAGCTTAAAAATGACCTATTTAACCTAGGATAGCTCTAAACTGACCTATGTACTTAGCATCTTTTCCTCCAAAATGACTTAATATGCTTAGCTAGCTCTAAAATGACATAATATGCTTAAGAAATGACATATTTTAGCTCCAAAATGACATAATAACCTTACTTAGCTCCAAAAGGACCTATTTAACCTAGGATAGCTCTAAAATGACCTATACTTACCATTTTTTTCCTCCAAAATGACTCAATATGCTTAGCTAGCTCAAAAATGATATAATAAGCTTAATTAGCTCCAAAATGACCTATTTAACCTAGGATAGCTCTGAAATGACCTATACTTAGCATTTTTTCCTCCAAAATGACTTAATATGCTTAACTAGCTTAAAAATGACCTATTTAACCTAGGATAGCTCTAAAATGACCTATTTACTTAGCATCTTTTCCTCCAAAATGACTTAATATGCTTAGCTAGCTCTAAAATGACATAATATGCTTAAGAAATGACATATTTTAGCTCCTAAATGACTTCATATGCTTAGCTAGCTCCAAAATGACATAATAACCTTACTTAGCTCCAAAATGACCTATTTAACCTAGTATAGCTCTAAAATGACCTATACTTAGCATTTTTTCCTCCAAAATGACTCAATATGCTTAGCTAGCTCAAAAATGACATAATAAGCTTAATTAGCTCCAAAATGACCTATTTAACCTAGGATAGCTCTAAAATGACCTATACTTAGCATTTTTCCTCCAAAATGACTTAATATGCTTAGCTAGCTTAAAATGACATAATATGCTTAAGAAATGACATATTTTAGCTCCTAAATGACTTCATATGCTTAGCTAGCTTAAAATGACATAATATGCTTAAGAAATGACATATTTTAGCTCCTAAATGACTTCATATGCTTAGCTAGCTCCAAAATGACTTAATAACCTTACTTAGCTCCAAAATGACCTTACTTAGCATTTTTTACACCAAAATGACTTAGTATGCTTAGCTAGCTCAAAAATGACATAATAATCATACTTAGCTCCAAAATGACATATTTTACAGATATAAGTTGCATCATAATAGTCTTCACATTTTAGTTGCATCATCATAATCTTCTTCTTCTAGTCTTTTTCTTCTAACTTTCTTCTTTCCCATTTTGCAGATTTGCTCTAGATCACGGAAGCTTGGGTTGATGGAGTGCTTGTCTTTAGTTTTTGTTTTGACTTTGTGAAACTTGCTACCTATGGATGAAACTGTGTAATATTGATGAAACTATGTATATGTATGGATGAAACTTGCTACTATTGGTAACATGTGTTGGATATGTGTTCATGGATGTGTTGGATATATATGTGTTCATGACTATTGGTAATATGTGTTGAATATGCTATATTGGTTATATATATATGTGTGTGTTTGATTTTCTATGAAGATGAATTGATATAAGAAAAAAACAAAATAAATGGGGCAATGTAGGCACTTTGCCATCTGCTGGCAGATGGCAAAGAGGCCACGTGTCAGCTACCTGCACAAACTGGGGAGGGCCTATTTGGTCTCTTTGCCATCTGCCAGCAGATGGCAAAGGCTGCAGAATCTTTGCCATCTGCTGGCAGATGGCAAAGAGCCTGCAGCCTTTGCCATCAGCCAGCAGATGGTAAAGATTATAGCCTTTGCCATCTGCTGGCAGATGGCAAAGAGGCCACGTGTCAGCTACGTGCGCGAACGGGGAAGGGCCTATTTGGTCTCTTTGCCATCTGCCAGCAGATGGCAAAGGCCAGAATCTTTGCCATCTGCTGGCAGACGGCAAAGCACGCCGTTAGCCTTCTAACGTGGCTAACCCCGTTAGGAGGCTTTGCCATCTGCCAGCTGATGGCAAAGGCTGCAGGCTCTTTGCCATCTGCCAGCAGACGGCAAAGTAGCCTTTCCCGGCTGGGTTTCAGCCAAACTGTTTGCCGTCTGCTGGCAGATGGCAAAGCCTTTGCCATCCGCCGACCATGCCTTTGCCATCTGCCATGGCAGATGGCAAAGTGGCTGATTCCTGTAGTGATAGTGGTCTTTTGCTTGTTTGCTTTTTAGTTTGCCACAATCATCCCTTGCTGGACACACCTTTTTAGAGAGACACGCATTTATTCGTGATTTGTTAGAATACTCTTTGTGCTTCACTTATATCTTTTGAGCTAGGCAGTTGCTCTAGAGCTTCACTTATATCTTTTAGAGCACGGCGGTGGTTATATTTTAAAGAAATAGTTGCACTCTCATGCTTCACTTATATCTTTTTGAGAGTCTAATAAATAGTAATGGCAATTTGCACGGGTTATGAAATTGGTCCTAATATGATAGGTATTCAAGAAGGATATAATAAAAACTTTCATGTAGATCACTGAATATGATAAGTTTGATTCCTTGCAATAGTTTTGCGATATTAAGGCGGTGATATGTGGGAGGTACTTGTGAATGATTGTGGTTTAGTAAGAATATTGGTGTTAAGGTTTGTGATTCCCGAAGCATGCACGTATGGTCTGTCGTTATGCTATGAAGTTGGAGCATGATTTATTATTGATTGTCTTCCTTTGTGTGGCGGTTGGGGGCGCGCGATGGTTAACTCCTACCAACCTCCCCCCTAGGGGCATGCATAGTAGTACTTTGCTTCGAGGGCTAATAGACTTTTGCAATAAGTATGTGAGTTCTTTATGACTAATGTGAGTCCATGGATTATACGCACTCTCACCTTTCCGCAATTTGCTAGCCTCTCTGGTACCGTGCATTGCCCTTTCTCACCTCGAGAGTTGGTGCAAACTTCGCCGGTGCATCCAAACCCCGTGATAGGATACACTCTATCACACATAAACCTCCTTATATCTTCCTCAAAACAGACACCATGCCTACCTATTATGGCATTTCCATAGCCATTCCGGGATATATTGCCATGAACTTCCACCGTTCCATTTATATGACACAAATCGTCATTGTCATATTGCTTTGCATGATTATATAGCTGACATAGTATTTGTGGCTCAGCTACCGTTCATCATTTTTTATACATGTTACGCTAGTATCATTGCACATCCTGGTACACTGCCAGAGGCATTCATACAGAGTCATATTTTGTTCTAGTATCGAGTTGTAATCTTGAGTTGTAAGTAAATAGAAGTGTGATGATCATCATTATTAGAGCATTGTCCCAGTGAGGAAAGGATGATGGAGACTATGATTCCCCCACAAGTCGGGATGAGACTTCAGACGAAAAAAAAAGAGAAAAAAAGAGGCCAAAAAGAGCCCAACAAAAAAAATGAGAGAAAAAGATAGAAGGGGCAATGTTACTATCAGTTTTCCACACTTGTGCTTCAAAGTAGCACCATTTTTTTCATATAGAGAGTCTCCTATGCTTTCACTTTCATATACTAGTGGGAATTTTCCATTATAGAACTTGGCTTCTATATTCCGATGATGGGCTCCTCAAATGCCCGAGGTCTTCATGAGCAAGCAACTTGGATGCACACCCACTTAGTTTTCATTGTTGAGCTTTCATACATTTATAGCTCTTAGTGCATCCGTTGCATGGCAATCCCTACTCCTTGCATTGACATCAATTTATGGGCATCTCCATAGCCCATTGATTAGCCTCGTCGGTGTGAGACTATCTTCCTTTTTTTTTACTTCCCCTTATTGATCTCTATTACCATATTCTATTCCACCCATAGTGCTATATCCATGGCTTGCGCTCATGTTTTGCGTGAGGGTTGAAAAAGTTAAAGCGCATTAAAAAGTATGAACTAATTGCTTGGCTAAAACCAGGGTTGTTCATGATAAATATTTTGTGTTAAGAAGATGGAGCAAGACAGGATTATATGATTTTGTAGGGATAACTTTCTTTAGCATTTTTATTTTAAAAGGCATGATTGTTTGTTGGTATGCCTAAGTATTGATGTCTTTATATCAAATTATAGACTATTGCTTTGAATCATTTGGATCTTTAATATTCATGCCACAAAAGAGATTACATGATGAATATGATAGGTAGCATTCCACATCAAAAATTTTGTTTTTATCATTTACCTACTCTAGGACGAGCAGGAATTAAGCTTGGGGATGCTGATACGTCTCCATCGTTTCTATAATTTTTTATTGTTCCATGCTATTATAGTATCAATCTTGGATGTTTATTATGCAATTATATGCAATTATATATCATTTTTTGGGACTAACCTATTAACCCAGTGCCCAGTGCCAGTTGCTTTTTTCTACATGTTTTTGGCTTATTAGGGAAACACTACCAAACGGAGTCCAAACGAACAAAAACCTTTGGATTAATTTTTCCTGGACCAGAAGAAACACAGGAAGCTTCGGGAGAAGACCAGAGGAGGCACGAGGGAGCGACAAGCTCGGGAGGCGCGCCCTGGGGGGTAGGGCGCGCCCCCCAGGCTTGTGGGCCCCTCGTGGCACCTCCTGACCTAATTCAAAGCCTATAAATTCTCAAATATTCCCAAACCAACAGAGAGCCACCCGAAACACTTTTTCAGCTGCCGCAAGTTTCTGTTCCTTCAAGATCCCATCTGGAGGCCTTCGCCGGTACTCCGCCGGAGGGGGAATCGATCACGGAGGGCTTCTACATCATCCTTGTTGCCCTTCCGATGATGCGTGAGTAGTTTACCTCAGACCTACAGGTCCATAGCTAGTAGCTAGATGTCTTCTTCTCTCTCTTTGATCTTCAATACAATGTTCTCCTCGATCTTCTTGGAGATCTATTCGATGTAATCCTTTTTGCGGTGTGTTTGTTGGGATCCGATGAATTGTGGGTTTATGATCAGATTATTCATGAATATTATTTGAGTCTCCTCTGAATTCTTATATGCATGATTGTTATATCTTTGTATTTCTCTCCGATCTATCGGTTTGGTTTGGCCAACTAGATTGATTTATCTTGCAATGGGAGAGGTGCTTTGTGATGGGTTCGATCTTGCGTTGTTCAATCCCAGTGACAGAAAGGGACATGACACATATTGTATCATTGCCATTAAGGGTAAAACAATGGGGTTTATTCATATTGATTGGATTTACTTTGTCTACATCATGTCATCTTGCTTAAGGCGTTACTCCGTTTCTCGTGAACTTAAAACCCTAGATGCATGTTGGATAGCGGTCGATGGGTGGAGTAATAGTAGTAGATGCAGGCAGGAGTCGGTCTACTTGTCTCGGACATGATGCCTATATACATGATCATTGCCTCGAATATCGTCATAACTATGCACTTTTCTATCAATTGCCCAACAGTAATTTGTTCACCCACCGTATGCTATCTTCAAGAGAGAAGCCTCTAGCGAAAACTGTGGCCCCCGGGTCTATCTTCCATCATATATAAAAACCAAAAACACTTTGCTGCAAT
Source organism: Elymus sibiricus (assembly GCA_039707655.1). Taxonomy (NCBI): domain Eukaryota; kingdom Viridiplantae; phylum Streptophyta; class Magnoliopsida; order Poales; family Poaceae; genus Elymus; species Elymus sibiricus. Next base: position 68,593,551 of record CM077674.1, on the reverse strand, counting down.
TTATTTGCTGTTATTTTATTTTGTGTTTTATTTTATTTATCTATCACTACGAGATTTGGTCCTTGCAATTAACCGCCAAGGGATTGACAACCCCTTGTTTTGTGTTGGGTGCAAGTATTTGCTTTTCGTGTGTTTAGGTGCTGCTAACGAGGTTCTGTGTGATTCTCCTACTGGATTAATAACCTTGGTTCTTAACTGAGGGAAATACTTATCTCTACTGTACTGCTTCATCCTCTCCTCTTCAAGGAAATCCCAACGCAGCTCACAAGTAGCACTCACCCAGTGATAGAAGGGGTAGCGAGGCACGTATTTGTATTGTTGCCATTAAGGATAAAACGATGGGTGTAGTAATAGTAGTAGATGCAGGCAGGAGTCAGTCTACTTGTCTCAGACGTGATGCCTATATACATGATCATTGCCATGAAGCCATCATAACTATGCGCTTTTCTATCAATTGCCCAACAGAAATTTGTTCACCCACCGTATGCTATGTGTTCGAGAGAGAAGCCTCTAGTGAAAACTATGACCCCCAGGTCATTCAACTATCATATATAAATACTAAAAATACCTTGCTGATTTTTATTTCCTTTATTTTCATTTTGCAATTTACTTATCTATTTATCACTATCAGAATTAATCCTTGCAAGTAACCGCCAAGAGGATTGACAACCCTCTTGTTCGCGTTGGGTGCAAGTACTTGTTTGCGTTTGTGTAGGTGCTGCTAAAGAGGTTCTGTGTGGTTCTCCTACTGGATTGATAACCTTGGTTCTTAACTAAGGGAAATACTTATCTCTACTGTACTGCTTCATCCTCTCCTCTTCGAGGAAATCCCAACGCAGCTCACAAGTAGCAGGAAGAATTTATGGCGCCGTTACCGGGGAGACATCACCAAAACCTATCAAGTACCATTCGCATAAACTATCATCTACTTGCTCTTATTTTCATTTGCATTTGCCTCTCGTTTTCATCTCCCCCACTTCTTAAACAATTTATAAAAAACACAAAAATATTTTATTTGCTTGTTTGCTAGTTTTGCTTGCTTTTTTGCTATGTCTCAAGAAAATACCAAATTGTGTGAGTTTTTCAATACTAATAATAATGATTTTATTAGTACTCCAATTGCTCCTCCCATCACTAGTGCGGAGTCATATGATATTAATGCTGCTTTGCTAAACCTTGTTCTGAAAGAACAATTTTCTGGTAGTCCTAATGAAGATGATGCATCCCATCTTAATACTTTCGTTGAACTTTGTGATATGAAAAAGAAAGAAGATGTGGATAATGATATTATCAAATTGAAATTATTTCTGTTCGCATTACGAGATCGTGCTAAAACATGGTTTTCATCCTTGCCTCGAAACAGTATTGATTCTTGGGATAAGTGTAAGGATGCTTTTATTGCCAAATATTTTCCTCCCGCTAAGATTATTTCTCTTAGAAATCAAATTATGAATTTTAAGCAACATGAGCATGAACATGTTGCACAAGCATGGGAGAGAATGAAATTAATGATAAGAAATTGTCCCACTCATGGTTTAAGCTTATGGATGATTATACAAAAAAAATATGCGGGACTAAACTTTGTTTCTAGAAATCTTCTAGACTCTGCTGTAGGTGGTACTTCTATGGAAATTACATTGGGAGAAGCTACAAAACTCCTTGTCGGTGTATAAAACATGGGCATTTTATACCCTGACTTATGCACAGACAGTAGCAGCCTCCTTGCCGGCCAAGGCCCTGCCGGGGACTACCAAGACCAAGATTTAGAGTCCAGCCAAAGAAGCTACCAGAAAGAAGCTCAAGGCACGACACTCAACTAGTACCAAAGATGAAGACGTTCCTTGCCGGCAAGGCTAAACCGGCAAGGTGAGGACACGGCAAACTACGCGCCGGCAAGCTTATACCTGCCCTCTGGCGCTCCACCTCGTTGCACAGGTGTTCGCTGACAAGTGAGGTGTCGATCGCGCAGGCTGGTTGGTGAGACTTGTCGGACATGTGTCGGCACGCTGGGACAAGATTTGCTTCTAAAGACACCCGTCCAGGAGGCGTGTCAGGATAATACGAGGTAGCTGGGCAAGCGGTGCCGAAACCTTGCCGGGACTACCTCTCCGCATGACACCTAACGGCGCATTTAATGCCTTTGTCCTAAACTGGCAGAGTTAGGTATGATAGCACTGTTTGCTATCTAGTCACGATGTAATTACTATTTTGCCACTGTGGTAACCCATTAAGCTATAAAAGGAGGGCCAAGGCAACAGTTTAGAGGATTCAGACCCCTTTTCAAACACAAGCACCTCTCGTGTAGCTGCTCTCCCCACGCCTTACCGGGGAGAAGCGCTCCTTGTACTGTGCTTCTATACCACTAATACACCAAAGGTAGGAGTAGGGTTTTACGCTTCTCAGCGGCCCAAACCTGGGTAAAATCCCTCGCGTCCCATTGTTCATGCTCTTCGTGCACGTCGATCTTCCCCGCCGAACCACAAGGGGCTTCATGGCCCAATAGATGGTCGCTACCCCAACATCTTTGGCGCACCAGGTAGGGGGGGTGGAGCGCTGTGCGAACCTTGATTAGTGGACCACGCATCTTCTTCATCTTCATCATCAACTTCATCACCACCCTTCTCGTCGTCGATGGCGCCCAAGAAGAAGGGCATCACGATGACGGGCACCTCGCGCGCGTCCGCAGGTGGCGCAGGCACCGCAACCAATGCGGGCGACGCGGGTACTGCGGTCAGCACGACCAGCGCAGGCGGCGCGGTCGTTACGCCCACCGCAGTCGGCGCAAGGGACGAGCACGACGGAGCCGGTCGACCTCCTCGGTCCTCTGGCGAACGGAGCCGCGACGGCGTTGGCAGAGCGGACGGACGTCTTCCTCCTCCTCCCCGCCGCGACGACGAACGCAGCCACCGGAGCGGCAACGCCCAGGCCGGCGCGGGCCGAGACCCCACTGCGGCGACGTCCAAGGACGCTGCTTCAGGACAGACGCCGCGCCCCTAACACAATGGGCGTGGTACAGCCCCAAGCGGCGCCAACGACTTCGGGCAACGGCGACCTCACGGCAAGACACCTGTGGACCAGATCCCAGATCCTCAGGCGCCGCCTCCGCCGGGGCAACCTGCTGCTGATCATGTGCCATGGCAGCAAAACCGCGATGGTGCTCCTACTGGCTCTGCCAGGGGTAGAGCGACTTCGCGCTCTTCGCTCCCAGCCATGCCAGCCACAGCGGCAGAAGCAATGGCGCGAGCTCAGATGCTGCTAAACTTCCCTCCGGCAGCAGAGAAGATGCACGAGTGGAGAGCCACCATCCAGAGCTTGATCGGATTTGCCGAAGCCAGTAAATCGCAGCAAGCGGAACCCTCATGGCGTCGGCAACCGGCGCCGGCATCTCCAGCTGATGGCCGCGCTGACGGAACTACACTAACGGTGCAGTCGCCGCCGCGGCAACAGCCTCAACAGCAGCAACGCCAACAGCCGCGACAAGCCCAGCAGTCTTTTGGACCCGACGAGATGTCGATCGCATCTTCAGATCCACGAGCGCGGCAAGATCAGCGGCAAGTGCTGCGAGACAGGCGGGCTGAAGACGCCCGCACCACCATCGAACGACGCCGCGAGGCGCGCCAACAATCCGACGCGGGTAATGGCCCCATCATTGATGAGCCTGCGCCAGGGGTTGGCGGATACCTACCTTACGAGGTTGGGTGTCCTGCCTTCACTCATGAGCTGCGGCAAGTCCGATGGCCGTCCGTTCAAGCCTTCAAACCGGAAGTGCCAGAAAAATATGACGGCAAGCTAAACCTGGCAGAATTTCTGGGCATCTATACGATTCCCGTACAAGCTGCCGGAGGAAGAGATGAGAAAATCCTCGCCAACTACTTTTCGTTGGTACTGAAACCCAACGTGAGGTCTTGGCTGATGAACTTGCCGGAGAACTCCATCTCTTCGTGGTCAGACCTCTGCAACGAGTTCGTTGGTGCCTTTACCAGAGGCCACAAGGCTCCTGGACAGCCCAGCGATCTGCAGGTGATCCCGCAAAGAGATGGTGAAACCTTACGCAAGTACATCCAGAGGCAGCTGTGTGCACCACAACATTCCAGACATGCACCCCGCGGCCATGATTGCCGCCTTTCACACGAATGTGCGCAATCGGAGGATGCGGGAGAAAATGAATGTTAAGTTTCCCAAGACCATCAACGAGATCTATACGTTGGCGGATAAGTGTGCACGGGCTGAGGAAGGAAGAAGGCTTCCCGGGGAGGACGCTGGCGCCGAAGTAGATTCGGAGGACGATGATGCTGCCACCCCAAGGAAGAAAGGCCGAAAGCGCAACAGGAAGCGCAAAGGCAAAACTGTTATGGCTGTCGAAGGCTCCGGCAACTCCGAGTCCGCCAAGAAAGCCAAAACTGAGAACTCCGGCAAGGAGGCTGCTATATGCGCCGCTTGCCAGGAGGCGGCGGCTAACGAGAAGGCCGGCAAGTCAGATGGGCCATACTGCAAGATTCACCGCACCAAGGGCCATGATCTCCAAGAGTGCCGACAAGTCGAGCACCTTGTCGAGAAACAGAAGGCTGAATATGAGAAGCGCGACAAGGAAAAGGGCCAAGATGGTGCCGGTGTGTCCGGTAAAAAGGGCCGTGGTGATCGAGGAGGCTGCCACAGTGGTCGAGGAGGCCGCCGCGGCAGGGCCAAACAGCAGAAAGAAAAGCCTGCTAGAGGCCGTGAGAAGAAAGACGGAGATGATGGAAGTGAGGAAGAAGAGGATGACGATGAGACCAGCGAACTAGAATTACAGAAGGCAACCGACGCCATGTGCGTTGACGGAGGCACATCCTTGCACTCCTCTCACCGCCAACTTAAACAGTGGGCTCGTGAAGTTAACGCAGCAGAGCCGGCAATGGGCTTTCAAAAACCACTCAAATGGTCACACACGCCTATCATCTTCGATGCTGAGGACCACCCTGATCGCATAACTGCGGTCGGGTGTTTGCTGTTGTTGGTCTCACCAACAATTCGCAACCTCCAGGTAACAAAGATGTTAGTTGACGGTGGGGCCAGTCTGAACATGATTTCTCCGGAAGTTATCAAGAGGCTGCAGATCCCCGACGAGGAACTCGGGAGAACGGGCAGGTTTCAGGGAGTGAACCCGGGAAGGAGCCAGCCCAAGGGGAAGATCACTTTGCCGGTAACATTTGGCGGGGAACTGAACTATAGGACAAAAACGATTATCTTTGACGTCGTCAAGTCCCCCTTGCCATACAATGGAATTCTTGGCTGCCCGGCTTTGGCAAAATTCATGGCAGCATCCCACTATGCTTACAACACATTGAAGATACCAGGGCCGATGGGTGTCATTTCCATCAACTCCGATAAAAAAGATGTAGTCAATTGCGTCGACAAGATATACAGAGATGAGGTTGCAGCTGAAGCTGCCAAGGCACCAGCTCCCACCAAGAAGAAGGAAAAGAAGAACTCCGGCAAGACATCTAGCAAGGATTCCGGGAAGCGCACCTCTTCGGAGTGCTGCGCACCCGTTGAAGACTTGCCGGAGTGCTCTGCAGGTAAGAGATCCAAAGCCCCTGCACCGGCGACCAAGAAGGTGCCGGCAAAGGAGGGCGGCGCTGACGGTACCTTCACTATCAGCGCCACCCTTGACAGCAAATACGAAAGCGCGCTCGTTGCCTTCCTGCGAGCAAATGTCGATGTGTTCACATGGCGACCGTCTGACATCCCCGGCGTTCCCAGGAAGGTAATTGAGCACCACCTTGCCATGTGTCCCCACGCTCGGCCCATCAAACAGAAAGTCCGGAGGCAAGCTTTGGAGCGGCAACAGTTCATTGCCGAAGAAATCAAGAAACTCGAAGCGGCGGGCCTGGTCGGAGGAGTGTTACATCCCACGTGGTTGGCAAATCCAGTGGTGGTGCGCAAAGCAAACGGGAAGTGGAGACTTTGTATTGACTACACTGATATCAACAAAGCTTGTCCAAAAGATCCTTTCCCATTGCCGTGCATCGATCAGATTGTGGACTCCACCTCTGGCTGTGATCTGCTCTCCTTCCTTGATGCATACTCTGGATACCATCAGATATTCATGGCCAAGGAGGACGAGGAGAAAACCGCATTCATTACTCCATGTGGCACATACTGCTTCGTGCGTATGCCTTTCGGATTGAAGAGTGCCGGTTCTACGTTTGCAAGAGCATTCCAGATTGGTTTTGGGCCCCAGCTGCACAGGAATGTAGAAGCCTACATGGATGACATAGTGGTCAAAACCAAGGACAAATCAACCCTCATTCAAGACTTGGAAGAGACATTTGCAAACTTGCGCAATATTAATCTGAAGCTCAACCCCGAGAAGTGTGTGTTTGGCATCCCGTCCGGCAAACTTCTCGGGTTCTTTGTATCTCAGCGGGGAATTGAAGCAAATCCCGACAAGATCAAGGCAATTGAGTAGATTCAAGCACCGAAAAGCGTCAAGGATGTGCGGCGTCTTGCCGGTTGTGTTGCTGCTTTGAGTAGGTTCATTTCAAGATCTGCCGAGCGCGCCTTGCCGTTTTTCAAGGTTTTGAAAAAGGCAGGACCAATGAAATGGACTCCGGAAGCGGAGGCCGCGCTGCAAGACTTGAAAAGATACCTCTCCTCTGCGCCAACACTAGTTGCGCCTAGACCACAAGAGCCGTTGCTGCTATACGTAGCGGCAACGAATCAAGTAGCTAGTGCTGCATTAGTGGCGCAGAGGGAAATCGATGACGAGGAAGCAACCACGGCAAGCCCATCCAACGACAAACCGGAATCTTCTCCGGCAGGGTCTGACGCCGACGAGACGAATACAGCATAAGCGAATGAAGCTGATCAGCAAGTGGTGCCAAAGAAGAAAATGGTGCAGCGGCCTATTTATTTTGTTAGTTCCCTTCTGCAGGGGGCTAGGTCAAGATATTCGGGGGTGCAGAAATTACTTTTCGGCTTTCTTATGGCCTCAAGAAAGTTGCGCCACTACTTCCAAGCACACGAGATTACCGTCGTCACTCGCTTTCCGTTGCAACGCATCTTGAGAAATCCAGAGGCAACCGGCAGGATAGTGGAGTGGGCATTGGAATTGTCAAGCTTTGCACTCAAGTTTGAAAGCACTTCAACTATCCAGAGCAGAGCCTTGGCAGAGTTCATTGCTGAATGGACACCAACACAGGACGAAGAGATTCAAGAAACGGCTCTCCCCGGCAAGGAAACAGCAAAAGAATGGATTATGTACTTTGATGGTGCCTTCTCGCTGCAAGGCGCCGGTGCCGGAGTGCTGCTTATCGCACCCACCGGGGAGCACCTCAAGTACGTGGTCCAAATGCACTTCCCCAGGGAGCAAGCTACGAACAACACTGCTGAGTATGAAGGACTCCTTGCCGGTCTCAGGATCGCGGTAGACCTTGGAATCAAAAAATTGATCATCCGCGGCGACTCGTAGCTTGTTGTAAAGCAAGTGAACAAAGATTATCAGAGCCCGTTGATGGAGGCGTATGTGGAAGAAGTGAGGAAATTGGAAGAACACTTTGACGGGTTGCAAACAGAGCACATCCCTCGTGCGGAAAACAGCGTTGCTGATGGCCTGTCAAAGTGTGCCGCTCAGAAGCTTCCCGTGGAACCGGGGACTTTTGTGCTCCATTTTAATCGACCAACGGTCGCCCCATCGAGGCAGGCCAGCAAGAGAAGGAAGTTAAGTACCGGCAAATACTTTCCGGCAGAGCTCCCGGAAGCCACCGGCAAGGATGTTGCCGGGAACAACGACACGGTTGCCGGTGAGCAGCCGCTGAGCGTAGAACCTTAGGTTCTTGCCGCAGAAGCAAGCGCTCCCGTAGCCGAAGAGATGCCTTTAGTCCTTGTCGTCGAGCCGCAGGCTCCGATGTGGGCGCAGCAGATAGTTCGTTTCCTTCAAATAGGAGAGCTTCCCGATGAGCAAGGAGAAGCGGAGAAAGTAGCCCGTCAGTCAAGTATGTATCAGTTTGTGGATAACATCCTGTACAGGAAATGACCAAACGGTGTGAAATTGAAGTGTATCTACCGGGAAGACGGACTAGAGATGTTGGCAGAGATACATGGAGGCATATGTGGCTCTCACATAGGATCAAGAGCACTCGCCGGCAAAGCTTTCCGGCAAGGATTCTATTGGCCCACTGCCCTCCAGGATGCAACTGCGCTAGTAACCAGATGTGAAGCATGCCAGTTCCATTCAAAGAATATACATCAACCAGCCCAAGCTCTCCAAACGATCCCTCTCTCCTGGCCCTTTTCTGTCTGGGGGCTCGATATCTTGGGCCCCTACCCCCGTGCTGCCGGGGGCTTTGAGTTCTTATACGTCACCATCGACAAGTTCACAAAGTGGCCTGAAGTGGAGCCAGTGAGAAAGGTGACAGTGCAATCAGCCGTCAAGTTCTTCAAAGGATTAGTTTGCCGTTTCGGTGTTCCTAATAGGATCATCACCGACAATGGCACGCAATTCACGAGCCGCACCTTCATGCAATATATCCAAGACCTTGGCAGCAAAATCGGTTTTGCGTCCGTCGCTCACCCGAGAAGCAACGTCCAAGCGGAAAGGATGAATGCTGAAGTGCTGCGTGGTCTCAAGACAAGAACTTTCGACAAGCTGCACAAGTGCGGAAAGCGCTGGGTTGATGAGTTGCCGGTGGTTCTTTGGTCACTCAGGACGACACCAAATCGAGCTACCAGCCAGACACCCTTCTCCCTAATCTATGGTGCAGAAGCGGTGCTCCCCACGGAACCCATATACGGGTCACCTCGAGTGCTCGCTTACGATGAAGCTGAGCAAGAGCAGCTGCGGCAAGACAACGCGTTGCTCCTTGAGGAAGATCGTCTTCGGGCGACTGTGTGAGCTGCACGCTACCAGCAAGCCTTGCGCCGCTACCATAGCCGCAAAGTGCACACCCGAAGCCTTGAGGAAGGCGACCTTGTTCTTCGGCGCGCTCAGTTCGCCAGAGGATCAAATAAGTTGACGCCAAAGTGGGAAGGCCCTTACCGGGTAGTAGGAGTCACCAGGCCTGGCGCAGTCCGGCTGGAGACCGAAGATGGCACCCCAGTGCAAAACTCATGGAATATCGAGCATCTTCGCAAGTTCTACCCGTGAGGCGCAGTTGCCGGGACATCTCCCGGCAACCTCTTTTGTACAAGCCTTGTCGGCAAGACATGTAACCCTTGGTACAAAGCCAGGCGCAAACCCTGTGCATAATAAAGCTAAGTGTTTCGCAACTCCTCATACATATTCATTTACATGTCCATGCATGTGATGTTGTGATTTACACTTTAGTTTGTATGAAATGGCTAGCGGACCGTCAAGGTTCCTCAACCGCTCTTTTCTCTTCTTTCTTTTTCTTAAAAGGATAAGAAGGATCCCTCACGCGCAAGTTTCCCGGGGGAAGTGGAGATGGGTACCATTTTTAATGACGTTCAAGTGATCATTTCACGCAGCAAGAGAAACGACGCAGGGAAAAGCTAAGTTGCAAAACTTTGAAAAAAATTCCTTAATTACATTCGCATTCTCCCTTGAACGATTTTGCACTTTGTATGAGAAACCTGCACGCGAAGGAACCTTGTCGCAATCATTCGAGCTCTTATTTTGTTTCGAGTCCGCTCGACAATTTAAGTAGCTGCAGTGAAAACGGCTAAGGAAAGCTTGCCGGCCTCGGTACTTCCGGCAGGCTGCTAAGGACCCGTTCCTCAAAGCGCTCGCGGCAAGTACACGCTCCGGCAAGCTTGCCGGCGGCGGCGTTTCCAGCAGGCTGCTAAGGACCCGTTCCTCAAAGCACTCGCGGCAAGCGTGCGTGCCGGCAAGATTCCGAATAGCGTAGGGATACAATCGTTCAAAGGAAAAATAAAATGAGGGAAACAACATTCATTTGTCTAAACCCGACAATGATGAGATTTTCATTAAGGAAGAGCTCGATTACATTTTCCTTGGCCCTTTGCCAGGGTTTATCTCAAGAGCGACGCGAGGGCAAAAGGGGCGCCTAGGATCCCGAAGAGAGGCCCTCATAGCGGCGGTAGATCCACGAGCTCGCCCTCTCCCCCTCGCCATGGCGATCGCGCAAGCGGGGGGGAGGAAGGAGAAGAAGATGGAGATGGCGACTGCGGAAAGGATGGGATGGAAGAAGTGGATGAGCGTCGCATCCCCGCGGCCCTCCTCTTTATAGGGAGAGCGCGGGGGCTGGCTCTTCACCGTCTTTAGGCGGCCGCCCAGCCTCCCCAATCCTGCGCTCTGCACTCACGGACGGACGCATTACTCTAGCGACCGTCCAAGTTCGCCAATCGCGCGTTCTACGCCCATTACCAGGCGCACCACTCCCACGACCGCCCTTCTCCACCAATCCGCTGCCCTGCATGCATGCAGACGCGCGGGATGGAGGAGCACAGAAAAAGGAGAAATAAAGGCAGACGGGGCAGTTGTCTCTTGCCACGCGTGGCTAAACGCCCGTCGATTCGAACCAACGGCAGTTTCCCGCCGCGTGTCTGTGCATTGTTTGGGCCTAGCCCAACGACGCTTCGGACGCGCGTATGGCCCAGGCCCGGGGGCTCCTGTCGGTGTATAAAACATGGGCATTTTATACCCTGACTTATGCACAGACAGTAGCAGCCTCCTTGCCGGCCAAGGCCCTGCCGGGGACTTCCAAGACCAAGATTTAGAGTCCAGCCAAAGAAGCTACCAGAAAGAAGCTCAAGGCACGACACTCAACTAGTACCAAAGATGAAGACGTTCCTTGCCGGCAAGGCTAAACCGGCAAGGTGAGGACCCGGCAAACTACGCGCCGGCAAGCTTATACCAGCCCTCCGGCGCTCCACCTCGCTGCACAGGTGTTCGCTGACAAGTGAGGTGTCGACCGCGCAGGCTGGTTGGTGAGACTTGGCGGACACGTGTCGGCACACTGGGACAAGATTTGCTTCTAAAGACACCCGTCCAGGAGGCGTGTCAGGATAATACGAGGTAGCTGGGCAAGCGGTGCAGAAACCTTGCCGGGACTACCTCTCCGCATGACACCTAACGACGCATTTAATGCCTTTGTCCTAAACTGGCAGAGTTAGGTATGATAGCACTGTTTGCTACCTAGTCATGATGTAATTACTGTTTTGCCACTGTGGTAACCCCTTAAGCTATAAAAGGAGGGCCAAGGCAACAGTTTAGAGGATTCGGACCCCTTTTCAAACACAAGCACCTCTCGTGTAGCTGCTCTCCCCACGCCTTGCCGGGGAGAAGCGCTCCTTGTACTGTATTTCCGTACCACTAATACACCAAAGGCAGGAGTAGGGTTTTACGCTTCTCAGCGGCCCGAACCTGGGTAAAATCCCTCGCGTCCCATTGTTTATGCCCTTCGTGCACGTCGATCTTCCCCGCCGAACCACAAGGGGCTGCATGGCCCCATAGATGGTCGCTACCCCAACACTCCTTGACAATATTATGGCAAATTATTCTCAATGGCACACCGAGAGAACTCCAACTTGTAAGAAGGTTAATTTTGTTGAAGAAATTAATACTTTGAGTGATAAGATGGATGCTTTTATGAAATTGGTTGCTAGTAAAAGTGCTCATGTTGATAATAATGATGTGCCTTTATCTACTTTGATTGAGCAAAATAATGATGCTATTGATGTGAATTTTGTCTCTAGAAATAATTTCAGCAACAATGCTTATAGGGGTAATTTCAATCCTAGATCGTTTCCTGGAAATTCCTGTAATAATTATGGTAATTCCTATGGTAAGAATAATAGGATGCCCTCTGATCTTGAGAATAATATTAAAGAATTTGTTAATTCCCAAAAGATTTTTAATGCCATGGTAGAAGAAAAATTGAATAAAGTTGATGACATGGCTAGGAACATGGATAGAATTGCTCATGATGTGGATACTCTCAAAGTTAAAAAAATCCACCCAAGCATGATATTAATGAGTCTATTAAAGCTATCCATGTCTCCATTAATGAAAGTAAAGAAAGAACCGCTAGGTTGAGAGCGAGGCGAGAATTTCTAGAAAAAGCTATTCCGCCCGGTTTTTATCGTAATCATGATGAAGATATTAAAATGATTGGTGTCAGACCTATTGAATCCTTGTTTAGTAATATAAAACTTGATGAAAAAGGGACTAGAGAGGACTCAACTTTAGCTAGAAGGCGTCCCAATTGTTCGGAGGGTGATGATCTTAATGATAAAAATAATAAAAGTGGGTTTGGAGAGGTCAAAACTTTAAATAGTGATGTGCCCACTACTTTGGATTACAAGGACATTAATTATGATAATTGCTCTTTAGTTGAATGTATTTCCCTATTGCAATCCATGATTAACTCACCCAATGCCTATGAACAAAATAAAGTTTTTACTAAACATATTATGGAAGCTATGATAAAAGCTCATGAAGAAAAGCTAGAGTTGGAAGTTTCAATACCTAGAAAATTATATGATGAATGGGAACCTACTATTAAAGTGAGAATTAAAAATTATGAATGTAATGCTTTATGTGATTTGGGTGCTAGCGTTTCCACTATACCAAAATCTTTATGTGAGGTGCTAGGCCTTACCGATATGGATGAATGTTCCCTTAATTTGCATTTAGCGGATTCCACTATTAAGAAACCTTTGGGTAGAATAAATGATGTGCTTATTATTTCAAATAGAAATTACGTGCCCATTGATTTCATTGTGCTTGATATTGATTGCAATCCGTCTTGTCCCATAATACTTGGTAGACCCTTTCTACGTACCATAGGTGCCATTATTGATATGAAAGAAGGTAATATAAGATTCCAATTTCCATTAAAGAAAGGAATGGAGCACTTCCCTAGAAAGAAAATTAAGCCACCATATGAATCTATTATAAGGGCCACCTATGGAATTCATTTGAAAGATGATAATACTTGAAACTATGCATTACGCCTAGCTAGGGGCGTAAAACAATAGCGCTTGTTGGGAGGCAACCCAATATTTATCTTAAATTTATATTTTATTTTCTGTTTTGTGTGCTCACACAATTATAGCTACTGTTATGGTTGTGTTTTTATCTTTTAATTAGTGTTTGTGCCAAGTAAAGCCTTTGGGATGATTTGGGTGATAGTATTATTGATGCTGTTTGAAAACAGAAACTTTTGCCCCCAGTGCTGGAATTTCTATAATTAGCTGGAACATGATAAATTCTTGAAATTTTTACACAGTATTGGTATACAAATTTTCTACGGTGTCCTAATTTTTCAGATTTTTTGGAGTTACAGAAGTATGACTTTTATTCCGATCATTACAGACTGTTATGTTTTAGACTGATTCTGTTTTCATTGCATAGTTTGCTTGTTTTGATGAATCTATGGATTATATCGGGGGGTATAAATCATGGCGAAGTTAGAATACAGTAGGTATTATGCAATAATAAAATATGAATGGGTTCATAACAGTACCTAAAGGTTATGATTTGCTTGTTATACTAACGGATCTCACGAGGTTTCTGTTGAGTTTTGTGTGCTAAAGTTTTCAAGTTTTGGGTGAGATCGTGATGGATGAAGGAATAAGGAGTGGCAAGACCCTAAGCTTGGGGATGCCCAAGGCACCCCAAGTAAAATTCAAGGAAGACCCAAGCGTCTAAGCTTGGGGATGCCCCGGATGGCATCCCCTCTTTCGTCTACAAACCATCGGTAACTTACTTGGAGCTATATTTTTATTCATCGCATGATATGTGTTTGCCTTGGAGCGTCGTATATTATAGTGGTCTTTGCTTTGTTTGCTTTTAGTTTTCCACAATCATCATTACTGAACACACCTTTTTGAGTGGGACACGCATTGATCGTGATTTGTTAGAATACTCTTTGTGCTAAACTTATATCTTTTGAGCTAGGCAATTGCTCTAGTGCCTCACTTATATATTATATTTTAAAGAAATAGTTGCACTCTCATGCTTCACTTATATCTTTTTGAGAGTCTAATAAATAGCAATGGTAATATGCACGGGTTATGAAATTAGTCCTAATATGATAGGTATTCAAGAAGGATAGAATAAAAACTTTCATGTAGATCACTGAATATGATAAGTTTGATTCCTTGCAATAGTTTTGCGATATTAAGATGGTAATATGTGGGAGGTGCTAGTAGATAATTGTGGTTTAGTAAGAATATTGGTGTTAAGGTTTGTGATTCCCGAAGCATGCATGTATGGTCTGTCGTTATGCTAAGAAGTTGGAGCATGATTTATTCTTGATTGCCTTCCTTTGCGTTGCGGTCGGGGGCGCGCGATGGTTAACACCTACCAACCTCCCCCCTAGAGGCATGCGTAGTAGTACTTTGCTTCGAGGGCTAATAAACTTTCGCAATAAATATGTGAGTTCTTTATGACTAATGTGAGTCCATGGATCATACGCACTCTCACCTTTCCGCAATTTGCTAGCCTCTTCGGTACCGTGCATTGCCCTTTCTCACATTGAGAGTTGGTGCAAACTTCGCCGGTGCATCCAAACCCCGTGATATGATACGCTCTATCACACATAAGCCTCCTTATATCTTCCTCAAAACAGCCACCATACCTACCTATTTTGGCATTTCCATAGCCATTCTGAGATATATTGCCATGCAACTTCCACCGTTCCGTTTTTATATGACACACATCATCATTGTCATATTGCTTTGCATGATCATATAGCTGACATCGTATTTGTGGCTCAGCCACCGTTCATCATTTTCATACATGTTATGCTAGTATCATTGCACATCCTGGTACACTGCCAGAGGCATTCATATAGAGTCATATTTGTTCTAGTATCGAGTTGTAATCTTGAGTTGTAAGTAAATAGAAGTGTGATGATCATCATTATTAGAGCATTGTCCCAGTGAGGTTATAAAAAAATGAGAAAAGAAAAAAAGGCCTAAAAGAGCCCACAAAAAATGAATAAGAGAAAAAGAGAGAAGGGGCAATGTTACTATCCTTTTCCACACTTGTGCTTCAAAGTAGCACCATGTTTTTCATATAGAGAATCTACTATGTTGTCACTTTCATATACTAGTGGGAATTTTTAATTATAGAACTTGGCTTGTATATTCCGATGATGGGCTTCCTCAAATGCCCGAGGTCTTCATGAGCAAGCAAGTTGAATGCACACCCACTTAGTTTTATTTTGAGCTTGCATACACTTATAGCTCCTAGTGCATCCGTTGCATGGCAATCCCTACTCCTCTCATTGACATCAATTGATGGGCATCTCCATAGCCCGTTGATTAGCCGCGTCGATGGGAGACTATCTTCCTTTTTTGACTTCCCCTTATTAATCTCTATCACCATATTCTATTCCACCCATAGTGCCATGTCCATGGCTTACGCTTATGTATTGCGTGGGGGTTGAAAAATCAGAAGTGCGTTAAAAAGTATGAACCAATTGCTAGATTGTCTCCGGGGATTGTACATGATAAATACTTTGTGTTAAGAAGATGGAGCATGACAGGATTATATGATTTTGTAGGGATAACGTTCTTTAGCATTTTTATTCTGAAAGACATGATTGTTTGTTAGTATGCCTGAGTATTGATGTCTTTATATCAAATTATAGACTATTGCTTTGAATCATTCGGATCTCAATATTCATACCTTGGAAGAAGAATTACATGATGAACATGTTAGGTAGCATTCCACATCAAAAAATCTATTTTTATGATCTACCTACTCGAGGACGAGCAGGAATTAAGCTTGGGGATGCTTGATACGTCTCCAACGTATCTATAATTTTTATTGTTACATGCTATTATAATATCAATCTTGGATGTTTTATATGCAATTATATGCCATTATATATCATTTTTTGGGACTAACCAATTAACTCAGTGCCCAGTGCCAGTTGCTGTTTTTTTTGCTTATTTTTCGCTTTTTAGAAAATTAATATCAAACGGAGTCCAAACGAGAAAAAAAACTTTGGATTAATTTTTTTGGAACAGAAGAGACCCTGGAAGGTTCGGGAGAAGACCAGACGAGCCATGAGGGAGCGACAAGCTCGGGAGGCGCGCCCCCAGGCTTGTGGGTCCCTCGTGGCACTACTTGACCTAATTCCGCTCCTATAAATTCACAAATATTCCCAATATACCAGGGGGAGCCTTGAAACACTTTGTCCGCCGCCGCAAGTCTCTGTTCTTCCGCGATCCCCTCTGGGGCCTTCCCGGTGATCTGCTAGAGGGGGAATCGATCACGGAGGGCTTCTTCATCAACATTGCTGCCCTTCCGATGATGCGTGAGTAGTTTACCACATACCTACGGGTCCATAGCTAGTAGCTAGATGGCTTCTTCTCTCTCTTTGATCTTCAATACCATGTTCTCCTCGATCTTCTTGGAGTTCTATCTGATGTAATCTTCTTTTGCGGTGTGTTTGTTGGGATCCGATGAATTGTGGGTTTATGATCAGATTATTCATGAGATATATTTGAGTCTTCTCTTAACTCTTTTATGCATGATTGTTATAGCTTTGTATTTCTCTCCGATCTATCCGTTTGGTTTGGCCAACTAGATTGATTTATCTTGCAATGGGAGAGGTGCTTTGTGATGGGTTCAATCTTGCGGTGTCCTCACCCAGTGACAGAAGGGGTAGCGAGGCACGTATTTGTATTGTTGCCATTAAGGATAAAACGATGGGTGGAGTAATAGTAGTAGATGCAGGCAGGAGTCGGTCTACTTGTCTCGGACGTGATGCCTATATACATGATCATTGCCATGAATCCGTCATAACTATGCGCTTTTCTATCAATTGCCCAATAGTAATTTGTTCACCCACCGTATGCTATGTGTTCGAGAGAGAAGCCTCTAATGAAAACTATGGCCCCTGGTCATTCATCTATCATATAGAAAAACTAAAAATACCTCACTGAGTTTTATTTCCTTTATTTTCATTTTGCAATTTACTTATCTATTTATCACTATCAGAATTAATCCTTGCAAGTAACCGCCGAGAGGATTGACAACCCTCTTGTTCGCGTTGGGTGCAAGTATTTGTTTGCATGTGTGTAGGTGCTGCTAAAGAGGTTCTGTGTGGTTCTCCTACTGGATTGATTACCTTGGTTCTTAACTGAGGGAAATACTTATCTCTACTATACTACTTCATCCTCTCCTCTTCGAGGAAATCCCAACGTAGCTCACAAGTAGCAAGGCACCTCTTCGCGTGATTCCAACGCTGAAAATTCTAATATATTCGGAAACCCCCGAAAGTTAACCTAGATGAGTTTTTCCACCGCCGCAAGCCTCTGTTCCGAAGTGATCCCATCTGGAGCTCCATTCTGGCACCCTGCCGGCGGGGGGAGTCATCACCAAAGGCCATCTTCATCATCCCCGCTGCTTCCATGATGAGGCGGGAGTAGGTCACCCTCGGGGCTGAGGGTATGTACCAGTAGCTATGTTTGATCTCTCTCTCTCTCGTGTTCTTGATTTGGCACGATCTTGATGTACCGCGAGCTTTGTTAATATAGTTGGATCATATGGTGTTTCTTCCCTCTCTATCTTTTTTGTGATGAATTGAGTCTTTCCCTTTGAGGTTTCGTTATTGTCGGATTGAATACTTTGGATTTGAGAACACTTGATGTATGTCTTGCATGTGGATACCCGTGGTGACAATGGGGCATTCTATTGAGTCACTTGATGTATATTTTGGTAATCAACTCGCGGATTCCTGTGACCTTGGGGTAATCTAGGCATAGGGGTTGATGCACGTTTTCATCCTTCTTTCTCCGATAGAAACTTTGGGGTACTCTTTGAAGTTCTTTGTGTGGATTGAATATTATGAATCTGAAGTTATTTGATGCATATCGAATAATCAACTCACGGATACTTGTGGTGACATTGGAGTATCTAGGTGACATTAGAGTTGGTTGATGCGTATCATATGGTGTTATTTTAGTACGGACTCTAGGGCTGTTTGTGACACTTATAGGGATGGCTCAATAAATTGATCGAAAATGATAACTTTGAGGTGGTTTCATGCCCTACAACAATTTCTTCTTATGTTCTCCGTTATAGATAGGGCTTTGGAGTGATTCTTTGTCGCACATTGAGAGATTGTTATATGATTCAATTATGTTAGCATTGTTGAGAGATTGCACTAGTGAAAGTATGAACCCTAGGCCTTGTTTCTAAGGATTGCAATACAGTTTGTGCTCACTTTTGTCACTTGTTACCTTGCTATTTTTATTTATTCAGATTATAAAACCTATTTCTACTATTCGTACTGCACTTGTATCACCATCTCTTCGCCGAACTAGTGCACCTATACAATTTACCATTATATTGGGTGTGTTGGGGACACAAGGGATTCTTTGTATTTGATTGCAGGGTTGTTTGAGAGAGACCATCTTCATCATACACCTCCCACGGATTGATAAACCATAGGTCATCCACTTGAGGGAAATTTGCTACTATCCTACAAAACTCTGCGCTTGGAGGCCCAACAGAGTCTACAAGAATAAAGTTGCGTAGTAGACATCAATGATTATCACACTTTTATTTACTTACAACTCGATATTACAACTCGATAAATGAAACAATATGACTTTATATGAATGCCTCTGGCAGTGTACCAGGATGTCTAATGATCTAGCATAACATGTATAACAATGATGAATAGTGGCTTTGCCACAATCATCATGGCAGCTATATATGATCATGCAAATCAATATGATGATGAACACACAAGTCATGTGACGGAACGGTGGAAGTTGCATGGCAATATATCTCAGAATGGCTATGAAAATGCCATAATAGGTAGGTATGGTGGCTGTTTTGAGGAAGGTATAAGGGGTTTATGTGTGAAAGAGCGTATCATATCACGGGGTTAGGATGCACCGGCGAAGTTTGCACCAACTCTCGAGGTGAGAATGGGTAATGCACGGTATCAAAGAGGCTAGCAAATTGCAGAAAAGATAGGAGTGCATATAATCCATGGACTCACATTAGTCATAAATAACTCACATACTTATTGTAAAGCCTATTAGCCCTCAAAAAAAAGTACTACTTGCATGCCCCTAGGGAGGAGGTTGGTAGGAGTTAACCATCGCGTGCCCCCGGTTATAACAACACAAAGGATTTCATTTTAGACATAAAAATGCTCAAACCTCCCCACCATGCCATGACCAACACTTAGATGAGAAGTTAATAACAAGCTATACTAATATTTCTACTAACCAATGATCATGAACCAATATCCTTTCATTTATGACATCAATATTACTAAACCATACATTTCATATTTAGTGATCTACATGAAAGTTTTTATTATACCCCCATTGGATACCTATCCTTCTCGGACTAGTCTTATAACACGTGCATATTGCCATTACTATTTAAGTGAAGCATGAGAGTGCAATTATTTCTGCAAAATATAACCGCCACTGTGCTCTAAAAGATATAAGTGAAGCACTAGAGCAACTTCCTAGCTCAAAAGATATAAGTGAAGCACATAGAGTATTCTAACAAATCATGATAAATGTGTGTCCTCCTCAATAGGTGTGTCCAGCAAACAATGATTGTGGCAAACTAAAAAGCAAACAAAGAAAAGAAAACTATGGCACAAGACGCTCCAAGTAAAACTCATATCATGTGATGAATAAAAATATAGCTCCAAGTGAGTTACCGATAGATCGTAGATGTGACGCCCCCGACTCGACCGTGCACTAATCATACACGCAAACATGGACGATCAAGCCCAGAGACTTGCGGGAAGATATTACAACACAACTTTAGACACAAATTCAAACATAAAGCTTTATATTACAAGCCAGGGGTCACGAAGACCCGAATACATAAGTCAGCGAAAGCAACAATATCTGGGTACAGACATAATTAGACAAGTTTAGCTTAAGAAGGCTAGCAAAACAACAACATCTAGATCGAAAAGGCGCAGGCCTCCTGCCTGGGAGCCTCCTATCTACTCCTGGTCGTCGGTCTCCACGTAGTAGTAGGCTCAGTCGGGGTAGTAGTAGTCATCGGCTGGCTCCGGGGCTCCGTCATCTGATTGCAGCAACTGGGTAGGGGGGAAAAGGTAGCAAAGCAACCATGAGTACTCATCCAAAGTACTCGCAAGACTTACATCAGATCTATGCTAAGTATGCATCAGTATAAAAGGGATGGGGCTGTATCTGTGGACTATACTGTAGAATGCCAGAGAAGAGGGGAAAAGCCTAGCCTATCAAATACTAGCATCTTGCAGCATCAGAAGAGTACAGGTAACAATAGTAATAGTAACAAGAATATAGTAACTATGGCCAGAGATCCTTCCTCGACTCCCTGCGAGAAAGCGATCCCGGAGCTATCATATTAGTTTGGTGTAACAAGTATCCAGTTCTAGTTCTAGTAGATCGGGATACAACTCCGAGCGTCCGTTACCGTGGACACGGCTATTCGAATAGATTTACGTCCCTGCAGGGGAGCACCAACTTACCCAACATGCTCAATTAACTCCGGCCGGACACACTTTTCCGAGTCATGCCCGGCCTCGGCTGATCGACACGCCGTAGTCCTACCTAGGCTCAACAGAGAGGCCAGCACGCCGGTCTAAATCCTAAGTGCGAAGGGGTCATGGGCAATCGTCCTTTGCACTCTTGCGCGTTGTGAACGCGGCTGGGACCAAACCTAGCCCCTGTATCCACACGCAGGCGTTCCAGTTCACTCGGGCGCGCGCTGCACAACTGCTAATGTCTAAAGAGCTTTCGGGAGAAGCGTACGACGCCAAGTGCCCATAACTTATCCCGCGTGGTGGTTAGTGCAAAAAGGCCAGAGGCCTACTCAGATCACATATCCAAACCCGCTAGTGTATTGGGAGCTCGCGGAGATGATCCGTGATCCTGTCGCCCCGTCTCGCGGACTTACAACAAGGGCCAGGCCCATCCCTCTCTAGGGCGGTCTGCGTGCCCGATCGTGCCGCCTCAATAAATCTCACGGGTACCCTTATGGTCAACCCGACTTCATCAAAGGACTGTGGTAATAGTCAAGGTAACAGTGTGTCCATAACATCAAGGGAATCTGAGGAATCACCCTCGATAGATTCTTACTCGATGTAAAATGTCAAGGTGAACTTGGAGGAATCACCCTCGATGGGTTCACGCTTGACGTGCTGCACGACAGGGTCATCATCGGGAGTGGTGAGCGAGGAATCACCCTCTGTGAACCACAACTGATGTGCTACACTACAGAGATATCATCGCAAGTGAGATACGAGGCACCACCCTCGGCACTCGATAGTAGCTCTGGAGAGTCGTACAACTAAGGGGGGTGCTGGTGGTGTGTTGGTCTCTGTACTTCGATCACGTTGATCGAATCAACCGGTAGTAAGGCATGGCAACACAGACAAGGGTGTGGGTCCACTGATGGATCACTAACCAGCCTATACTAAGCATATAGGACAATAGGTAAGGTATCAACAGCAGGATACAAAATTAGGCTATGCATCAGAATAGGAGCTATCGAATAACAGTAGCAAAATCTAATGCAAGCACGAGAGAGAAAGATTGGGCGATATAGGAATGATCAAGGGGGTTTTGCTTGCCTGGAAGCTCTGCGGCAAGTGGCTAGACGTCGGGAGTGTAGTCGTACTCGGGAGTAGCTTCGGTCTTGGGGTCTACCAGAGAGAAGGGGGGAAGAAACAGTAAATACAAAGCAAACAAATGTATCACAATGCATGACATGGCAATATGCTATGCTAGGGGTGACCTAATGCAGTGCTAAACACTATAGACGGAGCGGGAAAATATCCGGGAATATTTTCCCGGCTCCAGGCAATTATTGGTCAGACGATCCGGAGGGGAAGGTTCCATGTTTGCAGTGTTGGGGGCATGTGACAGGTATGTGGATGACATATTCGGATTCGTCTAATTTTTCTGATCATTTTTCATATATAAATTATTTTCATCTGAGCTACGGTTTATTTTATATGATTTTTCAAAGTTTTATTGGATTTCTGGAATTACTGGATTAAATTTAATTCGAAAACAAACAGTAAAATACTGGGTGCTCCTGGTGCAATGCACCCAGAAGGGCACCAGAGACTGACAGCGCGGCCCAGTTGACTAGGTCAACTGCCCAGTCAGCAGAGGCTGACTGGTGGGCCCGGGGGCTGAGTCAGCAGGTCAACACTAACTAGTTGACCAGTCAACTGGGTCAGCGGGACCCACTGGCAGCGACCCAGGGAGGCCCCGTACCTGCGCCATGTCGGACCACCGGCGTTTAAACGCCGGCGACCTCATTTCGCGGCGG
The DNA here is from genome assembly GCA_039707655.1 of Elymus sibiricus. NCBI lineage: Eukaryota > Viridiplantae > Streptophyta > Magnoliopsida > Poales > Poaceae > Elymus > Elymus sibiricus. The sequence continues at coordinate 68,571,320 of CM077674.1, read as the reverse complement.
AGGGACTCGGGTCGGCATCAGATTTTGCCTACAGGCACCATTTGGAGCGCGCGACGGCGCATTCGAACGGGAGTTCAACACCGCGTCGTTTGGTGGCGGTGGCGCGGCAGGAGGTGGTCCATAGCGACGGCGGCGACTTTGCCCGCGGCGGCCGGAGCTCGGGTGCGCATGGGATTGATGTTGCGGCTCGCATTTGAGCGAAAGAAACGATCAACGGGGCTCTACCCAGGCATGCGAGGACGTTGGACACACAGGCGCAACCGTTTGGTCACCGGAGCACGGCCGGCGACAAGCTCGAGCGGCGACGCATTCGGCCATAGGGGGGAAAGCTAGCTAGGGCTTGCAATCGACGGCGAGGAGAGAGAGGAAAGGAAGAGGAGCTCACAGTGAGCTTGGAGGTGTGCTCCGTGGGCTCGGGGAGGGCTCGGAGCAGACGTAATGGCGGCGGCAATCTCCGGTAGCCGAAGAAGAAGACGAGGACGAAGCGGTCGATGTAGTGGCTCCCAGCTCCAATAGGCGGCACCGGTCGGCGTAGTGGAGCACGGCGGAGCCGAGGGACACAACGGCGAGGTCAGGAGAGGCAGGTGGCTACGCGGGCGGCGAGGGGTTGGCGACGGCAGGAGCGGCCATGGCGGTAGGACGAGGAAGCAGCGCGAGGGGTGGGGGATAAGGACCTGGCCGTGTCCTGAGGAGCGGCGGTGTCGTTCTTATCCTCTCCACGGCGCTGTAGCGGCGCGAGGAGGCTGGCTGGCTCTGTGGCGACGGCGTCCGGCGTCGGTCACGCGCGCGCGGTGCTGACACGGGGAGGAGAGAGGAGGGACACGACGGGGGAGCAGGCTGGGCTGGCTAGGCCAGGCACTGTGCACTAAGGCCCAGTGCACAGTGGCCTTTCCCTTTTTCTTTCTATTCCTTTTTCTATTTCTTTTTCCAGCAGCTACTTTGCCTTTTATTTAGCCACCAAATGACTTTTGTAAAATATGGGGCTTTGCCACATAAATACTATGCATTATTTGGCACTGCCACAAAAAGTTTGGGAAAAGTTTGAATTGATTTGAAATTTTCATAAATGAAAAAGCCTTTAAATATGCTGATTTGGCACTGTTTTAATTGCTATAGCCCATTTTAGGAAAAGAGTGATGTTGTTTTCCTTAACAAATAACTGTTATGGAATATTTGCTAAATGATGGACTATTTTGCAATCATGTTGGTGCAACTTTAAATTTCACTTGCAATTCGAATTGAATTCAGTGATGGAGTTTGAAATGAGATATGAATCCACAGTGATCAAGCATTGCAAAGCTAGGTGACTTAGCATAATCATGGATGATCACTGTAGCATATTACAAAAGGGTGTTACAATTCTCCTCCTCTAAAGGAAATTCTCGTCCCGAGAATTAAGAGGTAGAAGGGAAAAGATCAGGGTATTCTTCACGAAGGCGATCCTTGCGTTCCCAAGTGGCTTCATCTTCAGTATGATTTGACCACTGCACATTAAGGAACTTGATTGCCTTCTGACGGGTTCGACGTTTAGCTTGATGAAGAATGCGGATCGGATGCTCTTTATAAGAGAGATCATCTTGCAATTCAAGCATTTCATGACCCACTGCACGGTATGGATCCTTGAAGCAACGACGAAGTTGCGACACATGGAAGACATCGTGGATGTGAGAGAACTGCGGTGGCAATTCCAATCTATAAGCCACATATCCACGTCTGGCGAGAATGTGGAAAGGACCAATGTAGCGAGGAGCTAACTTGCCCTTGATTCCAAAGCGATGAGTGCCCTTCATAGGAGTGACACGGAGATAAGCTTGTTCACCAGGTTGATAGATCGATCCCCAATGTTTACGGTCATAGCTGCTCTCCTGGCGAGACTGGGCCGCCTTGAGATTTTCCCGGACAATACGGACTTGCTCTTCAGCTTGTTGGATAATATATTGACCAATGAGTAGCCGTTCCCCAGTATATGACCAATTTAGAGGGGTTCCGCACTTACGTCCATATAATACCTCGAAGGGTGCCATCTTCAAGCTAGCTTGATAGCTGTTGTTGTATGAAAATTTAGCATACGGGAGAGATTCTTCCCACCTCTTGCCAAATGAGATGACACAAGCACGTAGCATATCTTCAAGCACTTGATTAACTCGTTCAACTTGACCTTGGGACTGGGGGTGATAAGCTGTGCTCCAGGTTATATGAGTCCCCATAGCTTCTTGGAAACTTTCCCAGAACTTGGAGGTGAAGAGGCCGCCACGGTCTGAACTGATCTCCTTCGGAATACCGTGGAGTGTCACAATTCTAGAGATATACAAGTCTGCTAACTGACTAGCAGTGATCGTCTCCTTGAATGGCAGAAAGTTTGTAACTTTGGAGAATTGGTCGACGATGACAAGAATAGCATCATGACCCTTTTGTGATTTGGGAAGGCCAGTGATGAGATCCATTTGAACCTTATCCCATTTCCATTTAGGGATAGGAAGCAGTTGCAGAAGTCCAGCAGGTTTTTGATGTTCTGCTTTGACGCGACGGCAAACGTCACATTCAGCAACGTATTGAGCAATGTCTTGCTTCATATTAGACCACCAGTATCTCTGACGAATGTCTTGGTACATCTTGGTACTACCCGAATGAATAGACAGAGGTGTGGCATGTGCTTCTTTCATAACTTTCCCTGTCATATCGTCGAACCGGGGTACCACAAGGCGATCTTTGAAGAACAAAGCTCCATCCTTATCAAGCGAGAAATCTGAGGCCTTACCAGAGGCAAGATCACTCTTAATATGGTCAACTTCAGTGTCATTTCTCTGCGCAGTCTTGATAGATTGCTCGAGAGTTGGTTCCATGACAAGGGTATTGAGAGAACCCTGTGGAACAATATGGAGGTTCATTTTGTGAAGTTCTTCATAAAGAAGGGGTTGAGCTTGCTGAACCATGAGGTTGTTGCAATAAGACTTGCAACTCAAAGCATCGGCCATAATATTAGCCTTACCAGGGGTATATGAAATACCGCAGTCATAGTCTGTAACTGCCTCCATCCATCTTTGTTGACGGAGATTCAAGTCTGGCTGAGTAAATAGATATTTCAGACTTTGATGATCTGTGTAGATCTTGCAACGATTACCGAGAAGGTAATGTCGCCACAACTTCAGTGCATATATAACTGTAGCAAGTTCGAGATCATGAACTGGGTAGTTCTCTTCATGAGGACGCAACTGTCGAGAGGCATAAGCAATCACTTTGCGCTCTTGCATTATGACACAGCCTAATCCTTGACGGGATGCGTCACAGTAAATCACGAAGTCCTTGCGAGAATCTGGAGGGGCAAGCACTGGTGCAGATGTCAACTTATCTTTGAGTGTCTGGAAACTTTCCTGGCATTTTTCTGTCCACTCAAACTTAATGCCCTTGTGAAGCAAATCAGTCAAAGGCTTGGCAATCTTGGAGAAGTTCTCGACAAAACGGCGGCAATAGCTGGCAAGTCCAAGAAAACACCTGACTTGCTTAACAATCTTCGGGGGAGTCCAGTCAAGAATAGCCTGAACTCGCTCTGGGTTGACAGCAATACCATCCTTGGAAATCACATGACCAAGATAGGTCACTTCGGATAACCAGAATTCACACTTGGAATATTTGGCATATAGCTGAAGCTCTCGAAGCTTTTCCAGTACAAGACAAAGATATTCAGCATGTTCTTCTTTATTCTTGGAATACACAAGGATATCATCCAGACAAACCACGACGAACTTGTCGAGGTATTCCATGAAGATATAATTCAGCAATCGAGGGAACGTTGCCGGAGCATTGGTTAAGCCGAAAGACATGACGGTGTACTCATAAGAACCATAGTGAGTAACGAAGGCTGTATTCGGAATATCCTCTTCACGGACTCGGATCTGGTGGTAACCCAACCTCGGATCGAGTTTAGAGAATACTGAGGAACCAGTAAGTTGATCATACGGATCGTTGATCCGAGGAAGCGGATACTTGTTCTGAATTGTTGCCTGGTTGATAGGTCGGTAATCTTGGACCAACCGATTCGTACCATCCTTCTTCTTAACAAAGAGAGAAGGTGCTCCCCAAGCAGAGGAACTTGGACAAATGAAACCCTTGCGAAGTGATTTGTCAATTTCCTCCTTAAGTTCAAGGAGTTCAAAGATGTCAAATGATAGTGTGTGAATGATGTATCAGACAAATAATGAAATAATTGCAGATAATCCAGCTCTCTGGGTGGATGTGATCACGAGAACCTAATGTTAGAGTTAGTAAAATCTTTAATCCGAATAGAAGACAGATTAAAGTCCCATAGTAAAGAAGAGGAATAAAAGATCCTAATCCCATCCATTGGCGATGTGGGCCCGTAAGCCACACAACAATGTTAGTAAAATAGTTTTTCAAAGACTAGACTCAACTTCAGCCAAGGAGTTGGAAAGGGGCTTCCTACAGGCAGACGGCTCTGATACCAACTTGTGATGCCCTGACTCGACCATGCACTAATCATACACGCAAACATGCACGATCAAGCCCAGAGACTCACGGGAAGATATCACAACACAACTCTAGACACAAATTCAAACATAAAGCTTTATATTACAAGCCAGGGGTCACAAAGACCCGAATACATAAGTCAGCGAAAGCAACAATATCTGGGTACAGACATAATTAGATAAGTTTGCCTTAAGAAGGCTAGCAAAATAACGACATCTTGATCGAAAAGGTGCAGGCCTCCTGCCTGGGAGCCTCCTATATACTCCTAGTCGTCGGTCTCCACGTAGTAGTAGGCTCTGTCGGGGTAGTAGTAGTCATCGGCGGGATCGGCTGGCTCCGGGGCTCTGTCATCTGATCGCAGCAACCGGGTAGGGGGAAAAGGTAGCAAAGCAACCGTGAGTACTCATCCAAAGTACTCGCAAGACTTACATCAGATCTATGCTAAGTATGCATTAGTATCAAAGGGAAGGAGCTGTATCTGTGGACTATACTGCAGAATGCCAGAGAAGAGGGAAAAAGCCTAGCCTATCAAAGACTAGCATTTTCCAGCATTAGAAGAATACAGCGAACAATAGTAATAGTAACATGAATATAGTAACCATGCCTAGAGATCCTTCCTCGACTCCCTGCGAGAAAGCGATCCCGGAGCTATCATATTAGTTTGGTGTAACAAGTATCCAGTTCTAGTTGTAGTAGATCGGGATACAACTCTGAGCGTCCGTTACCGTGGACACGGCTATTCGAATAGATTTACTTCCCTGCAGGGGTGCACCAACCTACCCAACACGCTTGATTAACTCCGGCCGGACACACTTTTCCGGGTCATGCCCGGCCTCGGTTGCTCGACAAGCCGTAGTCCTACCTAGGCTCAACAGAGAAGCCAGCACGCCGGTCTAAATCCTAAGTGTGAAGGGGTCATGGGCCAATCGTCCTTTGCACTCCTGCGCGTTGCGAACGCGGCCGGGACCAAACCTAGCCCATGTATACACACATAGGCGTTCCAGTTCACCCAGGCACACGCCACACAACTGCTGACGTCTGAAGAGCTTTCGGGAGAATCGTACGACGCCGAGTGCCCATAACTTATCCCGCATGGTGGTTAGTGCGAAAAAGGCCAGAGGCCTACTCAGGTCACATATCCAAACCCGTTAGTGTATTGGGAGCTCATGGAGATGATCAGTGATCCTGTCGCCCCGTCTCGCGGACTTACGACAAGGGCCAGGCCCATCCCTCTCTAGGGCGGTCTGCCTGCCCGGTCGTGCCGCCTCAATAAATCTCGCGGGTACCCTTATAGTCAACCTGACTTCATCAAAGGACTATGGTAATAGTCAAGGTAACAGTGTGTCCATAACATCAAGGGAATCTGAGGAATCACCCTCGATAGATTCTTACTCGATGTAAAATGTCAAGGTGAACTTGGAGGAATCACCCTCGATGGGTTCACGCTTGAGGTGCTACATGACAGGGTCATCATCCAGAGTGGTGAGCGAGGAATCACCCTCTGTAAACCACAACTAATGTGCTACACTACAGAGATATCATCGGAAGTGAGATACGAGGCATCACCCTCGGCACTCGATAGTAGCTCTGTAGAGTCGTACAACTAAGGGGGGTGCCGGTGGTGTGTTGGTCTCTTTACTTCAATCACATTGATCGAATCAACCGATAGTAAGGCATGGCAACACGGACAAGGGTGTGGAGCCACTGATGGATCACTAACCAGCCTATACTAAGCATATAGGACAGCAGGTAAGGTATCAACAGCAGGATACAAAATCAGGCTATGCATCAGAATAGGAGCTACCGAATAACAGTAGCAAAATCTAATGCAAGCTCGAGAGAGAAAGAATGGGCGATATAGCAATGATCAAGGGGGTTTTGCTTGCCTGGAAGCTCTGCGGCAAGTGGCTGGACGTCGGGAGTGTAGTCATACTCGGGAGCAGCGTCCGTCTCGAGGTCTACCGAAGAGAAGAGGGGGAAGAAACAGTAAATACAAAGCAAACAAATGCATCACAATGCATTACATGGCAATATGCTATGCTAGGGGTGACCTAATGCAGTGCTAAACGTTATAGACGGAGCGGGAAAATATCCGGGAATATTTTCCCGGCTCCAGGCAATTATCGGTCAGATGGTCCGGAGGGGAAGGTTCCATGTTTGCAGTGTTGGGGGCATATGACAGGTATGTGGATGACATATTCGGATTTGTCTTATTTTTCTGATCATTTTTCATATATAAATTATTTTCATCTGAGCTACGGTTTATTTTATATGATTTTTCAAAGTTTTATTGAATTTATGGAATTACTGGATTAAATTTAATTCGAAAACAAACAGTAAAATACTGGGTGCACCCGGTGCAATGCACCCAGAAGGGCACCAGAGACTGACAGCGGGGCCCGGTTGACTGGGTCAACTGCCCAGTCAGCAGAGGCTGACTGGTGGGCCCGGGGGCTGAGTCAGCAGGTCAACGCTGACCAGTTGACCAGTCAACTGGGTCAGCGGGGCCCACTGGCAGCGACCCAGGAAGGCCCCATAGCTGCGCCACATCGGACCACCGGCGTTTAAACGCCGGCGACCTCATTTCACGGCGGAGGGCCTCGGGTCGGCGTCGGATTTTGCCTACAGGGAACCATTTGGAGCGCGCGACGGCGCGCGTTCAACGCCGCGTCATTTGGTGGCGGTGGCGTGGCCAGAGGTGCTCCGTAGCGACGGCGGCGACCTTGCCCGCGGTGGCCGGAGCTCGGGTGCACACGGGATCGATGCTGCGGCTCGCATTTGAGCGAAAGAAACGGCCAACGGGTCTCTACGCAGGCGTGCGAGGATGTTGGACACACAGGCGCGACCGTTTGGTCACCGGAGCACGGCCGACGACAAGCCCGAGCGGCGACGCTTTCGGCCATAGGGGGAAAGCTAGCTAGAGCTCGCAATCGACGGCGAGGAGAGAGAGGAAAGGTAGAGGAGCTCACAGTGAGCCTGCAGGTGTGCTCAGTGAGCTCGGGGAGGGCTCGGAGCAGATGTAACGGCGGCGATGATCTCCGGTAGCCGAAGAAGAAGACGAGGATGAAGCGGTCGATGTAGTGGCTCCCAGCTCCAACAGGCGGCACCGGCCGGCGCAGTGGAGCACGGCGGAGCCGAGGGACACAACAGCGAGGTGAGGAGAGGCAGGTGGCTACGCGGGCGGCGAGGGGTTGACGACGGCAGGAGCAGCCATGGCGGGAGGAGGAGGAAGCAGCACGAGGGGTGTGGGATAAGGACCTGCCCGTGTCCCGAGGAGCGGCGGTGGCGTTCTTATCCTCTCCACGGCGCTGTAGTGGCGCGAGGAGGCGGGCTGGATCGGTGGTGACGGCGTCCGGCGTCGGTCGCGCGCGCGGTGCTGACACGAGCAGGAGAGAGGAGGGAGACGACAGGGGAGCAGGCTGAGCCGGCTGGGCCAGGCACTGTGCACTAAGGCCCAGTGCACAGTGGCCTTTCCTTTTTTCTTTCTATTCCTTTTTTTGTTTCTTTTTCCATCAGCTATTTTGCCTTTTATTTAGCCACCAAATGACTTTTGTAAAATATGGGACTTTTCCACATAAATACTATGCATTATTGGGCACTGCCACAAAAAGTTTGGGAAAAGTTTGAATTGATTTGAATTTTTCATAAATGAAAAAGCCTTTAAATATGCTGATTTGGCACTGTTTTAATTGCTATAGCCCATTTTAGCAAAAGAGTGATGTTGTTTTCCTTAACAAATAATTGTTATGGAATATTTGCTAAATGATGGACTATTTTGCAATCATGTTGGTGCAACTTTAAATTTCACTTGCAATTTGAATTGAATTCAGTGATGGAGTTTGAAATGAGATATGAATCCACAGTGATCAAGCATTGCAAAGCTAGGTGACTTAGCATAATCATGGAGGATCGATGTAGCATATTACAAAGGGGTGTTACAGTAGACGAAAGAGGGGATGCCTTCCGGGGCATCCCCAAGCTTACACGCTTGGGTCTTCCTTGAATATTACCTTGGGGTGCCTTGGGAATCCACAAGCTAGGGTCTTGCCACTCCTTATTCCTTCATCCATCATGATCTCACCCAAAACTTGAAAACTTCAGCACACAATACTCAATAGAAACCATGTGAGATCCGTTAGTATAATAAATATATCATAAACTTTCGGTACTGTTATAAACTCATTCATAATTTATTCTTGCATAATACCTACTGTATTCTAACTTATTCATGACTTATACCCCCCAATATAATCCATAGCATCATCAAAACCAGTAAACTATGCAATAAAAACAGAATCTGTCTAAAACAGAGCAGTCTGTAATGATCTGAATAAAAATCATACTTATGTAACTCCAAAATTTCTGAAAAATAGGACAACGTAAACAATTTGTGTAAAAATACTGTTTAAAAATTTCAGGAATTTATCACGTTCCAGAAATTTATAGAAATTCTAACACTGGACGCAAAAGTTTCTGTTTTCAAACAGCATCAAGCATACTATCATCTAAATCATCCCAAAGGCTTTACTTGGCACAAACACTAATTAAACGATAAAAACACAATCATTACAGTAGCTATAATTGTGTGAGCACACAAAACAGAAAATAAAAAGCAAAATTAAGATAAATATTGGGTTGCCTCCCAACAAGCGCTATTGTTTTATGCCCCTAGCTAGGTGTAATGCATAATTTCAAGTATTGTCATTCTTAGCTTTCACCATCCTAGATGGACTTTTCTCCACACCCGGAGGTTCCTTACGCTTCCCACCAATTTCGGAGGAAGAAGCAATTTTATTATCTAAGGTATCAAGCCTTTTATTGCAAACAGTAAGAAGGGAATTTCATGCGATTGAGGTTTGAAGGGATTTAAGGGGTTCACTAGACTTTTGCAACTCAACCAATTTTTTCTGTATATCCCCTAGTTTTTCTAAGATTTGAATCCCTTATTGAGTATAATTAAATCCTTTTTGTGGGGGTGGTATTCCTACTATCCCTTCTATTATTTCATTAGCAGTATTAGCATCACTTTCGATAAAATTCTCTTTAGTAGCAAAATCCAAAAGTTGTCTATTAGCCATAGTAAGCACCACATAAAAGTTTTGGAGTAAGATCTTTATATCACCCCATATAGTAGCAATGCGATAAGATTCCATTATTCTAAACCACTCATCTTTCAAGTTCTCGCCCTATTTCTGCTTGAAGTAAAGAACCTCAAAATCAGGGAAGAGCGGAGGAACGGTAATGCTAGACATAGTGACAAAGCAAGCAAACAAGCAAGCTAGCAAAGTAAAATATTTTTGTATTTTTTTGTTTTTTAGAGAAGTGTAGGGAGATTAAAAAGAGAGGCAAATAAAAAGAGAGCAAGTAGATAATAGTTTGAGTGTAGGTACTTGTAGTGATTTGATGATATCTCCCCGGCAACGGCGCCAAAAATTCCTTCTGCTACTTGTGAGCTGCGTTGGGTTTTTCCCCGAAGAGGAAGGGATTTAGCAGTACAGTAGAGATAAATATTTCCCAGTGAGAACTAAGGTTTATCGAACCAAAAGGGGAATCACGCAAACCCTAGTGAACAGCACCTGCACACACACAAGCAAATACTTGCACCCAACGCGGGCAAGAGGGTCGTCACTCCCCTTGATCTCGTTATTTGCAAGGATTAAATCTTGTATAGGTAGATGGATAAATTGCAAAACAAAATAAAAGATAAATAAATTCAGCGAGGAATTTTTTGTTTTTATATTATGATTAAGGTAGACCTGGGGGCCATAGTTTTCACTAGAGGCTTCCCTCTCGAACACATAGCATACGGTGGGTAAACAAATTACTGTTGGGCAATTGATAGAAAAGCGCATAGTTATGACGGATTCATGGCAATGATCATGTATATAGGCATCACGTCCGAGACAAGTAGACCACCTCCTGCCTGCATCTACTACTATTACTCCACCAATCGACTGCTATCTAGCATGCATCTATGGTATTAAGTTCATGACAAACAGAGCAATGCCTTAAGCAAGATGACACGATGTAGACAAAGTAAACTCAATCAATATGAATAAACCCCATCATTTTATCCTTAGTAGCAACAATACAATACGTGCCTAATCCCCTTCTGTCACTGGGTAAGGACACCGCAAGATTGAACCCACTACAAAGCACCTCTCCCACTGAAGAAAAATCAATCTAGTTGGCCAAACCAAACGGATAGATCATAGAGAAATACAAAGCTATAACAATCATGCATAATAAAGTTTAGAGGAGACTCAATTACTTTCAATGAATAATCTGATCATAAACCCACAATTCATTGGATCCCAACAAACACACCACAAAAGAAGATTACATCGAATAGAACTCTAAGAAGATCGAGGAGAACATGGTATTGAAGATCAAAGAGAAAGAAGAAGCCATCTAGCTACTAGCTATGGACCCGTAGGTCTGTGGTGAACTACTCACACATCATTGTAAGGGCAGCAAGGTTGATGTAGAAGACCTCCGTGATCGATCCCCCCTCCGGCAAAGTACCGGAAAAGGCCTCCAGATGGGATCGCGGAAGAACAGAGACTTGCGGTGGCGGAAAAGTTTCTTCGGGTGCCTCTCTGATGGTTTGGGAATATTTGGGAATTTATAGAAGTGGAATTAGGTCAAACGGAGCTGCGTGGGACCCACAAGCTCAGGAGGCATGCCCTAGCCCCAGGGCGCGCCCTGTGAGCTTGTGGCTCTCTCGTATCTCCTCTGGCCTCCTCCCGAAGCTTCGTGGGTACCTTCTGGTCTAGAAAAAATATTTTAAAGATTTTATTCCATTTGGACTTCGTTTGATATTGACTTTCTGAAAAGTAAAAAAACAGCAGAAAACAGGAACTGGCACTAGGCACTGGGTTAATAGGTTAGTCCCAAAAAATGATATAAAATAGCATAAAATGCATATAAAGCATCCAAGATTGATAATATAATAGCATGAAACAATCAAAAATTATAGATACATCAAAGACGTATCAGTAGGAACTCTTCCCACTTCTTGATTTTCTTCTTGATTAGCACTCGGAGAAGAGTTGAAAGTGTGTGGTTTACTATTTCCATTTGGCCATCGGTTTGAGGGTGATACGCCGAAGAGAACAAGAGATTGATTTCTAGCTTGGTGCATAGTGTCTTCCAAGCTCAAGAACTTGACATCGTGGTTTGAGACAATTGTTTTAGGCAATCCATGTAAACTCAAGATTTCCCTACAAAACAAATTCACAGTGTGTGAAGAATCGTCGCTCTTCTTACATGGAATAAATGTGCCATCGTTGAGAATATATCAACAACGATATTAATAGAATCCTTTCCATTCCTAATCCTATGCAATCCTAGTACATCCATACTAATATCTTCCCATGGAGTGTATGGAATAGGTAAAGGTGTGTAAAGACCATGAGATTGAGCTTTGGACTTAGCTTTGCGACATGTAGTGTGTCGGTGTACAAAGCATTCGGTACGACATTGTCTTTTCCATTCTTGTACATGATGATGTAGGGAAAAGATTCAATGTGCTCGCTCATTTTGCATGCCTATGATTGAATTTAGCTTGGCCTTTTAGGCGTTTAAGTGATTTGTGATCCTAATGAATGATGCATTCCTTAGGCTATAGGTAATGATGCTAAACTTGCAAAACTCGAACCAAAGCATCTAACTTTTTGTCATATACGGGGTAGTCATAGAGTTTCCACTAAAGTATGCTAATGGGTGGTTCCCTTACATAAGCACACCACCTATGTAGGTGCCACTAACATCACACTCAATTTCAAAAGGTTTCTCAAACTTGGGCAAAACAAGCAAAGGCGTGTGTACCAAATGGTACTTAAATTAATACCTTATCTTATGATCATGATACTTAGATCAATCTTCACCACCACAATTTTTTTCTACAGGTATGAACAAGAAAAAATATAGAGATAAAAAATGAGGATGGATGACCTTTTACCTTGCTATGTTCAAACCAATCCGGTGAGCTGGTTAGCACGAAAGGAAAGGAAGTGGGAGGAGGAGGAGCACCATGGAGACAAACTGTTGTCGCTGGAGTTACGACGTCGTAGACAAGGAGCAGTGGACTACAAGACGAGGAGAACGTGGAGGTGGCGAGAAGTGCGACCTTGTCCCCTCCCCCCCTCCTCTGGTGGCCCCTAGCACATCACCATCCTTGCTGCTCCTTCCACAACCTCCGGCCCCTGATCGGTCACTAGCATCTCTGCTCCTTCCTCCCACCTCCATCCTCCTCACCCTCAACTAGGATTGGATTTACGAGCCGCTCAGATCGTTAAGGCTTGACTCGTCAAGCTTGTGCTCGTTGAGGCTCGTTTCATTAAGCTCATTAAGCTTAATGAGCAAAAAAACTCCGATCAGCTCTGTTCGTTTACAGCTCGTCAGTGTTCGTGAGTACTCGTTAATAGGCAATACCCTTTTGCTTCAGTTACGATGTGTTTTTTATGAAGGAAGAAAGTGACCACATTAGGAGGTATGCTAGTTATATTCTCCTGTTGGGATAGGTTGGAGAGATTAGATGGATTGATGCACCATGAAATATTGTGACATAACATAAAAATATATGTTGTGTTGCAATAAGAAGATGCTTGTGAAACTTGTTAGCTCGCTGGTTAAACTCATTAGGTTTAACGAGCTAAAACTAGTGATTAACTCTATTCATTAAGAAGCTACCTATGAGCTTAACAGGCCGAGCTACCGAGCGTTCATTAAGCTCATGAGCTACGAGCTTTTGGTCCAGCCCTACCCTCAAATGCATGGATGCAGCTGCAGCTCCTCCTCCACGACTTGGAGATATGACCAACGAGGAGAGCGAAAAAGAAGGAGGCAGGTGGCACGGGGAAGAGGAGGGGCTCGCGGCAGGGGTGGAGATGGTGGAAGGGAATGATCGGGGCGCCAGGAGAATCGGGGGAGAGGAGAGGAGGCGGTTGCGGCAAGAGGGGATGAGGAGGGTAGCGGCCACGTGGGGCTCGAGGATGGGAGGGGTTGGGGCTCGAAGACGGAAGGGGATTGGGCTACATTTTCACCACAACCACGATTTTACACCACGCAGCCCGCAGCAACCCACTGACTGACCTCTTGCCCCCAGAGGCGAACGAGTCAACCGGTCATTCAACATCATCCCAGGTCGTGTGTGCAAAATGGATGGACGGTTGACCAGTTGACTTGGAGATAAAAACGCAAACAGTAAATCAATTGTTCTGTTAAAATCGTCGCGCGCAGGCAAAGGCCCCAGGAAGCCGGGTAGTCTATCAGGTTTTACAGGTAGAATGCATGCGCCAGTGAGTAAACTGGTGAAACTAAGAAACAGAATGAGCATTGAGATTGCGCCAATGTACAACATCTCCTGTTACACTTCTGCTTCGGTACACCCCCGCCCCTAAACACATCAACGGAGGAGATCTCTTCATACCTCTTCATAATAAAGGGTACGATGGTCTTTTTTAAAACTACTTTGCCCACGCCGAGCGTGATACGCGGCCTGTGTATGTACCGCACTGGGCAGGCGCATTTTACACTTTTTTTCCTCTTCTATAAAATATTCAAAAATTGAGTGCCAAACGAGATTCGAACACAGCACCTCTATTCTTATTACAAGTGTGGTAACTAATTGGACTACTTTCTTATTGTGCCTAGTTATCATTTTTCTTCTTCAAATACTACCTCCGTCAAAAGGCCTACCAACCTCCACGCTGCTTACATAATTATAGGGCCAGTTATAATTAACTTCATCTTTTTCCGCGAGGTTCCGCTGACGATAAATTGTTATTTTGGTATTCCAAAAAATATTTCAAAATTCAGTTTCAAAAAGAATAAAAAAGCTTGAAAAGGAGAAAAATGAATTAACGAAAAAATAGAAGGAAAGCGAAAAAATAGAAAAAAAACGCTTAGGCCTTGGACCACCTAGGCGACGACATCGCTCTCGTTGGGCGCTTGTTGGGTTGGCCAAGCACTCGTGGATTTGAAAAAAGTTCACCGATCTGAAAATGTCCACGTTTTCAAAATTTGTTCACAAATTCATAAAATGTTTGTTTTTTCAATACTTGTTCACAAATTCAAAAAATGTTTGGGGAGTTTTAAATAATGTTTAGGCGTTTAAAATTTGTTTAGAATTTAGAAAATGTTCCTGTTTTCAAACCTATTCTACACAAATACAAAACATGTTCAGGGAAATTCAAAAAAAGTTGGTTACAATTTTTTGTTCGTATTTTTATGATTTTTTATAAAATTCCGAATTTGTTAATGTTTTTCAAAAAAAATTCAAAAAATCAGAAAATATTTGTGATTAAAATTTTGTTCGCTCTTTTTTTTTTAAATGTTCATATTTTGTCATTCTTAGCAATTTTGGAAGATACGGACATTTTCTTTGCAATTTATGTACAATTTATTAAAATATGAACATTTATTTTTCTAACGAAATGTGAAAAAATGAACATTTTTTGTAATTTTGAACAAATTTTCAAAAGCACGAGCATTTTTGAAGAAAAAAAAGAAAAATGAAATACGAACAGAAAAAAGAAAAAGGCGCAGGTTTTCTAGAAAAAAAAATCGATAATCTGAAAAAATATTTATGAATTTGAAAAATAATTCCTAGATTTTAAAAAAGTTCGCCGATTTGGCAAAAAGAGTTGCAAATAAATTGAAAAAGTTCCAACCTGGTGTGTACAGCGAAAAAATAACGAAAAATAAAAACCGAAAAAAGGCCAAACTAAACCAAAAAAAAAGAAACTTGACTGAGAAGATGCACAACAAGAAGAATAAAAGAAGTAAGAAGGCGCAACAAGTCATCTCTCCCAGTTGGTTACAGTGGGTGAAACTAAGCCATGAGACTGGGAGTTCAAATCCTAGCTCTTACAACTATTTTTTGATTCTTAAATAAGAAAAAAGAAAATGGGCCAGGCCCATGACGGAGGGGTGTTAGTGGCGGGCTGATCGGCTGTGTAAGTCTACGTAGAGTTCGTACTTGCCACATACGGAGGGGGGTATACCTTGTGATCAAATGACCATACTGCCCTTATACGGTTTGTGAGGGGGATGTATCGAAGCAAGCCTCCTCCTGTTATGGTCATGCATACATTAATTCTCGTATGTGAGGTAGCTAGTCCATAGTTAACATCTTCTTTCCGGCATGTTAATAATTTAAAGTTCAAAATATTCGTGAGTTTAGGATATTGAAAGTTCAAGTTTCAGAACATTTTTTATTTTTGGGGGAATTTTGAAATGAGAGATAAATACACAATTGAATTTGAAAAAACAACTTCTTTCTATTTTGGATAATTTCAATGGTTTTCTCGTTCCCAATAATTTTCGGACGACAACTGAGGAACAATTCGGAGTTTACCTGCAAGTTTAATGAGTTCTGTAATTTTTGAAGTGTCAGTTTTTAAAATTTTGGAAAGTAGATAGTCTCGAATGTCCGAAATCTTCAAAGCTCATTTTGAATATTTATGGAAGTTCGAAATCTCCATAGTTTGGTACACATTTTTCGTATTTTCTGAAATTTGCCAAAACAGAAAATTTCCGAAAACAATGAAAAGTCTGACCGATTTATCGCCTGTCTGAAATTAACCGCGCGTGCAGAGAGGCGCGGTTGCCCGCTGTTTATATATTCCACCAATTTAAGGGCGAAATTATTAACCTATTTATTTTCGTGCGACCAATCGAAGCGAACAGAGACGGCTGTCGCATCTGCTCAGCCATTGCCGGCGCACACAGCCCCCAAGCTCTGATGGCTTCAACTCTCCCCACTTCCAGCTCCTTACCCGGACCCCCATCCCCTCCCTCCTTTCGGGCTCATTTGGTTGTTGGGCGTGGAAAAACCATGGGCTGTAAACCCCCCGAGAGGAATTTCCTTGCTCATATGGGCCAGGCCCATGACGGAGGGGTGTTAGTGGCGGGCTGATCGGCTGTGTAAGTCTACGTAGAGTTTGTACTTGCCACATACGAAGGTGGGTATACCTTGTGGTCAAATGACCATACTGCCCTTATACGGTTTGTGAGGGGGGTGTACCGAAGCAAGCCTCCTCCTGTTATGGTCATGCATACATTAATTCTCGTATGTGAGGTCGCTGGTCCATAGTTAACATCTTCTTTCCGGCATGTTAATAATTTAAAGTTCAAAATATTCGTGAGTTTAGGATATTGAAAGTTCAAGTTTCAGAACATTTAATTTTCGGGGGAATTTTGGAATGAGAGATAAATACACAATTGAATTTGAAAAAACAACTTCTTTCTATTTTGGATAATTTCAATGGTTTTCTCGTTCCCAATAATTTTCGGACGACAACTGAGGAACAATTCGGAGTTTACCTGCAAGTTCAATGAGTTCTGTAATTTTTGAAGTGTCAGTTTTTAAAATTTTGGAAAGTAGATAGTCTCGAATGTCCGAAATCTTCAAAGCTCATTTTGAATATTTATGGAAGTTCGAAATCTCCACAGTTTGGTACACATTTTTCGTATTTTCTGAAATTTGCCAAAACAGAACATTTCCGAAAACAATGAAAAGTCTGACCGATTTGTCGGCCTGTCTGAAATTAACCGCGCGTGCAGGGAGGCTCGGTTGCCCGCTGTTTATATATTCCACCAATTTAAGGGCGAAATTATTAACCTATTTATTTTCGTGCGACCAATCGAAGCGAACAGAGACGGCCGTCGCATCTGCTCAGCCATTGCCGGCGCACACAGCCCCCAAGCTCTGATGGCTTCAACTCCCCACTTCCAGCTCCTTACCCGGACCCCCATCCCCTCCCTCCTTTCGGGCTCATTTGATTGTTGGGGGTGGAAAACCCATGGGCTGTAAACCCCCCGAGAGGAATTTCCCTGCTCATATGGGATCCCTCTCCTGCCATGTGAAATACCCCCGTTGCTATTTGGGCACCAGGGGGAGGGAAGAGAGCAACGTTGGCCATCACTCGGACGGGTCGAGGAGATCGAGACGTGGAGCAGGCACCGAGGGAAAAGACGGCTGAGGTTGCACGAAGAGACGCGGGGAGCCCGGGAGAATTCTCCTGGAGTGCGGAGGTCGGGGCGAGCGGCCCGGGGATTTCGGGAGGATCGGGCCGAGAAAGCCCTTTCCACGATGTTACCAAATGGGTGGCCTGAAAATCCGGGGTTTAGATTGCAGGCGGGTTTCTCGCCAGGGGAAAGGACGGGTATCCCGGGGGGATCCCTGGTAACCAAACCAGGCCTTCGGGTGCCGCTTGCACCCGACGACGAGGGGGCAACTCGCGGATGCGGAGATTTGGGGGATCTAGGGAAGAAACGCAACTATCGCCCGTAGGAGCAGCAGGTCCTCGCGGGGAAAAGGGAGACAGCGAGGCAGGCCGGCTGGCCCGCACCACTGCTGACGGCGGCGGAGGAAGCTGAGGGATACGTCGACCTTATGCCAGGTGCGACTTGCTATGTAGATTCGGCCTGGTCACACATGCTCTGCCAAGCAGAGCACTACTGAATGAGAGTTCCTTTCATGAAAATTCTTTAATAAATTGATTGAATTCATCAATTAAAAATATATCCTTTGATGAAAAGATTTGATTCTTTGATGAAAACTGATGCTAGATGGGAACATATTTGATCACTTTATGTTAGTGGGGTAACATAATGCGTATATAGAATTATAGATAGATCGATGACGAGAAAGCTGAAAGCCATTTGTGATTCAAAGAATATGCATCGGTCCGGCTTTATAGATAAAGTCACTCGCCTACTCGGTTGAGCGATACATTATGTTCCTTTTTGACGTTATAAAGTTCACACCGACGGATTGCTTTGAGCAAACTAGGATCTATGATCACGTCCATGATCCTCACCCACTCCAAATTACTCCATCCGTCCCACAATATAAGATCGTTTTGCAAGTGGGACGGAGGGAGTAACTGTTTGGTTGAGGGGACAGGTGGGGGCATAGGGCACTACTCTTTAGATAATGATGGAAAGAAATTATGCCCTGACATTTAAATTGTTTGAATGTGACTGATGCTACACGAGTGGTTCAAAGTTGTGCAGCGATTTTCATGGTCCACCGTGTGGAAAAAAGGGTACACTTCCCGATAGTCGGAACCAGAAGCTACTAAGCAGGTTCCTTGTTATCACACGTTTCCTCTCCTCGATGCATAATTGTGCACACTTGTTCTCTTTCCTTCTTTGCACCATAGTACCATACTCATGTTCGTAATCGCTATGGCCGGCCAGTGAAGAAAACAAGATTCAGACTTCAGGTACGTGTGAGGGTGAAAATCTTAAGGTTTTTCCCATCCTTCGAGTTGTTTTAGAGTTTACAGATCTCATTAGAAGCTTTCGGCCTTCAAGTTTTTTCAAAGTGTGTATATCTGGATCTTGAATTGCTTTGCTACAGATTCCCTTCAATCCAAAAGGCTATCTAACTCCATCGGGAGAATTTGTTTCGGTTTACAGTACCTTGCACTCCTGTGTAGACATGGCCATGAAATGTTCCCCTTCATTTTCTTGGGGTATTATTGGTGAGCAAAGATTGTCTCTGTAGGGTGTGGATCTATATGATTAATCTAAGTTAGTAAATAAATTAGAAAAAGAATAATAGTCCCCATGTAGTGCAGCTTTTTTAGCATTAGGCAGCGTGAGTCTAGAGGACAACAAAAGTTGATTAACCATTGTTAAATATCAAGTTATGGCCTGTCAGTTGTCGGCCTTAGTGTGAATGGGGAAACAATCTAGTCGATTGGTATCAAGAAAATAAAGTAGTAAAATGGAAAGCACCTCAGAGTCGGTATTCGGTTGTTCAGTACCAATGTCTAGCTACTACTCCGTCCTCTTAATATAGGTTGATCTCCTCTCTCAAAGATAATACATACATATACCTACAGGTCCATCTATACTAACATGTCATTCTGCACTTACGGCAAATTCAATATAATCCTCTTGCCCATCCTTTTGGTTGAGGGTGAGAGAAACCTGTGCGCTCAAGCGACTTCACATGGATCATGCGGTGCATGCTGTGCTTTGATATAGAGTAATGGCTTCAAGCGAAGGTTTTCGCCCATGTTCCAATTTCCAGCAGGTTAATCCCTATTTAAGCTAAGATTACATTTTTTCCCTTGAACCGTAGGAAAGAAATGCTTTCAGAATGAATAAATACCAAGTATATATAGGATTGACTTCTTAGATGTCAAATTTTCTTCATTCCAACATGCTATCCAGCTTCAAAGCCCTGACCTATGTAATGTCCATAGTACTGTAGGTACCTCCCAAGCATAACTAGAAGGGAAGATAAACAGTTGGCCAGCAAGTGATGGCTGGAATAATGATCAGTGCTTCTACTGGCGCGATGAACTCCCTCCTTTGTAAGCTGGCCACCCTCATGGGGGAGGAGTTCAGTAAACTCAAAAACTTGAGGAAGGAAGTGAAGTCGAAAATGTTTTACTGAACCATGGTTCAGCCGAACCTACGCTCCACACTATTGATCTCTAAACACTGTTCATAAGGATCCGTGCATGATTGATTAAAATATGCATGATGGGAGATGTTTGCATGTAAAACAATGCATGGCATTAAGTTTTGAATAGAATTGACATGCATGGCGCGAATCCACATGCAAAATGATGTTTGATCGTACGGTGTGGAGCATAGGTTCGGCTGAACCATGGTCCTGAATCACGCCTCTCAAGTGAAGTCTATCAGTGATGAGCTTCGTAGCATGAATAATTTTCTTGAGAGGCTTTCAGATGTGGACGAGCTAGATAAGCAAACAAGTGGGTGGAGGGATGAAGTGAGAGAGATGTCTTATGATATTGAAGACATCATTGATGACTTCAAGCATCACATTGTGGAGAAAGGTGAAAGTTCTGGGATTGTGAACAGTACTATTGAGCGCCTCAAAACACTGATGGCCCGTCACCGGATTGCTAATCGGGTGAAGGACATCAAGAAACTTGTGCTTGAGACAAGTAAACGACACAAAAGATATGATCATCATGTACCCCCATCAAGTGATGTGGCCATTGATCAACAGGTTGTCGCACTCTATGCAAATGCTGCTGACCTTGTTGGTGTTGAGAGGGCATCAAATGAACTTGTCAATCAGCTAAAAGATGAGGAGAATCAGTTGAAGATAGTGTCAATTGTGGGATTTGGAGGCTTGGGCAAAACAACACTTGCCAATGAGGTATACCGCAGGCTGAAGAGCGATTTTGACTGTAGTGCATTTGTGCCAGTGTCTCGAAAGCCTGGCATCCGAAGACTTCTCAGTAGTTTACTATCCCAACTTGGGATAGAACCATCTATTCATGCTTGCGAGTCGCATCTTCTCGACAAGCTCAGAGAACATTTCCAAGCTAAGAGGTACTTTATGCTTGCCCTTTGTATTCTAGTTTATACATTTCCTTGGTAATAAATATTTTTTGAAGTGTGTTTGCCCCCACTCTGCTTGAAAAGAAAATGAAACATGATGTATGGGTAAAGGCTCTAGAATTAAATCCTCAAATATTCCTAAAGAGATGTAAATAAGGAATAAAAAGTGCAAGGATTAGTATGGCTTTTTTAAAGAAAAACCCCAAAACTATGCCATCTCGACGCACCCAATAAAGGGGCACATCCAAAGTGCATTCATTGGTTGCCGATTAAATATGCTTAACTTGTATCATTTGCTAAGTTCTCTTATATCTAGACAAAGTTTGTATACTCATTTCGTCAATCTCATTAACTGATTAGTACGAGCTAACTAATGTGCCTATTTTGTTCCTCAACCACTACCGATATATGAATGAATGAAGTACTTTTCTCTGTAGTTCCATCTTTTAACACTACTTGATAAGTTTATTATATTTGACTTAACACTATAATGAATTGTTTGGCAGGTACTTGATTATAATAGATGATATATGGGATGTACATGCATGGCGTGTTATTAAATGTGCTTTCCCAGAAAATGATCTTGGCAGCAGAATAATAGCAACTACAAGAATTAAGGATGTGGCTAGGGCATGCTGCTCAAATCGACATGATCATATTTTAGAAATGCAGCCCCTTAGCGATGTAGACTCAAGAAGACTGTTTTTTAATAGAATCTTTGGCTCAGAGGAAGCTTGTCCTAAGCATCTTGGAGATGTTTCAGTTCAAATTCTCAAAAAATGTGGTGGTTTGCCACTTGCAATAGTTAGTATATCTAGCTTACTAGCCAGCGAAGGTCCCAACCAAAAGGAAAGGTGGGAACATGTACTGAATTCTTTGGGCTCAGGAACAAATTTCACACTGGAAGGTATGAGGCAAATATTAGACCTCAGCTATAGAGATCTTCCTCCTCACCTCAAGACACGCTTGTTATATCTTGGTATGTATCCAGAGGACTACACGATAGGGAGGTCTAATTTGGTACGCCAATGGATGGCTGAATGTTTTATCAGTAAAGAAAGTGGACAGGATGTGGATAAGGCTGCAAATAATTATTTCAATGAGCTTGTGAATAGAAATCTTATTCAACCTGTAAAATTTGACAAGCAAGGGTCAGTGACGCAATGCAGAGTACATGATATGATGCTTGATCTTATCTTGCGTAAGTCTGCTGAAGAGAACTTTTTTACAATAGTAGACGACCCACAAGCCATTACAAGACTGAATTACAAGGCTCGTCGGCTGTCTATCCGCCTGGATGGTTCAAGTGATGGTCAAACAATGTTACCGAGGAACACTGGCATATCACAGGTTCGGTCGGTTATGTTCTTTGGGAGGTCTGATAAAGCACCTCCATTGTCAGAGTTCAAGTTCCTACGATTTCTTTATATTGACCTGGACCATGCTATAGTTGATCTCACGGGATTGCGGAAACTGTATCTGTTGAGATACTTATGGATCAGTAACCTCTGTTTGTACCAACTACCAACACAAATTAGAGTGCTGCAACAATTGGAAACACTCGATGTGCTCAGCTGTAAGAGTCTGCCATCAGATATAGTTCATCTACCACACTTGATGCATCTGAATGTTAAAACAGGGCTACCTGATGGGATTGGAAACATGAAATCCCTACGACATCTATGTGCATTTGATTTTGCGATGAACACGCTTGATAATATCAAGGGCCTTGGAGAGCTGAGCAATCTGAAATATCTAATTATCGACTGTTTCCTTCCTCTTGAAGACACGGAGAGGCGCATGGATGCTCTATGCTCTTCTTTGGGGAAACTTTATAGCCTCGAGGACCTGCTTGTCCGTCTAACTGGCTGCATAGATAATTTGATGCCAATGTCCCCTCCCCCAACTCCCTACCGCCTTGAAAGACTATTTGTCTTACCAAGCTGCTGGTTTTCCAGGGTCCCTGGCTGGATGGGTGAACTCCGTTACCTCAGCACATTACAGTGCCGATTTGTTTTTTTTTTTGAAACGAGGCAAAAGATTTGCCATTTTCATTGATTAAGAAGAAGAGAATTGCCCGGTTAATTGGCGGAAAACCGGGCTAAAACCGATACAACTCAACCCACATGACATGGGCACCACCGGCCAACCTGGCCACCGACATGGGACACAAAGCTGCAAAGAAGAAAGGCATTCGCCGAGGAGTCCCAAGCGTCATCGTCATCACCGGTTGCCTCGAACGAGCGACTCCGACTTCACCATAAAGCTCCAACCTCGAAGCCAACCCGCAAACAGCTGCATAGAAGCCATGATGGCACATGCCACCGGATGGCCACACGCGCAAGCAACCGACAGCTCCGACTTTGACGACGAGCCTCACCAGGGAAATATGCAGGACTTGCGCCGACCGTGCCCACAGAAGAGCACCTCGGACACGCCGGGAAGAACCGACTACCGAAGTCCACGCCGCGACCCGAGCTCCTCTCGACGACATCATCGTTGCCAAACAGGAACTAGCGCCCCGCCTCAGCAAACCACGCGGCGAAGATGCCGCAATCCACCAGTCTCCCAGTTGTAGCCGGCTCTGAGACGATGCCCCCAAGGAGGAGAAAGTGCCAATTTGTTAACTTGTTGAATGATGGTGTTGGTATCCTTGCGGATCTGCGCGCCCTCACTCACCTCGATATAAAAACCCGAAAGGCCACGAATGAAATGATTGTCATCTCTGGGAGAGGAGCATTCCCTGCTCTCAAGTGTTTTAAGCTCCTAATAAGAAGCACGTCGTACCTGACCTTCCAAGCTGGTGCGATACCACGGCTCCAGAGGCTCGAGCTAATGTTCAATGCCAAGGGGTCAGAGCAGAATGGGTTTGCACTTGCCGGCATCGAGCACCTGTTAGCATTTGAAGAACTGTGTGCATGCAGGAATCGGGTGTGCTGGTGCTCAGGAATCTGACAAGACAAGCATAGAGTCTGCCTTCAGGAGTGCTATAACGATGCATCCAAGCCATCCTCGTGTTGGAATCAATTTTGGGGGCAATTATCATTTCTATTGTGAGGACTAACTAAGTTATCCAACGTTCAAGCAGCAAGCAGACGGTATGTATCAATATCTCTCCCTTGCTAATTTATCCAATCTCTAGTTCCTCTAGTTGCCCATAGCTAATTAATAGTTTTTCTGCCGCATTACGCTTGCACATTTTCGAACTTGAGATGCTGATTTCTACCAATAATCTGCAGCTGTAGCAAATGGGTTGTTCTGAACTTCCAAGCCTGCCTATTTCTTATGAATTCTTTTACCACTTGGTTTCACTACAGGAAACAGGTAATATGCCGACGGTGAAAAGTATGCCTACGGGCCCCGTCGGCATACATCGAGATAAGCCGACGGCCAAACTGAAACCGTCGTCATACAAGGGCCGTCGGCAAATTCAGAGATATGCCGACGGGGCCTGTAGGCATACAAATACCGTAGGCATATCTCCTACATACGCCAACGGTCACCGTCGGCATAGATTCACCGTCATCGGCATATCTCCACTGTACGCCGACGGTCACTGTCGGCATATATTAACCGTCGGCATACGTGATTTTGACTGACGGAGGGCTACCGCCGTCAAAGCTATGCCGACGGCCCTAACGGCGGCCGTCGGCATAGATTTTTTTTTAATTTCTTTTCTGGTTTTTTTAAAAGGGTTGAATTTGAGTTAGCTAAACTTAAACATATACCTATTATATATCAATTTGGGGTAGAATTTTTCATAGAGTATGAATATACACTTTGTTTATGTTTTCTAAAATGTTTAAAATGTGACCTCATGTACTTTTGCAAATAGGTCCTTATACTTTATAAAAATCACAACTAATTCATACTTGCATCGATTTTGACAAACTTTATATGTGTTTCTATCAGAATATGGAAAGGAATTTGTTATTATACTATGTTTTGAAATTTTAACAAATTAAAATCATGTTTATTTCAAAAATTTCAGATAACACTCTCTTGTTTTGATTTGTTTGTATATTTTTCATTCCTTGACCAAATGAGGCAAACTTTATATCTATTTGCATCAAAAAGTTTCAAGGATTTTAAAAATCATGTGTTTAGTTTGGAATGTTTAAATATTACTTTGATTCTTTGCTACAATAGAGAAATCTACCCCCCTAGATTTCCGGGTCACACTGGTCACAGTTACGCCGCTCCGGTGCCTTCGGAGGTTAGCAATGCCACCAAAATTTGCACTAGATCCTCATACATGTGTGAAAGTGTGGTGGTAGGTTTAAACACCCAACACACTAATCCGGAGTGTGACACCCTTCATGGACGGCACTGCCGCCAGCACTTAGAGGGGGAAACTTCGACGGAGGTTCGACCCGGAGGGAATCTTGTGATAGGTTGGGCTAAAACTATATTTTGGAATGTTCATATGGGCTAACCTAGCACAATCAAGTGGAAAAGTACATTGGTCAAAGTTCATCCGGTGAAAATCAAAGGGCTAGATCGCGGGGTCAAACTGGCCACGGTTAGGCCGCTCGAGGGCCTTCGGAGGTTAGCAATGCCACCATAGCTTGCATTGTGTCCTACTACATGTCTGAGAGTGGCCCCCTTCACGAACGGCGGTAACACCGAAGTAGCTTTCAACACTTTTGTTGCAGTATGAATTGTTCTGAATAGTGAGAGCATGATCAATTCATCAAATCCAACCGTATAAATCCTCGAAAAATCGTATGATGCTGGAAATCCTCGAGATCTGGCACGGCATCATCACATGGCCCCTGTAGGGTGTGGTAAAATTTTGGACGCGTTTCAAAAAAGCCTCACATGAGGCCGCTTGTAAACTACACCATCTCCAAGTTAGTCTCTGGGTATCGAGAGGGAACGTGTCCAGTTTGTGAAGCAAGTGCGAGTCCTGTTGCTCTGTTGGCCTGAAAACTTCTCGTGCTCTCAAAAGAGGCCATCGCATGACACATGCCAGGCCCCCGCATTTTCCGGATCCACATGCAATATTTGAGACATTTAGTGCACTCTAGGGTTTCAACATTGGAAATTGCAGATCTGCGAGGCGGCACATGAAATCATGCCCATAAGCTAAATGGAAAATCCTATGTGATGTCTTTGCGCCATGCGTAGGCCATGTGCAGACGAGGGAGTGGCGGGCTCGGCCACCAAGGGGTTGAAATTAGCTCAGCGGCATGTATGATCCAACCGTATAAATTCTTGAAAAATCGTACGATGCCAGGAATCCTCAGGATCTGGCACGGCATCATCACATGGCCCCTGTAGGGTGTGGTAAAAGTTTGGACGCATTTCGAAAAAGCCTCGCATGAGGCAGCTTGTAAACTACACCATCTACAAGCTAGTCTCTGGGTATCGAGAGGGAGCGTGTCCGGTTTGTGAAGCTAGTGCAAATCATGTTGCTCCGTTGGCCTCAAAACTTCTCGTGCTCTCAAAGGAGGCCATCACATGACACGTTCCAGGCCCCCGCATTTTCTTGATCCACATGCAATATTTGAGACATTTATTGCATTGCTAGGGTTTCAACGTCGGAAATTGCAGATCTGCGAGGCGGCACATGAAATTATGCCCATAAGCTAAATGGAAAATCCTATGTGATGTCTTTGCGCCATGCGTAGGCCATGTGCAGACGAGAGAGGGGCAGGCCCTGCCACCGATGGGTTGAAATTAGCTCGGCGGCATGCATGATCCAACCATATAAATTCTTGAAAAATCATACGATGCCAGAAATCCTCGGGATCTGGCACGGCATCATCACATGGCCCCTGTAGGGTGTGGTAAAAGTTTGGACGTGTTTTGAAAAAGTATCACATGAGGCCGCTTGTAAACTACACCATCTACAAGCTAGTCTCTGGGTATCGAGAGGGAACGTGTCCGGTTTGTGAAGCAAGTGCAAGTCCTGTTGCTCCGTTGGCCTCAAAACTTCTCGTGCTCTGAAAGGAGGCCATCGCATGACACATGCCAGCCCCCCGCATTTTCCGGACCTGCATGCAATATTTGAGACATTTATTGCACTGCTAGGGTTTCAGCGCCAGAAATTGCAGATCTGCGAGGCGGCACATGAAATCATGCCCATAAGCTGAATGGAAAATCCTATGTGATGTCTTTGCGCCATCCGTAGGCCTTGTGCAGACGAGGGAGGGGCAGGCCCTGCCACCGGGGGGTTGAAATTAGCTCGGCGGCACGCATGATCCAACAGTATCAATTGTGTCGATGGGCTAACCTAGCGCAAACTTGGTTTTAAAATGTTCCTATGGGCTAACCTAGGACAACCAGGTGAAAAATTCCATTGGTCAAAGGCCGTCCGATGAAAGTCAAAGGGGGTAGCTTTCCTGGTCAACCGGGCTAGGGTTAGGCCGGTCAGGGGCCTTCTGGGTGTAGCTATACCACCAAAATTTGCACTGGGTCCTCATACATGTCGTATAGCATGGTGGTATGTTCAAACACCCAACACACAGCTCCGGAGTGTGGCCCCTTTCACAAACGGCACTGCCGCCACCACTTAGAGGGAGGAACTGCCGCGTTGGATCAACATGCTAAAAGAAAAATACGAAAATGATACTTGTGGAACTCTGTTTTAGGTGTGTTGGACAATATCTCGGGATAAAGTTGTCGAACCGACATAAAAAAGTCTAAATATTAGCACGCACAGATTTATCGGTCGGAGTGGTAGATGTTTTCAGTGAAACGGACCACTGTTAGGTTGGTCCGGGGTTTCAATGAGATGGGGATAAATAGATGGTTCTATTTATAAAAGTAATTATATAAGCATAAATATATGGTTATAAATCTAATAATAGGCTAATTAATACTTTTAAAAATGGGATAAAACTACGCCTGCGGTTAAACCGTCGGTGTAGTTTGTACACGTGGCATTTTTTTTTTGGTTAGGTCACCCACGGGCTCAGCCCCTCCTCTCCACAGACGCGCTCAGATCCAATCGAGAGAATTAGTCCCGCGTGCCCCTCCTCGCCTGCACCTGCTGCCGCCGGCGCCCGCCCCTGCTACGCCGGCGCCCGCCCCGCCCCGGCCCCGGCCCCGCCCCGCCCTACTCCGCCCCCCCGGCCCCCGCCGTTCTCCTCCTCGGCCCCGCGCACCGTGCTCTGCCCCTGCCCCGCCAAGGCCCCGGCCCCGCCCAAACCTGCTCTACACCGGCCCCGGCCCCGCCGTTCTCCGCCTCGGCCCCGCGCGCCGTGCTCCGCCCCTGCTCCGCCCCGGCACCGACTCCGGCCTGCGCATCCCCTCCGATGCCGGCCGCCTCCGTCGTCGCCCCCTGCGTCACTGGTGAGCACCCCCCAAGACCCCCTGCTGCCGCAGTGCTGCTGGCCGCTGCTCGCCGTGGCTGTGCTGCTAGCTACTCGATCTGCTGTGCGCCGCTGCTGTGCCCACTACTCGATCTGCTGTGTGTGCCTCGAGCTCCATCGCCGCTGCTGTGTGTCAGTGTGTGCTGCTGGCCACTGCTCTCCCTCGGGTAGTTAAGTTTTAAATAAGATGGCGTTAGTGTTGCTCAAGTGGAAAATATCTACTCCGTACCATGCTTGTACTCCATTACCATCAAATTGATAAGTGAATCCATTGTTTGATGAGTATATATGCATGCTGTTATCTTCAGAATGCTTTCCTTTCACTTTTTGAATTCTTAAGGATAGTGCCAGCAAGCCATCTGCATGCACTCGGTTGGACTTGCATCGCTAGCTCCAGAGCTCTGCTCATAGGGATCGATGGCACCAATAGACCACCATTGCTAAGCTAGTTAATTAATAAATAATGTCCTGTCCGGCAAATAGAGATTTGGTTATCCCAAATAATCCTGGCTGAACAAATAGACACTACAGGAATTGAGATGTATCACCACTGCTAAAATAGAGAATGTTCAGTTGGTACGCCAATTGACTCTTTATGTTATTTTGAAGTTTCTATATGCCATCAAACCAAAAGATGACAACTAAATGATCTTCTTTGTGCCAAAATACCGGAATGCATTCAGATGTATCTGGCTATATGTGAAACTCTGTTTGGTCTTCTATGTATGATGAGCCTTTCTGTAGGATTGAATTGTTATGAGCATATAAATATATACATTGGTTCTAATTTTTTTTTCTCGGTGGAATTTGCAGGCTCTGTGGTGTCGCATCTTGCTGGAGTGATCGCCGTCGGAAGCTTTGGTCCTTGTGCATCCCTTCGCTGTTCGACTACTTCCTCTACAGCCGAGGGTGAGCTATGAATCCACCTTCTCCACCTACGCTCTTTTATTCATGTCACTAGATTTTATTTTCATGTCAAGTCGCGTAACCTAGGCGTCTCCCGTCCGGAAGGGTTACATTGATAAATATGCATTCAGTTGCATATTTATAACCCTAACTCTTTCGGATTGTCCAGCGTTTTCCACTGACAGCCCGAGGATGTGTAGATTGGGTACGTTTTCCATGCTCTACCCCGTTTCGAGACAGGATTTCGACAGCGCCTCCCTGTTGTTCTTCGGATGCACATTCTCTTGGCTTTTTGCCGAGACGTGTATCTAGAGAACAGCGGGGAGGTGCTGCCAAAATTCTGTCTCGAAATAGGGTAGAGCATGGAGAACGTACTCAATCTACACATCCTCGGGTAGGATTAGGACCCTCTTTACCTATTAGAGATGTAGATTGATTCGTTGCCGTATCTCGTCAACCCGGTAGAAAATAAAAAATTGATGCTATTAATTAGATATAATTAATTTAAATGAAATGTTAATTTTGTTGTGTGGCTCCCAACAAAGCAGAGGATGGCTGATAATGAGTGGATGTACAGTGGTCATACCGGTCTGAATAGAACAACAAAAGAGTGGGTCGCGAAAACTGATGTGTTCTTGAAGGAGGTCTACCGTGGTCAAATGAGAGCTCCCCCACGTTGCCCTTGCGCCCGCTGCAAGAACCGTCATCGCCTAGAAGAGTCTCAGATGACAAAACACCTTTGCAAGTTTGGGTATATGGAAAACTTTAACATGCCGGTAAACTTTGCCAAGGAGGGGCGTGTTAGAGAGGAGGTGATTCGACAACGCGTCGATGATCATGAGGACGATGGGGTTAGAAACATGATAGATGATATCCATGCTACAGAGATGCCCCATTCGACACCTACAGAGAATGAACCGGAGGAAACCGCAAAGGAGTACATGCGGATGTTGGCCTCGTCAAAGAAACCTCTTTATAAGGGAGCCAAAGTTTCTCAGCTGGATGCCATCTCGCAACTGGTGGCAATCAAGGTTGAGTACGGTTGTAGCCAAGCTTGCTTTGAAGCATTTCTGGGAGTATGGGGTAACAGCCTCCCTGATGATCATGAACTGCCAAAAAGCATGTACGAGACGAAGAAAATCATGAAGACGCTCTCTATGGATTATGAGAAGATACATTGTTGTCCAAAGAATTGCCTTCTGTTTAGAAATGAGTATGCGGATGACAAATACTGTAGGGAGTGCAGTTCCTCTAGGTATATTGAGGTGGACATTGCTGATGGTCAGAAGAAGCAGCTAGCCATCCCTGTAAAGATTATTCGGTATCTCCATTTCATAGAAAGACTACCACGTCTTTTCATCACCGAGGAGTCTGCCAAAATGATGAAGTGGCACAAGAGTGGGAAGAGGTACCATCCGACGAAGATAGTACATCCATCGGACGCCGAGGCATGGAAGGCATTCGATAGGGAATACCCCGATGAAGCTGAAGAGGCTGGGAATGTAAGAATCGCGATATCAGGCAATGGGTTCAATCCATATGGTATGTCGTCTAATTCGTACAGCTGCTGGCCTGTGTTTGTTATTCCGCTCAATCTCCCTCCCGGCGTCCTAATGCAACGCAAGACCATGTTCCTGTCCCTAATCATTCCGGGGCCTGAATACCCGGGGAAGAATTTCAATGTGTTCATGCAGCCGTTGGTGGATGATTTGCACAATTCTTGGTACTTCCCGAGGTTGACATACGACCGACATTTGCAGCGGAACTTTTTGATGAAAGTTTGGTTGCAGTATTGCATGCATAACTTTCCCGGCTATGCCCTGTTCTACGGATGGTGTACAAGTGGGAAGATGCCATGCCCAGTGTGCATGCAGGCTCTACTTTTCATTTGGCTGAAGAAGGGTCGCAAGTATGTTGCCTTTGACCTGCATCGACAGTTTCTCCCTGCCGACCATGAATACAGGGAAGACAAGAAGAACTTCACGAAAGGTCGGGTTGTCCATGAAGTAAAGCAGATTCCAACATTTTCGGGTGAAGATGTTCTTGCTCAGCTAAATGCTCTCAAGCCTAAAGGCAAAGGCAAAGGCAAAGGTAAATACAAAGGCAAAGGGGGCAAACGTTTTGAGGGATATGGTGAGACGCACAACTGGACTCACATTGCTGGCTTCGCGAAGCTTCCCTATTTCAAGGACCTCAAACTTCCATATAACATCAATGTGATGCACACCGAAAAGAATGTCGCAGAGTCCCTTTTTAGCATGATCCTCAACTATCCTGATAAGACAAAGGATAATGTTAAGGCTAGAGCCGATCAAGAGAAGATTTGTGATAGAAAAAAGCTGAACATGCAGCCTCCCACTCTTAGTCGAAAAACTTGGTTCAAGCCAGATGCTGACTTCGTCCTTACAAAGCCACAAAAGATGGAGGCATTGAAGTGGCTCAAACACATCATCAAGTTCACTGATGGTTATGCATCGAATATGAGTAAGGGAGTCAATCTTTCAACGGGCAAAGTCACCGGACTCAAGAGTCATGACTATCACGTATGGATTGAGCGATTAATGCCGGTGATGGTTCGAGGCTATCTTCCCGAGCGTGTCTGGCGAGTGCTTGCGGAGGTTAGTCATTTCTTCCGCACGCTCTGTGCTAAAGAAATCTATCCAAAGATGATGGAACAATTGCATAAGAAGGCGCCGGAGTTGATATGCAAGTTAGAGATGATCTTTCCGCCGGGCTTCTTTACTCCGATGGCACATCTCATGTTGCACCTCGCGAACGAGGCATTGTTGGGGGGCCCTGTGCAGAATCGTTGGCAGTACGGGCCTGAGAGGCAGAACAAGCATCTTCGATCCAAATGCGGAAACAAAGCTAAGATTGAAGCATCCATAGCTGAGGCAGTTATCTTGGAGGAGGTGTCCAACATCAGGACAACATACTATCCGGACGACGTTCCCACTCTGCATAATAAGTTGTGTCGATACAATGCAGAAGAGCCCAAGTATAAACCCAGACTCCTCCTTTTCAATGGGCAAGGTGGCAAGGCTGGGGGCTCCAAACCTTATAAAATGCCAAACTCTGAGTGGGAGGACGTCATGTTCTATGTCTTGGACAACATTAAGGAAGTTCACGATGTGTGGATGAGGTAAATGGTGAATAAATTACTTCTTTTAATGAATTCGTTTAATACCATTCACTTTGTTTTTGTCTAATACCCCTTTCCTTCTTTTAGTGAATTCGTTTTTCAAGAGTGGACGGGAATGATGCCTCCTAATGACGAGGAGCTGGCTACTCTTCTCCGAAAGGGTGCCCCCGAAAGTAAAAATTTTGTTGCTTGGTTCATGGAAAAAGTAATTTATAGCTTGCCTCTAATACCTAGTTTAACATTTATAGTTTCTATTACTCGAAACTAATAAACCCAACAATTTCAATTAAATTTGTAGGGAAAAGATCCCAACACACCCATGGATGAGGAACTTAGATGGGTTTCCATGGGTTTTGACCGTCAGGTCATGACATGTGAAAAATATGATGTGAATGGGTATCGCTTCCATACAGAAGAGCACCAGAACAGTCGGCCTGATCCCAAAACTATAAATACAGGAGTGTTTACTGAAGGAGATAATGAAGTTGAGTACTACGGAAGGGTCAAAAAAATATACGAGCTTTCATTCCGTCTTGGGCGCGAAGATCTCAGTCTCGTTGTGTTCAAAAGCCGATGGTTCGACCCAGATAAGGGACTGAAACATACGCCTTTCATTGGTTTAGTTGAATTTAAACCATCAACGACATATGCCGGGGCCGATCTTTTTATTGTAGCTAACCAGGCCACGCAAGTTTATTATCTGCCCTATCCATGCCAGAAAGAATACCTAAAGGGCTGGGAAGTTGTGTTCAAAGTATCGCCACATTCTAAGCTACCCGACCCAAACGATGACGATTACGACAACCTTAACCCTATGACATACGAGGGAGTGTTATATCAAGAGCAACATGATGATGTGGACCCAAACAATAACAAAAACATAATTTTGGGTGATGATGATGTGGACCCAGATGATGACGACGCACAGGATGATGGTGAGGTAGTTGTCAATGTAAAGGACATAATGATGCTTGAGAAGTTACATGACGACGTTGACGACATAGATGAACCTCCACCCCCCTCAGACAATGACGATGATATGCGTGATAGTGATGATGAGACATGCCGAGGAATGGATTACAACAGTGATGATTCGTATGGGTTCTAGCAGATGTACGTTTTATGCCTTTTTTGTATGGTTTATTAATATGCTTCCTTTGCATAAATAATTATTAATATGCTTCCTTTCTTTGCATAAAGTTTTTATTATCCTTACTAATTGTTTATTCTTTCTCAATGCAGGTGACTGAACCATGGGCAAGGCTAATTCCAGCGGTTTGGCTGACACAATTCGCGATAAGATGACTCGATGCGGAAGAGCAAGAACTGTTCCCTCTCGCCTACGTGAGACTGGCGGGGGAATACCCCCTACTGGAGCAGAGGGCGGGGGAAGACCCCCTACAGGAGCAGGGGGCGGGCGACGAGGGGGAGGACAAGGAGGGAGAGGACGAGGAGGGGGAGGCTCCTCGTCAGACGGAGCGCGTGTCCAGAAACTGCGCTCCGTCTTAGACATAGGGGGCCGGCCTCGGACGTCCTCCTCTAGTGAGGTGCCCTCTGCTAGTGGCATCGTGGGCGATGACGATGAGGACGAGGAGGAGGACGGGGAGAGGGAGGATGTTGAGGGTGAGGAGGAGGACGATGAGAGGGAGGAGGTTGAGGGTGAGGAGGAGGACGAGGAGAGGGAGGAGGTTGAGGTTGAGGAGGGTACGGTTAAGAAGGGGTGGCTGCGTGGAGTGGCAACCCTCCCTCGCCGTCATCCTGCTACCGAGGCAGAGAAGACCCTCATTAATTATTCCTAGTGGGATAGAGTAAGTGCTCACTTGTTTTTTCAATTTTAAATATTTTTCTGTTTTTTGATTGTAATAAATCAACACATACTAATTATTTGATTCTTCTGCAGTACTTGGGATCTTCCAAATGGAGGCCGGCTTCCAAACGGCGTGATTACTATTTTGCTGAGGGACTATTGGCCAGGCCTGTTCAACCCGCGCCCTGACGCGAACCCGCGGTGCGAGGAGCAGGTGTTAGCGTTACGCTGGCATCACTACGAAGCTGCCAGGCTTGCGGACTTCGGGACTCATGCTAAGGCCGTGAGGGATCGTTTTTGGGTAAGTTTCTTCACAAGTACTCCATCAAATAATCAATTTAGTTCATAGTTCATCACTTAACCCATGACTTGTTCCATGTTATATGCATGACTGTAGGAATTCTATAGAGTTGCGGAGGAGGACAAGGCCAAAGCCAACAAGGTCTTCGAGGCGGCTGCGGCTAAGCAGCTTCGTCAGATGCCGTACGAGGCGCGCTGGGTGGCCATCACATAGTTCTACCACTCTATCATGCACCAGAAGATGACCAAGAAGGAAGCGAGGAAGGAGCGCCCCTAGCTGACCGAGGAGCAGTACATGGCCGTAAGTAGCACATCCTTTTTATTCTCACGTTTGTGCTAAATTTCATTGTTTGATCTTGAAATGCCATGCTTTCATTATTTAGGTGATTCCGGGTTGGTGTAATGCAAAGGATGATGCATGGGCGGCGTTGGTGGATATGTGGCTCGGGGAAGATGCAGATTTTGCGGCCAAGAGCAAAATCAACAGGAAAAACCATGGATCTGACAGAACACACAGTCAAGGAAACCGGAGCCACCATCGCTACAAGAAGCACAAGGTATATATATATGAAACATCCGTTCTTCCATTTCTCGTCATGTTGGTATGTATGTGTAACATCTTTTTGCCATTGCAGGAGTCCATGTTGGAGAAGCCCCTCTCACATATTGAGGCTTGGTCGTGTGGCCGTCTGTGGGACTTGCCTCGGGAGGGGTAGAGCATTTACTACGGCAACTCGGAAGAACATCTGTCAAACTATAAGGCTTCATTTAGTCAGCGGAATCCGGTTGATGCTGATCCCATGCTGTCGAACACCGATGAGGTGGCGATGGTTATGTCTGGACCAGGCTTGCCACATGGCCGCTCGGGGGTTCTTCACGGCGTGATCGAGCCCACCGTTAGTTACGTACAACTTCGGGGTACTTCCAACACTGGCTCGAGTGGGGCTAACCCATCCCGGGCACGTCCTAGCCCCTTCGTAGAGCAACAGGTAAGCATCTCTCCTTTTCATCCTCTTTCACACTCTTCTTTCCTGCATGGCTATGCTGATTAGTTCCATTGTGTCAAATTGTAGGCGTACTTTACGTATCTCAATGCTTATCGTCAAGAGGTAGTTGAACATGATGCCAAATGGACTTTGCTCGACGAGTACCGCGCACAAAAAATGGAGGTTAGTTAGTTTTCAGCACTTAGAGCCAAGCTACCTAAATTTGGGCTTTCACTATTTTGACTTCCGTCTTTGCTTTGTGAACTAACGTGCAGAGCATGTACTTGGCGATGGAAAATGGCACTCGGGCTCCATCGATGGGACCACCACCACCCAATCCTGGACCGGCCCCAGTAATGCTGACGTTTGAAGAATTCTTGGCACGTGGTGGCGACGAGACTCCGGTTAGTACATTGCCAACCTAGTCAAGCATCACCTATCATTTTTTCAGAAAATAGCTTGAGATCTCTCCTTAATGTCTCTTTCAAACACAATGTAGGCATCCGGCCATGGATCAAACATTGGTGGTACTCCTGCTTCACGGAGCCCAGCCACCCCAATTCATAACCTAGGTGGTGATGCTTCTACCTCGACTCCTGGATCGCCTCTTTTTGTAAGTCCCCTACTCTCAAGATGCAAATTTTCATAGTTAGAACATTTTCGAAGCCGCAAACTTAGAACTAGATAAAATGCCATGCTAAATGCCATCTTAAATGGTTGTGATTCTTCATTTTGTAGTGATGATGCTATTTGGAGGTGGACTTTGGGTTCTGGCGATGGGCGTTCCTCGTCGGCTTCGACTTCGATCGACTTATGTAGTGGATGCTATGTTGGATTATGGTTTTTATGTTGGATACTATGTAGTGGATGCTCTATTGTTGATGTTGATGCTATGTTGGATATGATGCTATATGCTTGATGTTGATGCTATATAGTTGTTTGAAATGATGATTTGATGATGCTATATAGTTCTGTGATGGAGATGTTGTTATATATGTTGTTTTGTTGCTGTACCTATTTTGTTTGTGGAGCAGAATTTAAAATTAATAAAAAAATTGTCCAGAACTATGCCTACGGTTAAACCGTCGGCATAGGTAACAGCTAGGAAGTACCTGATATTGACACGTGTCCACATATGCCTACGGTTTAACCGTAGGCATATAAGATCACATATATGCCTACGGTTAAACCGTCGGCATAGACAGGCGCTAGGAGGTACCAGATCTCGACACGTGTCCTGCCTATGCCGACGGTTTACCCATAGGCGTATGTAGAATCTATGCCTACGGTTAAACCATAGGCATATGTTGGACACGTGTCGAGATCTGGTAGGTGTACGGCACTTGACGGACGTGCCGTCAACTTCTTTTGCCGACGGCTAACTACGCCGACGGTCACCGTAGGCATAGATTGTCTATGGCGACGGGTTTCCTATGCCGACGGGGAGCGGGGATATGCCGAGACTATCATTGCCGACGGGGATATGCCGACGGTGACCGTCGGCACAGGCTATGCCGACGGTTTATGTGCCTTTGCCGACGGTTTTAACCGTAGGCATACTGCCTGAATGTTGTAGTGTTTTCGGGAACAAGTGGGTTCCAGACTTTCTCGGTTGGGATAACACAACAGAGTCGGAACATCAACGGATTTGTCGCAAACATAGAACAGGCTGATGATGGACTACTGTTCTTCCAATCCCAGCTTACGGATTTGTGCTCCGTGATGTTTTATTTCGTTATGTGGTCCATTGCTGGATGCGGACACGAAAAGCTTATGCTTGTAATAAGGCTTGGTGACGGGCAGGAGTATGCGCTGGTGGTAATTGTTGTTTCGGTCTGCTTGTTTGCTAGCACTATTGTACTGAACTGAAAGTTGCCTGTTCGAACTTCGAAGATCCATGCTAAGACTTGTTAATAGATTGTAATCTACTCAATTCCATGAATGTTCCCTAGCTATGAGTTTGATATTTTTATTTCATTTTTTCTAAAATAATTTCTAATTTAAAATTTCTGATTTCATTCATGCAGACTGGTTGTCAACATGTGTGAAACTAGTTTCGAGTCATCCAGAATCTACTTGCAATTGTTCAAGGGACGAGTAAAAAATAATAATTTTTAATTAATGATCAGGTAGTCTAATTTTGTACTAGTTGGTATCAGATCAAAAGCAACTCATGGGCATTCATCCCACGGTAAAAATAATGAATGGTCTACCAACCCTTCATCTATCTAAAAATGCTTTGTCCATTATATAAACCACTCTCTCCCGACCTGACTATAACAAATCCAACTGCCTCGCTTCGCTTTTACATGTTAGCAACACTTGCTTAGTATACCAAGTAGGTGAAACCCACACTCAAAGGTGAGGAGAGGATGAGAGAGGAACAAAAGAGATACAAGAAACCGTGGGAACAGGAGACAACAGGAAGAATGGAAGATCCAATGATCGTGAAAAAATACAACCAGACTGCCACCATTGATGTTCAGAAGTGCCCTGCTGTGCCACTCCGATCATTTCTACTTCTGCGGATATCGAAACTTAGGTGTTTAGTTCGGCGATGTTGATTGTCTTATGGCAATGATGATCTCGTGGTGGAACTAATTAGTCTCACGAAGAGTTAGTTACGAGTTTAGTCATACATCTGTCAGTTTACTGGGCAACACTAGTACGACTATCTGATTCTGTGAGTGCCCAACCCACTACTATCTCCCTCGTGGTTATGGACGGACAAAGAACGACTCCGTTTGCAACCCACTACCGGAAAATGACTAAACTTGCAAAAAAATCCATTTTTGGCTGAACTAGCAAAAATTCCATGGGATGTTGGAAACTCTGGACGTAGGGGGTAAAAACTGCTAATTGAGGGCATCTCTAGCCAATCCCCTAAAAATCTTTAGAGAAGGAAAATAGGCAGCTAACCGGACCTAACCTAACTCTCAAATGGTTAGAGGAGGATAACTTACCCTCCTTGGCCCGAAAAGTGAGGTCAAATCCCTCAAATATACTCGTTCGGTGCTGCATGGAGTAAAACTTTCGGGCCCCCTTCTCCCGCCTGAGTGGACACCATCCCCCGCCGCCACCACCGCCATTGATGCCCCCTGATTCCAGCCAGAACGGAGAGCTAAGACCCTTCCGTTACCCTGCCGGCCACCGCTGCCGGCTCGACGCTGCCAAAAATGACCCACCCGTCATCGCCCGCACCAAGGAAGAGGTTGGGCACCAAAAACCTCCTTCGGGCCACCACACCGGCAGCCACCGCCGACAGCAAGGTTGGTGGGAAGGCCGTTGTGTCTCCGGCGATGGGAGGCCGCCCTCCCGCTGCTCTAGCCACCAGCAAGCGGGCAAGGAAGCCGACGCCGGCTGATGAGCTTGTTGTTGTCGTAGCGCGAAGATGAACACAACCAAATTCTTTTCATCTTTGGAGGAGTCACATATGCTTGGCCTTGAAGATCTCAACTATACTCGGTGTTTGATTGACAAGAAGAGCGGGAGAAAGATTATGTCGAAGTGGAGGCCGAGGCCGAGGGGGAGGAGTAGCAGGCCGAAGAGGTTGATGTTCCCATGGAGACACCATCAACATGAAGTCAACATGAAGATCAAGAACTCATAACTATTCCCAAGATGAAGACGTTGCTTTGTGTCACGCTTGGACGAACTTATCACTTTATGCATCGGTTGAAACGAATCAATCAAAGGATCAGTTTTGGAGTAGGATTGCGGAGTACTAGAACAACACCATGGAAGTGAGATCAAGCCGCACCCAAGGATCTTTTGGTCATCATTGGGGTACCATGCAAGAACAATGCAACCGATGGTCTGGTTGTATTGATCAAGTCAATCATGTACCGCCGAGTGGTGTGCAAATCTCGTACTATGGGTCTATCACCCAGGACCTTTTCAACAACGCAACAAGAATTAAGGTCACAAGCCCTTCAGATTGTAGCACTGGTACAAAGAACTTTGCCAAAATGAGAAGTGGATTAGGAGGATGAAGATGCCAACAAGAGATCGGATGATAACAAGATTGCAAAATAGAGGAAGAGGAGAGGAGCCTTCGGAGATACCTACAAAGAAGACCTTGTAGCCATCATTAAGACCAAGAAAGCCTTGGCAGCCAAACGCAAAGAAGAGAAAGCGGCTAGATGGAATGAGCTCAAGTTCTTGGAGGACAAGAAATAGAGGTCAAAGTTGGCGGCCGAAGAGAGGAAGTTGAAGGCGGAGGAGCGTAGGCTTGCACTTGAGGAGGATAGGCTTGTGAACAAGAAGAAAGTCGAAGAACGTGCTATCTTGTTCATGAACCCAAACACAATGGATGTCACGGTAAAAAAAATTGGGAGCTCACTCGTAGAGAGATCTTGACCCAAACGGAGGTCTCTCTTCAGAATGGTGGTGATGGTTGTGTGGAGGTGGAGGTGTGCTACTTGTGAGCTGCGTTGGGATTTCCCCGAAGAGGAGTGGATGATGCAGTACAGTAGAGATAAGTATTTCACTCAGTTATGAAACCAAGGTTATCAATCCAGTAGGAGAATCACGCAACAACTCGTTAGCAGTACCTGCACACAAAACAACAAATCCTCGCACCCAACGCGAACAAGGGGTTGTCAATCCCTTAGCGGTCAATTGCAAGATTAAATTGTATGGTGATAGATAGATAGATCGAACAAAAATACAAAATAAAATAAATAAAGTAAAAGTGCAGCAAGGTATTTTTAGGATTTTTAATATATAATTAAGGTAGACCCGGGGGCCATAGTTTTCACTAGAGGATTCTCTCTTGAAAATAGCATACGGTGGGTGAACAAATTACTGTTGGTCAATTGATAGAAAAGCAAATAATCATGACGATATCCAAGGCAATGATCATGTATATAGGCATCACGTCCGACACAAGTAGACCGACTCCTGCCTACATCTACTACTATTACTCCACACATCGACCGCTATCCAGCCTGCATCTAGTGTATTAAGTTCATGAAGAACGGAGTAACGCCTTAAGCAAGATGACATGATGTAGACAAAGTAAACTCATGCATTAATAAACCCCATCTTTTTACCCTTAATAGCAACGATACATACGTGTCATGTCCCTTTCTGTCACTGGAATTGAGCACCGCAAGATTGAACCCATTACAAAGCACCTCTCCCATTGTAAGATAAATCAATCTAGTTGGCCAAACCAAATCAATAGATCGGAGAGAAATACGAAGCTATAATAATCATGCATAAAAGAGTTCAGAGAAAACTCAAATAATATTCATGGATAATCTGATCATAAACTCGCAATTCATCGGATCCCAACAAACACACCGCAAAAAGTGATTACATCGGATAGAACTCCAAGAACATCGAGGAGAACATTGTATTGAAGATCAAAAAGAGAGAAGAATCCATTTAGCTACTAACTATGGACCTGAAGGTCTGTGGTAAACTACTCACGCATCATCGGAAGGGCAGCAAGGATGATGTAAAGCCCCTCCGTGATCGATTCCCCCTCCGGCGGAGTGCCGGAAAAGGCCTCCAGATGGGATCTCTCGAGAACAGGAACTTGCGGTGGCGGAAAAAGTATTTCGTGGACTCCTCTGTTGGTTTCTCAATTTTAGAGAATTTATAGAGGTGGAATTAGGTCAAACGGAGCAGAGGTGGGCCCACGAGGCACCAGGGCGCGCCACCCCCCTAGGGCGCGCCCTAGTGGCTCGTGGCCACCTCCTCTGGCTTCTGGCCTCCTCCCGAAGCTTCTAGTGTCTCTTATGTCCAGAAAAAAATCTCCAAAAAGTTTCGTGGCATTTGGACTTCGTTTGGTACTGATATTCTGGAGAACCAAAAACAGGCAAAAAATAGCAACTGGCACTGGGCACTAAGTTAATAGGTTAGTCCCAAAAAATGATATATAATTGCTATAAATGTATATAAAAACATCCAAGATTGATACTATAATAGCATGGAACAATTAAAAATTATAGATACGTTGGAGATGTATCAAGCATCGCCAAGCTTAATTCCTGCTCGTCCTCGAGTAGGTAAATGATAAAAATAGAATTTTTGATGTGGAATGCTACCTATCATATTCATCATATATTCTTTTCTTTTGTAGCATGAACATTTGGACTTGAACGATTCAAAGCAATAGTCTATAGTTTGACATGAAGACATAAATACTCAAACATACAAACAAGCAACCATGTCTTTCAAAATATCAACGCTAAAGAAAGTTATCCCTAGTCCATTATGCTCAATCGTTGATCGATTCATGAAACACACTCAATATTAGCTACACACAATGCACAAGTATGACAATAGTGCTCTCTATTTGGTGCTTTGTAAGAGAAGATGGAGACTCAAAATAAAAATAAAAATTGCATAAAAGTAAATAGATAGGCCCTTCGCAGAGGGAAGCAGAGATTTGCAAATGTGCCAGAGCTCCAAGCTTAAATTAGAGAGATAAAATTATTTTGAGAGGCATGCTTTTTCTGTCAACGAAAACGACCGAGAATTCCGAATATCTTCCATGCTAGACACATTATAGGCGGTTCCCAAACAGAAAATAAAGTTTATTTCCTTTTCACCAATCTTTCACAATCCATGGCTAGCCGTATCCACGGGTGCCCTCCATACCAACACTTTCCAAGGAATTTATTATTATCATCATATTAAAAGAAAAAAATATTTCGGGACTGGGCATCCCTATTACGTGCCACTCTCTCGTGCAATGACAAGTGAATAAACACTCATCGTGAGAATAACACACCTAGCATGGAAAATATTGGCCACCCCCTGTCGCTTCATGAGCGGTACGGGCACACAAAACGGAAAATTATTTTGAATTTTTTTAGATTTGGCACATGCAAATTTACTTGGAACGGCATGGAAATACCGCATATAGCTAGGTATGGTGGACTCATTTGGCACAACTTGGGTTTAAGGAGTTTGGATGCACAAGCAGCATTCCCGCTTAGTACAAATAAAGGCTAGCAAATAGATTGAGAAGCGACCAACCAAAAAGCGAAAACGGTCATAAACATGCATTGAACATAACTAACACCGAATAATGCACCATAAGTAGGATATAATTTCG
This sequence comes from Elymus sibiricus, assembly GCA_039707655.1. NCBI lineage: Eukaryota > Viridiplantae > Streptophyta > Magnoliopsida > Poales > Poaceae > Elymus > Elymus sibiricus. Next base: position 68,528,959 of record CM077674.1, on the reverse strand, counting down.
TTGCATAACTATTGACTTAATGTGCATGCATAGGGAATCACAAACCTTAACACCAATATTCTTACTAAATCACAATTACTCACTAACATGACTCACATATTATCATCTCCATATCGCAAAACTATTGCAAGGAATCAAACTTATCATATCCAATGATCTTTCATGAAAGTTTTTATTATATCCCTCTTGAATATTCATCACTTTGAGACCAAATTCATATCTTGTGCAAATTACCATTACTATTATCAACTCTCAAAAAGATATAAGTGAAGCATGAGAGTGCAAATATTTCTTCAAAATTTAATATTATGAACTCTCAAAATAATATAAGTGAAGCATGAGAGTTCAAATATTTCTTTAAAATATAGCCACAGCTGTGCTCAAAAAGATTTAAGTGAAGCACCAGAGCAACTGCCTAGCTCAAAAAATTTAAGTGAAGCACATAGAGTATTCTAACAAATCATGATAAACGTGTGGCTCTCTCAAATAGGTGTGTCCAGAAAGATGATTGTGACAAACTATAAAGCAAACAAAGCAAAGACTCATATAATACACGACGCTCCAAGTAAAACATATATCATGTGATGAATAAAATATAGCTCCAAGTAAAATTGCCGATAGTTGGTAGAAGAAAGAGGGGGTGCCTTCCGGGGCATCCCCAAGCTTAGACGCTTGAGTCTTCCTTGAATATTACCTTGGGGTGCCTTGGGCATCCCCAAGCTTAGGCTCTTGCCACTCCTTGTTCCTTCATCTATCGTGATCTCACCCAAAACTTGAAAACTTCAATCACACAAAACTCAACAAAACCTTTGTGAGATCCGTTAGTATAACAAATAAATTCTTAACTCTAAGTACTGTAGTAAATTGATTCATATTTAATATTGCCATAATGCTACTGTACTCCAACTTCTCTATGACTCATACCTCCCGATACGATCCATAGATTCATCAAAATAAGCAAACTATGCAACAAAAACAGAATCTGTATAAAACAGAACAGTCTGTAAAGATCTATTTAAAAGCTATACTTATGTAACTCCAAAAATTCTGAAAAATTATGAAAACGTGGGAAATTCATATACGAATACTGTGTAAAAATCTCAGATTTTTCTGACTCTCCACTACAGAAATAAAATTCCAGCACTGGACGCAAAACTTTCTGTTTTCCAAACAGCATCAATTATACTATCTTCCAAATCATCCCAAAGGCATTACTTGGCACAAACACTAATTAAAACATAAAAATACAATCATAACAGTAGCATAATTGTGTAAACACACAAGAACAGAAACAAAAAGTAGAAATTTATTTTATTCATTGGGTTGCCTCCCAACTAGCGCTATTGTTTTATGCCCCTAACTAGGCATAATGCATAGTTTCAAGTATTGTCATCTTTCAAGTTGATTCCATAAGTGGCCCTTATAATGGATTCATATGGTGCTTTAATTATTTTCCTTGGGAAGTGTTCCATCCCTTTCTTTAGTGGAAATTGAAATCTTATATTACCTTCTTTCATATCAATAATAGCACCAATAGTTCGTAAGAACGGTCTACCAAGTATTATGGGGCAAGACGGATTGCAATCAATGTCAAGTACAATAAAATCAACGGGCACATAGTTTCTGTTTGCAAGAATAAGAACATCATTAATTCTACCCAATGGCTTTTTAATAGTAGAATCCGCCAAGTGCAAATTAAGAGAACATTATCTATATTGGTAAAACCTAGCACATCACATAGAGATTTTGGAATTGTGGAAACGCTAGCACCCAAATCACATAAAGCATTGCACTCATAATTTTTAATTTTAACTTTAATGGTGGGTTCCCACTCATCATATAATTTTCTAGGAATTGAAATTTCTAGTTCTAGCTTTTCTTCTAATGCTTTCATCATTACTTCTACGATGTGTTTAGTAAAAGCCTTGTTTTGTTCATAAGCGTTGGGTGAATTTAGCATGGATTGTAACAAAGAAATACACTCAATCAAAGAACAACTATCATAATTAAAGTCTTTGTAATCCAAGAGAGTGGGCACATCGCTAGTTAAAGTTTTTACCTCTCCAAACCCACTTTTATCAATTTTTTCATCAAGATTTTCACCCTCCGAATTATGGGGACGCCTTCTAGCTAAAGTTGACTCTTCTTCAGTCCCCTTTTCATCAAGTTTTATATTGCTAAACAAGGAATCAATAGATAAAACACCAATCATTTTAATATCCTCATCATTACTACGATAGAAAACGGGAGGAATCGCTTTTTCTAAAAATTCTCATTTAGCTTTTAGCATGGCGGTTCTTTTCTTACTCTCATCCATGGAGACATATAAAGCTTTAATTGATTCATTAATATCAATTTTGGGTGGCAAAATTTTAGTCTTCAGATTTTCCACATCATGAATAATTCTATCAATGCTCCTAGACATATCATCAAGTTTACTTAATTTTTCTTCTATCGTAGTGTTGAAAACTTTTTGAGCATTAATAAATTCTTTAATATTACTTTCAAGATCACAGGGCATCATACTATTATTATTATAAGGATTACCATAGGAATTGCCATAATTATTAGAGGAATTTCCAGGAAACGGCCTATGATTAAAATTACCTCTATAAGCATTATTATTAAAATTGTTTCGCGAGACAAAATTCACATCTACGGGATCATTATTTTTCTCAATCAAGGTGGATAAAGGCACATCATTAGGATCAATAGGAGTATTTTTGCAAGCAACCAATTTCATAAGTGCATCAACTTTATCACTCAAAGTACTAATTTCTTCAACAGAATTCACTTTTTTACTAGTAGGAACTCTTCCAGTATGCCATTGTGAATAATTTGCCATAATATTATCAAGCAATTTAGTAGCTTCTCTTAATGTAATCTCCATAAAAGTACCACCCGCGGCGGAATCTAAAAGATTTCTAGAAACAAAATTTTATCCCGCATAAAATTTTTGTATGATCATCCACAAATTTAAACCATGAGTAGAGCAATTTCTTATCATTAATTTCATCCTTTCCCAAGATTGGGCAACATGTTCATGATCAAGTTGTTTGAAATTCATAATTTGGTTTCTAAGGGAAATAATTTTCGCGGGAGGAAAATACTTAGTAATAAAAGCATCTTTACACCTATCCCAAGAATCGATACTATTTCATGGTAAAGATGAAAACCAAATTTTTGCACGATCCCGTAATGAGAACGGGAATAATTTTAATTTCACAATATCATTATCCACATCTTTTTTCTTTCACATATCACACAATTTTACGAAAGTGTTAAGATGGGATGCAGCATCTTCATTAGGACTACCAAAAAATTGTTCTTTCATGACAAGATTTAACAAAGCGGCATTAATATCACAAGTCTCTGCACTAGCGGCGGGAGGAGCAATCGGAGTACTAATAAAATCATTATTATTAGTATTGGAAAAATCACACAATTTTGTATTTTCTTGAGACATCGTGGCTACGCAAACAAGATAACAAGCAAGCGATCAAGCAAACAAGAAAAAGGCAAACGGAAAAAAATTGTATTTTTGTAAAAAATAAATTTATAAGTGGGGGAGATGAAAACGAGAGGCAAATGCAAATAAAATGTAAATAAAGTAAATGCAAGGAGATGAAAGTTTTATGCGTAGGAACTTGATAGATGTTGATGATGTCTCCCCGGCAACGGCGCCAGAAATTCTTCCTGCTACTTGTGAACTGCGTTGGGATTTCCCTGAAGAGGAGGGGATGATGCAGTACAGTAGAGATAAGTATTTCCCTCAGTTATGAAACCAAGGTTATCAATCCAGTAGGAGAATCACGCAACAACTCGTTAGCAGTACCTGCACACAAAACAACAAATCCTCGCACCCAATGCGAACAATGGGTTGTCAATCCCTTGGCAGTCAATTGCAAGATTAAATTGTATGGTGATAGATAGATAGATCAAACAAAAATACAAAATAAAATAAATAAATTAAAAGTGCAGCAAGGTATTTTTAGGATTTTTTTTTGGAAATATGCCCTAGAGGCAATAATAATAAAGTGTTTATTATCATATTTCCCCGTTCATGATAATAGTTTATTATTCATGCTAGAATTGTATTGACCAGAAACTAAATACATGTGTGGATAATGAACCAAGACTATGTCCCTAGTATGCCTCTACTAGACTAGCTCGTTGATCAAAAGATGGTTAAGGTTTCCTGACCATGGACATGAGTTGTCATTTGATAACGGGATCACATCATTAGGAGAATGATGTGATGGACTGGACCCAACCGTTAGCATAGCATATGATCGTTCAGTTTATTGCTACTGCTTTCACTATGTCAAATACACGTTCCTCTGACCATGAGATCATGCAACTCCCGGACACCGTAGGAATACTTTGAGTGTATCAAACGTCACAACGTAACTGGGTGATCATAAAGGTGCACTTCAGGTATCTCCGAAAGTATTTGTTGAGTTGGCATGGATCAAGATTGGGATTTGTCATTCCGTCTGTCGGAAAGGTATCTCTGGGCCCTCTCGGTAATACAGCATCACAGAAGCCTTGCAAGCACCGTGACTAAAGAGTTAGTTGCAAGATGACGTATTACGGAACGAGTAAAGAGACTTGCCGGTAACGATATTGAACTAGGTATCGAGATACCGACGATCGAATCTCGGGCAAGTAACATACCGCCAGACAAAGGGAACAACGTATGTTGACATATGAGGTTCACCGATAAAGATCTTCGTGGAATATGTAGGAACCAATATGAGCATCCAGGTTCCGCTGTTGGTTATTGACCAGAGAGTCGTCTCGGTCATGTCTACATCATTCCCGAACCCGTAGGGTCCGCACACTTAAGATTCGATGACGATATAGTATTATATGAGTTATGTGATTGGTGACCGAATGTTGTTCGGAGTCCCGGATGAGATCACGGACATGACGAGGAGTCTCGGAATGTCCGAGAGGTAAAGATCGATATATTGGAAGGTGGTATTCGGATATCGGAAAGGTTCCAAGTCATCCGAGTATTTTCCGGAGTGCCGGAGGGGTTCCGGAACCCCCCGGGGAAGTTATGGGCCTTATTGGGCCATACGGGAAAGAGAGGAGCAGGCCGCAGGGGCTGCTGCGCCCCTCCCCTTGTTGGTCCGAATTGGACAAGGGGTTGGGGGGGCGCAACAGCCCTCTTTCCTTCTCCCTCTTCCCCTCTTCCTTCCCCTCTTGGTGGACTCCTACTAGGAGTAGGATTCCTAGTAGGAGTCCCCTCCTTGGCGCGCCCTAGGAGGGCCGGCCGGCCTCCTCCTCCCTCCTTTATATACGGAGGAAGGGGGCACCCCTAGACACACAAGTTTATCTGATCCAAGCCGTGTGCGGCGCCCCCCTCCACCGTTTAGAGCCTCGGTCATATTTTCGGAGAGCTTAGGCGAAGCCCTGCCGGAATCACTTCACCATCACCGTCGCCACGCCGTCGTGCTGACGGAACTCATCTACTACCTCGACGTCTTCCTGGATCAAGAAGGCGAGGAACGTCAGCGAGCTGCACGTGTGTAGAACTCGGAGGTGCCGTACGTTCGGTACTCGATCGGTGGAGCTCGAAGGATTGTTCGACTACATCAACCGTGTTGTGAGACGCTTCCGCTAACGGTCTACGAGGGTACGTAAACACACTCTCCCCTCTCATAGCGATGCATCTCCATGGATAGATCTTGCGTGAGCGTAGGAAATTTTTGAAATTCGTGCTCCGTTCCCCAACAGTGGCATCATGAGCCAGGTCTATGCGTAGATGTGATTTGCACGAGTAGAACACAAACGAGTTGTGGGCGTGGGTGTATACATATTGCTTGCCGTTACTAGTTGATACTTGATTCGGCGGTATTGTGAGATGAAGCGGCCCGGACCGACATTGCGCGTACGCTTACGCGAGACAGGTTTCACCGCTACGTGCACTCGTTGCATAAAGGTGACTGGCGGGTGTCTGTCTCTCTCACTTTAGTTGAACCGGTTTCAATGAAGAGGGTTCTTTTAGAAGATCAAAAAGCAATCACTACACCACGTTGTGGTTTTGCGTAGGTAAGAACGGTTCTTGCAAACCCGTAGCAGCCACGTAAAACTTGCAACAACAAAGTAGAGGACGTCTAACTTGTTTTTGCAGGGTATGCTGGTGATATGATATGGCCAAGACATGATGTGATATAAGTTGTTGTATGAGATGATCATGTTTTGTAAGTTATCAGGCAACCGGCAGGAGCCATATGGTTGTCTCTTTATTGTATGCAATGCCAACGCTATGTAATTGCTTTACTTTACCGCTATGAGTTAGCAGTAGTCGTAGTAGCAATAGCCGGCGAGACGACCACGACGCTACGATGGAGATCAAGGTGTCACGACGCTACGATGGAGATCATGGCGCCAACCCGGTGACGATGGAGATCATGACGGTGCTATGCTGATGGAGATCAAAAGCACAATACGATGATGGCCATATCATGTCACATATATTGAATTGCATGTGATGTTAATCCTTTTATGCATCTTATTTTGCTTAGGACGACGGTAGCATTATAAGATGATCCCTTCACTAAATTTCAAGATAAGTGTTCTCCCCGAGTATGCACCGTTGCGAAAGTTCGACGCTTCTAAGCACCACGTGATGATCGGGTGTGATGGATTCTTTCGTTCACATAAAACGGGTGTAAGCCAGTTTTACACATGCAGAATACTTGGGTTAAACTTGACGAGCCTAGCATATGCAGATATGGCCTCGGAACACGAGAGACCGAAAGGTCGAACATGAGTCATATAGTAGATATGATCAACATGAAAGATGTTCACCATTGATGAACTGATCCACCTCACGTGATGATCGGACGTGGATTAGTTTGATGTGGATCATGTTACACTTAGACAACTTGAGGGATGTTAATCTAAGTGGGAGTTCTTAAGTAATTTGATTAATTGAACTTCAATTATCATGAACATAGTCAAAAGTGTCTTAGCAATTTAATGTTGTAGATCGATAAACCACACGTTAGTTCCACTGTTTTTAATATGTTCCTAGAGTAAGCCAAGTTGAAAGTTGATGGAAGCAACTATGCGGACTAGGTCCGTGATCTGAGGATTGTCCTCACTGCTGCACAGAAGGCTTATGTCCTTAATGCACCGCTCAGTGAAATACCCCTACGGCTTCGTCTGAGGACGTTATGAACGTCTGGCAGACAAGAAAAGATGACTACTCGATAGTTCAGTGCGCCATACTTTACGGCTTAGAACCGGAGCTTCAAATATGTTTTGAGCAACACGGAGCATATGAGATGTTCCAAGAGCTAAAAATTTGTTTTTCAAGCTCACACCCGGGTCGAGAGGTATGACACCTTCGACAAGTTCTATAGCTACAAGATGGAGGAGAACAGCTCCGTTAGTGAGCATGTACTCAGAATGTCTGAGTATTTCAAACACTTGAATCAAGTGGGAGTTAGACTTTCGAATAAAGTGGTGATTGATAGAGTTCTCTAGTCACTATCACTAAGCTACTGGATCTTCGTGATGAACTATAAACATGCAAGGGATAGAAGATCCTTAAGCTATTCGCGATGCTACAAGCTGTGGATGTAGAAATCAAAAAGGGGAGCATCAAGTGTTGATGGTTAATAAGACCACTAGTTTCAAGAAGGGCAAGGGAAAGAAAAGGGAACTTCAAGAAGAACGGTAAAACAGTTGCCGCTCACGCGAAGAAACCCAAGGCTGAACCAAACCCGAGACTTAGTGCTCCCATTGCAAAGGGAAATGTCACAGGGAGCGGAACTTCCCCAAAGTAACTGGCAGATAATAAGACTGGCAATGTCAACAAAGATATTTGATATACATGTTATTGATGTGTACATTACTAGTACTCGTAGGAGCACCTGGGTATTTGATACTTGTTCAGTTGCTTACAACTTGAAACATGGAGCTTCGGAATAAACGAGGGCTAGCTAAGAACGAGGTGACGATGTGCATTAGAAGTGTCTCCAAGGTTGATGTGATCACCATCGCCACGCTCTCTCTACCTTCAGGATTAGTGATGAACCTAAATAATTGTTATTTGGTGCTTGCGTTATGCATGAACATTATATCTGATAGTGTTTATTGCAAGACGGTTATTCAATTTCAGAGAATAATTGCTATTCTATTTATTTGGATAATTTCATTGATGATCATGCACTTAAAATGAAAGGTTTATTGAATCTTGATCGTAGTAATACATATGTTCATAACACGAATGCCAAAAAGATAATGATAGTACCACATATTTGTGGCACTGCCGCGTAGGTCATATCAGTGTTAAACACATGAAGAAACTCCATGCAGATGGGTTTTTGGAATCTCTTGATTATGAATCAATTGAGACATGTGAACCGTGCCTTATTGGCAAGATGACTAAAACTCCGTTCTCCGGAACAATGGAGCGAGCAACCAACTTATTGGAAATAATACATACCGATGTATGCGGTCCGATGAGTGTTGAGGCGCGCGGTAGATATCGTTATGTTCTCACGTTCACTGATGATTTGAGTAGATATGGTTATGTCTACTTGATGAACCATAAGTCTGAAACATTTGAAAAGTTCAAAGAATTTCAGAGTGAAGTAGAGAATCATCGTAACAAGAAAATAAAGTTCTTACGATCTGATCGTGAAGGAGAATATTTGAGTTACGAGTTTGGCACTCACTTAAGACGATGTGGAATTGTTTCACAGTTGACGCCACCTGGAACACCACAGCGTAATGGTATGTCCGAACATCGTAATCGTACACTATTGGATATGGTGCGTTCTATGATGTCTCTTACTGATTTGCCACTATCATTTTGGGGATATGCATTAGAGACAGCTACATTCACTTTAAAAAGGGCACCGTCTAAATCCGTTGAGACGACACCGTATGAACTGTGGTTTGGTAAGAAACCTAAGCTGTCGTTTCTGAAAGTTTGGGGCTGCGATGCTTATGTCAAAAGGCTTCAGCCTGATAAGCTCAAACCCAAAGCGGATAAGTGCGTCTTCATAGGATACCCAAAAGATATCGTTGGGTACACCTTCTACCACAGATCCGAAGGCAAAGTATTCGTTGCTAAGAATGGATCCTTTCTAGAGAAGGAGTTTCTCTCGAAAGAAGTGAGTGAGAGGAAAGTAGAACTTGATGACGTAATTGTATCTCCTCTGGATAGTAGCACGCCACAGAAAGAAATTTCTGTGACACCAGCACAGACTGGAGAAGAAGTTAATGATGATGATCATGAAGCTTCGGAGCAAGTTACTACTGAACTTCGAAGGTCAACCAGGACACGCTCCGCACCAGAATGGTACGGAAATCCAGTCTTGGAGGTCATGTTGCTAGACAACGGTGAACCTTCGAACTATGAAGAAGCGATGACGAGCCCGGATTCCGACAAATGGCTTGAGACCATGAAATCCGAGATAAGATCCATGTATGAGAACAAAGTGTGGACTTTGGTAGACTTGCCCGATGAACGGCGAGCTATTGAAAATAAATGGATCTTCAAGTAGACGACGGACGATGATGGTAATGTTACCGTCTATAAAGCTCGACTTGTTGCTAAAGGTTATCAACAAGTTCAAGGAGTTTACTGCGATGAGATTTTCTCATCCGTAGCGATGCTAAAGTCTGTCAGAATTATGTTAGCAATTGCCGTGTTTCATGATGATGAGATCCGGCAAAGGGACGTCAAAATGGCATTCTTTAATGGATTCATTAAGGAAGAATTGTATATGATGCAGCCGGAAAGGTTTTGTCGATCCTAAAGGCACTAACAAAGTATGCAAGCCCCAGTGATCCATCTATGGACTGGTGCAAGCATCTCGGAGTTGGAATATACACTTTGATAAGATGATCAAAGATTTTGGGTTTATACAAGTTTATGGAGAAACTTGTATTTACAACAAAGTGAGTAGGAGCTCTATAGCATTTCTAATAAGTATATGTGAATGACATATTGTTGATTGGAAATGATGTAGAATTTCTGGAAAGCATAAAGATTTAATTGAAAGGAGTTTTTTCAATAAAACCTATTTTTGAGTTATCCACAAATTGGGCATCGAGATCTATAGAGATAGATCAAAAACGCTTGATAAAGTTTTTCACACACCTTGATGAGATTTTGAAGAAGTTCAAAATAAGATCAGTCAAAGAAACGAGTTCTTGCCTGGTGTAAAGTGGAGTAAGACTTGAAGACCTAGGTAAAGGTTGTTTACATGTTAGGCATCAAAATCTATAGAGATAGATTGAGACGCCTCATAGGACTTTCACAAAGCACATACCTTGACAAGTTTGAAGAAAGTTCAAAATGGATCAGTCAAAGAAGGAGTTCTTGACTGTAGTGCAAGGTGTGAAATTGAGTAAGACTCAAATCTCGACCACGGCAGAAGAAATAGAATGGATGAAGGTCATCCCCTATGCCTCGGCCATAGTTTCTATAAAGCATGCTATGCTGTGTGCCTTACCATGTGTCTGGCAAAGAGGTACGAAAGTGATCCAGGAGTAGATCACTGGACAGCGGTCAAAGTATATCCTTAAGATGATTAAGGAAGAATTTCTCGGGAATAAAGGTAATAAAGAGTTCGTCGTAAGGGGTTACGTCGATGCAAGCTTTAAACACCGATCCGGAAGACTATGAGTCTAAGACCGGATAAGTATAGTGGGGTAGTCTTTTGGGAGTAGCTCCAAACAGAGTGTGGGAGCAGCATCTACATAAGACATGGAGATTTGCAAAGAACTCACGGATCTGAATATTGCAGACCCGTTGACTAAAACCTCTCTCACAAGCAAAACATGATCAACTTTAGAACTGATTAAGTGTTAATTACATGGAGATGTAATCTAGATTATTGACTCTAGTGCAAGTGGGAGACTGTTGGAAATATGCCCTAGAGGCAATAATAATAAAGTGTTTATTATCATATTTCCCCGTTCATGATAATAGTTTATTATTCATGCTAGAATTGTATTGACCGGAAACTAAATACATGTGTGGATAATGAACAAAGACTATGTCCCTAGTATGCCTCTACTAGACTAGCTCGTTGATCAAAAGATGGTTAAGGTTTCCTGACCATGGACATGAGTTGTCATTTGATAACGGGATCACATCATTAGGAGAATGATGTGATGGACTTGACCCAACCGTTAGCATAGCATATGATCGTTCAGTTTATTGCTACTGCTTTCACTATGTCAAATACACGTTCCTCTGACCATGAGATCATGCAACTCCCGGACACCGTAGGAATACTTTGAGTGTATCAAACGCCACAACGTAACTGGGTGATCATAAAGGTGCACTTCAGGTATCTACGAAAGTATTTGTTGAGTTGGCATGGATCAAGATTGGGATTTGTCATTCCGTCTGTCGGAAAGGTATCTCTGGGCCCTCTCGGTAATACAGCATCACAGAAGCCTTGCAAGCACCGTGACTAAAGAGTTAGTTGCAAGATGACGTACTACGGAACGAGTAAAGAGACTTGCCGGTAACGAGATTGAACTAGGTATCGAGATACCGACGATCGAATCTCGGGCAAGTAACATACCGCCGGACAAAGGAAACAACATATGTTGACATATGAGGTTCACCGATAAAGATCTTCGTGGAATATGTAGGAACCAATATGAGCATCCAGGTTCCCCTGTTGGTTCTTGACCAGAGAGTCGTCTCGGTCATGTCTACATCATTCCCGAACCCGTAGGGTCCGCACACTTAAGGTTCGATGACGATATAGTATTATATGAGTTATGTGATTGGTGACCGAATGTTGTTCGGAGTCCCGGATGAGATCACGGACATGACGAGGAGTCTCGGAATGTCCGAGAGGTAAAGATCGATATATTGGAAGGTGGTATTCGGATATCGAAAAGGTTCCAAGTCATCCGAGTATTTTCCGGAGTGCCGGAGGGGTTCCGGAACCCCCCGGGGAAGTTATGGGCCTTATTGGGCCATACGGGAAAGAGAGGAGCAGGCCGCAGGGGCTGCTGCGCCCCTCCCCTTGTTGGTCCGAATTGGACAAGGGGTTGGGGGGGCGCAATACCCCTCTTTCCTTCTCCCTCCTCCCCTCTTCCTTACCCTCTTGGTGGACTCCTACTAGGAGTAGGATTCCTAGTAGGAGTCCCCTCCTTGGCGCGCCCTAGGAGGGCCGGCCGGCCTCCTCCTCCCTCCTTTATATACGGAGGAAGGGGGCACCCCTAGACACACAAGTTTATCTGATCCAAGCCGTGTGCGGCGCCCCCCTCCACCGTTTAGAGCCTCGGTCATATTTTCGGAGAGCTTAGGCGAAGCCCTGCCGGAATCACTTAACCATCACCGTCGCCACGCTGTCGTGCTGACGGAACTCATCTACTACCTCGACGTTTTGCTGGATCAAGAAGGTGCGACTACATCAACCGCGTTGTGAGACGCTTCCGCTAACGGTCTACGAGGGTACGTAGACACACTCTCCCCTCTCGTAGCGATGCATCTCCATGGATAGATCTTGCGTGAGCATAGGAAATTTTTGAAATTCATGCTCCGTTCCCCAACATTTTTAATATATAATTAAGGTAGACCCGGGGGCCATAGTTTTCACTAGAGGCTTCTCTCTTGAAAATAGCATACGGTGGGTGAACAAATTACTGTTGGTCAATTGATAGAAAAGCAAATAATCATGACGATATCCAAGGCAATGATCATGTATATAGGCATCACGTCCGACACAAGTAGACCGACTCCTGCCTGCATCTACTACTATTACTCCACACATCGACCGCTATCCAGCATGCATCTAGTGTATTAAGTTCATGAAGAACGGAGTAACGCCTTAAGCAAGATGACATGATGTAGACAAAGTAAACTCACGCATGAATAAACCCCATATTTTTACCCTTAATAGCAACGATACATACGTGTCATGTCCCTTTCTATCACTGGGATTGAGCACCGCAAGATCGAACCCATTACAAAGCACCTCTCCCATTGTAAGATAAATCAATCTAGTTGGCCAAACTAAATCAATAGATCGGAGAGAAATACGAAGCTATAATAATCATGCATAAAAGAGTTCAGAGAAAACTCAAATAATATTCATGGATAATCTGATCATAAACTCGCAATTCATCGGATCCCAACAAACACACCGCAAAAAGTGATTACATCGGATAGAACTCCAAGAACATCGAGGAGAACATTGAATTGAAGATCAAAAATAGAGAAGAAGCCATTTAGCTACTAACTATGGACCGAAAGGTCCGTGGTAAACTACTCACGTATCATCGGAAGGGCAGCAAGGATGATGTAGAGCCCCTCCGTGATCGATTCCCCCTCCGGCGGAGTGCCAGAAAAGGCCTCCAGATGGGATCTCTCGAGAACAGGAACTTGCGGCGGCGGAAAAAGTATTTCGTGGACTCCTCTGTTGGTTTCCCGATTTTAGAGAATTTATAGAGGTGGAATTAGGTCAAACGGAGCAGAGGTGGGCCCACGAGGCACCAGGGCGCGCCACCCCCCTGGTGCGCGCCCTGGTGGCTCGTGGCCACCTCCTCTGGCTTCTGGCCTCCTCCCGAAGCTTCTAGTGTCTCTTATGTCCAGAAAAATATCTCCAAAAAGTTTCGTGGCATTTGGACTTCGTTTGGTACTGATATTCTGGAAAACCAAAAACAGGCAAAAAACAGCAACTGGCACTGGGCACTAAGTTAATAGGTTAGTCCATAAAAATGATATATAATTGCTGTAAATGTATATGAAAACATCCAAGATTGATACTATAATAACATGGAACAATAAAAAATTATAGATACGTTGGAGACGTATCAAGGTGGTGCACGGTGGGGCTTCTACGACATAGGTGAGGCAAGAGAGGCGTTGGGGGTAGATGGCGCCGGCGCTGTGCGGAGCGGCAACAGGCACCGCTCAGTTCGATTCCATGGATTTCCCCCTTCTTGAGATGAATCGGTTCCATGGCTCCTGTTTGGATAAGGTCGGGGTTGCGTGGGGTTGGATAGAGAGCCCAAGGGTTTTGTTGTAAATGTGAGACGGATGGCGGGCGTCTTTTTTAAAAACAGGCACAGCTCGTATCATAACATGCAGATAGGATGGTCCGAAACGATGGATGGCAGGCACACCATCATCATCAACTCAGTTTTTTTATAGGAAGTAGAGATTTTTTGCTGAACAAATGATGCTGATTGCAACTTGAAGATAAGTGACCATTCGATTTTTGCTGTTCACATGCAGTACATACATGTTCAAAAAAACATGTAGTTTAAGCGCCACTGGGTTCACCTACAGCCACAGCCATCATTCAGCAGTCAAGGTCCCTTCCAAGACAAGAGCTATTCAATATAGTGGCAGATATGTTAGCGGTCATGATTGAGCGTGCCAAGGTTGATGGCCAAATTGATGGGGTAGTGAATCATCTAGTGGATGGTGGCCTCTCTATCCTTCAATATGCCGACGATACGATTCTCTTTATGGGTCATGACCTCGAGAAAGCAAGAATTCTGAAATTAATTTTATCAGCATTCGAGCAACTCTCAGGGCTTAAGAACAATTTTCATAAAAGTGAATTGTTTTGTTTTGGCGAGGCTCAAGACGAGGCCCGTCTGTATGCTGACCTGTTCGGATGCGGGTTGGGCCAGTTTCCGATCACTTATTTGGGGATACCTATACATTATCGGAGACTCACAAATGCTGAATGGAAACACGTCGAGGAGAGACTACAAAAAAGACTTAGTAGTTGGAAAGGTAAACTGCTATCTCTGGGTGGAAGGCTGGTCCTCATAAATTCAGTACTAAGTAACATGGTACTATATATGATTTCCTTCTTCCAGTTGCCGAAAGGAGTTTTACATAGATTGGATTACTTTGGTACTATATATCTTGAGTTTTACATAAATTCAGTACTAAGTAACATGGTACTATATATCTCGAGATTTTTTTGGCAAGGAGATAGCGAGAGAAAGAAATATCGGCTGGCTAAATGGAGTGTGGTTTGCCGTCCCAAGGACCAAGGCGGGTTGGGCATTCATGACCTTAAGGTTAAGAATAGGGCCCTCCTCGACAAATGGTTGTTTAAGTTGCTGATGGAAGATGGTGTATGGCAAACCCTCCTAAGGAGAAAATATGTGGGTTCAAAGGCGGTATCCCAGGTATACTAGAAGCCTGGGGACTCTCATTTTTGGGCGGGACTGTAACATCCCCATGTAATAGCTACAGTGATCACCCTTTTGATAATGCCAAGTCACCATGATTAACCATGCTTGCTCATCATTTGCATCATATCTCATTTCAAATTACAATTCAAAATGAAATTCAAATATAAAGTGAAATTAAAAGTTGTTCAAATTTGAAAACCAAAATGTTCATAATATTGCAAATAATTCAGAAGCATTTATAAAAATATAATCCACATTAATTGAATTAGTTAAATGACCTTAACATCCTCAAACAGAACCAGAACACCAACTTTTAATACCTTTTTATTTAATTAAAATTCATATGAAATCATATTGCCACCAAACCAATTTCTGGCAGTGTTAAATATTGTCTAGTATTTAAATGGACCACACTCATATTTTACAAAAGTCAATTGGGGGCTAAAATATTTACTAAACAGAAACTAAAATAGAAAAACACAGAAAGAAAAGAAGAAAAAGAAAAAGGGGCCGCGCTTCTGGGCTCTAGTCAAACCAGCCGGCCCAACCCACCCGCACGGTCGCCTCCCTCCTTCCCCTGTTCATCCTCGGTCGCCCGCGCCCGACCCCGACGCCGGTCGTCGCCGTTCCCGCCGCGTCCCCTCGCCCTGCGTCGCTACACGAGGTCGGGGAGGATAAGAAGGCCACCGCGGCACTCCCTGGCCCGCCCTGAGATCTTTTCCCCCTTCTCGCGCACTGCTCCTCCCCCACCCGCCATGGCCGTCTCTGCCGCCGCCAATGCGAGCTCGCCCGCGTAGCTGCCGCCACCGCCACGCCTCGCCTCCGTGCCAAGAAGGACCGCCGTCGACCGCTACACCGTCCGGAGCCGTCAAGTGGAGCTCCCCGCCTCGGCATCGAGCTGCTCAAGCCCGTCTTCAACCTTCGGACGCCGAGCTCGCCGCCGTCGATTCGTCGCCGTCCATCCTCCCCGCGCCCATTTTAGCACATCTACGGGCTCCCGGTGAGCCTCCGCTTCTTCCCCTCCTCGCTCGCCGTCATTCGCTAGCCGTAGCGGCCACCCCCAACGCGCCCGAGCCCTCCGCCGCGGAGCTCGTCGCCGGCGTCGTTCCGACGACCAAATGGCCTCGCGACTGAGTCCGTTGAGCTCGCCGCGTCACGCAGACTCCGCCTAGCCTCTTAGATAGCTCGTGCGCGTGCTGCAACGCCGTCCCCGACCACCGCCCGTAGCCGTCGTCGCCGGCGACCATTCTGGCCACCGCAGCCTGCGAGACCACCGCCGTTCGACGCGGCATGAATTGCTCGTTCCAGCAAGCCCAAGCACGCGTGAAATGACGCAACACAGAAGTTTTCCGGGATCGCCGGAGTTGCCGCCGCGCTCGGGCTCGCCGGAGTAGCTCCGGCAGCCGGCGCTGACCTGGCGTCCGACGTGGCCTGCCCTGTGTCGCTGACACTGGGCCCCGCGGTCCCGGTTGACCGAGTCAACTCGGCCCCATGTCACTGACATGCGGGCCCCGCTAATTAAACGATTTTAAATAAATAGAAAATCAGTAAATTAATTAATTAATTAATTAAAACACTAATTAGACACTGACTAATGGGTCCCACCGCCTAATTAACCTCTAATTAGTTTAAATAAATCCTAATTAGTTACTGTGACACTGACCAGTGGGACCCATTGGTCAGGTTTGACTCTGGTCAGCCAGAGTTGACTGCTGACATCACAATGACATCATGCTGACGTCACCATTGCACTGTTTCGGATAATTCGGAATTAAGTAATTAAAATAATTTCAGAAATTCCAGAAAATGTTTAAAACTTTGAAAAATCATATAAAATAAACCGTAACTCGGATGAAAATAATTTATATATGTAAAATGATCAGAAAAATATGAAGAATCCGAATATGCCATCCACATACCTGCCACACCCCTCTAACATACTGAACATGGAAATTTTTGCCTGTTTCCAATAAATGAATAGTGCATAATTTTAATACAATAAATCCAAATAAATTCCTAAATTAACTAAATCATTTAGATAGGCAGTATATCACCTCTGCATATCATTTAGACATGTCATGCATCCCTGTTGCATTATTGCCGTGTGTTTATTGTTTCTTCCCCCTCCTTCTCTCTTGATAGCCCCCGAGACTGTCGACGACGCTGCAGTGTATGCCGACGTCGCCGACGACCAGGCCCCTTCAGCAGAGCTTCCAGGCAAGCAAAACCCCCTTGATCATAAGATATTGCCCATTCCTTTCTCTCTTATGCTTGCATTAGAATTGCCCCTGCTACTGCTCCGATAGCTCCTATTCTGATGCATAGCCTGATTTTGTCACCTGCTGTTTATCTCTACCTGCTGTACCATGATGCTTAGATAGCTATGCCATTGTTCCACCTGTGGCCCTTCACCCTTGTCCGTATTCCATGCTTGTTATCGGGTCGTGATCACTCTGGGTGATGATCACGGAAATGTTTACTTATTGCAAATACTTAAACTGTTAAAGTCGGGCTGGCACCAAGGGTGCCCGCGAGAGAATACTACCAAAGACGGGTCGGCTCCAAGAGCACCCGCGCGATATGACTTACCAAGTCGGAGCGACAGGACCCCTGTTCGTATCTACGAGTTACTAAACATGCTTAAACGGATTTGGGTATTTGATCTGAGTGGGTCGTTGGCCCTATACGCACTACCACCACGTGGGATAATGGTTATGGGACCCTCTACGTCGTAGTATCAGCCGAAAACTCTTCAGACGTCGCAGCTCAGAGATGCGGGCTGATCGTTGGGGTGAGCTGGTTACGTCACTGTGTATACAGTGTCGCGCTTGGGCCCCGACCAGCCACGTAACGTGCAGGAGTGCGAAGGGCGATGGCCCAAGACCCCTTCGTCCTTAGGATTTAGACCGGCGTGTTGACCTCTTTGCTGAGCCTAGGTAGGACTGCGTCGTGTCGATTACCCGAGGCCGGGCATTACCCAGCAAGTGTGTCCGGCCAGATGTAATCGAGCGTGCTGGGTAACAGTAGTGCACCCCTGCAGGGAAGTTATCTATTCGAATAGCCGTGTCCACGGTAACAGGATGCTCGGAGTTGTATCGTGATCCGCTACAACTACAAATGGATACTGTCACAATGATAAACTGCTACTACTGCTCTCGGGATCACTTTCTCGCAGGGTAGTCGAGGAAGTATCTCAGGGCTTTACTAAACTATGATCGATATATATTATCTTGCTCTCTTCTGATGCTGCAAGATTGCTTCAAGATGCTACTCTTCGATAGGCTAGGCCTCTCCCTCCTCTGTTCCAGCATTCTGCAGTATAGTCCAAGATATAGCCCCCAATCCTTTGAAACCCATGCATAATTAGTATAGTTCTGATGTCAGTCTTGCGAGTACTTTGGATGAGTACTCACGGTTGCTTTGCTACTTCTTTTCCCCATACCCACTTGATGAAACCAGACGATGGAGCCCAGGAGTCAGACGCCACCACAGGAGGCTACTACTAGGAGAGCCCCGGAGGCCACTACTTCTGGGTTGAGCCAGCCGACCAGGAGTAGTTTGGAGGCCCTAGGCAGGAGGCCATCGCCTTTTCGATCGTTATGTCGTTGTTTGTGCTAGCCTTCTTAAGGCAAACTTGACTAACTATGTCTGTACCCAGATATTATGGTTTGTATGACTTATGTATTCGGGTCCTCGTGACCCCTGGTTTGTAATATGATGATTTATGTTTGACTTTGACTTTAGAGTTGTGTTGTGATATTCTTCCCGTGAGTCTCTGTTCTCGAGCGTGCACGTTTGCGTGTATTATTAGTGCACGGTCGAGTAGGGGCGTCACAAGTTGGTATCAGAGCCGACTGCCTGTAGGAAGCCCCTTCCGATTCCTTGGTCGAAGTTGAGTCTAGTCGTTGAAAAACTATTTTACTAACAGTGCTGTGTGGCTTACGGGCCCACGTTGCACATGGATGGGATTAGGATCTTTTATTCCTCTTCCTTACTCTGGGATTCTACTCTCTCTTCTATTCGGGTTAAAATTTTACTAACTCTGACTTTAGGTTCTCGTGATCACATCCACCCGGAGCTTCGGTTATTTGCACATTACTTCTTTGAATACACGATGCAAGAATTCACTCACTGTCATTTGACAATCTTGAATTTCCTCTGTTTCAGATGGATCGCTTGTTTCCGCCGCGCCCTGCGACGCAGCTTGTGCTTCGCACTTGGGCTCTTGATGCGCCTGGTTTTCCAGCTGTCCTGATCGCCCTCCTGACCAGACTGGGCTACCGCTGGTACCCCGAGTACATGGTTTACGAGGATTACCGCGAGTTCAACCAGGAGCAGTACCATGCTGATGTTCGTATCTTCGATCAGCAGAACAACTCCGCCACTGAGTTGCACACTTTTCACGGTATCGGCGTGACGATTGAGATGGCAGTCCATGATGCTGCCCATTCTGCTGTCGCACGTCTTCGTGGCGAGCATAGTCGCTTGGATGACTCCGAGTTCCAATACATCCCGTATGCCCCTGCTGGAGATGCTACCGGATACTACACAACTATCTGTGCCCCTTACGAGCGACGTCGATACGACCCGCATGTTTTGATTCAGTGCACTCGGGCTTTGGATCGCACTGCTCGGGCTCTTGCCGTCAAGTTGTTTGCCACTCGAGCACGTCTCTACGATGCTATGACACAGTTGCTGCCAGCTGTTCGTGCAGGGATACATCCAGAGTATATCCTTTACCCGCGCAGGACTCACATACCGGCAGGTATCGATTGGCCTACTGTTGGAGGTCACACACCCGCACGTGGACCTCTTCTCCCAGTTCGAGACCGGGTTCTGCATCAGAGTGCACACGGAGAGCAGGACTTTTCTGCCTTGGACACTCATCGTCCGCACTTGCAGTTACCCCGTTTCAGTGGTTTTCCCCGACGTTGATGTAGCCTTTGATATGTCTCGTTGTGTATTCCTCACCGCGTGCCTGCGCGCCACCTAGTATGTCTAGCTGTTTAAATTGCAAAGTTATGCTGTCCGCGTGTAACCGACTCTGTGTATGGATCTGTATGTCTTAATTGACTACTGTTATGTATCTATTGCACTACTTAATCGTTGTCGCGTTACATCATGTTCGTTTCTAAACGCTTGCAGTTGCTTTTACTAAACTACCCCCTGTTAAATTTTAGCAGGATGGTTAGACCCGGTGGTCGTGGCCGTGGTGCCAACGATCCGCCACCACCGCCAGACTATATGGCAGCTATGATGCAGCAATTCGAACTGAACCGCCAGTTTATGGTTGGAATTATGGCTCAGTTCTCGCAGCAGAACCAGAATGCTCAGAACCAGCCACCTGCCCCAATAACTCTGCAGGAGTTTGTACGTCTCAACCCAACTGTTTACCGCAACTCTGAATAGCCACTAGATGCTGATGACTGGCTTCGCGACATCGCCTATGAGATGGAGTCTGCCAGTGTTGCCCCTGAAAACCTTGTCACCTTCGCGTCCTACTTCTTGAAGGGCCCCGCTGCTCAATGGTGGTCCACCCACAGACGTTCACTACCTGAGGGGACAGTCATCACTTGGCTCGAGTTCCAGACTGCTTTCTGTGCCCGTTACATTCCTCAGGGAATCATGGACCGGAAGAAGACAGAGTGTCGCAACCTCACTCAGGGCAATAGGACTGTTGAAGCTTATCAGCGTGAATTCCTTAACCTGTCCCGCTATTCTAAGGAAGACATAGCCACTGATGCTCGTAGACAAGAGAAGTTCCGTAATGGACTCCACCCAGACCTCAAGCTTGCACTTGTTGTTCATGACTTCCCCGACTTCGCCACTCTGGTGAACAAGACTATCCAGGTTGAAACCGCTCAAATGGAACATAGGGATTCAACCAAGCGCAATCGTGACATTGGCTCATCTTCGAGCTCAGGGCAAAGGCGTAAGATGTGGATTCCCAATAGCATGTATCGCCCAACTACCCCTGCGCAGAGGCCTTCCTATGCCGCACCTCGTCTGCCTCCTCCACCACCGAGGCAGCCAAGAGTTCAAGCTGCTCCACCACGTGCTGCACCTCTTCGTCCTAAAGACGGTCTGTGTTTCAAGTGTCGCAAACCAGGTCACCTTGCCAAAGACTGCTGCCAGAGTCAGAATCAATTGGCATTTCCTCATAATGGCCGTGGCAACAATCAGACCCGCAACTATAATACCGGGCCTGCTGCTTATGGACGTGGACAGGCTTACCACGTCGATATTGAAGAAGTTCAGGATCAACCTGAAACTGTGATGGGTACCCTTCTCGTTAACTCAGTACCTGCTTCTGTTTTATTTGATTCAGGAGCATCGCATTCATTCATGACAGAAGCATTTGCATTAGCACATGACATTGCATTTGAAAAGATGAACCTACCCGTAGTTGTTCGCACCCCTAGAGGTCAGTGTCAAACCACCATGATAGCACACAATGTTACTGTTGAAATCAAAGGATTATCAATTGTGCCACCAAAGTTGTCCAACTCCTTCACCCCTCCGACGAGATAGTGAACTACACCGCCCGAATTACTCGGAATGCCGAAGCTCAGATATATGCTCTGAATGCTTTGAACGCCTCACCTCTTGAGGGAATTGAAAACATTCCAGTCGTTCGCGATTTTCCGGACGTCTTTCCGGAAGAACTTCCAGGAATACCCCCTGTTAGAGCCGTTGAGTTCGTCATCGACTTAAAACCTGGCACCACCCCTATTGCTAAGCGCCCATACAAGATGCCGCCGCATGAACTCCTTGAACTTAAGGAGGAAATCGACAAGTCACTTAAAAAGGGTTTCATACGCCCCAGTTCTTCTGCTTGGGGAGCACCTTCTCTCTTCGTTAAGAAGAAGGATGGAACAAACCGATTGGTCCAGGACTATCGGCCCATTAACCAAGCCACGATCCAGAACAAATATCCACTTCCCCGGATCAACGATCTTTATGATCAGCTTGCTGGATCTTCTGTGTTCTCTAAACTCGACTTAAGGTTGGGTTATCATCAGATCCGAGTTCGTAAAGAGGATATTCCGAAGACCGATTTCGTTGCCCGTTATGGATCATACGAGTACACCGTTATGTCCTTCGGACTAACTAATGCTCCAGCAACCTTCTCTCGATTGATGAACTATATCTTCATGGACTACCTCGACAAATTCGTTGTGGTTTATTTGGATGATATCCTTATATTTTCCAAGAATGAAGAAGAACACGCTGAACATCTTCGGCTTGTATTGGAGAGACTTCGAGAACATCAACTGTCGTGGTTTTGTCACGGCAGATGCCCGAAGGCTTTGGTTCGGAGTCAACGCCATGGAAGTGGACTCAAAGGGGTTAAGCGGGACAAGGGACACGGGTTTACCCAGGTTCGGCCCCTCACGGTGGAGGTGAAAGCCTACGTCCTGCTTAAGCTGTATTAACTGGTATATCGAATACAAGGGGCGGCTTGCTTGCCCTAACTCTCAATTGCTTGATCTCTCTCGCCGTAAGGCTTGTCTGTCTTTCTTCACCCCCCTAACCCGCCGCAGGGGCTCACCTTTATATACACAGGTCGAGGCCCTGGGCTTACAAGAGTCCGGGTCGGGTTAGACAACATAACCAACCCCGGTTCTACTTTCCTAGTCTTACAAGGTAAGTCTTCACGTGGCGGCTCACCCTCTCGGGTCTTAAGTCGCCACCAGGCCTTGGGCCTTCAAAGGGCCCGTCTGTTAACCGCCGTCTTCATGTCTTGCCTTCCTGGGCTTGCTTGGGCTCTTGCGCCATGAATCGCCAACCGGTGTAACCCGGCCCCTTAAGGGCGGGTCACACCGTGGGGTTATATCCCAAACATTAGGCCCCAAATTGATTTGAATATGTTCATGTCAATTTAAATCCTTCCGTTGGCGAGTCTTCTTTAACTCTTCCGAAATTTAATCTTGGACTGGTCTTTCATAACCCGCCATATTCAACAGTGTGACGTCACCGCGAATCTTCGCCTTAACCCGCCATTCCGGAAATCGAGGTGCCTCCTCAGTCACGATAATTACGTCGCCTCGATCTTCGGGCTTGCCGTTTCACTGTCCCTTCTCCTTATAAATGGGCGCGGGGGTCTCTCCTTTTCCACTTACCCCGTCACCTCTCCTCCTTCTTCTTCCTCGCGCCAGCTACAGTGTACACCGCAGCAGCCTGAAGCTCCGCCGTCGTCATTCCTCATCGACAGCCTCGACTCGGGCCGCTGCATCAACCTGACTGGATCAGAGCCCAGCGGCGCATCTCTGCTTTCCGATCAGACATCCAGGTAATGCCCTTTCCGTTCCACGGATTCACATTAGATCCGGTCTGTTCATCGAGCTCGCCGGAGTTCTTTGCCTGTTCTTCGTGTTCCTCGTGCCAAAAGTGATGCTTCAATCCGAATCAAGGCAGAAAATACTGTGGCAGTAGCTAGCTCCCCCTTTGCATCTTGTATGGATCGATTCTGCTTCGGCATTAGCGAGTTGCTGATTTATCTGTTCTTCCACTATCCGTTAGGGTTGATAGTTTTTCCCCTTTCTAGATTGCCTGTAGATCCGAAAAAATTGCAACGGATTGTGAAACTTGTTTGTTCAACACTTAGTGAATTTCTGGCCATCCTTGGATGCACCGATAACAGACCCGCCCTTCCCCCTTTAGGTGGCTTAGCACATATTTTGTAACTCGCCATAGAGTCTTATTACTGCTTCTTTTACGTAACCCGCCAGTCTGCCACCGGCTCTTAATTTCAGAGATTAACCCACCAATATGTCAAGCGCAACATCGTCTTGTGACTGGGTCCAATCCGGAGTTACCGAAGATCTACTGTTAGACTATGTGAAGATAGGCGTATTACCGGCTCGGGACGTCATTCAGTGGCGGGCTCCCGGGTTAGAGAAAAGACCCAGACCTCAAGACGGAGAAGTCGTTGTTTTCGCTGACCACCTCGTCCGCGGCTTCCGCCCGCCCGGGTCTAAATTCTTCCGAGATGTTCTGCACTTTTTTAAGCTTCACCCTCAAGACATAGGCCCCAATTCAGTCACCAATATCTGCCAATTCCAAGTCTTGAGTGAGGTGTATCTGCAAGAAGAACCTTCTGTGGACATCTTTCGCGATTACCATTATATCAACCGCCAAACTGAGAAAGCAGGCGGCTCAAGTCTGGAACTCGGCGGTGTGACTATCCAGAGGCGGAGAGATGTGCCTTACCCATCTGCTACCCTGCCAAGTCATCCTAAGAACTGGAATAAGACCTGGTTTTATTGTAAAGACACTTCCCCGGAGGGTGAAAATCCGCTGCCGGGTTACCGCCCTACCCGGCTTCCCAGCTCCGGAGAACTTCCAGATAGGCTATCCACTTCTGAAAGAGCGAAGTATGCCACTTCCATTGCCAAGATCAAAGCTTTGATTGCAAACGGATTGACCGGTGTCGACCTGACCCACTGTTGGATCAGTTGGCAAATATTGCCCCTGAGCCGGCGTGACCGGCTTATGTCTGAATACACGGGTGAACCCAATGACCCCCTCTGCTTCTCAAACACCCAATTGTCAAAACAGGACATCAGCAATAGTGTTAAAAATCTTCTCGGAGAGAAACAGGAGGTTTGTGATAAAACTGGGCTGAGACCCTTCTATGCCCAGAACCCGGCTCCATCTGTAAGAGAAAGCTTCTGAAAAACTCATAATCTTCATCTTGCTCGTCTTTAACTTTCATCTTTTAACCTCTCTGGCGGCTTGTGCGCAGGCCGGCTCTGATTTTTGGAAAAAGAAACTCAACCCGCCCATGAGGAAGCCCAGGGCGGGTAAAACCCTTGTTCATAAAATGAAAACCACCGCCTCCTCCATCCCTGAGTCTAACGATTCAGAGGTAAAGCCTGACTTCTTCTGGCCGTCCCTTTATGCAGCTTATTGATAGTATTTATTCACAGGTCGAACCAGAGACCAGCCGTGCAGATGCCCCTGAGGTAACTAATATTTCCTCCGACTTAGAAAGTTCTCCCCCAAAGAAGAAACGGCGAGTCATCCGAAAAGTCCCATTCTCTCATCCTCTTGCTTACTTGGACCCCCATTTTCTTTTGAAAAAGCAACAGCACACCTCCAAGCGTCGGACCCGGAGCTCCGGCTCTTATGAGCTGATGGCCGGCTTACCCGACTCCCCGGCTTCTCGGAAACGACCTGCAGAGGTACTTTTTACCCAAGTCTGATCATCTTAACAGTCTTGTCTTACAATCTTACCTTTGCCTGAAGAGCTGTAACTTTTCCAGGACTCGCCCCCTTCGTCTAGCGATTCAACGGCCACTAAACTACCTCCATTGAGGATCAACCCAGAGTATGCATTTTTCCTTTGCACTATATTTTTCTTCAATCTTGTCTTTTATTTGACAATTGTTTTTGCTCTCTAGGGCTCAAGCGAAGCGGAAGAAAACCGGCCGGTCTGAAGCCGCCCCTACTGTCCAAGAGTCGGAGAAATCCAAGCCGGCTTCCCCTGTACCTCATGCTGAGCCTACAGAAGCCATAAAAGAAACACCTGCCGATGATCCTCATCCCCACGAGCCGGCTGTTCATGATACGGTCGTTCCTACGAACCCTCCACAACCTGTCTTCCAAACGCCGAGCTCTCCAGCTTCCAAAAACGTCGCTCTTACTGGGGCGGGTTATCAGTCGCCCTCTCATGTGTTAACAACACACTCCGGCGAGGCTAAAGAGAGCTCACCAGAAAAATTCGACTTTGAATTTCCCTCGTTGGAAAAGATGTCTACGGATGATCTCCATGCTGGCTATTTAAACCGCCTCAGCGCAAGCCACAACATGGAACGAAAACTTGTTGGCCTTATGAAGTCCAAATTTGAGGTACTCCTCCTTTCGTGCTTTCCTTATACTCTTATGTAGCCCCCAAGAGCCGGTTTAATAGATCCACTATTAGGCCGGGTCTTTCAATTCTTGTCATCTTTTATATTTCTGATACCTGTAGCCCCCAAGGACCGGGTTAATATAGATATTGAGCCGGTACTAATTTGATAGAGTTGGTCCAAGTGTAGCCCCCGAGTTTGGGTCATGACGATGAGCCAGAACTTCATTGTAAACTTTGGAGAGCTCTGTGTAGCCCCCAAGTGCCGGCTTAACTTTAACAAAGATGAGCCGGGACTGCCATGTAGACTTAGAGAAAAACACAGGCATTAGCCCCCAAGTGTCAAGTATATTGCTTGCAATCTGCTTGAGACTTGTAACACAATAGTTTCACCAATGTGCGAATCATATCCTGACTGAAAACCTTTGAAACTGTCTTTGCGTAACGCATGAAGCTTTAGCAACTGCTGAGTCGAATTTCACTGTGCAACAAGCCGCCAGGGCTGAGGCGGACAATAAATGGCGAGTTGCCATGACAGAGCTGGAGAAAACCCGGGCTGAACTCGCTGCTTATCAGAAGACGGCTGAGGCGGAAAAAACTGCTATAACCCAACGAGCCAACGACGCTGAAAACCGGCTTAAGGTTGTGTCCGATGAGCTACAAACTCTCAAAGACCATATCTCCAGAATGACCTCTGCGATCTTCGGTAAGTGCCAAACACTTGGAAATTACCTTGTGTTGTTTGAATAACTCATACAGGCGGCTTATAATACTTGACTATCTTGCAGGGGAACGAAGCCGCCAACTGTCTTCGGACAGCGTGATTAAGCTGAAAGCCGTCTACTCTTTAGCCGAACAGTTATATTGCGGGACCCTTTGCACTATGAAGGCGATGGTGACCGAGAAATGCATCCCAAAGCATATGAAGGGGGTGATAGAACTTCTATCCACCCTGCCCAAATAGTTTGGAGAACTCAAACGGTCAGCCGCCAGGCAGGGAGCCATGGCTGCTTTAAGCCGGTGTCTTGCTTTTGCCCCGGAGTTAACTACAGCGGAAATGACGGACGGGTTCCCAGCCAAAAAGGTCGACGGCTCAGATTTCACAGAAGCCGACTACGTCAAATGTATGAAAGATTCCCGGGTGTTGGCCTCAAGTCTTGCCAATGAGTTAGACCTTTCCACATACCAGGCGGCTTATGACGCGAAAAACAAACGCGTGCGCGGCCCAACCTTTGAATCGAGGAGCCTGACTCCTGCACGTCATAAGCAGCTCTTCGCTCCTGACCTTGATGCATCTCCCTTCTTCGACCAGGCCCAATTTGAGGTCTTAACACACTACAACTGGGATGTCGACAATCTTCAGATCGAAGAGGTCGAAGACCCGGCGAAGGATGACTAGCCAGCGAGCTGTACTTTCGGCTGAAACTGATAACTCGGCCTGTCTGAGCCGCCAAGGCTGTCTTTTGTAAAAAACTTTAATCTTGCCTTGTCTTGTACTCCATTGGGAGCTTTTGTAATAGCTGTGGAGATATCTGAAATGCCTGAGTCATGCCTTCGTGCACATATAACCCTTTTTGAATAGTCTTGCTGCAATGACATCTTTCATATGCTCTTACTCTCAACCATGCTCTCAATGTCCATGGCGGCTTATCAGAAAAGATAAAACCTGCAAAAATAACCAAGACAGAAAACTTCTGTATTGTTGTAAGGGCGGCTTATAACAGCACAACCCGGAGATGTCTTTCATGGTCTTGCGTCTTGTTTCATAATCTTTCCTTGACCCGGCTTGTCAAAACCGGAATGATATGTAAGTGTGATGTATGATGCAATGCATGACGTATGATGTAATGCACGATGTATGATGCAATGCATGATGTATGATGTTCTCTGCTCTTGCAAGTCATCCAAAAAGGGGGTAAGTGGCCAACTCGCTGCACCCCAATATTGGAGAGGTTATCAAAAGAGGGGGTGAGTGGCTAACTCGCTGCACCCCAATTTTGAAAAAAGGTCATCAAAGAGGGGGTAAGTTTTCAACTTGCTGCACCCCAATTTGGAAAAAATCATCAAAAGAGGGGGTAAGTTTTCAACTCGCTGCACCCCAATTTTGGAATAAGTCATCAAAGAGGGGGTAAGTATTCAACTCGCTGCACCCCAATTTGGAAAAAATCATCAAAAGAGGGGGTAAGTTCTCAACTCGCTGCACCCCAATTTTGGAATAAGTCATCAAAGAGGTGGTAAGTATTCAACTCGCCGCACCCCAATTTGGAAAAAATCATCAAAAGAGGGGGTAAGTTCTCAACTCGCTGCACCCCAATTTTGGAATAAGTCATCAAAGAGGGGGTAAGTATTCAACTCGCTGCACCCCAATTTGACCTTGTCAATGACATACTTGTGCACAATCTGAGATACACGAAAAAAATGGCAGAGGCCCCGGCTTATGGGGATGCCAACTTTATTTATCATATATGTGATATGTACAACGACTCAAGTGTAATAAGGCCGTAGATGAGCTATGTTCCACGGCCGGCGGGTCTCCTGCCCAGAGGTATTTGACTCGTCTCGCACGTCAACTAGGTAGTATGACCCATTGTTGAGATTCTTGCTGACCACAAAAGGCCCTTCCCATGGAGGAGATAGCTTATGCATATCCATCTGGTCTTGAATCAAATGCAACACTAAGTCGCCTTCTTGAAACGTCCGGGTCTTAACTCTGCGGCTGTGATAGCGACGCAGGTCTTGCTGATAAATCGCCGAACGAGCCGCCGCCAGATCACGTTTCTCCTCCAGAGCATCTAGCGCATCCTGACGCGCCATCTTGTTGTCTTGCTCAACATAAGCCGCCACACGCGGCGAGCCATGACGTATGTCGCTTGGTAATACAGCTTCCGCACCGTAAACCATGAAGAAAGGTGTATAACCCGTCGATCTATTGGGAGTAGTATTGATGCTCCATATCACTGATGGTAACTCCTCAACCCAACGACCCGGTGTTCGCTGCAAAGGAACCATAAGCCGGGGCTTGATACCTTTCAAGATCTCCTGGTTCGCACGCTCCGCCTGACCATTGGACTGTGGATGAGCAACTGCCGAAACATCAAGCCGGATATGTTCATTCTCACAAAACGTCTGCATAGCCCCCTTGGACAGGTTTGTACCATTATCAGTGACGATACTGTGAGGATAACCAAAACGGTAGATTAACTTCTTAATAAATTGAACCGCCGTAGCCGCGTCACACTTACTGACCGGCTCAGCCTCCACCCACTTGGTAAGTTTATCCACCGCCACCAAAAGGTGGGTCTTCTTATCTTTAGATCTCTTGAAGGGTCCAACCATGTCAAGCCCCCAGACCGCAAACGGCCAAGTAATTGGAATCATACGCAGCTCCTGAGCCGGCACGTGAGCACGACGCCCAAACTTCTGACATCCGTCACACTTAAGAACCAGGTCTTCCGCGTCCTTATGAGCCGTCAGCCAGAAGAAACCATGACGGAAAGCCTTGGCCACCAAAGATTTTGAGCCGGCATGATGACCGCAGTTGCCAGCGTGAATTTCATTTAAAATCTCCTTACCCTCTTCTGGTGAAACACACCGCTGAAAGACGCCGGTGACGCTGCGTCTATGTAACTCGCCATTGAGGATAGTCATAGATTTAGACCGCCTTATGATTTGTCTGGCCAAGATCTCATCCTCTGGTAACTCACCGCGCGTCAGATATGCCAAGTAAGGCAATGTCCAGTCAGGAGTAGCATGTAAAGCCGCCACCAATGGCCCCTCCGGGTCAGGGACAGCCAGGTCTTCCTCTGAAGGCAGCTTGACAGACGGGTGGTGTAACACGTCCAAGAAGACGTTAGGCGGCACCGGCTTACACTGTGAACCGAGTCTTGCCAACGCGTCAGCCGCCTCATTCTTGCGACGGTCAATATGGTCCACCTGATAACCTTTGAAGTAACCAGCAATTTCATTCACCGCCTGACGATAAGCCGCCATCCTTGGGTCTTTGGAGTCCCAAGTGCCTGAAACCTGCTGAGCCACGAGGTCTGAATCGCCAAGACATCGAACCCGGCTCAGGCTCATCTCTTTCGCCACGCGGAGACCATGAAGCAAGGCCTCATACTCAGCTGCATTGTTAGTACAGGTAAATATTAGTCTGAGCACATAACAGAACTTATCACCTTTAGGGGAGGTTAAGACAACCCCAGCCCCCGAGCCTTCTAGCTGTCTAGACCCATCAAAGTGAATCGTCCAGTAAGTGTTATCCGGCTTTTCCTCGGGCGCCTGCAGCTCTGTCCAGTCGTTAATGAAATCCACCAAAGCTTGAGACTTGATAGCCGTACGAGGCACGTACGTTAGGTTGAGAGGCCCAAGTTCCAATGCCCACTTTGCAATCCGACCAGTGGCCTCCCTGTTCTGAATTATGTCCCCCAACGGGGCAGAGCTCACCACAGTAATCGGGTGGCCCAAGAAATAGTGCTTCAGCTTGCGATTCGCCATGAACACCCCATACACCAGCTTCTGCCAATGGGGGTACCTTTGCTTAGACTCACTCAACACCTCACTGATGTAGTAAACCGGCCTCTGAACCGGATATTCCTTCCCTGACTCCTTTCGCTCCACAACCACTGCGGCACTGACTGCTCTGTTATTAGCCGCCACGTAGAGGAGCAACGGTTCCTTCTCAATTGGAGCAGCCAAGACGGGCGGCTCAGACAGCTGCCTCTTAAGAGCTTCAAACGCCTCACCCGCCTCCTTACTCCAGATGAAGTTGTCTGTCTTCTTCATCATCTGATACAGGGGGATAGCTTTCTTCCCCAGGCGGCTTATGAACCAGCTTAACGCAGCGATTCGACCCGCCAGGCGCTGAACATCATTAACACACTTCGGCTCTGACAGGGAGGTAATAGCTTTTATCTTGTCCGGGTTAGCTTCAATGCCTCGCTCTGAAACTAGAAACCCCAAGAGTTTTCCTGCTGGAACTCCAAAAACACACTTGGCCGGGTTAAGCATCATTTTGTAAACCCGTAGATTATCAAACGTCTCCTTCAGGTCTTCGAGCAGAGTCTCCTTCTTCCGAGACTTAACCACTACACCGCCCGAATTACTCGGAATGCCGAAGCTCAGATATATGCTCTGAATGCTTTGAACGCCTCACCTCTTGAGGGAATTGAAAACATTCCAGTCGTTCGCGATTTTCTGGACGTCTTTCCGGAAGAACTTCCAGGAATACCCCCTGTTAGAGCCGTTGAGTTCGTCATCGACTTAAAACCTGGCACCACCCCTATTGCTAAGCGCCCATACAAGATGCCGCCGCATGAACTCCTTGAACTTAAGGAGGAAATCGACAAGTCACTTAAAAAGGGTTTCATACGCCCCAGTTCTTCTGCTTGGGGAGCACCTTCTCTCTTCGTTAAGAAGAAGGATGGAACAAACCGATTGGTCCAGGACTATCGGCCCATTAACCAAGCCACGATCCAGAACAAATATCCACTTCCCCGGATCAACGATCTTTATGATCAGCTTGCTGGATCCTCTGTGTTCTCTAAACTCGACTTAAGGTTGGGTTATCATCAGATCCGAGTTCGTAAAGAGGATATTCCGAAGACCGATTTCGTTACCCGTTATGGATCATACGAGTACACCGTTATGTCCTTCGGACTAACTAATGCTCCAGCAACCTTCTCTCGATTGATGAACTATATCTTCATGGACTACCTCGACAAATTCGTTGTGGTTTATTTGGATGATATCCTTATATTTTCCAAGAATGAAGAAGAACACGCTGAACATCTTCGGCTTGTATTGGAGAGACTTCGAGAACATCAACTGTCGTGGTTTTGTCACGGCAGATGCCCGAAGGCTTTGGTTCGGAGTCAACGCCATGGAAGTGGACTCAAAGGGGTTAAGCGGGACAAGGGACACGGGTTTACCCAGGTTCGGCCCCTCACGGTGGAGGTGAAAGCCTACGTCCTGCTTAAGCTGTATTAACTGGTATATCGAATACAAGGGGCGGCTTGCTTTCCCTAACTCTCAATTGCTTGATCTCTCTCGCCGTAAGGCTTGTCTGTCTTTCTTCACCCCCCTAACCCGCCGCAGGGGCTCACCTTTATATACACAGGTCGAGGCCCTGGGCTTACAAGAGTCCGGGTCGGGTTAGACAACATAACCAACCCCGGTTCTACTTTCCTAGTCTTACAAGGTAAGTCTTCACGTGGCGGCTCACCCTCTCGGGTCTTAAGTCGCCACCAGGCCTTGGGCCTTCAAAGGGCCCGTCTGTTAACCGCCGTCTTCATGTCTTGCCTTCCTGGGCTTGCTTGGGCTCTTGCGCCATGAATCGCCAACCGGTGTAACCCGGCCCCTTAAGGGCGGGTCACACCGTGGGGTTATATCCCCAACATTAGGCCCCAAATTGATTTGAATATGTTCATGTCAATTTAAATCCTTCCATTGGCGAGTCTTCTTTAACTCTTCCGAAATTTAATCTTGGACTGGTCTTTCATAACCCGCCATATTCAACAGTGTGACGTCACCGCAAATCTTCGCCTTAACCCGCCATTCCGGAAATCGAGGTGCCTCCTCAGTCACGATAATTACGTCGCCTCGATCTTCGGGCTTGCCGTTTCACTGTCCCTTCTCCTTATAAATGGGCGCGGGGGTCTCTCCTTTTCCACTTACCCCGTCACCTCTCCTCCTTCTTCTTCCTCGCGCCAGCTACAGTGTACACCGCAGCAGCCTGAAGCTCCGCCGTCGTCATTCCTCATCGACAGCCTCGACTCGGGCCGCTGCATCAACCTGACTGGATCAGAGCCCAGCGGCGCATCTCTGCTTTCCGATCAGACATCCAGGTAATGCCCTTTCCATTCCACGGATTCACATTAGATCCGGTCTGTTCATCGAGCTCGCCGGAGTTCTTTGCCTGTTCTTCGTGTTCCTCGTGCCAAAAGTGATGCTTCAATCCGAATCAAGGCAGAAAATACTGTGGCAGTAGCTAGCTCCCCCTTTGCATCTTGTATGGATCGATTCTGCTTCGGCATTAGCGAGTTGCTGATTTATCTGTTCTTCCACTATCCGTTAGGGTTGATAGTTTTTCCCCTTTCTAGATTGCCTGTAGATCCGAAAAAATTGCAACGGATTGTGAAACTTGTTTGTTCAACACTTACTGAATTTCTGGCCATCCTTGGATGCACCGATAACAGACCCGCCCTTCCCCCTTTAGGTGGCTTAGCACATATTTTGTAACTCACCAATATCTGCCAATTCCAAGTCTTGAGTGAGGTGTATCTGCAAGAAGAACCTTCTGTGGACATCTTTCGCGATTACCATTATATCAACCGCCAAACTGAGAAAGCAGGCGGCTCAAGTCTGGAACTCGGCGGCGTGACTATCCAGAGGCGGAGAGATGTGCCTTACCCATCTGCTACCCTGCCAAGTCATCCTAAGAACTGGAATAAGACCTGGTTTTATTGTAAAGACACTTCCCCGGAGGGTGAAAATCCGCTGCCGGGTTACCGCCCTACCCGGCTTCCCAGCTCCGGAGAACTTCCAGATAGGCTATCCACTTCTGAAAGAGCGAAGTATGCCACTTCCATTGCCAAGATCAAAGCTTTGATTGCAAACGGATTGACCGGTGTCGACCTGACCCGCTGCTGGATCAGTTGGCAAATAATGCCCCTGAGCCGGCGTGACCGGCTTATGTCTGAATACACGGGTGAACCCAATGACCCCCTCTGCTTCTCAAACACCCAATTGTCAAAACAGGACATCAGCAATAGTGTTAAAAATCTTCTCGGCGAGAAACAGGAGGTTTGTGATAAAACTGGGCTGAGACCCTTCTATGCCCAGAACCCGGCTCCATCTGTAAGAGAAAGCTTCTAAAAAACTCATAATCTTCATCTTGCTCGTCTTTAACTTTCATCTTTTAACCTCTCTGGCGGCTTGTGCGCAGGCCGGCTCTGATTTTTGGAAAAAGAAACTCAACTCGCCCGTGAGGAAGCCCAGGGCGGGTAAAACCCTTGTTCATAAAAAGAAAACCACCGCCTCCTCCATCCCTGAGTCTAACGATTCAGAGGTAAAGCCTGACTTCTTCTGGCCGTCCCTTTATGCAGCTTATTGATAGTATTTATTCACAGGTCGAACCAGAGACCAGCCGTGCAGATGCCCCTGAGGTAACTAATATTTCCTCCGACTTAGAAAGTTCTCCCCCAAAGAAGAAACGGCGGGTCATCCGAAAAGTCCCATTCTCTCATCCTCTTGCTTACTTGGACCCCCATTTTCTTTTGAAAAAGCAACAGCACACCTCCAAGCGTCGGACCCGGAGCTCCGGCTCTTATGAGCTGATGGCCGGCTTACCCGACTCCCCGGCTTCTCGGAAACGACCTGCAGAGGTACTTTTTACCCAAGTCTGATCATCTTAACAGTCTTGTCTTACAATCTTACCTTTGCCTGAAGAGCTGTAACTTTTCCAGGACTCGCCCCCTTCGTCTGGCGATTCAACGGCCACTAAACTACCTCCATTGAGGATCAACCCAGAGTATGCATTTTTCCTTTGCACTATATTTTTCTTCAATCTTGTCTTTTATTTGACAATTGTTTTTGCTCTCTAGGGCTCAAGCGAAGCGGAAGAAAACCGGCCGGTCTGAAGCCACCCCTACTGTCCAAGAGTCGGAGAAATTCAAGCCGGCTTCCCCTGTACCTCATGCTGAGCCTACAGAAGCCATAAAAGAAACACCTGCCGATGATCCTCATCCCCACGAGCCGGCTGTTCATGATACGGTCGTTCCTACGAACCCTCCACAACCTGTCTTCCAAACGCCGAGCTCTCCAGCTTCCAAAAACGTCGCTCTTACTGGGGCGGGTTATCAGTCGCCCTCTCATGTGTTAACAACACACTCCGGCGAGGCTAAAGAGAGCTCACCAGAAAAATTCGACTTTGCATTTCCCTCGTTGGAAAAGATGTCTACGGATGATCTCCATGCTGGCTATTTAAACCGCCTCAGCACAAGCCACAACATGGAACGAAAACTTGTTGGCCTTATGAAGTCCAAATTTGAGGTACTCCTCCTTTCGTGCTTTCCTTATACTCTTATGTAGCCCCCAAGAGCCGGTTTAATAGATCCACTATTAGGCCGGGTCTTTCAATTCTTGTCATCTTTTATATTTCTGATACCTGTAGCCCCCAAGGACCGGGTTAATACAGATATTGAGCCGGTACTAATTTGATAGAGTTGGTCCAAGTGTAGCCCCCGAGTTTGGGTCATGACGATGAGCCAGAACTTCATTGTAAACTTTGGAGAGCTCTGTGTAGCCCCCAAGTGCCGGCTTAACTTTAACAAAGATGAGCCGGGACTGCCATGTAGACTTAGAGAAAAACACAGGCATTAGCCCCCAAGTGTCAAGTATATTGCTTGCAATCTGCTTGAGACTTGTAACACAATAGTTTCACCAATGTGCGAATCATATCCTGACTGAAAACCTTTGAAACTGTCTTTGCGTAACGCATGAAGCTTTAGCAACTGCTGAGTCGAATTTCACTGTGCAACAAGCCGCCAGGGCTGAGGCGGACAATAAATGGCGAGTTGCCATGACAGAGCTGGAGAAAACCCGGGCTGAACTCGCTGCTTATCAGAAGACGGCTGAGGCGGAAAAAACTGCTATAACCCAACGAGCCAACGACGCTGAAAACCGGCTTAAGGTTGTGTCCGATGAGCTACAAACTCTCAAAGACCATATCTCCAGAATGACCACTGCGATCTTCGGTAAGTGCCAAACACTTGGAAATTACCTTGTGTTGTTTGAATAACTCATACAGGCGGCTTATAATACTTGACTATCTTGCAGGGGAACGAAGCCGCCAACTGTCTTCGGACAGCGTGATTAAGCTGAAAGCTGTCTACTCTTTAGCCGAACTGTTATATTGCGGGACCCTTTGCACTATGAAGGCGATGGTGACCGAGAAATGCATCCCAAAGCATATGAAGGGGGTGATAGAACTTCTATCCACCCTGCCCAAATAGTTTGGAGAACTCAAACGGTCAGCCGCCAGGCAGGGAGCCATGGCTGCTTTAAGCCGGTGTCTTGCTTTTGCCCCGGAGTTAACTACAGCGGAAATGACGGATGGGTTCCCAGCCAAAAAGGTCGACGGCTCAGATTTCACAGAAGCCGACTACGTCAAATGTATGAAAGATTCCCGGGTGCTGGCCTCAAGTCTTGCCAATGAGTTAGACCTTTCCACATACCAGGCGGCTTATGACGCGAAAAACAAACGCGTGCGCGGCCCAACCTTTGAATCGAGGAGCCTGACTCCTGCACGTCATAAGCAGCTCTTCGCTCCTGACCTTGATGCATCTCCCTTCTTCGACCAGGCCCAATTTGAGGTCTTAACACACTACAACTAGGATGTCGACAATCTTCAGATCGAAGAGGTCGAAGACCCGGCGAAGGATGACTAGCCAGCGAGCTGTACTTTCGGCTGAAACTGATAACTCGGCCTGTCTGAGCCGCCAAGGCTGTCTTTTGTAAAAAACTTTAATCTTGCCTTGTCTTGTACTCCATTGGGAGCTTTTGTAATAGCTGTGGAGATATCTGAAATGCCTGAGTCGTTCCTTCGTGCACATATATCCCTTTTTGAATAGTCTTGCTGCAATGACATCTTTCATATGCTCTTACTCTCAACCATGCTCTCAATGTCCATGGCGGCTTATCAGAAAAGATAAAACCTGCAAAAATAACCAAGACAGAAAACTTCTGTATTGTTGTAAGGGCGGCTTATAACAGCACAACCCGGAGATGTCTTTCATGGTCTTGCGTCTTGTTTCATAATCTTTCCTTGACCCGGCTTGTCAAAACCAGAATGATATGTAAGTGTGATGTATGATGCAATGCATGACGTATGATGTAATGCACGATGTATGATGCAATGCATGATGTATGATGTTCTCTGCTCTTGCAAGTCATCCAAAAAGGGGGTAAGTGGCCAACTCGCTGCACCCCAATATTGGAGAGGTTATCAAAAGAGGGGGTGAGTGGCTAACTCGCTGCACCCCAATTTTGAAAAAAGGTCATCAAAGAGGGGGTAAGTTTTCAACTCGCTGCACCCCAATTTGGAAAAAATCATCAAAAGAGGGGGTAAGTTTTCAACTCGCTGCACCCCAATTTTGGAATAAGTCATCAAAGAGGGGGTAAGTATTCAACTCGCTGCACCCCAATTTGGAAAAAATCATCAAAAGAGGGGGTAAGTTCTCAACTCGCTGCACCCCAATTTTGGAATAAGTCATCAAAGAGGTGGTAAGTATTCAACTCGCTGCACCCCAATTTGGAAAAAATCATCAAAAGAGGGGGTAAGTTCTCAACTCGCTGCACCCCAATTTTGGAATAAGTCATCAAAGAGGGGGTAAGTATTCAACTCGCTGCACCCCAATTTGACCTTGTCAATGACATACTTGTGCACAATCTGAGATACACGAAAAAAACGGCAGAGGCCCCGGCTTATGGGGATGCCAACTTTATTTATCATATATGTGATATGTACAATGACTCAAGTGTAATAAGGCCGTAGATGAGCTATGTTCCACGGCCGGCGGGTCTCCTGCCCAGAGGTATTTGACTCGTCTCGCACGTCAACTAGGTAGTATGACCCATTGTTGAGATTCTTGCTGACCACAAAAGGCCCTTCCCATGGAGGAGATAGCTTATGCATATCCATCTGGTCTTGAATCAAACGCAACACTAAGTCGCCTTCTTGAAACGTCCGGGTCTTAACTCTGCGGCTGTGATAGCGACGCAGGTCTTGCTGATAAATCGCCGAACGAGCCGCCCCCAGATCACGTTTCTCCTCCAGAGCATCTAGCGCATCCTGACGCGCCATCTTGTTGTCTTGCTCAACATAAGCCGCCACACGCGGCGAGTCATGACGTATGTCGCTTGGTAATACAGCTTCCGCGCCGTAAACCATGAAGAAAGGTGTATAACCCGTCGATCTATTGGGAGTAGTATTGATGCTCCATATCACTGATGGTAACTCCTC
The DNA here is from genome assembly GCA_039707655.1 of Elymus sibiricus. NCBI lineage: Eukaryota > Viridiplantae > Streptophyta > Magnoliopsida > Poales > Poaceae > Elymus > Elymus sibiricus. The sequence goes on along the minus strand of CM077674.1, from coordinate 68,490,929 downwards.
AACCCAACGACCCGGTGTTCGCTGCAAAGGAACCATAAGCCGGGGCTTGATACCTTTCAAGATCTCCTGGTTCGCACGCTCCGCCTGACCATTGGACTGTGGATGAGCAACTGCCGAAACATCAAGCCGGATATGTTCATTCTCACAAAACGTCTGCATAGCCCCCTTGGACAGGTTTGTACCATTATCAGTGACGATACTGTGAGGATAACCAAAACGGTAGATTAACTTCTTAATAAATTGAACCGCCGTAGCCACGTCACACTTACTGACCGGCTCAGCCTCCACCCACTTGGTAAATTTATCCACCGCCACCAAAAGGTGGGTCTTCTTATCTTTAGATCTCTTGAAGGGTCCAACCATGTCAAGCCCCCAGACCGCAAACGGCCAAGTAATTGGAATCATACGCAGCTCCTGAGCCGGCACGTGAGCACGACGCCCAAACTTCTGACATCCGTCACACTTAAGAACCAGGTCTTCCGCGTCCTTATGAGCCGTCAGCCAGAAGAAACCATGACGGAAAGCCTTGGCCACCAAAGATTTTGAGCCGGCATGATGACCGCAGTTGCCAGCGTGAATTTCATTTAAAATCTCCTTACCCTCTTCTGGTGAAACACACCGCTGAAAGACGCCGGTGACGCTGCGTCTATGTAACTCGCCATTGAGGATAGTCATAGATTTAGACCGCCTTATGATTTGTCTGGCTAAGATCTCATCCTCTGGTAACTCACCGCGCGTCAGATATGCCAAGTAAGGCAATGTCCAGTCAGGAGTAGCATGTAAAGCCGCCACCAATGGCCCCTCCGGGTCAGGGACAACCAGGTCTTCCTCTGAAGGCAGCTTGACAGACGGGTGGTGTAACACGTCCAAGAAGACGTTAGGCGGCACCGGCTTACGCTGTGAGCCGAGTCTTGCCAACGCGTCAGCCGCCTCATTCTTGCGACGGTCAATATGGTCCACCTGATAACCTTTGAAGTAACCAGCAATTTCATTCACCGCCTGACGATAAGCCGCCATCCTTGGGTCTTTGGAGTCCCAAGTGCCTGAAACCTGCTGAGCCACGAGGTCTGAATCGCCAAGACATCGAACCCGGCTCAGGCTCATCTCTTTCGCCACGCGGAGACCATGAAGCAAGGCCTCATACTCAGCTGCATTGTTAGTACAGGTAAATATTAGTCTGAGCACATAACAGAACTTATCACCTTTAGGGGAGGTTAAGACAACCCCAGCCCCCGAGCCTTCTAGCTGTCTAGACCCGTCAAAGTGAATCGTCCAGTAAGTGTTATCCGGCTTTTCCTCGGGCGCCTGCAGCTCTGTCCAGTCGTTAATGAAATCCACCAAAGCTTGAGACTTGATAGCCGTACGAGGCACGTACGTTAGGTTGAGAGGCCCAAGTTCCAATGCCCACTTTGCAATCCGACCAGTGGCCTCCCTGTTCTGAATTATGTCCCCCAACGGGGCAGAGCTCACCACAGTAATCGGGTGGCCCAAGAAATAGTGCTTCAGCTTGCGATTCGCCATGAACACCCCATACACCAGCTTCTGCCAATGGGGGTACCTTTGCTTAGACTCACTCAACACCTCACTGATGTAGTAAACCGGCCTCTGAACCGGATATTCCTTCCCTGACTCCTTTCGCTCCACAACCACTGCGGCACTGACTGCTCTGTTATTAGCCGCCACGTAGAGGAGCAACGGTTCCTTCTCAATTGGAGCAGCCAAGACGGGCGGCTCAGACAGCTGCCTCTTAAGAGCTTCAAACGCCTCACCCGCCTCCTTACTCCAGATGAAGTTGTCTGTCTTCTTCATCATCTGATACAGGGGGATAGCTTTTTTGCCCAGGCGGCTTATGAACCGGCTTAACGCAGCGATTCGACCCGCCAGGCGCTGAACATCATTAACACACTTCGGCTCTGACAGGGAGGTAATAGCTTTTATCTTGTCCGGGTTAGCTTCAATGCCTCGCTCTGAAACTAGAAACCCCAAGAGTTTTCCTGCTGGAACTCCAAAAACACACTTGGCCGGGTTAAGCATCATTTTGTAAACCCGTAGATTATCAAACGTCTCCTTCAGGTCTTCGAGCAGAGTCTCCTTCTTCCGAGACTTAACCACAATATCATCCACATAAGCATGAACATTGCGCCCAATTTGATTGTGAAGACAGTTCTGCACACAGCGCTGATAAGTCGCCTGGGCACTCTTGAGCCCAAAAGGCATAGACACATAGCAGAAAGCACCAAAAGGCGTTATGAAAGCCGTCTTCTCTTGGTCCTTAACCGCCATCTTGATCTGATGATACCCGGAGTAAGCATCCAGGAAACATAGGCTCTCGCAACCCGCCGTGGCATCAATGATTTGATCAATGCGGGGGAGGGCAAAAGGATCAATCGGGCATGCCTTATTGAGATCCGTGTAATCCACACACATGCGCCACGTGCCGTTCTTCTTCAGTACCAACACCGGGTTAGCAAGCCACTCCGGGTGAAACACTTCGACGATGAACCCTGCAGCCAAGAGCCGGGCCACCTCTTCTCCAATGGCTTTACGTCTCTCTTCGTTAAACCGCCGGAGGAACTGTTTAACCGGCTTAAACTTAGGATCCACATTAAGATGGTGCTCAGCGAATTCTCTCGGCACACCCGGCATGTCAGAAGGCTTCCATGCAAAGATGTCCCGATTCTCACGGATGAATTCGATGAGCGCGCTTTCCTATTGGGGATCCATATTGGCCCCAATAGTGAACTGCTGTGATGAGTCGCCCGGTTGAAAGTCCACCAACTTAGTATCTTCTGCCAAAAACTTGAGGGGCGGCTCAGATTCCGTGTTGGGTTTCTTCAGAGAGGTCATATCTGCCGGGTCGACATTCTGCTTATAGAAATTAAGTTCTGCCTCTGCACAGCTTGTCTCTGCGTAAGCCGCATCACCTTCCTCACATTCCATAGCCGTCTTCCGATCACCATGTACAGTAATCGTTCCCTCCAAGCCGGGCATCTTGAGCTGCAAATACACATAACAAGGTCTGTCCATGAACTTCGCGTAAGCCGGCCGTCCAAAAATAGCGTGGTACGGACTCTTGATCTTGACCACCTCAAACCATAGAGACTCCACCCTATAGTTGTGTTCATCACCAAAAGCCACTTCCAAAGAGATCTTCCCGACTGGGTAAGCCGACTTTCCTGGTACCACACCGTGAAAGACTGTTGAAGAAGGCTTAAGATCCTTGTCAAGTAAGTTCATCCGGCGAAAGGTGTCATAGTACAAGATGTTGATGCTGCTGCCGCCATCCATAAGTACTTTAGTGAACTTGTATCCTCCCACTTGGGGGGCAACTACTAAGGCTAGCTGCCCCGGGTTATCAACACGTGGCGGGTGATCCGCCCTGCTCCAATTGATGTCATACTCAGACCACTTGAGATACTGTGGGAGAGCCGGCATGACCGCGTTAACCGCCCGTTTGTGTACCTTCCGTTCCCGTTTGTCAAGGCTGGTTGTGAAGACGTGGTACTGACCCCCGCTGAGCTGCTTCGAGTTACTCTGATACCCTGACTGGTTATTCTGCTGCTGGCCTCCGCCACCAGACTGTTGGTTATGACCTCCTTTGTTGCCTTGACCCTGTCCGCCCGGCCCTGAGCCGCCCGACGGGCCATTACCGTTGTTGCGATGCTGCTGAATGCTGTAGTTCCGGAAATCCCGCATAACGCTGCAATTTCCCCATGTATGATCTACTTGCTTACCATTCTGGCTGTGCTCTGGACAAGGTCTATTAAGCATCTCCTCTAGAGGAATCTTACCTCTGTTAAAAGGTTGTCTATAATTCCCATTGCCCTTAGCACGGTTATTCCCAGTGTTGGTATTAGCCACTAGCTCTGACCCGCCTTCCGGGTGTTTCCGCTTCCCAGCGTTGTTACTTCCAGCCGTACCCGGCTGTTGACCCTTGCCATTGTTACCCTTCTTCCCCTGACCTGATTTCTCCTCATCAGAGCCCGGGTCCTTCGTATTGTCAGAATCTGCATACTTGGTGAGAGCCGCCATGAGCTCCCCCATGTCTTGACATGACCGCTTGAGCCGGCCAAGCTTCTGCTTCAGAGGCGTGAAGTGACAGTTCTTCTCAAGAATTAAAACCGCCTGAGCCGCCGTAATCTGCTCCGAAGAATGGATGATAGTAGAGACCCGCCGGGCCCAGTGATGAGCCGACTCGTCCTCACGCTGTACACAATGGTCCAAATCCACAATCGTCATGGGCTGCTTGCATGTTCCTTTAAAAAATTTGATGAATTTCGCCCTTAACTCGGCCCAGGAGTTAATGGTGTTGGGTGGCAAACCCTTCAACCATGTGCGAGCCGGCCCTTCCAGCATCATGATGAAATACTTGGCGCAGACCGCATCGCTAACGTCCAACATCTCCATGGCTAGCTCATAACTTTCAACCCAGGCCTCTGGAGGTAAATCAGCAGTGTAATTGGGCACCTTACGAGGACCCTTGAAATCCTTCGGTAGATGCTCATTCCGCAGAGCCGGTACCAGACACGGCACCCCCACAGCCCTGGAAGTCAACCCCGCTCCCCCTGAAACGGAAGGGGCGACTGTGTGTTCCTGAGACGCCGCCGCTGCCTGCGCCGCCTCTTCTCGCCGTGCTCTCGCCTTATCCACCAATGTCTGAGCATCCAGAGCCGCCCGATCCGCTTGCGGCAGGTTACGATGTCGTTCGCTGCTAGAAACCGCCGGTGACTCATAACGCCGGCTGTAGCTACGGCTATGGAGGGGTGTTGAGTGCACGCGACTCCGGCTGTAATTATACTTCTCTTGCTGGGCCATCGCCGTGCGCAGGTATCCGATGGCGTTTCGCACCTCTTCTGCATAAGGCGCCTCATCGGGGATCGGAATTGTGTCAAGCCTGGTAGCTGCTGCCACCATGTTCTCTGCCGGGTTAGAATAATGACCCGGCGGTGTCGGATACAGCGGTGGCGGGTTTTGGCCCCGTCGTGGCGGGTCTTGACGCTGAACCGCCGCCCGGCTCCCAGGTATTTCCGCCGTCCGGGTTATGGCCAAAGGCACACCTCGTCCCGTTCCTGGCGTGTTGAAGAGATTCCTAGCTTCATACTGCTCCGGCAAGCGGGACTGATGTCTCATCCGCTGAACCGCCGCGGCCGACTGTTGCTCTATCTCGAGGCGAAGAGCGTCCGCCTTAAGGCGCTCCGCCTCAGCATCCATCTGAGCCTTCAGCTCGTTAACTTCTTGCTGGACCGCGGCCATCCGATCCTTCAACCTAGTGATTTCTGCATTGCGGGCCGCTTGGTTCGCAACAGTGACCTCAGTTGCCATCAAGGTTGTAAGTTCGTTCATCAGATCCAGGAGAACTTGAGCCGGGGGCACGCCTGACCCAGACCCGGTTGCACCAGCCGGTGTACTGCTCTGAGCCGCCACTGAACTGGCCATGAAGACGGCTGCGTGACTTGGCGGCTCATAACCCTCCGGCTCATGGTATTCTGACTCGGGGTAAGGCTCGTCGTAGCCCCCAAGCCCTCCATCTTGAAGCTGATAGATCGATTCCGTCTCCCCACATGAAGATTCCTCCCCGGAGTAGTCGTGAGTTTCTTCCTCGGACACAGAACCCTCAAGTTCTACGTCCTGAGTGAAGCCGACGAAGACATGCTTCCTGCCCGGGTCACAATGGGCGGGTTGCATGCTCCGGGCGGGTTGCTTGCGCCGGGCCGGCTCGACGATGTTGGTGCAGATGTCCGGCCCGGGTTTAGATCCGCCAATCTTGCCGATAAAGACATGGATTCCACCGAAGGGGACCCGGAAGCCGTACTCGATTGAGTCGGCCTCAGGACCCCAGCTGGCGTCGTCGATGTAAAGCTTTCCGCGGCGGCTCTTAGTCATCTCGCCGACCACGTATCCCTCACCCCCGAGGAGAGCACCCTTTGAGAACTCAACACCACCAAGCGCTAGCCCCACGGTGGGCGCCAACTGTCGTGGTTTTGTCACGGCAGATGCCCGAAGGCTTTGGTTCGGAGTCAACGCCATGGAAGTGGACTCAAAGGGGTTAAGCGGGACAAGGGACACGGGTTTACCCAGGTTCGGCCCCTCACGGTGGAGGTGAAAGCCTACGTCCTGCTTAAGCTGTATTAACTGGTATATCGAATACAAGGGGCGGCTTGCTTGCCCTAACTCTCAATTGCTTGATCTCTCTCGCCGTAAGGCTTGTCTGTCTTTCTTCACCCCCCTAACCCGCCGCAGGGGCTCACCTTTATATACACAGGTCGAGGCCCTGGGCTTACAAGAGTCCGGGTCGGGTTAGACAACATAACCGACCCCGGTTCTACTTTCCTAGTCTTACAAGGTAAGTCTTCACGTGGCGGCTCACCCTCTCGGGTCTTAAGTCGCCACCAGGCCTTGGGCCTTCAAAGGGCCCGTCTGTTAACCGCCGTCTTCATGTCTTGCCTTCCTGGGCTTGCTTGGGCTCTTGCGCCATGAATCGCCAACCGGTGTAACCCGGCCCCTTAAGGGCGGGTCACACCGTGGGGTTATATCCCCAACATCAACTGTATGCCAAATTTTCCAAATGTGAATTCTGGTTATCTGAGGTGACCTATCTTGGTCATGTGATTTCCAAAGATGGCATTGCCGTTAACCCAGAACGAGTTCAGGCTATTCTTGACTGGACTCCGCCGAAGAATGTCAAGCAAGTCAGAAGTTTTCTCGGTCTTGCTAGCTATTGCCGCCGTTTTGTCGAGAACTTCTCCAAGATTGCTAAACCACTGACTGATCTGCTTCACAAAGGTGTTAAGTTTGAGTGGACAGAAAAATGTCAGGAAAGTTTCCAAACACTTAAAGATAAGTTGACATCTGCCCCAGTGCTAGCTCCCCCTGATTCCCGCAAGGACTTTGTGATATATTGCGACGCATCCCGTCAAGGATTAGGCTGTGTCCTAATGCAAGAGCGCAAGGTCATTGCCTATGGCTCTCATCAGTTGCGTCCTCACGAAGATAAGTATCCAACACATGATCTCGAGTTAGCAGCAGTTATCTATGCTTTGAAGCTGTGGCGACATTACCTTCTCGGTAATCGTTGCGAGATATACACGGACCACCAAAGTCTGAAGTATCTGTATACTCAACCAGATTTGAACCTCCGTCAACAAAGATGGCTCGAGACAATAGCCGATTATGACATGGATATTTCTTATACCCCTGGCAAGGCTAATGTAATGGCCGATGCCTTGAGTCGCAAGTCTTATTGCAACAACCTCATGGTTCAGCAAGCACAACCCCTTCTCCATGAAGAACTTCGCAAGTTGAACCTGCACATTGTCCCACAGGGTCATCTCAATACCCTGGTTGTTGAACCAGACCTCGATGACCTCATCAAGCATATACAGAAAGCTGACTCCGAGGTCGAGAAAATTAAGCGAGATATCAAAAGGGGAAAGCCCTTATTCTTCACTATTGATGCTGATGGCGCCTTGTTCTACAAAAATCGCTTAGTGGTTTCTAGAAAGGACAATCTGGATCTGACCCCGCGTGTCATGAAAGAAGCTCATGATACACCTCTTTCAATTCACCCTGGTAGCACCAAGATGTACCAAGACATTCGACAGAGATACTGGTGGCCTGATATGAAGCGAGACATTGCTCGCTATGTTGCTGAGTGTGACGTTTGCCGTCGCATCAAGGCAGAACATCAAAGGCCTGCTGGACTTCTGCAACCACTTGATATTCCTGAATGGAAATGGGACAAAGTCAAAATGGATTTCATTACTGGATTTCCCAGATCACAGAAGGGTCATGATGCTATCTTTGTCGTCATCAACCGATTCTCTAAGGTTGCTCACTTTCTGCCAGTCAAGGAGACAATCACTGCTAGCCAGTTAGCAGACTTGTATGTTTCCAGAATTGTGTCACTCCACGGTGTTCCGTTGGAGATCAGTTCAGACCATGGCAGCCTCTTTACCTCAAGATTTTGGAACACTTTCCAAGAAGCTATGGGAACTCATCTGTCCTTCAGCACCGCATTTCACCCCTAGTCCCAGGGACAAGTTGAACGAGTCAATCAAGTGCTTGACGATATGCTTCGAGCTTGTGTCATCTCATTCGGTAAGAAATGGGAAGAATCTCTCCCGTATGCCGAATTCTCATACAACAATAGCTATCAGGCTAATTTGAAGATGGTACCCTTTGAAGTTCTCTATGGACGTAAGTGTCGAACCCCTCTGAATTGGTCAGAAACTGGGGAACGATCACTCGTTGGTCCGGACATTATTCAACAAGCTGAAGAACAAGTCCGCATTGTCCGTGAACACTTGAAAACTGCTCAGTCTCGTCAGAAGAGCAATTATGACCGCAAACACCAGGTAATGGTCTATCAGCCTGGCAAGCAAGCTTACCTTCACGTCACTCCGATGAAAGGCACCCACCGATTTGGAATCAAAGGCAAGTTAGCTCCTCGCTACATTGGCCTGTTCCGTATCCTCGCCCGACGAGAAGAAGTGGCATATCAATTGGAATTGCCGCCGAACCTTTCTCAAGTGCATGATGTCTTCCATGTGTCGCAACTCCGTCGCTGCTTCAAGGATCCTATCCGAGTAGTGGATCATGAAATGCTTGAGCTGCAAGAGGATCTTTCTTATCAAGAGTATCCGATCCGCATTCTTGATCAAGATGAACGTCGAACCCGTCAGAAGGCAATCAAGTTCCTTAAAGTTCAGTGGTCAAATCATTCTGAGGATGAAGCCACTTGGGAACGCGAGGATCGTCTTCGTGAAGAGTATCCCACTCTCTTTCAGCCTACATCTTAATTCTCGGGACAAGAATTTCTTTTAGAGGAGGAGAATTATAACATCCCCATGTAATAGCTACAGTGATCACCCTTTTGATAATGTCAAGTCACCATGATTAACCTTGCTTGATCATCATTTGCATCATATCTCCTTTCAAATTCCAATTCAAAATGAAATTCAAATATAAAGTGAAATTAAAAGTTGTTCAAATTTGAAAACCAAAATGTTCATAATATTGCAAATAATTCAGAAGCATTTATAAAAATATAATCCACATTAATTGAATTAGCTAAATGACCTTAACATCCTCAAACAGAACCAGAACAGCAACTTTTAATACCTTTTTATTTAATTAAAATTCATATGAAATCATATTGCCACCAAACCAATTTCAGGCAGTGTTAAATATTGTCTAGTATTTAAATGGACCACACTCATATTTTACAAAAGTCAATTGGGGGCTAAAATATTTACTAAACAGAAACTAAAATAGAAAAACACAGAAAGAAAAGAAGAAAAAGAAAAAGGGGCCGCGCTGCTGGGCTCTAGTCAAACCAGCCGACCCAACCCACCCGCACGGTCGCCTCCCTCCTTCCCCTGTTCATCCTCGGTCGCCCGCGCCCGACCCCGACGCCGGTCGTCGCCGTTCCCGCCATGTCCCCTCGCCCTGCGTCGCTACAGGAGGTCGGGGCGGATAAGAAGGCCACCGCGACACCCCCTGGCCCGCCCTGAGATCTTTTCCCCCTTCTCGCGCACTGCTCCTCCCCCACCCGCCATCGCCGTCTCGGCCGCCGCCAATGCGAGCTCGCCCGCGTAGCTGCCGCCACCGCCACGCCTCGCCTCCGTGCCAAGAAGGACTGCCGTCGACCGCTACACCGTCCGGAGCCGTCAAGTGGAGCTCCCCGCCTCGGCATCGAGCTGCTCGAGCCCGTCTTCAACCTTCGGACGCCGAGCTCGCCGCCGTCGATTCGTCGCCGTCCATCCTCCCCGCGCCCATTTTAGCACATCTACGGGCTCCCGGTGAGCCTCCGCTTCTTCCCCTCCTCGCTCGCCGTCATTCACTAGCCGTAGCGGCCACCCCCAACGCGCCCGAGCCCTCCGCCGCGGAGCTCGTCGCCGGCGTCGTTCCGGCGACCAAATGGCCTCGCGACTGAGTCCGTTGAGCTCGCCGCGTCACGCAGACCCCGCCTAGCCTCTTAGATAGCTCGTGCGCGCGCTGCAACGCCGTCCCCGACCACCGCCCGTAGCCGTCGCCGCCCGACGTCGTCGCCGGCGACCATTTCGGCCACCGCAGCCCGCGAGACCACCGCCGTTCGACGCGGCATGAAGTGCTCGTTCCAGCAAGCCCAAGCACGCGTGAAATGACGCACCACAGAAGTATTCCGGGCTCGCCGGAGTTGCCGTCGCGCTCGGGCTCGCCGGAGTAGCTCCGGCAGCCGGCGCTGACCTGGCGTCCGACGTGCCCTGCCCTGTGTCGCTGACACTGGGCCCTGCGGGCCCGGTTGACCGAGTCAACTCGCCCCCGTGTCACTGACATGCGGGCCCCGCTAATTAAACGATTTTAAATAAATAGAAAATCGGTTAATTAATTAATTAAAACACTAATTAGACACTGACTAATGGGTCCCACCGCCTAATTAACCTCTAATTAGTTTAAATAAATCCTAATTAGTTACTGTGACACTGACCAGTGGGACCCACTGGTCAGGTTTGACTCTGGTCAGCCAGAGTTGACTGCTGACATCACAATGACGTCATGCTGACGTCACCATTGCACTGTTTCGGATAATTCGGAATTAAATAATTAAAATAATTTCAGAAATTCCAGAAAATGTTTAAAACTTTGAAAAATCATATAAAATAAACCGTAACTCGGATGAAAATAGTTTATATATGTAAAATGATTAGAAAAATATGAAGAATCCAAATATGCCATCCACATACCTGCCACACCCCTCTAACATACTGAACATGGAACTTTTTGCCTCTTTCCAATAAATGTATAGTGCATAACTTTAATACAATAAATCCAAATAAATTCCTAAATTAACCGAATCATTTAGATAGGCAGTATATCACCTCTGCATATCATTTAGACATGGTATGCATCCATGTTGCATTATTGCCGTGTGTTTATTGTTTCTTCTCCCTCCTTGTCTCTTGATAGCCCCCGAGACTGCCGACGACGCTGCAGTGTACGACGACGTCGCCGACGACCAGGCCCCTTTAGCAGAGCTTCCAGGCAAGCAAAACCCCCTTGATCATAAGATATCGCCCATTCCTTTCTCTCTTATGCTTGCATTAGAATTGCCACTGCTACTGCTCCGATACCTCCTATTCTGATGCATAGCCTGATTTTGTCGCCTGTTGTTTATCTCTACCTGCTATCCCATGATGCTTAGTTAGCTATGCCATTGTTCCACCTATGGCCCTTCACCCTTGTCCGTATGCCATGCTTGTTATCGGGTCGTGATCACTCTGGGTGATGATCACGGAAATGTTTACTTATTGCAAATACTTAAACTGTTAAAGTCGGGCTGGCCCCAAGGGTGCCCGCGAGAGAATACTACCAAAGACGGGTCGGCTCCAAGAGCACCCGCGCGATATGACTTACCAAGTCGGAGCGACAGGAACCCTGTTCGTCTCTGCGAGTTACTAACCATGCTTAAACGGATTTGGGTATTTGATCTGAGTGGGTCGTTGGCCCTATACGCACTACCACCACGTGGGATAATGGTTATGGGACCCTCTACGTCGTAGTATCAGCCGAAAGCTCTTGAGACGTCGCAGCTCAGAGATGCGGGCTGATCGTTGGGGTGAGCTGGTTACGTCACTGTGTATACAGTGTCGCGCTTGGGCCCCGACTAGCCACGTAACGTGCAGGAGTGCGAAGGGCGATGGCCCAAGACCCCTTCGTGCTTAGGATTTAGACCGGCGTGTTGACCTCTCTGCTGAGCCTAGGTAGGACTGCGTCGTGTCGATTACCCGAGGTCGGGCATTACCCAGCAAGTGTGTCCGGCCAGATGTAATCGAGCATGCTGGGTAACAGTAGTGCACCCCTACAGGGAAGTTATCTATTCGAATAGCCGTGTCCACGGTAACAGGATGCTCGGAGTTGTATCTTGATCCGCTACAACTACAAATGGATACTGTCACAATGATAAACTGCTACTACTGCTCTCGGGATCACTTTCTCGCAGGGTAGTCGAGGAAGTATCTCAGGGCTTTACTAAACTATGATCGATATATATTATCTTGCTCTCTTCTCTTCTGATGCTGCAAGATTGCTTCAAGATGCTAGTCTTCGATAGGCTAGGCCTCTCCCTCCTCTGTTTCAGCATTCTGCAGTATAGTCCAAGATATAGCCCCCAATCCTTTGAAACCCATGCATAATTAGTATAGTTCTGATGTCAGTCTTGCGAGTACTTTGGATGAGTACTCACGGTTGCTTTGCTACTTCTTTTCCCCATACCCACTTGATGAAACCAGACGATGGAGCCCAGGAGTCAGACGCCACCACAGGAGGCTACTACCAGGAGAGCCCCGGAGGCCACTACTACTGAGTTGAGCCAGCCAACCAGGAGTAGTTTGGAGGCCCTAGGCAGGAGGCCTTCGCCTTTTCGATCGTTATGTCAGTGTTTGTGCTAGCCTTCTTAAGGCAAACTTGACTAACTATGTCTGTACCCAGATATTATGGTTTGTATGACTTATGTATTCGGGTCCTCGTGACCCCTGGTTTATAATATGAGAATTATGTTTGACTTTGAGTTTAGAGTTGTGTTGTGATATTCTTCCCGTGAGTCTCTGTTCTCGAGCGTGCACGTTTGCGTGTATGATTAGTGCACAGTCGAGCAGGGGCGTGACAGGGACTAATGGCAACGAAGAAATATTTCTTCCGCTATGGTTCCTTCTCAATTAAGGATGGCTCGGAAATTAGATTCTGGGAGGATAAGTGGCTAGGTAATGCTACTCTCCGGGAACAATATCCAGCTCTATACAATATTGTGCGTCACAAGGGTGATACTATTGCGAAGGTTTTGGAATCATTTCCGCCAAATATGACGTTCAGAAGGGATTTAATTGGACCTAGACTCCAATCGTGGAACATACTACTCCAACGGTTAACCACGGTACAGTTGTCACAAGGGTCCGATGTCTTTCGTTGGAACCTACATGGGAATGGGCAATTCTCAGTGGAGTCTATGTATAGAGCTTTGATCCAGTCTGACGTGCCAGTTGATAATAATAAGATGATCTGGAAGATGAAGATACCTCTTAAGAATAAAATCTTTGCATGGTATCTTCGTCGCAATGTCATTCATACTAAAGTTAACCTTATTAAGAGGAATTGGCATGGAAGTACGCAATGTGTATTTTGTCCGCATGATGAGACAATAAAACATTTGTTCTTCCAATGTAAATTTGCTCGTTCTATATGGTCAGTTATCCAAATAGCTTCTGGCTTGTATCCTCCTTGTAGTGTTGCTAATATATTTGGGAACTGGTTACATGGGATTGATCACAGGTTTAGAATTCTTCTCAAAGGGGGAGCTCTTGCCGTGATTTGGTCGCTTTGGCTATATAGAAATGATAAGGTTTTTAACGATAAAAGTACTTCTCTTATGCAGGTTATCTACAGATGTACCGGGACGCTTCGTTTATGGTCCTCTCTACAACGAGTGGAGAATCGAGACCTGTTTACGGAGGTGCGTACACGATTGGAGGCTACGGCGAGGGATACTTTTACCCAACATGGGTGGCAGCATGATCTTAGGATTGGGCCACCGATGGTTTAGGCGTTATACAGATATACATTTTCTTTGTATTTCGCCTTTTTCTTTTATTTTGACTCGTCGTGAGGACCTTATTGTCTGTGTGCATCTTAATTATGCAGAGGTCGGGTGTAATACTTAAACCTTTTAAGTAATAAAGTGCCCCTTTTCGAAAAAAGAAAAAAAAGAGCCACAGCTAGCAGCAGGCTCAATCGATGCTCAGTGTACGGCAGACTCTGCCGTGAATGATTAGATGGACTGTGGAGCGCACAGGTTCAGTGGTGGCAAGTTGTGAAGTAGTGCCACTGCCTCGACCACCGTGGCCGGCATGGCCAATGGCGTGAATGGTGAAGGAACGGGCAAGTGCTTGATGTTGACAAGGGTGAGATGTTGGAGCTCTTCTGGTTTTGAGCAGCCATTCATTTGATTTTCTGGAATTATAATTATGAGCTCTCTGACATCATGTCAAAAGAGTGTAGAAGACTTGAGGCAGAGATATTTCAGTTATATATTCCTTCCACAGTAACCCGGCCTAGATTGAACTGTGGGGTGAAATCGCCCAGCCTGGCACACTATTTCGCGTTAGCTCAAGCTTTGAAGGCCAACTGGCTGCTGCGTACAACTTAACATGCCTACCGTAGCTCATGGACATTGAAAACGTGAAAAATAATAAGTACTCACTTGTGTAGATAATACTTTTCGCCTTATATATAGCGCTCCAACTTCACCAGAGTAGATATCAGCTTTGCATCGTTTCACTTTGTTCGAACTCGTTGGATAGCACTAGCACCTAACTTAATTTTTGTGTGTGGGGAAAGTTAGGATTTCATTAACTGACCATAGAATTACAATTTCCAAAGGAAAATTTCCTTGCCAACAGGCAGTGCGTTGCTAGCCTCTACCTACAGCCGACATACCACGGCCTGCATGATTCTGTGTCCGGCTGGTCCTCACTAGCTTCACAGAACGTCCACCTTCAGTAGGGCCCTGATTTCCCTTCACCACATGAACATACTTTCATCTGTGAAGTGCAACCCCATTCAACAGCGTAATGGCCTCAGAGCAGTCCGACTCCAGCTCGATCAGGGGTGGGGACCAATGGAGCGCTAGCCGGAGCACCTCCTTGCACGCATCCAGCTCGGCCTCAAGCGGGTCTGAGCAGTGCTGCAACCATCGGCATGGCACGAAAATAACATGTCCATCACGGTCCTGAAGAAAAAAAAAGAAAAAAAAATCAAGGTCCTGGAGAATCATGCCCACCCCAGCCAAGCCATCTACAGCAACATACGAACCATTCATTTCCTTCCCATGCTCTTAGCATCGCATTGACATCTCTTTCAACAACCACAAGACTCACATGGCAACTTGACATGTTGAGTGAACTCATCTATCACTACTGGAATATCGCTGTACGCCGAGTGCCACGGACACTCGTCAAAGGGCCAATAACCGCCGGCAAAGCCTTTGCCGAGAGTTGCACTCGGCAAAGGCCACCCGGCGTACACCTCTCAGGCAAACAGGAATTTGCCGAGAGGCAGGACACGGACACTCGCCAAAGAGTTTGCCGAAAGCCAAACAGTGCCTCTCGGCAAAATAAAGTGACTTCACGTCCGCTGGTTCCGTCAGCTCTTTGCCGAGAGCCACGCTCGGCAAAATTGCCCCAGCCAACTGCCATCTGCTCCCAGCGCATGCCACTTTGCCGAGAGCCACGCTCGGCAAAACTGCCCCAGCCAACTGCCACCTGCTCCCAGCGCATGCCACTTTGCCGAGAGCCACACTCGGTAAAGATCCGTTCCCAGTACTGTTTCTCCTGCTTTTCTCTCGGATCGCTGCAGCAAAAATAGATATACAATACACAAACATGCATTTGAAGTCTCAAAGTCTAATAACAAACTCACATAAGCATTATATAAATAGTTCGCACAAGCTTCATTTGAAATCACAAAGTAGCTCTTTGTTACAAGTGCCTACTTACTAAACAATAAAGTGGTCAATGCATGTCTACATGCGACCACATGATAAAAGCAACACCACAATTATCACGAACTGAAGGAGAATTATCAAGTTCTTCCATCCACTGAACCCGATAAGCCGTTTCTGGCTAGCACATCCACCGAACCCATCCACTGAACCCACTAATTCAGATTTTCTCTTCTGGTTAAGCACATACTGATTATAATGATATTCTGCCTTCTCTCTGCTATTGAACGAGTCATGGGAGCTGCCTTCGTAACGAAGCACTTGTTCATTGCATTCAGACCATGAATCGTAGACTCCTGGACACCTACCTCTATACACCGCATACCACTTCATCTACAAAGAAAGAGAAAAGGAGGCAGAGAAATAATGCAAGGTTAAAGAACACATCATACATAATCCACATAAGCATTCATCACTCATACAATCAAAAGCATCGCAAATGGCCATCCAAGTCCATATTAGCAGCTACACAACTATATCACTAAATCAACGTCAAACTATCTAGATGACTACTCCGAGATGTAGTCGGTGAAACCAGTGATCGTGGAGTCAGAGCACGTGGGGGCATCCCCCGCAGTGGAGGACCAAGTGTCGTCGGGAATGATGGTCGGTGGACTCAATGGCACCGGGTCGTCACTCACCTTACGTGGTGGGGCCTTGCCCTCCTTAGCTGGGGGATTCTTCTTGGCCAGATCCTCAAAATACTTTATTAGGATCAGATGCGGGTTCTTCTCAATGAGCGCCGCCAAGCGGTCCTCGGCGCGCTTCTCCGTGACCGCGGAGTCGACCCTAATGGAAGCTGCGTCGTTGGAGGAAGCCATAGCCACGAAATCGATCGGTGCTAACACCTTTCATCACACAATGAAAAATAACATAAGAATCAAACATCAAAGATTACTTCTAAGCAAATTAATCATGGTGACACTCTGACGGATATTTCGACTTTCGGTGATGGTCGAGCTAGGCCAGTCCATCGTGCGTGACAAAGGTATATCACAGGACGAACTGGCCCAGATCGACTGCCATCGTCAAAAGTCGATTTTCTTCCTCCAAGAACAACTCTCATCGACACTCTCTCACGTATATATGGTGGACACTCTCTCTGGTGGTGGTATATATATGGTGGACACTCTCTCACGGGTATTTCGACTTTTGGTGATGGTCGAGCTAGGCCAGTCCATCGTGCGTGACAAAGGTATATCACAGGACGAACTGGCCCAAATCGACCGCCATCGTCAAAAGTCGATTTTCTTCCTCCAAGAACAACTCTCATCGACACTCTCTCACGTATATATGGTGGACACTCTCTCTGGTGGTGGTATATATATGGTGGACACTCTCTCACGGGTATTTCGACTTTTGGTGATGGTCGAGCTGGGCCAGCCCATCGTGCGTGACAAAGGTATATCATAGGATGAACTGACCCAGATCGACCGCCATCGTCAAAAGTCGATTTTCTTCCTCCAAGAACAACTCTTATCGACTGTTGGTGATGGTCGCTCATCCTCTGCTCCTCCTGCTATACAAAGATCACAGAGGAGGAGCAGAGGAAGCGCGACCCCCCTACGACAAAAATCGGTACCATTCCTCTGAAAACATCTCGCATTTGTCAAATATGATCGTCACTCGCTCAAGATAAAAACTAGTACATAAAAGCTACTACAAAAAACTACTAGTCCCACTAATAGATAAAACTACTACATAAAAACTAATGCAAACAAATTATCTACATAGCACACATAGCATCCATGCATACAACATTATAAAAAATTATCTACATAGCATCCATCCATCTATCAATCCATCCATCCATCTATCCATGCATCCATCTATCCATGCATCAATCCATCCATCTATCTATGCATCCATATATCCATGCATCCATCTATCCATGCATCAATCCATCCATCTATCTATGCATCCATCTATCCATGCATCCACCCATCCATCTATCAATACATCCACATGAGAGGGAAGGCGGGGAGCTCACCGAAGGGGAGGAGCTCGGTGTTGGGGGGGGGGGCGCGGGGTCGGGGGCGCGGACATGGGGGGCCGCGGGGCGGCGCCGGGGGTGCGCGGGGGGGTGTGCGGGGGGGCGCCGGCCGGAAGGGAGGGGGCGCCGGTCGGGTGAGGGGGGAGCAGAGGAGGGGAGAGAGGCGCGGGGAAAAGAAAACAACCGGGGAATAAGTTTAAGTGCCGGACGCTACCTGTCGTGGTATTCTCACGACAGATGCCATGGGATGGCTAAAAAGGTGGGGCTACGTGAGGACGCCGGTGGGTTCCGGAGGCGAGGTTGGCACACGCAAGTGTGAGACACGAGACGTACCCAGGTTCGGGGCCCTCCGGAGAGGTAACACCCCTAGTCCTACCGAATGGAATATGGATGCACGAGGGTTACAAGGCTGCTCCTGGAGCTGTTCGAACGGAGGAGGAAGAAGGGGCTGGACCGCCGTTCTGCCTCTCCTGTGAGTATGTGCGTGTGTTGCTACGGGGTGTCGAAGAGTAAGGGAGAGCAAACCCCTCTACATGGAGGCCTCCCGGGGGGTCTTATAGATCGACCCCCCAGGGTTACATGGGTAAATCTGAGAGAGGCGGGAACGAGCGTCCGCGAGCATGCCGATGCGAGGAGCCCTTGGGTCACTTTATAGCTCAGTGCCCAGGGGACAAGCAGTACTGCAGACGAACAGTGATGCACTATAGGGGAACAGCGCACGCCTATGCAGCAATAGCGTACCGCCGCCGGGCGTGGTCGTCAGATACGCGCGTGTCCGACGGGACGCTGGAGTTGACCGCGGGCAGCCGGTTGGCCGGAGCAGCCGGCCGCGGGCGCGAGCAGCCGGCTGGCCAGAGCAGCCGGCTGCGGGCGCGAGCTGGAGCAGCCGGCCCGGATGGGCAGGCACCCCGTCCGGCTCGCCGTCTTGGGACTACCCGAGGGTCATCCCCCCGACACTAACTTTACCGAGTGCCTGTCGGCGCGGCACTCGGAAATGTAATCAAACCTAGATCTAGGTTTTCCTTTACCGAGAGTAGCTCTCGGAAAAAGTCACAACTAGATCTAGGTTTTCCACTGTTGCCGAGAGCCACTCTCGGCAATTACTCGAGTACCGAGCGCCACTCTCGGTAATATGATTGATTACCATCCTAAGCATGCCGCAAGGACATTACAAAGGATTTCTCATGCCGCTACCGGGCATGATTTCATGTGCCGCCTTGCTGATCTGCAATTTCCGGCGATGAAACCCTAGCAGAGCAATAAATTTCTCGAATATTGCACACGTGTCCGAAAAATGCAGGGGCGTGGCACGTGTCATGCGATTGCCTCATTTGAGAGCACGAGAAGTTTCGAGGCCAACGGAGCAACAGGACCCGCACTTCCTGCACAAACCGGACACGCTCCCTCTCGATACCCAGAGACTAGCTCGGAGACAGTGCGGTGTACAAGCGGCCTCAGGGGAGGCTTATTCGAAACGCGCCCAAACTTTTACCACACCCTAAAGGGCCCATGTGATGACACCGTGCCAGCTCTCGAGGAATTCCGGCATCGTACGATTTTCCGAGGATTTCAACGGTTGCATCAGGCATGCCACCGAGGTAATTTCGGTAACCCGGTGGCAGGGCATGCCCCTCCCTCATCTGTGCAGGGCCTAGGCATGCCGCAAGGACATCACAAAGGATTTCCCATGCCGCTACCGGGAAAGTTTGATGGGAGCCTTATCTTTACCGAGAGCTACTCTCGGCAACTGTTGACTTACCTAGAGCTGCTCTCGGTACAGGTACGGTTGGATCATAAAGTTAATACATATTCTTAATTATGAACACCGAAGTTTAGTTCAATTGTTGGACTATCGGACAATGTACAGAGGTAGGCGAGGTGGAACCAAATAGGCAACCGTTAATTTTCCGAGAGCTGCTCTCGGTAAAGAAGTCAAACCGTGGCCGTGCCGTTAACCGCCGCCGGATGTGCCACGTGGCAGAACGTTGCCGTGCGGCACTGCTTGGCTCTCGACAAAGAGTGCCTTTGCCGAGTGTTGCCTTTTTGCCGAGGTCTACTCTCGGCAATATCATGTGTTTGCCGAGATGCTCCTTTTGCCGAGAGTCACACTCGGCGTCTCTTACTTTGCTGAGTGCCCGTGTTTTGGCTCTCGGCGAAGAGCCTGGCACCCAGCGTAAACGAAAATTCCAATAGTGTATGCAATAGCTTTCTAGCAGTAGAATGGGGAGTGGTTTTCATTCTTTAACTTATTTACCAATATGATGTCGCTAACATTTTTTTTGGTGCAGTTTGGAAGAGTTGGGTCCTCTTTCTCGGCTCAAGGTTCTCCGATTGGATGGACTGGAGAATCTAACTGATTCCTCTTCTGCAGCAAAGGCAAAGCTTGGTGCCAAGGTGCATCTTACAGACCTATCTTTATATTGTGGTAGAGATGATGGGCTGATTAAAGAGGAAGATGGTGTCTCTGAGGAAGAGCAACAACGAATCAAGAAGGTGTTTGATGAGCTCTGCCCTCCCCCCAAGTTAGAAAATCTTGATGTCAAGGGACATTTCGGACGTTCGCTCCCAAGGTGGATGATGTCATCGTCAATTGTGTACCTCAATTGCTTGAGGACTCTGTTCATTCGTGACCTGGCTTGGTGCACACAGCTTCCTAATGGCTTGTGCCAGCTCCCTTATTTGGAGTTGATTCAGATCAAGCACGCTCCAGCCATCAAGCGTGTTGGACCTGAATTCATGCAGTCCTACCATCAGCACAGTCTTCGTCCTTCCCAGATGGTGGTTGCATTTCCAAAATTACAAAAAAATAGAGTTAATAAGAATGGTGGAATGGGAGGAGTGGGAGTGGGAGGAGCAAGTGCAAGCCTTACCTGTCTTGCGGGAACTTTTGCTAAATCACTGCAAATTGAAGTTTCTTCCTCTTGGCCTCGCCTCCTAGGCAAGGGTTTTGAACAAATTATCCATATACTTTGTCCAGGGTCTCATCTCTCTAGAGAACTTTCCATCTTTGGTCGAGCTGGGGCTGTGTGGATACCTTGACCTGGAGAGGATCACTAATCTCCCTAGACTGCAAAAGCTTGTGATCAAAGACTGCCCACAGATGAAGGTGTTGGAGGGTGTTCCTTTACTCCAGAACCTTGAGCCGAGGGTAGTACGTGGGTTCACAACTAGTTCTTCTGGCAGACGATGAATGGCCGTCAGAAGTACCATATGGTAAAGTGGACTGACATCTGTATGCTGAAGGAAATGGGAGGGATAGGCATAGTAGCTTCCCGTCACATGAACATGGCCCTCATGCTTCATTGGGTATGGCGGATCATTCGTGGGGAAGGGGGTTTGTGGTTACAACTTCTTCAGGCTAAGTATTTGCGGGGCAAGCCTCTCCTTGTGTGCTCACGTATGGAGGGATCCCAATTCTAGAAGTCCATCCAGCAGATCAAGCAGGAGATCCACCTAGGGGTTACCTTCTCCATAGGCAATGGAGAGGGGACCTTATTTTGGCTTGACCCATGGCTTGGCGGAACCCCGTTAAAGGCATTGTTCCCCAATTTGTTTGCCATTTGTGCGGACCCGATGGTGTTGGTGTGTATTGTTGCTCCCAGTGGCCAATGGAACATCTTGTTCCAGCGGTCATTGAGGCAGATGGAGTTAGTAGAGTGAGAATATTTGCGGGCCTCCCTCCCGCCAGTGCTTGCGGATTATTCGAACACCGTTTCCTGGAGTCTTGCACCATTGGGGGTTTTCTTTGTTGGCTCGGCATACAAGGCTCGCTGTCGTACGCCGATTGTTGCTTGGGCATCGCCCCTATAGAAAGCGCCCTTGCCTTTGAAGATCAAATTTTTTTTGTTTGGCAATTGTTGAGGGATCGCCTTCCATCTGGGACGGAGGTGATCAAGAGACACGGCCCGAGGAATGGCATGTGCCCTGCAACTTGTAGACTGCGTTGGTATTTCCCCGAAGAGGAGAGGATGATGCAGTATAGTAGAGATAAGTATTTCCCTCAGTTAAGAACCAAGGTTATCAATCCAGTAGGAGAACCATGCAAAATCCCTTTAGTAGCACCTGCACACGCAAAATCAGACACTTGCACCCAACGCAAAAAGGAGGGTTGTCAATCCTCTTAGCGGTTATTTGCAAGGATTAATTCTGATAGTGGTAGATAGATAAACTAAAATACTAAATAAAATAAAAGTAAATAAATTGCAGCAAGGTATTTTTTATTTTAATATATGATAAAAGTAGACCCGGGGGGCATAGTTTTCACTAGAGGCTTCTCTCTCGAACACATAGCATACGGTGGGTAAACAAATTACTGTTGGGCAATTGATAGAAAAGCAAATAATTATGACGGATTCATGGCACTGATCATGTATATAGGCATCACGTCCGAGACAAGTAGACCGACTCCTGCCAGCATCTACTACTATTACTCTACCCATCGACCGCTATCCAGCATGCATCTAGGGTATTAAGTATAAAACAGAGTAACGCCTTAAGCAAGATGACATGATGTAGACAAAGTAAACTCAAGCAATATGATTAAACCCCATCTTTTTATCCTTAATGGAAACAATACAAATACGTGTCATATCCCTTTCTGTCACTGGGATTGAGCACCGCAAGATTGAACCCATCACAAAGCACCTCTCCCATTGCAAGATAAACCAATCTAGTTGGCCAAACCAAATCGATAGATCGGAGAGAAATACAAAGCTATAATAATCATGCATAAAAGAGTCCAGAGAAGACTCAAATATTTATCATGAATAATCTGATCATAAACTCACAATTCATCGGATCCCAACAAACACACCGCAAAAGAAGATTACATCGGATAGAACTCCAAGAACATCGAGGAGAACATGGTATTGAAGATCAAAGAGAGAGAAGAAGCCATCTAGCTACTAGCTATGGACCTGTAGGTCTGTGGTAAACTACTCACACATCATCGGAAGGGCAGCAAGGTTGATGAAGAAGCCCTCCGTGATCGATTCCCCCTCCGGCAGAGTGCCGGAAAAGGCCTCCAGATGGGATCGCGGAAGAACAGAGGCTTCCGGCGGCGGAAAGGTTTTCTCTTCTGTCTCTCTGGTATATTGGGAATATTTGGAAATTTATAGCGCTGGAATTAGGTCAGGAGGGGCTATGAGGGGCCCACAAGCCTGGGGGGCGCGCCCTCGTGGCTCCTCTGGTCTTCTCCCGAAGCTTCGTAGGTCTCTTCTAGTCCAGAAAAAATTAATGCAAAGTTTTTTTCTCGTTTGGACTCTTTTTGATAATGATTTTCTGAAAAGACAAAAACAAGCAAAAAACAGCAACTGGCACTGGGCACTGGGTTAATAGGTTAGTCCAAAAAAATGATATATAATGGCATATAATTGCATATAAAACATCCAAGATTGATACTATAATAGCATGGAACAATCAAAAATTATAGATACATTGGAGACGTATCATGCCCTCTGTGTGGGGTCCCGGAGACGGGGACCTGCATCCTCTTTTCTTGCACTGCAGCTAGGTTTCTTTGGAGTTTTTTCTGTGAGGCTCTAGGGCCTGATTGGGAGGCCCTGGACCTAGTTGGGTTCATTCAGACTAGAGCCAACCAGAACGGTAAGCGGAGACGCCTCTTTTGGTTTGAGTTTTGCTGCGTTAGCTTGGACTTTGTGGACGACGCGTAATAAGATGATAATTGAGAGGGTCTTTCTTCACCGGGCCTCTAGCGTGACCGAGAGCGGCTGGGACTGATGATAGACGCATTGCATGATGTTACTCGCCGCCTTGCCTCACAGTAGGCCTCATATGTCTGTGGCCACTTGGTGGTCAGTTTTCTCTATTTCTTTTATGCTTTTCTAGGGCGTGTTTCTGTTGATGCCCCAGCAGGTTCCTCTTTCTCGTTGAACTTTTAACTCTTGTATGGACGTGATGTTGGCTTTATTTATAAAGCGGGGTGAAAGCCCATTTCGAGAGACCATCTAGCGATGACTAGAAGAACTGCAGCAAGCTGAAGGCGCGCCGCCGTCATCGCCTTTCCCACACTGGAGCTGGGCAAACAACTTTTTAGTTTTAGAAGCGCTAAGCTTTTTTATTTAGGATACACAAGCAATTTCCTTGAGGTTTAATGGAAAAAACTCAAGTAGCATAAAAATATAGGGATATTATATAATATGTGTTACTATTTATATCTTAGTCCAATTGAGAAGTTAGTTAGATTTGATCTAAAATTTTAAAACAATATATCACAAATACAAAGGCAAGATGGTCGTTTTCTTCTTCTCAAATGCACTTTCACTTTTCCTTGTGAAAAACTAAATTTAACACAGCATGTGGCCCTAGCAAACTAATTAAGTAAGTAAATTAGATATGATGATAGGAGATCGATGCTCAATTCTCTTGATATTTACAAGTATGCTTTTAAACTTTTACTCATTTGTCACCTCCAATGTTCATGTGAGAGGCAACTATTAAATCATGTAATTTGCATGCTTTGGATGAAAAGCTTGTATATAGTGAATCAAAAACACATCACCAACACAAGTAATTTTTAGACCCACATATATCAATCACCATGGATTCATATTAAACTAAAGGTATCTACAATTTTCACTAATAAAATATCATGTAAAAATAAATTTCATAAGCATGCAAAATCAACAATTCATGTATACAAAATAAAATTGTAAAATAATTAATTCAAAGGTATTAAACACACTTAATATAAGCTATACAAGTACGGTTTACTGATGGATAGAACATTTTCCGACAACCATTAGATGGTTAATTTTAAAATTGGATTATAAATTTTGGACGGCTCAGAATAAAAGTATCGTAATCAACTTGTAATTTTTATATTGGACAGGCATATGCTTACAAGAAGTCATTATGAACTAGATTAGTGGCGTCTAGGGCCCTGTTCACAATTAACAATATACGAAGCGAGTAGAGAAGGGAATAATTGTGAAAGTTGGCTTGGTGAAACTTGTAAGATATTGGTCTTAGTGATCAAATTTAGACTTGAGCAATAATTGTTTGATTGGAGATACATTTTTATTAATAT
The DNA here is from genome assembly GCA_039707655.1 of Elymus sibiricus. Lineage (NCBI taxonomy): Eukaryota > Viridiplantae > Streptophyta > Magnoliopsida > Poales > Poaceae > Elymus > Elymus sibiricus. Next base: position 68,466,356 of record CM077674.1, on the reverse strand, counting down.
TAGTTGCCTGGCACCAATAAATTGAATTCACCACATTCATTTCAGGATAGAAATAGGAGTGCTCCATCCAGCTCACTTGTCCGAATAGTGTTCCCCCCTTTATATATACGAGTACTCTATGTTCGCCTGAATAGAAAACTAACTATATTTTCCCCTTGAATAGAAAACTAATTTTACTTTCCCGTTTCACTTTTACAAGTTGGCAACAATCACTTAGCATATCAAATAGGTGAATATTAGGCACAACGATGATTGAAGGATGAGAGAGGAAGAAAGAGATTTATAAGAAACCATGAGAATAGGAGACACCGGGGACAATGGAAGATCAATATATCACTCTCATATATGACAACACTTTCATTATTTATCTTGGCAAGAGCATGGTATTACAGCTGATGTACCTTGTCCTAGCAAACTGTGGGGGTTTAGCTCATGAATGCCACGTGACATCAGATGTGGTCACCGAAAACAGTGGAATTACTTCAGTCATGCCCAGGTTTTGGTTGAAGAGTGGTGATTAGCTTTGTGATCCAAGGGTACAAGGTTAGTTACCTGTTTGTCTTTCCTCGCTAGTACTACTTCCTGGATGTGAGTATGAGTGCTAGTAGGAGTCACATAGCAATGGAGAGTGTCTTAGAAATTTGAATCTCTTCGAGTTGTGCTATTAGGTTCATCAGTTCTTCTAAAGTTCAATCCAAATATTTTTGTTTCTCTCTCGTGTATTCCCGTCCAAAGCACATGGATATGACCTTGAACTACATGCGTGCGCCAGTGAGTAAACTAGGGAAACTAAGAAACAAGATGAATATTGAGATCGTGCCAGAGTACAACAGCTCAAGTTCTAGCCATGCATACATTACCTAATATAATGCTCATCTGTCAGGTCACTGATCCACACTTAACCTCTTCTTTCTGGCATGTTAATCTCGATTACGATGACCATTTGTGTGATTGATTGTTCTTCGCCATGACTACCACCAATCTCAACGTCATACACGTCTCTGGCTGGCAGGCCGATTGTGTTGTGACGTCTCCTTAATTTCCAATGATGAATGGCAAGAGTGCAGAGTTATCGACAACTACCACACAACCATGTTTTGGCCCATTTAGTCTGCTATGTCGCTTAGCACAATGTCTTGTTACTATACATTGGGTGGAGAGATGTGAGAACTGCTCAGGTGTAACGGTGGCCAACTTTTTAGTCAGGTCATGCTTCCAGCGCAAACTGGTTGATATTAAAATAAGTCTAGTTTGTTCGTCGTCATTTTCTGTGTCTAAGCTTCATCCTAAACCTATAAATCAAACATGTTCAACAGTTAACTGCAAATTCGAAACCATGCACATGTGACCTTACAAGATGGCTTTCAATGACATAGCATAGGTGTAGTTTTCACTCACATGACTTACTAGCCGGTGCAAAGAAGTAAAACAAGATCGAAAGGGAATCCGAAATTTAAATGAAAAAACAAGGGGGGCACATCATATGCATTCCAAAGAATCCACAAGTAATACATGAACACTCATAAAAAGAGCAAATGTGTTTAAAAACATTTAACAGTAGTAAGAACCATACTTAACATTGATGTGGATGTATGAATGTATCCACATGTACAATGATTCCCACTTTTTGTTGTAGACTTTTTGGCTTTCTTATTATTCTAAAATGTCTGGCTTGTTTTTATTTTTCTTACTTCGATCAACAGATTGATTGTCAAACATGTGCGAAATGGCCTTCAAAACATACAAAATATAGCTGTACGTAGACAAAGTACCTATGGTTTCGAATTTAAGGCACATACAATTTTGAACTAAAGGATAAATTTGTCTGATTTTGGAGCTTGGAGATCAATTCTAGACTCGGACGATAATTCAATGACTACATTTTTCCTATTTTAGTTGCAACCACACCAACACGACTCATGCATGTGCACATTTTTTGACCCGGTACTCATGGTCATTCATCTCATGATAAAACAATGAACGATATGCCAACCTTCTGAATGGCAATTATCAATGCACCAATGCAACTCATAGGCATTCATCTCAGATTGGAACATCTGTACTCCACCAACCTTCCCTTGTCCTAATAATGTCTTGGCCTCTATATAGAGGATCATATCTTCGTATGCACATATATCAGAAAAAGGATTTCGCTCCGCTTTATAGGTAAAGCAACAGTCGCGCCATACAATCAACATACAACTGAAAGAACAAAAAGAAAAAGAAAGAAACAGCAAAGATACAGAAAGCTCTATTTTCCCAGTTTTTTTTACATGTTCCTAGACTGACTTAGTATATCAAATAGGTGAAAATCACACACTAATATGAGTACAAGACGATATCATCTAAAGGGATATAATGAACAATAGGAATAGGAGACACTACGAACAATGCAAGATCCCATAACAAGGACCATAGGACCTACAATGGAAATGGTAGGACCTGTGATGGAATTAATTAGACCGCACCAAGGAGAAAAGGGTATATTCTATATTCTCTCTAGTACTCTTAAAGCTTTCATTTTAAATATTGACAAGGTTCGATCTGGATTGTTGACCATTATAGTTTATATGATGGTACATCCATTTCATCCAAAAAGTTCAATATCATGGAAATAATTTTCGAGAAAAAAATCACATGTGTGATTTCAAGTATCCACTTAAATCTTCCAATAAAAAGGTATTCAATCTAAATATTTTTAAATACACGGACAACATGTATACTTGAGCGTTGACTGAGTCGCTTAGGGCTATCTCTTCCATAGGATAGTCTTAGAGATCACTAACCTATAGTTTTATAGATCATGGTTCCTTTTGTTGCCCTGCTGTTGGGAACCCGGAGAAGGTGGCTACTTATCCATGTTGGCACATGAACCACATTCCATGGTTCACCTCGGTGATCATCTGCCAACAGAATTAAGCTTAATTATGCAAAAATAAGTGCAAGTTAGTTTGCTTCATTCCTTCCAACTGACCGAGGATATGAACAAGGTTCCTCATTGTAGTGTGGTGGCATCGTAGTTGTCTCAATTAACTTCATGCTTTTGTTGTGTATTGGTATTCTTGCGTAGATTTTGCTCAAAATTTTCACTTGGAATTTTGGTTGTATCCTTTACTTTTTTGTCTTGTTATCCATTGTGGTCTAGTGAGAGCTTCTTTAGTTGTGATTATCTTCAATGGTTCATGAATTGAATGCTTTTTTCAAAGAGCAAGTATTGTGATCCATGAATCACTAATACGATTGTATATGTATACCATCGATAGGGATCATGGAATCCGTTCTTTGCGGCTTTTATTCAATCAGATTTCAGTTATACGTTTTGTCTCCACATTAGTTAGTGGTCCATATGGTTTCCATCACAAATCTAGAACAAAAGCAATTTTTTGGTGAAGTATACTTGGTTGGTTCTTAACTATGTCATACTTCTCTGCATTTAAAAGTAGACATACTTAAGATTATATAGTTGCATGTATGGTTTCAAGCTGCACGCCTGGCAAGATGTTTTTCGTGCAGACCAGATCTCACGAAATGTGTCAATATTTAGCTATGTTATCAAAAGTGTGGTGCTCAACTTATAATAATATAACCTATGCATGTTTCATGTGTTGTCCCATTTAGTGTGCCACGTCACTTACCACGACTATTCTCATCTTCTGTCACCATATACGGTATAAGCGATCCTTGTTGTATGTCTGTTGTTTTACTAGGTAAGACTCCATCCTTGCAAATTATAGTGCATCACAAGTGGCGATAAAGACAACGTCGTCTCATACCAATGACACCATCTTCTGCCAAATCATAGTGCATCACAAGTGCAAACAAAGACGTCTTGCATGAGGGATGGCATCAACCTCAGCATGGATGACATTGACTCTGGACCATGGCTTCAGCACGGATGGCCTTTGCGGGGGATGGCGTGAACTTTGGCTCCATACCATAGTGTCGCCTAGATGGCGTAGGAGGAGCACGGCGGATGGCGATGTATCAGTGTTGCGGATGTGCGACGGCGACAAGTACGGGGGCAGCCTAGGCCCGTCGGCCTTTTTTTAGTTTTGGTTATATAAACATTGAGGAGCACGACCACGAGGGCTATTTCTCGCATGTATTGCTTCCTATTAGGAATCGCCTATGGGCAGGAAATAGCGGGCTAGCCCAACATTGTATGTCATATTTTTCTGTCTTTTTTTTGGGGTTTTCCATTGCTTGTGGCCAAATTTTTCCTCAGGTTTTTCTTTCGGTTTTACTTTTTCCTATTTATTCTTCGGTTTTCCTTGGTTTTTTTGTTTTCATTGTTTTTTTACCGGTTTTCTTTGCTTTTATTTTTTCTTTCTGGTTTTGATCGGGTTTTTTCATTTTTTTTATTTTTTGTTCTACTTTTTTCACTCATAATGTACATTTTTCAAATACATAAGGGACATTTTTCTTGCACACATTTAACATTTATTGAATACATGTTTCACATATTTTATATATGTTTTAATGTCTACGTTTTCCATACACATTGTACATTTTTTATACATCAGGAAAACATTTATACATACTAAAAAAATATCTGATTAAATAAATTTTTAAATAAATTTTTTTATGTCTACTTTTTTTCAACACATGTCTACATTTTTAACACACATTGTACATTTTTTAATACATTTTTATCATATTTCAAATACATGATAACATCTTTTCATATATACGTTTTGATGTCTAGTTTTTCTACATATTGTAGATTTTCTTATACATATGAAACATTTTTTATGTGGGTTAAACATTTTTTCAAATACATGATTCACATTTCTTGAAACATATGTTTTGATGTCTACTATTTTCATACACATTGTACAATTTTGAATTTTCATATACACATGAAAAATTTTATACACATTTAATATTATTTAAATACATAATTAATTTTTTTAAATACATGTTCTGATCACTATTTTTTCATTCATATTGTACATTTTTCGTGTACATCAGAAATGTTTTTTTACATATGTTTAACTTTTTTCAAATACATGATTAACATTTTTTAGAAGTGCGGTGAATACTTTAAAACGAAAAAGGAAAATGAAATAAAAAAATAGAAACAGAAAATATAAACAACAAAAAATATAAAGCATGTGCGACATCATCATGACATCATACTGGCAAATGGGCCGGCTTGCGGACTGGCTGCCTACAGCAAGGCAAGCTACTGCCTCGCACAAGGCGGGGACATAGCCGCGCGTCCACTCTCCGGTGGTTACCAACGGGCCCGAAGCCCATAAGTGGAGACAGTTTGGGATCCATCAAAACTAGTTATGGCGTAGTGGATTATGGAATCACCTTAGCATGCTTCATGTGTTTCCCCATTTGGTGTGCCACATCGCTTAAAAAACTTAATCATAATACCTAAAATGTTATTTCAAAAATAGAAAAACTAAAACATGAATTGAGCGTAGCTCAAATGGTTAGGTTCCTTGCACCGGGGACCAGGGTTCAAGTCCTAGGCTTAGCATTGGTGGTCACACTATTTTGGATTTATTTCAGGCCTTCCGGCGATGTGCGATCAGTGGGACGAGACGTTCCCATCGACTACGAAGGCGTATGTCGACTCAGTCTTTCGGAGGTGCTCATAGGGGTAGGGTGTGTGTGTCCGTTCATAGGGTGAATGTATGAGCGTCTACGTCTGTACTGTGTTAAAAAAACTAGAAAAACTAAAACAAGTCATAAGTATTCTATGAAACAAGAAAATTTGAGGCTGGTCAAGCATAATTTTGAACATTCATAAACGAGGAATGTGTTCACGAAAATTTAACAGTAGAAAGCACCATATTTAACCTAGTGTGGATATATATATCAATGTATCCACATATATGAACGATTCTCCCTTTTGTTGTAGACTTTTTTATTTCATTTTTTCTAAAAGAAGTTCCAATTTTATTTTATTTTGATTTTATTCATGCGTACTGGTTGTCAACATGTGTGAAACATTTTGAGTCATCCATAATCTACTTGCAATTGTTCAAGGTAGTATAATTTTGTAGCTGGGATCAGACCAAAAGCAACTCATGGGCATTCCGCATTCATCCCACGATAAATATAATGAATGCCTTACCAAACCTTCATATATCTAAATAATGCTTTGTCCGTTATATAAACCACTCTATCCCGACCTGAATATAACAAATTCCACCGCCCGGCTTCACTTTTACATGTTAGCAGCACTTGCTTAGTATGCCAAGTAGGTGAAACCCACGTACAAAGGTGAGGATAGGATGAGAGAGGAACGAAAGAGATACAGGAAACTGAGGGAACAGGAGACAGCGGGAAGAAAGGAAGATCCAATGATTGTGAAAATATACAACCGAACTGCCACCATTGATCTTCAAAGGAGGAGCGCAGTGCCGATCCTCTCGGTTCTACTTCCGCGGATATCAAAACTTAGGTGTTTGTTTCAGCGGTGCTGATTGTCTGATGGCAATGGTGATCTCGTGGTGGAACTAATTAGTCACACAAAGAGTTAGCTACGAGTCTAGTCGTATATCTGTCGGGTTACTGGGCAACACCAGGCAAAAATGACAAATCTAACCTATGGATGAAACTATTTCACAAACTAAACTGTGTTTGAAAAAATTTCACCCAGCTGACCATTTTGTGTAGTGTCCGACAGCTAGGCATCACACTACACTGTGCAGCGTCTGACTCTCAGGCGCTACACATCTGGCCAGCGTGGCACACCTGGGCCAGGCTCAACCCCACACCCAGCCGTGCAGCGCCTTACATACAGGCGCCACACATGTAATGTGCAGCGCCTAACCTTTAGGCGCCACACTTTCAATGTGCAGCGCCTAGCTGTTAGGCGCTGCACATTCTGTTACTACTGCCTAGGCTGCCCCCTCCCACACCCCTCCACCCCAACCCCACCACATCTCTTCCCACCCCTCGTTTTCCCCTCTCTCCCCCTCTCAAATCCTTCCCCAAATCTTGCAGATCTGAAGTTTTTTGTGACACCCTGGTTTTCGCTCCTTGTTTTTTTCCTTCGCGGGATTTGACTCCTGTCTTTTTTTTCAGGGTTATTGGATTTTCTCTCGCTCTTGGGTATATGGAGATGGTCATATAGCCTTGCCTTTCCTATCTGGTCAGAGATTCTCTCCAGTCCAACCTTGCCACTCAAACTTCATTCTCAGGATCTTACCGCCGAAACCCTACTCTCCGGTTTACCGGGAGGGAAGCCCTAATTCCTTCCGTTACAAAGGAACCCTAATTTCCTTTGATCTGTTGCCTCCCAAACTTTTTCCAGAGACTCTCCTATATCTATAAACCCTGGATATGCAAAAATATTGCTAAGTCATTTGCAATATTTTTCATTTAAAATTAATTCCTTTTTCTGCCAGTTAAAGGAATTAAATCCAGAAAAATATCTATCCATCTCCAAAGTTCATGAAAACTTGTGGAGATATTCTTTGTGATCATATTGAGCTCTCATAAAAATATTGGCCACAATTAAATAGGGGAAATTGCATTTTCCTATTTAAAGTCAATATTGCATTTTGGGCACTTTCCAAAGGAACTACCATTTTGGTAGCCAGGAAAAATCCCAAATAATTTGTGGAGCTTCTCCTACCCATATCTTCACCATTTCCATCAAGAACCTAAGTTCCACAGTTCAAAGTTTGAGAGAATCATCCAATTCTTGTTTCTGGATTTATTTTGAGGTTGTGAAGCAACTATATTTTCTATTGCTTCAAAATTCTTGAAATTAATCCAGCACCTCACATTCCCCATACTATGTGAGCATGCAAAAATTCACATCATTTTATCTACCCAATGTCTCCCAAAAATTCCATCTAGTTTCTGTCCAGCAGAAAGCTTTGTGAAGGAAGTACCATGTAGGAGCATCCAAATGAGCTGAAATTTTACCAGTATCTCCATAATCCCAAATCACCTCTGTACACCAAAATTCAGCTCATTCCATCCAGCCCTTTGAGCACAACATCAAAACCTAGTCTCTGGACCAAATTTTGCATTACAAAGGAAGTATATGCAAAACTGGTCCAAATGGTCTCAAATTTTGCCAGCACCTACTCCTTCCTAACACATTTTGCTCTGAAAAATAACCAGCTCAAACCATCCATCCTTTTCTCCACAAAAATTCAGCCAAGTTCCTGTGCAAAATCAAAGTCAGCTCACATCTGTCACTTCTTGCTGTCACTTGCATCCAAACCTCGATAGGTCAGCTCACTGACCTTTGACCCATCTACTAGACAAGGTCCCAGGGCCATTTAATGCCCTGGACGCGCGGTGACCGTGGTGACCACACGGTGGCCATGCCAAAACGGCGCTCTGCGCGATGAACCGCGACGGACAGCGAGCTCCAGCCGGCCATGGATCATCTGGGCATGTCCACTGGCTCCCCAGTGGCCGCGTGCACCCTCTCCCGCAGCTTCCCCTTCCCCTTCTTCCTCCCCAAGCCACGGCAGCTCCGCCGCACTGTGCGCCCGTGACCTGCGCCATCGTCTTCCTCTGTCCTCTTCCTCTCCGAGCTCTCCCGAAGCCACTGCCGGCTTCTCCACTCTCCCGGAGCCCTTGCCGACATCGCCCCCGCCCTCCGCGTGTCCCCGAGCGACAGTACGCCGATAAGGTCGCCATAGCGGCCGAGCTTATCCGGTGAGCTCCCCCGGCAATAAATAGCCCCTCCCCGTGATCTCCGAGCACACCAGCAGTCCCACCACTCTCCTCTAGCCATCCCCGACTACTCCAAGGAGCTCCAGGAGCCCTCCTCGCCCCTCACCGCCGCCATGGCCGCAGTTGGCCTCGGCTTAAATTAGAGCCAACCGGAGCTCCTCCCTTCCTTCTTTCTTCACCAGAGGAGCACCTCAACCACGGCGGAGCCCTCCCGAACCACACCTCTCTCTCCCTGCCACCGTAGCCTCAAACTCGAACGTCACTCGTCGCCGCCAACCGCCGGCCTCGAAGCCGTCGACGTCTCGGTCCTTGCCGCCGGCCGTGGATGGGCCCAGGGGATGCGTCGTGCTCCGCTGAGCTCATCCATAAGCAAAGCCTCGCCAGAGGTGCCCTGTAGCTCCGGCAATCGCCGGCGGGCGCCGTCTGTACCTCGGCCGAGCGTGGGTACGCGGGCTTGAAGACGACCTGAGGAGAGGGAGGCGACCTGCAGGCGGGCCCCGCGCGTCAGCATCCCAGCCGGCCTGCTGACGTGGTTAAGTGGAGACATACTCTGCCGAGTACGCGATAGCTTGGCCGAAGACGTATTCTGGCAGAGTACGCCTTCTGTGTCACCCCGCGGTACAGTTGGGCCTGGCTCAGGTGAACAGTAGCAGCAGCGGCGGTTCCAGCCCGAGTCGGCCCAGTGCAACAGTGCACTTTAATCTTTTCCGGCCGAATTCCAGTCAGGGGCTTGTTTGTGAATATTTTCCTTACAGATAGGTCCCTGGTAGAAGAAATGCAATATCTTTTCAACCGTAACTCCGATTCAGGTAAAGACAACGCTCACGTTCTTTGTTCGTCGAGCCCGTCCCGATGAGATCACTTTCACAATGATTACACTTTCTGAAAATGCCCATTTTGCCCCTGCCCCATATTCAGCCCCTCTGAGAGGGAATCCTTTCCGGCGAATTTTTTTCCGCGAGGTGATCGCACTTCTCTCCGGTGCATCCATCGACCCCCAGGCAAGCCGACCATCTGATATATGCCCTAAAGCATTGCTCTGTGTTATTCTTGCGTGTTTAATTAATGAGTATACCTGTGATAGAATTAATTAAACTCCTGCTAGGTTGAACTTGCTATTTACATTACCTACTAACGCTCACCATATTATCGCACTAGTGACTCGTATGTAACAATGTGGAGATAGGTTGTTACGTTTTCATCGTGCATTACTGTTGTTATTGTAATAAAAGAATGTGACTTAATAATGACAACCTCCTTCGTCGGCTGGATCGAGTCATAGTGCCACCGAACCGAGCTCATCAGTGCAGCCACATTTGCCTTTATGGGAAGGCCCTGACTTGGTCTGTTGTCTTGCCTCTTATCGGTACCACCAAAGAGGGAAGGTTATGCATGCGTGCTATCCTGGCCCGGTAGGCGGCGATAACCTTGTGGGCCCAGTTAAGTTATTTGTCGGCGTCCCCGTTTGGGACAGTTTTGTTTGGCCATCACGGTGGCAGGTGTCAGGAGTGACACAGGGGCCACCCAGGACATGACCCGGAAGGGGTGTGGTTGTCGGTGGGACCATAAGAGTGCCGGCCAATAGACAAGTTTTGTTGGAGCAGCACTGGTCCACCCGAATGGGAGCATAAGGCCGGGAGCTCCATAGTGTGGGTAAAGTGCGCAACCTCAGCAGAGTGTAAATCTATTCGAATAGCCGCGTCCTCGGTCATGGGACACAGTTCGTACTAGGTCACACTATTTGTTATGTGTCGAGTCTGGAGGAACAAACCATATGATGTTAATAATGAACCAGAGAAAGGTATGATTGGTCAGATTTATAGTGCAGATGCAGGGACATCGGAAGATGTCAGGTATATGGGATGTTAGCCATGCGATGGCTATGAGATGAGTGGTCGGATGACCGCATGACTTGGATTTGATTTGGATCGGATTTGGATTGGATCCTAAGATTATTCACTTTGATATTTAACATGCTAGATACTCCGGTTATGATATGACATTGCTAGATAATCCTGCCATAACATGATAGTTAATACTGTTAAGATAACAAATGCATGCTTGAATGCCATGGATTGCTTTGCTTGGTGTATACGTTGGTTTGGTTTGCTTGCGAGTACATTCAAAAGTACTCAACGGCCTTCAATGTGGCCAAGTTCACCTAAGGATCCGACGTCCACTAGCGAGGAGCCGGAGCGTTCGCAGGCTAGAAGAGTGACCCAGTCAGATCCCTGTGGATTGGAGCCGCACCAAGACCATGCTGCCTTAGATAGAGCTTTTCCACTGCCATCACCCTTGTAAAATATCATGTAAGACCTATATATCCATTAATAGAAATGCTTGTGTTCATGATAGTTGTTGTAAATGCGCGTGCCAGTGTGATTTCCTGGGCTGGCGTGTGCGGCGACCGTCTGGCTACAGTGGTATTCAGGCGGGGCGCCACAACGGATGGTATCAGAGCCAGGCTGACTGTAGGTTACCCTAGCCGGATTTCATTGCCTCTTGATCAGTAGAAAGCCCCGATGGATTTCAGCCATCTTTGCCAAACAGGCACGGCTACTATTGATCATAAGGCAACCCCATAGGTTTTTGGCTCCTTCAGACCCTAACTATCGTGGTCTTTGCCTTCGTTGCGAAATGTCCGCACCCCGCAACGAACCGTGAGCCCTGAACCCCTAGGTAAACCAGATATCCTCACCTTGCTTGCTAACCATGGCATTTCTCTCCTCAAATCTAGTTTCCTTTGGGAAACGCCTATAAATTCCATCTTTTCCCGGCAACCCTAGGATCGTTGACTAAGCCACTTTGGCTATGGGCGCGCGTCGAGTTTGATGTTCCCTAAGGAAGTAGTAGGAGCTCGACCCCAATTGCTACCAGGAGCATTGTGTGGTTTTGCTTCTAAGTCCTTAGAGATGCATCGAGTGCGTTAGGCTAGTTATACTAGTGAATCTTTGGCCACATGTGTAAAGTCCGCAAAACTTGAGCTTTATTTGCTTTGTAGTATTCTTTTTGGGTTTTTTCGCGGTTCTTACTCTTTTGTCGGTGCCGTTCTTTCACTTCGACTGGATCTATCAGCAAGAGCTACCACAGAAGACCAACACACAACTTGGATAATACCCAATAATCCAAAATTTAGTAAGAGTCAAGCCAAGCCAACTACCCGATATCCAGAACACCAACACCGGTTCTGTCAAGAATAAAGGATGGGTCAGGAGCAGAATCTGCGTGCTACAGACAAGGGTAGAATATATCTGAGAGGGTTTGCCTCAGAACAAATCACACCAAAGGAACAGTGAGATGAGCTATCAGGAATGGACACCAGTAGGGATAAGTTATTTTGTCCTCGACATAAGGATTATTTCAGCCAGTGGGGTGAACCTTGAGTCTTCCTCAATGGACTCAAGAATTACTTATCACCCACTGAAGACATATTTCAAGAATGTGAATGTGCCGAGAGCAACAACAAAACTCTGGTATGTTAGTATATTCTGGAATTCACCAGTGCATATACAAAATTTTCTGGGCAAAGGGAACAAGGCTTGCGAAGAATACTTGGATAAGTTCACGACTGCCCAGAACATGAGAATTCCAAATACCCAGAAGCTCAGCCAAACTGAATGGAATTATCCGCCAACTGCTTACTACCAGCAACATCTGGTATCCCAAATTAATTACCAACATGAAGCCTGCATCAGTTGTGCAACCTTTACAGTAGCAATGATCAGGTCAGCAGAAGGTCAAGCGGTGTGCATGACCAACGGGATATCTTCAGATAAGGCATGGCCTATACCAAATTTTGAGTCCGCTATGGGTAAATTTTGGATACTTTCGAAGGAAGCCAGAACCGGCCACAGGTCCGACTGCGTATTACAGTGCAAGGTTTTGGTACAAGGAGCCCAGCCTTCCTCCGCAAGCTATCGGGAGAAGCTTATGGCGCAAGACTCTCAACCTTCCTCGCTACACCACTTGGTGAGAAAATCTTCTGGGATACGGCACTCCCATCTTCCTCAGCATGCTACCACGGAAAGCTTCCAGCATAAGGCACCTGACCTTCCGCAGTAAGCCACATGAGGGAAAGCTTCTGAGGTACGATACCCAGCCTTCTTCAGCACATTACCATGGCAAAAGCTTCGAGCATAAGGAATCCAGCCTTCTTCAACACGCCATCGTGCCAACAACAATCTTGTCAGAAGCACGAACTAGTCTGGACACACATCCGCCTCAGAACTCAGTGGTTATGAAAGGATTTACCCTACCCCTGCATATGTTGTGAGCATACAGTCCAGTGGATCAGTTCATGCGAGCCACTCGTACATGGGAATGACTGTGTTCAAAAAAACATCGGCCCCATAGTTAAAAGCAAGGATATGAGCACAGCCACCCCTACGAGATATGCAAGAGTAAATTGTGAACACAAGCCCAACAAGCTGGGATATGACCAAGGAGCTATGATGGTAGATCATGACAAGTTCCCCAAAAGGAACCCCCAAGAATAAAGAAGTTTTTGATAAACAACCTCCGTGACGGTCAATAAAAGTAAAGCTTCAGAGACAAGGTGATATTGCCAATCCTTGTCAGACTCTTGCATATACGGCCACAACAATGCAGCCAGCATGTCATACTCATCATGAATCTGGGCCATCAACCAAGTTAAGACGATATGCTCCGAAACATACACCAGATGATAGCCATACTAGGTTCAGCTCAGTGGACTACAGAGGATATATATATGGCAGAGCCACCTCAGTGATTGACAAAGTGTGGCAGTCAGGATACGGAGTATCGCAACAAAACCAGAAGCAGCTAACTCTAAGTCCTAGAAACCGAGCTATTTGTAGGTACTACCACTACCCCACCAAGCAACAAACTACCAGGACAAAAGGTACACCTGAAAGGAAAGAGAAGGATTCAATGCAGCCGTTTGAGAAGGCAGTAACCGAGCCATTAAAAGAGGCAGTTAAAAGGTCAGTAAACAAATGAAGACAAGAGCTGATGGTTCCAAGTCGCACACAGGTATGTCCTCCTTCACCGGGAGGTAAGTCCGGAAATCTCGAGGACGAGATTTTCTTAAGGGGGGAAGGTTTGTGACACCCTGGTTTTCGCTCCTTATTTTTTTCCTTCGTGGGATTTGACTCCCGTCTTTTTTTGGTGTTATTGGATTTTCTCTCGCTCTTGGGTATATGGAGATGGTCATATAGCCTTGCCTTTCCTATCTGGTCAGAGATTCTCTCCAGTCCAACCTTGCCACTCAAACTACATTCTCAGGATCTTAGCGCCGAAACCCTACTCTCCGGTTTACCGGGAGGGAAACCCTAATTCCTTCTGTTACAAAGGAACCCTAATTTCCTTTGATCTGTTGCCTCCCAAACTTTTCCCAGAGACTCTCCTATATCTATAAACCCTGGATATGCAAAAATATTGCTAAGTCATTTGCAATATTTTTCATTTAAAATTAATTCCTTTTTCTGCCAGTTAAAGGAATTAAATTCAGAAAAATATCTATCCATCTCCAAAGTTCATGAAAAGTTGTGGAGATATTCTTTGTGATCATATTAAGCTCTCATAAAAATATTGGCCACAATTAAATAGGGGAAATTGCATTTTCCTATTTAAAGTCAATATTGCATTTTGGGCACTTTCCAAAGGAAATACCATTTTGGTAGCCAGGAAAAATCCCAAATAATTAGTGGAGCTTACCCTACCCATATCTTCACCATTTCCATCAAGAACCTAAGTTCCACAGTTCAAAGTTTGAGAGAATCATCCAATTCTTGTTTCTGGATTTATTTTGAGGTTGTGAAGCAACTATATTTTCTATTGCTTCAAAATTCTTGAAATTAATCCAGGACCTCACATTCCCTATATTATGTGAGCATGCAAAAAATTCACATCATTTTATCTATCCAATTTCTCCCACAAATTCCATCTAGTTTCTGTCCAGCTGAAAGCTTTGTGAAGGAAGTACCATGTAGGAGCATCCAAATGAGCTGAAATTTTACCAGTATCTCCATAATCCCAAATCACCTCTGTACACCAAAATTCAGCTCATTCCATCCAGCCCTTTGTGCACAACATCAAAACCTAGTCTCTGGACCAAATTTTGCATTACAAAGGAAGTATATGCAAAACTGGTCCAAATGGTCTCAAATTTTGCCAGCACCTACTCCTTCCTAACACATCTTGCTCTGACAAATAACCAACTCAAACCATCCATCCTTTTCTCCACAAAAATTCAGCCAAGTTCCTGTGCAAAATCAAAGTCAGCCCACATCTGTCACTTCTTGCTGTCACTTGCATCCAAACCTCGATAGGTCAGCTCACTGACCTTTGACACATCTACTAGACAAGGTCCCAGGGCCATTTAATGCCCTGGACATGCGGTGACCGTGGTGGCCACACCAAAACGGCGCTCTGCGCGATGAACTGCGACGGACAGCGAGCTCCAGCCGGCCATGGATCATCTGGGCATGTCCACTGGCTCCCCAGTGGCCGCATGCACCCTCTCCCGCAGCTTCCCCTTCCCCTTCTTCCTCCCCACGCCACGGCAGCTCAGCCGCACTGTGCGCCCGTGACCTGCGCCGTCGTCTCCCTCTATCCTCTTCCTCTCCGAGCTCTCCAGAAGCCACTGCCGGCGTCTCCACTCTCCCGGAGCCCCTGCCGACATCGCCCCCGCCCTCCGCGTGTCCCCGAGCGCCAGTACGCCGATAAGGTCTCCACGGCGGCCGAGCTTATCCGGCGAGCTCCCCCGGCTATAAATAGCCCCTCCCCGCGATCTCCGAGCACACCCGCAGCCTCACCACTCTCCTCTAGCCCTCCCCGACTACTCCAAGGAGCTCCAGGAGCCCTCCTCGCCCCTCACCGCTGCCATGGCCGCCGCTGGCTTCGGCTTAAATTAGAGCCAACCGGAGCTCCTCCCTTCCTTCTTTCTTCACCAGAGGAGCACCTCAACCACGACGAAGCCCTCCCGAACCTCACCTCTCTCTCCCTGCCACCGTAGCCTCGAACTCCAACGTCACCCGTCGCCGCCAACCGCCGGCCTCGAAGCCGTCGACGTCTCGGTCCTTCCCGCCGGCTGTGGATGGGCCCAGGGGATGCGCCGTGCTCCGCTGAGCTCATCCATAAGCGGAGCCTCGCCAGAGGTGCCCTGTAGCTCCGACAATCGCCAGCGGGCGCCGTCTGTACCTCGGCCGAGCGCGGGCACGCGGGCTTGAAGACGACCTGAGGAGAGGAAGGCGACCTGCAGGCGGGCCCCGTGCGTCAGCGTCCCAGCCGGCCCGCTGACGTGGTTAAGTGGAGACATACTCTGCCGAGTACGCGATAGCTTGGCCGAAGACGTATTCTGGCAGAGTACGCCTTCTGCGTCACCCCGCGGTACAGTTGGGCCTGGCCCAGTTGAACAGTAGCATCAGCGGCGGTTCCAGCCCGAGTCGGCCTAGTGCAACAGTGCACTTTAATCTTTTCCGGCCGAATTCCAGTCAGGGGCTTGTTTGTGAATATTTTCCTTACAGATAGGTCCCTGGCAGAAGAAATGCAATATCTTTTCAACCGTAACTCCGATTCAGGTAAATCCAACGCTCACGTTCTCTGTTCGTCGATCCCGTCCCGATGAGATCACTTTCACAATGTTTACACTTTCTAAAAATGCCCATTTTGCCCCTGCCCTATATTCAGCCCCTCTGAGAGGGAATCCTTTCCGGCGATTTTTTTTCCGCGAGGTGATCGCACTTCTCTCCGGTGAATCCATCGAACCCCAGGCAAGCCGACCATCTGATATATGCCCTAAAGCATTGCTCTGTGTTATTCTTGCGTGTTTAATTAATGAGTATGCCTGTGATAGAATTAATTAAACTCCTGCTAGGTTGAACTTGCTATTTACATTACCTACTAACGCTCACCATATTATCGCACTAGTGACTCGTATGTAACAATGTGGAGATAGGTTGTTACGTTTTCATCATGCATTACTGTTGTTATTGTAATAAAAGAATGTGACTTTATAATGACAACCTCCTCCGTCGGCTGGATCGAGTCATAGTGCCGCCGAACCGAGCTCATCAGTGCAGCCACATTTGCCTTTATGGGAAGGCCCTGACTTGGTCTGTTGTCTTGCCTCTTATCGGTACCACCAAAGAGGGAAGGTTATGCGTGTGTGCTACCCTGGCCCAGTAGGCGGCGATAACCTTGTGAGCCCAGTTAAGTTATTTGCCGGCTTCCCCGTTTGGGACAGTTTTGTTTGGCCACGACGGTGGCAGGTGTCAGGAGTGACACAGGGGCCACCCAGGACATGACCCGAAAGGGGTGTGGTTGTCGGTGGGACCATAAGAGTGCCGGCCAATAGACAAGTTTTGTTGGAGCAGCACCGGTCCACCCGAATGGGAGCATGAGGCCGGGAGCTCCATAGTGTGGGTAAAGTGCGCAACCTCTGCAGAGTGTAAATCTATTCGAATAGCCGCGTCCTCGGTCATGGGACACAGTTCGTACTAGGTCACACTATTTGGTCTGTGTCGTGTCTGGAGGAAAAAACCATATGATGTTAATAATGAACCAGAGAAAGGTATGATTGGTCAGATTTATAGTGCAGATGCAGGGACATCGGAAGATGTCAGGTATATGGGATGTTAGCCATGCGATGGCTATGAGATGAGTGGTCGGATGACCGCATGACTTGGATTTGATTTGGATCGGGTTTGGATTGGATCCTAAGATTATTCGGAGTATGGATTAATTACTTGATATGTTGTATCTTCATCATACTACAGTAACTTTGATAGTTAACATGCTAGATACTCCGGTTATGATATGACATTGCTAGATAATCCTGCCATAACATGATAGTTAATACTGTTAAGATAACAAATGCATGCTTGAATGCCATGGATTGCTTTGCTTGGTGTATACGTTGGTTTGGTTTGCTTGCGAGTACATTCAAAAGTACTCAGCGGCCTTCAATGTGGCCAGGTTCACCTAAGGATCCGACATCCACTAGCGAGGAGCCGGAGCGTTCGCGGGCTAGAAGAGTAACTCAGTCAGATCCCTGTGGATTGGTGCCGCACCAAGACCATGCTGTCTTAGATAGAGCTTTTCCGCTGCCATCACCCTTGTAAAATATCATGTAAGACCTATATATCCATTAATAGAAATGCTTGTGTTCATGATACTTGTTGTAAATGTGCGCGCCAGTGTGATTTCCTGGGCTGGCATGTGCGGCGACCGTCTGGCTACAGTGGTATTCAGGCGGGGCACCACATTTTTGTCCGTGGATTTCGAACCCAATCCCTCCCTCAAGGTAATCTCCTCTGATTCCCTCGTTTTCATCCAAAAAGATGCTCACATTTGCTCATTTGTTTCTAGTTTGGGCAAACCCTAGTTTTTCATGGATTTTGAAATTTGTATGGAAATATTAGATGTTTGTTTGCCATTTTGCTAGGGTTAGGGTTGTTAGTATGTTAGGGTTAGGGTTATGGGTGTTGTTATGTTGGGGATAGGGTTAGGGTTGTTAGTATGTTAGGGTTATGCTTATGGTTATTGTTAAGTTGGGGTTAGGGTTATTGTTTCATATATATGATAGGGCTTCGTATTTTGTGTTAATCTTCGGTTGAGTACTTATGGAATATATGTTACGTTGTGTTGTTTTAATTATTGTAGCGATGGGAAGAATATGTGTTTATGTTCATCATGTGGACAAAGACGCATTTATGAAAGGCAATATTGAACCGGACCCGGATGAGCTTGACATGGTGTTTGAGAGTAGTCCTAGCTATGCCGAGGCGTTGGAACAAGTGAGGAAAGATTTGAATTGGATGGACCCAAGTGATATCGTTGAGTTGGAGGGAAGGCATAATGTGGGTTTTGGAATGCACATCCATTGGAAGACCATGCGTGTGAACTCCGAGCAACGATGGGTTGCATACAAGGAGACGGTGGCCGAATCACTAGACAAGGCTCTTGAGTTATTTGCTACGAAGAAGGTTGAGTCTAGTTTGCATTTGGACTTGAACCGGAACCCCTCCCCGTTGGTTGCTAGCTGTCCCCCACCCATGAAGCAAGATGAAATGAGTGAACCTCCTTTGACTCAACAAGCGAGTTGCCATGACAGAGCTGGAGAAAACCCGGGCTGAACTCGCTGCTTATCAGAAGACGGCTGAGGCGGAAAAAACTGCTATAACCCAACGAGCCAACGACGCTGAAAACCGGCTTAAGGTTGTGTCCGATGAGCTACAAACTCTCAAAGACCATATCTCCAGAATGACCTCTGCGATCTTCGGTAAGTGCCAAACACTTGGAAATTACCTTGTGTTGTTTGAATAACTCATACAGGCGGCTTATAATACTTGACTATCTTGCAGGGGAACGAAGCCGCCAACTGTCTTCGGACAGCGTGATTAAGCTGAAAGCCGTCTACTCTTTAGCCGAACAGTTATATTGCGGGACCCTTTGCACTATGAAGGCGATGGTGACCGAGAAATGCATCCCAAAGCATATGAAGGGGGTGATAGAACTTCTATCCACCCTGCCCAAATAGTTTGGAGAACTCAAACGGTCAGCCGCCAGGCAGGGAGCCATGGCTGCTTTAAGCCGGTGTCTTGCTTTTGCCCCGGAGTTAACTACAGCGGAAATGACGGACGGGTTCCCAGCCAAAAAGGTCGACGGCTCAGATTTCACAGAAGCCGACTACGTCAAATGTATGAAAGATTCCCGGGTGCTGGCCTCAAGTCTTGCCAATGAGTTAGACCTTTCCACATACCAGGCGGCTTATGACGCGAAAAACAAACGCGTGCGCGGCCCAACCTTTGAATCGAGGAGCCTGACTCCTGCACGTCATAAGCAGCTCTTCGCTCCTGACCTTGATGCATCTCCCTTCTTCGACCAGGCCCAATTTGAGGTCTTAACACACTACAACTGGGATGTCGACAATCTTCAGATCGAAGAGGTCGAAGACCCGGCGAAGGATGACTAGCCAGCGAGCTGTACTTTCGGCTGAAACTGATAACTCGGCCTGTCTGAGCCGCCAAGGCTGTCTTTTGTAAAAAACTTTAATCTTGCCTTGTCTTGTACTCCATTGGGAGCTTTTGTAATAGCTGTGGAGATATCTGAAATGCCTGAGTCGTGCCTTCGTGCACATATATCCCTTTTTGAATAGTCTTGCTGCAATGACATCTTTCATATGCTCTTACTCTCAACCATGCTCTCAATGTCCATGGCGGCTTATCAGAAAAGATAAAACCTGCAAAAATAACCAAGACAGAAAACTTCTGTATTGTTGTAAGGGCGGCTTATAACAGCACAACCCGGAGATGTCTTTCATGGTCTTGCGTCTTGTTTCATAATCTTTCCTTGACCCGGCTTGTCAAAACCGGAATGATATGTAAGTGTGATGTATGATGCAATGCATGACGTATGATGTAATGCACGATGTATGATGCAATGCATGATGTATGATGTTCTCTGCTCTTGCAAGTCATCCAAAAAGGGGGTAAGTGGCCAACTCGCTGCACCCCAATATTGGAGAGGTTATCAAAAGAGGGGGTGAGTGGCTAACTCGTTGCACCCCAATTTTGAAAAAAGGTCATCAAAGAGGGGGTAAGTTTTCAACTCGCTGCACCCCAATTTGGAAAAAATCATCAAAAGAGGGGGTAAGTTTTCAACTCGCTGCACCCCAATTTTGGAATAAGTCATCAAAGAGGGGGTAAGTATTCAACTCGCTGCACCCCAATTTGGAAAAAATCATCAAAAGAGGGGGTAAGTTCTCAACTCGCTGCACCCCAATTTTGGAATAAGTCATCAAAGAGGTGGTAAGTATTCAACTCGCTGCACCCCAATTTGGAAAAATCATCAAAAGAGGGGGTAAGTTCTCAACTCGCTGCACCCCAATTTTGGAATAAGTCATCAAAGAGGGGGTAAGTATTCAACTCGCTGCACCCCAATTTGACCTTGTCAATGACATACTTGTGCACAATCTGAGATACACGAAAAAAACGGCAGA
Source organism: Elymus sibiricus (assembly GCA_039707655.1). Lineage (NCBI taxonomy): Eukaryota > Viridiplantae > Streptophyta > Magnoliopsida > Poales > Poaceae > Elymus > Elymus sibiricus. Next base: position 68,445,712 of record CM077674.1, on the reverse strand, counting down.
GGCCCCGGCTTATGGGGATGCCAACTTTATTTATCATATATGTGATATGTACAACGACTCAAGTGTAATAAGGCCGTAGATGAGCTATGTTCCACGGCCGGCGGGTCTCCTGCCCAGAGGTATTTGACTCGTCTCGCACGTCAACTAGGTAGTATGACCCATTGTTGAGATTCTTGCTGACCACAAAAGGCCCTTCCCATGGAGGAGATAGCTTATGCATATCCATCTGGTCTTGAATCAAACGCAACACTAAGTCGCCTTCTTGAAACGTCCGGGTCTTAACTCTGCGGCTGTGATAGCGACGCAGGTCTTGCTGATAAATCGCCGAACGAGCCGCCGCCAGATCACGTTTCTCCTCCAGAGCATCTAGCGCATCCTGACGCGCCATCTTGTTGTCTTGCTCAACATAAGCCACCACACGCGGCGAGTCATGACGTATGTCGCTTGGTAATACAGCTTCCGCGCCGTAAACCATGAAGAAAGGTGTATAACCCGTCGATCTATTGGGAGTAGTATTGATGCTCCATATCACTGATGGTAACTCCTCAACCCAACGACCCGGTGTTCGCTGCAAAGGAACCATAAGCCGGGGCTTGATACCTTTCAAGATCTCCTGGTTCGCACGCTCCGCCTGACCATTGGACTGTGGATGAGCAACTGCCGAAACATCAAGCCGGATATGTTCATTCTCACAAAACGTCTGCATAGCCCCCTTGGACAGGTTTGTACCATTATCAGTGACGATACTGTGAGGATAACCAAAACGGTAGATTAACTTCTTAATAAATTGAACCGCCGTAGCCACGTCACACTTACTGACCGGCTCAGCCTCCACCCACTTGGTAAATTTATCCACCGCCACCAAAAGGTGGGTCTTCTTATCTTTAGATCTCTTGAAGGGTCCAACCATGTCAAGCCCCCAGACCGCAAACGGCCAAGTAATTGGAATCATACGCAGCTCCTGAGCCGGCACGTGAGCACGACGCCCAAACTTCTGACATCCGTCACACTTAAGAACCAGGTCTTCCGCGTCCTTATGAGCCGTCAGCCAGAAGAAACCATGACGGAAAGCCTTGGCCACCAAAGATTTTGAGCCGGCATGATGACCGCAGTTGCCAGCGTGAATTTCATTTAAAATCTCCTTACCCTCTTCTGGTGAAACACACCGCTGAAAGACGCCGGTGACGCTGCGTCTATGTAACTCGCCATTGAGGATAGTCATAGATTTAGACCGCCTTATGATTTGTCTGGCCAAGATCTCATCCTCTGGTAACTCACCGCGCGTCAGATATGCCAAGTAAGGCAATGTCCAGTCAGGAGTAGCATGTAAAGCCGCCACCAATGGCCCCTCCGGGTCAGGGACAGCCAGGTCTTCCTCTGAAGGCAGCTTGACAGACGGGTGGTGTAACACGTCCAAGAAGACGTTAGGCGGCACCGGCTTACGCTGTGAGCCGAGTCTTGCCAACGCGTCAGCCGCCTCATTCTTGCGACGGTCAATATGGTCCACCTGATAACCTTTGAAGTAACCAGCAATTTCATTCACCGCCTGACGATAAGCCGCCATCCTTGGGTCTTTGGAGTCCCAAGTGCCTGAAACCTGCTGAGCCACGAGGTCTGAATCGCCAAGACATCGAACCCGGCTCAGGCTCATCTCTTTCGCCACGCGGAGACCATGAAGCAAGGCCTCATACTCAGCTGCATTGTTAGTACAGGTAAATATTAGTCTGAGCACATAACAGAACTTATCACCTTTAGGGGAGGTTAAGACAACCCCAGCCCCCGAGCCTTCTAGCTGTCTAGACCCGTCAAAGTGAATCGTCCAGTAAGTGTTATCCGGCTTTTCCTCGGGCGCCTGCAGCTCTGTCCAGTCGTTAATGAAATCCACCAAAGCTTGAGACTTGATAGCCGTACGAGGCACGTACGTTAGGTTGAGAGGCCCAAGTTCCAATGCCCACTTTGCAATCCGACCAGTGGCCTCCCTGTTCTGAATTATGTCCCCCAACGGGGCAGAGCTCACCACAGTAATCGGGTGGCCCAAGAAATAGTGCTTCAGCTTGCGATTCGCCATGAACACCCCATACACCAGCTTCTGCCAATGGGGGTACCTTTGCTTAGACTCACTCAACACCTCACTGATGTAGTAAACCGGCCTCTGAACCGGATATTCCTTCCCTGACTCCTTTCGCTCCACAACCACTGCGGCACTGACTGCTCTGTTATTAGCCGCCACGTAGAGGAGCAACGGTTCCTTCTCAATTGGAGCAGCCAAGACGGGCGGCTCAGACAGCTGCCTCTTAAGAGCTTCAAACGCCTCACCCGCCTCCTTACTCCAGATGAAGTTGTCTATCTTCTTCATCATCTGATACAGGGGGATAGCTTTCTTGCCCAGGCGGCTTATGAACCGGCTTAACGCAGCGATTCGACCCGCCAGGCGCTGAACATCATTAACACACTTCGGCTCTGACAGGGAGGTAATAGCTTTTATCTTGTCCGGGTTAGCTTCAATGCCTCGCTCTGAAACTAGAAACCCCAAGAGTTTTCCTGCTGGAACTCCAAAAACACACTTGGCCGGGTTAAGCATCATTTTGTAAACCCGTAGATTATCAAACGTCTCCTTCAGGTCTTCGAGCAGAGTCTCCTTCTTCCGAGACTTAACCACAATATCATCCACATAAGCATGAACATTGCGCCCAATTTGATTGTGAAGACAGTTCTGCACACAGCGCTGATAAGTCGCCTGGGCACTCTTGAGCCCAAAAGGCATAGACACATAGCAGAAAGCACCAAAAGGCGTTATGAAAGCCGTCTTCTCTTGGTCCTTAACCGCCATCTTGATCTGATGATACCCGGAGTAAGCATCCAGGAAACATAGGCTCTCGCAACCCGCCGTGGCATCAATGATTTGATCAATGCGGGGGAGGGCAAAAGGATCAATCGGGCATGCCTTATTGAGATCCGTGTAATCCACACACATGCGCCACGTGCCGTTCTTCTTCAGTACCAACACCGGGTTAGCAAGCCACTCCAGGTGAAACACTTCGACGATGAACCCTGCAGCCAAGAGCCGGGCCACCTCTTCTCCAATGGCTTTACGTCTCTCTTCGTTAAACCGCCGGAGGAACTGTTTAACCGGCTTAAACTTAGGATCCACATTAAGATGGTGCTCAGCGAATTCTCTCGGCACACCCGGCATGTCAGAAGGCTTCCATGCAAAGATGTCCCAATTCTCACGGATGAATTCGATGAGCGCGCTTTCCTATTGGGGATCCATATTGGCCCCAATAGTGAACTGCTGTGATGAGTCGCCCGGTTGAAAGTCCACCAACTTAGTATCTTCTGCCAAAAACTTGAGGGGCGGCTCAGATTCCGTGTTGGGTTTCTTCAGAGAGGTCATATCTGCCGGGTCGACATTCTGCTTATAGAAATTAAGTTCTGCCTCTGCACAGCTTGTCTCTGCGTAAGCCGCATCACCTTCCTCACATTCCATAGCCGTCTTCCGATCACCATGTACAGTAATCGTTCCCTCCAAGCCGGGCATCTTGAGCTGCAAATACACATAACAAGGTCTGGCCATGAACTTCGCGTAAGCCGGCCGTCCAAAAATAGCGTGGTACGGACTCTTGATCTTGACCACCTCAAACCATAGAGACTCCACCCTATAGTTGTGTTCATCACCAAAAGCCACTTCCAAAGAGATCTTCCCGACTGGGTAAGCCGACTTTCCTGGTACCACACCGTGAAAGACTGTTGAAGAAGGCTTAAGATCCTTGTCAAGTAAGTTCATCCGGCGAAAGGTGTCATAGTACAAGATGTTGATGCTGCTGCCGCCATCCATAAGTACTTTAGTGAACTTGTATCCTCCCACTTGGGGGGCAACTACTAAGGCTAGCTGCCCCGGGTTATCAACACGTGGCGGGTGATCCGCCCTGCTCCAATTGATGTCATACTCAGACCACTTGAGATACTGTGGGAGAGCCGGCATGACCGCGTTAACCGCCCGTTTGTGTACCTTCCGTTCCCGTTTGTCAAGGCTGGTTGTGAAGACGTGGTACTGACCCCCGCTGAGCTGCTTCGAGTTACTCTGATACCCTGACTGGTTATTCTGCTGCTGGCCTCCGCCACCAGACTGTTGGTTATGACCTCCTTTGTTGCCTTGACCCTGTCCGCCCGGCCCTGAGCCGCCCGACGGGCCATTACCGTTGTTGCGATGCTGCTGAATGCTGTAGTTCCGGAAATCCCGCATAACGCTGCAATTTCCCCATGTATGATCTACTTGCTTACCATTCTGGCTGTGCTCTGGACAAGGTCTATTAAGCATCTCCTCTAGAGGAATCTTACCTCTGTTAAAAGGTTGTCTATAATTCCCATTGCCCTTAGCACGGTTATTCCCAGTGTTGGTATTAGCCACTAGCTCTGACCCGCCTTCCGGGTGTTTCCGCTTCCCAGCGTTGTTACTTCCAGCCGTACCCGGCTGTTGACCCTTGCCATTGTTACCCTTCTTCCCCTGACCTGATTTCTCCTCATCAGAGCCCGGGTCCTTCGTATTGTCAGAATCTGCATACTTGGTGAGAGCCGCCATGAGCTCCCCCATGTCTTGACATGACCGCTTGAGCCGGCCAAGCTTCTGCTTCAGAGGCGTGAAGTGACAGTTCTTCTCAAGAATTAAAACCGCCTGAGCCGCCGTAATCTGCTCCGAAGAATGGATGATAGTAGAGACCCGCCGGGCCCAGTGATGAGCCGACTCGTCCTCACGCTGTACACAATGGTCCAAATCCACAATCGTCATGGGCTGCTTGCATGTTCCTTTAAAAAATTTGATGAATTTCGCCCTTAACTCGGCCCAGGAGTTAATGGTGTTCGGTGGCAAACCCTTCAACCATGTGCGAGCCGGCCCTTCCAGCATCATGATGAAATACTTGGCGCAGACCGCATCGCTAACGTCCAACATCTCCATGGCTAGCTCATAACTTTCAACCCAGGCCTCTGGAGGTAAATCAGCAGTGTAATTGGGCACCTTACGAGGACCCTTGAAATCCTTCGGTAGATGCTCATTCCGCAGAGCCGGTACCAGACACGGCACCCCCACAGCCCTGGAAGTCAACCCCGCTCCCCCTGAAACGGAAGGGGCGACTGTGTGTTCCTGAGACGCCGCCGCTGCCTGCGCCGCCTCCTCTCGCCGTGCTCTCGCCTTATCCACCAATGTCTGAGCATCCAGAGCCGCCCGATCCGCTTGCGGCAGGTTACGATGTCGTTCGCTGCTAGAAACCGCCGGTGACTCATAACGCCGGCTGTAGCTATGGCTGTGGAGGGGTGTTGAGTGCACGCGACTCCGGCTGTAATTATACTTCTCTTGCTGGGCCATCGCCGTGCGCAGGTATCCGATGGCGTTTCGCACCTCTTCTGCATAAGGCGCCTCATCGGGGATCGGAATTGTGTCAAGCCTGGTAGCTGCTGCCACCATGTTCTCTGCCGGGTTAGAATAATGACCCGGCGGTGTCGGATACAGCGGTGGCGGGTTTTGGCCCCGTCGTGGCGGGTCTTGACGCTGAACCGCCGCCCGGCTCCCAGGTATTTCCGCCGTCCGGGTTATGGCCAAAGGCACACCTCGTCCCGTTCCTGGCGTGTTGAAGAGATTCCTAGCTTCATACTGCTCCGGCAAGCGGGACTGATGTCTCATCCGCTGAACCGCCGCGGCCGACTGTTGCTCTATCTCGAGGCGAAGAGCGTCCGCCTTAAGGCGCTCCGCCTCAGCATCCATCTGAGCCTTCAGCTCGTTAACTTCTTGCTGGACCGCGGCCATCCGATCCTTCAACCTAGTGATTTCTGCATTGCGGGCCGCTTGGTTCGCAACAGTGACCTCAGTTGCCATCAAGGTTGTAAGTTCGTTCATCAGATCCAGGAGAACTTGAGCCGGGGGCACGCCTGACCCAGACCCGGTTGCACCAGCCGGTGTACTGCTCTGAGCCGCCACTGAACTGGCCATGAAGACGGCTGCGTGACTTGGCGGCTCATAACCCTCCGGCTCATGGTATTCTGACTCGGGGTAAGGCTCGTCGTAGCCCCCAAGCCCTCCATCTTGAAGCTGATAGATCGATTCCGTCTCCCCACATGAAGATTCCTCCCCGGAGTAGTCGTGAGTTTCTTCCTCGGACACAGAACCCTCAAGTTCTACGTCCTGAGTGAAGCCGACGAAGACATGCTTCCTGCCCGGGTCACAATGGGCGGGTTGCATGCTCCGGGCGGGTTGCTTGCGCCGGGCCGGCTCGACGATGTTGGTGCAGATGTCCGGCCCGGGTTTAGATCCGCCAATCTTGCCGCTAAAGACATGGATTCCACCGAAGGGGACCCGGAAGCCGTACTCGATTGAGTCGGCCTCAGGACCCCAGCTGGCGTCGTCGATGTAAAGCTTTCCGCGGCGGCTCTTAGTCATCTCGCCGACCACGTATCCCTCACCCCCGAGGAGAGCACCCTTTGAGAACTCAACACCACCAAGCGCTAGCCCCACGGTGGGCGCCAACTGTCGTGGTTTTGTCACGGCAGATGCCCGAAGGCTTTGGTTCGGAGTCAACGCCATGGAAGTGGACTCAAAGGGGTTAAGCGGGACAAGGGACACGGGTTTACCCAGGTTCGGCCCCTCACGGTGGAGGTGAAAGCCTACGTCCTGCTTAAGCTGTATTAACTGGTATATCGAATACAAGGGGCGGCTTGCTTGCCCTAACTCTCAATTGCTTGATCTCTCTCGCCGTAAGGCTTGTCTGTCTTTCTTCACCCCCCTAACCCGCCGCAGGGGCTCACCTTTATATACACAGGTCGAGGCCCTGGGCTTACAAGAGTCCGGGTCGGGTTAGACAACATAACCGACCCCGGTTCTACTTTCCTAGTCTTACAAGGTAAGTCTTCACGTGGCGGCTCACCCTCTCGGGTCTTAAGTCGCCACCAGGCCTTGGGCCTTCAAAGGGCCCGTCTGTTAACCGCCGTCTTCATGTCTTGCCTTCCTGGGCTTGCTTGGGCTCTTGCGCCATGAATCGCCAACCGGTGTAACCCGGCCCCTTAAGGGCGGGTCACACCGTGGGGTTATATCCCCAACATCAACTGTATGCCAAATTTTCCAAATGTGAATTCTGGTTATCTGAGGTGACCTATCTTGGTCATGTGATTTCCAAAGATGGCATTGCCGTTAACCCAGAACGAGTTCAGGCTATTCTTGACTGGACTCCGCCGAAGAATGTCAAGCAAGTCAGAAGTTTTCTCGGTCTTGCTAGCTATTGCCGCCGTTTTGTCGAGAACTTCTCCAAGATTGCTAAACCACTGACTGATCTGCTTCACAAAGGTGTTAAGTTTGAGTGGACAGAAAAATGTCAGGAAAGTTTCCAAACACTTAAAGATAAGTTGACATCTGCCCCAGTGCTAGCTCCCCCTGATTCCCGCAAGGACTTTGTGATATATTGCGACGCATCCCGTCAAGGATTAGGCTGTGTCCTAATGCAAGAGCGCAAGGTCATTGCCTATGGCTCTCATCAGTTGCGTCCTCACGAAGATAAGTATCCAACACATGATCTCGAGTTAGCAGCAGTTATCTATGCTTTGAAGCTGTGGCGACATTACCTTCTCGGTAATCGTTGCGAGATATACACGGACCACCAAAGTCTGAAGTATCTGTATACTCAACCAGATTTGAACCTCCGTCAACAAAGATGGCTCGAGACAATAGCCGATTATGACATGGATATTTCTTATACCCCTGGCAAGGCTAATGTAATGGCCGATGCCTTGAGTCGCAAGTCTTATTGCAACAACCTCATGGTTCAGCAAGCACAACCCCTTCTCCATGAAGAACTTCGCAAGTTGAACCTGCACATTGTCCCACAGGGTCATCTCAATACCCTGGTTGTTGAACCAGACCTCGATGACCTCATCAAGCATATACAGAAAGCTGACTCCGAGGTCGAGAAAATTAAGCGAGATATCAAAAGGGGAAAGCCCTTATTCTTCACTATTGATGCTGATGGCGCCTTGTTCTACAAAAATCGCTTAGTGGTTTCTAGAAAGGACAATCTGGATCTGACCCCGCGTGTCATGAAAGAAGCTCATGATACACCTCTTTCAATTCACCCTGGTAGCACCAAGATGTACCAAGACATTCGACAGAGATACTGGTGGCCTGATATGAAGCGAGACATTGCTCGCTATGTTGCTGAGTGTGACGTTTGCCGTCGCATCAAGGCAGAACATCAAAGGCCTGCTGGACTTCTGCAACCACTTGATATTCCTGAATGGAAATGGGACAAAGTCAAAATGGATTTCATTACTGGATTTCCCAGATCACAGAAGGGTCATGATGCTATCTTTGTCGTCATCAACCGATTCTCTAAGGTTGCTCACTTTCTGCCAGTCAAGGAGACAATCACTGCTAGCCAGTTAGCAGACTTGTATGTTTCCAGAATTGTGTCACTCCACGGTGTTCCGTTGGAGATCAGTTCAGACCGTGGCAGCCTCTTTACCTCAAGATTTTGGAACACTTTCCAAGAAGCTATGGGAACTCATCTGTCCTTCAGCACCGCATTTCACCCCTAGTCCCAGGGACAAGTTGAACGAGTCAATCAAGTGCTTGAAGATATGCTTCGAGCTTGTGTCATCTCATTCGGTAAGAAATGGGAAGAATCTCTCCCGTATGCCGAATTCTCATACAACAATAGCTATCAGGCTAATTTGAAGATGGTACCCTTTGAAGTTCTCTTTGGACGTAAGTGTCGAACCCCTCTGAATTGGTCAGAAACTGGGGAACGATCACTCGTTGGTCCGGACATTATTCAACAAGCTGAAGAACAAGTCCGCATTGTCCGTGAACACTTGAAAACTGCTCAGTCTCGTCAGAAGAGCAATTATGACCGCAAACACCAGGTAATGGTCTATCAGCCTGGCAAGCAAGCTTACCTTCGCGTCACTCCGATGAAAGGCACCCACCGATTTGGAATCAAAGGCAAGTTAGCTCCTCGCTACATTGGCCTGTTCCGTATCCTCGCCCGACGAGAAGAAGTGGCATATCAATTGGAATTGCCGCCGAACCTTTCTCAAGTGCATGATGTCTTCCATGTGTCGCAACTCCGTTGCTGCTTCAAGGATCCTATCCGAGTAGTGGATCATGAAATGCTTGAGCTGCAAGAGGATCTTTCTTATCAAGAGTATCCGATCCGCATTCTTGATCAAGCTGAACGTCGAACCCGTCAGAAGGCAATCAAGTTCCTTAAAGTTCAGTGGTCAAATCATTCTGAGGATGAAGCCACTTGGGAACGCGAGGATCGTCTTCGTGAAGAGTATCCCACTCTCTTTCAGCCTACATCTTAATTCTCGGGACAAGAATTTCTTTTAGAGGAGGAGAATTATAACATCCCCATGTAATAGCTACAGTGATCACCCTTTTGATAATGTCAAGTCACCATGATTAACCATGCTTGATCATCATTTGCATCATATCTCCTTTCAAATTCCAATTCAAAATGAAATTCAAATATAAAGTGAAATTAAAAGTTGTTCAAATTTGAAAACCAAAATGTTCATAATATTGCAAATAATTCAGAAGCATTTATAAAAATATAATCCACATTAATTGAATTAGCTAAATGACCTTAACATCCTCAAACAGAACCAGAACAGCAACTTTTAATACCTTTTTATTTAATTAAAATTCATATGAAATCATATTGCCACCAAACCAATTTCAGGCAGTGTTAAATATTGTCTAGTATTTAAATGGACCACACTCATATTTTACAAAAGTCAATTGGGGGCTAAAATATTTACTAAACAGAAACTAAAATAGAAAAACACGGAAAGAAAAGAAGAAAAAGAAAAAGGGGCCGCGCTGCTGGGCTCTAGTCAAACCAGCCGACCCAACCCACCCGCACGGTCGCCTCCCTCCTTCCCCTGTTCATCCTCGGTCGCCCGCGCCCGACCCCGACGCCGGTCGTCGCCGTTCCCGCCACGTCCCCTCGCCCTGCGTCGCTACAGGAGGTCGGGGCGGATAAGAAGGCCACCGCGACACCCCCTGGCCCGCCCTGAGATCTTTTCCCCCTTCTCGCGCACTGCTCCTCCCCCACCCGCCATCGCCGTCTCGGCCGCCGCCAATGCGAGCTCGCCTGCGTAGCTGCCGCCACCGCCACGCCTCGCCTCCGTGCCAAGAAGGACCGCCGTCGACCGCTACACCGTCCGGAGCCGTCAAGTGGAGCTCCCCGCCTCGGCATCGAGCTGCTCGAGCCCGTCTTCAACCTTCGGACGCCGAGCTCGCCGCCGTCGATTCGTCGCCGTCCATCCTCCCCGCGCCCATTTTAGCACATCTACGGGCTCCCGGTGAGCCTCCGCTTCTTCCCCTCCTCGCTCGCCGTCATTCACTAGCCGTAGCGGCCACCCCCAACGCGCCCGAGCCCTCCGCCGCGGAGCTCGTCGCCGGCGTCGTTCCGGCAACCAAATGGCCTCGCGACTGAGTCCGTTGAGCTCGTCGCGTCACGCAGACCCCGCCTAGCCTCTTAGATAGCTCGTGCGTGCGCTGCAACGCCGTCCCCGACCACCGCCCGTAGCCGTCGCCGCCCGACGTCGTCGCCGGCGACCATTTCGGCCACCGCAGCCCGCGAGACCACCGCCGTTCGACGCGGCATGAAGTGCTCGTTCCAGCAAGCCCAAGCACGCGTGAAATGACGCACCACAGAAGTATTCCGGGCTCGCCGGAGTTGCCGTCGCGCTCGGGCTCGCCGGAGTAGCTCCGGCAGCCGGCGCTGACCTGGCGTCCGACGTGGCCTGCCCTGTGTCGCTGACACTGGGCCCTGCGGGCCCGGTTGACCGAGTCAACTCGCCCCCGTGTCACTGACATGCGGGCCCCGCTAATTAAACGATTTTAAATAAATAGAAAATCGGTTAATTAATTAATTAAAACACTAATTAGACACTGACTAATGGGTCCCACCGCCTAATTAACCTCTAATTAGTTTAAATAAATCCTAATTAGTTACTGCGACACTGACCAGTGGGACCCACTGGTCAGGTTTGACTCTGGTCAGCCAGAGTTGACTGCTGACATCACAATGACGTCATGCTGACGTCACCATTGCACTATTTCGGATAATTCGGAATTAAATAATTAAAATAATTTCAGAAATTCCAGAAAATGTTTAAAACTTTGAAAAATCATATAAAATAAACCGTAACTCGGATGAAAATAGTTTATATATGTAAAATGATTAGAAAAATATGAAGAATCCAAATATGCCATCCACATACCTGCCACACCCCTCTAACATACTGAACATGGAACTTTTTGCCTCTTTCCAATAAATGTATAGTGCATAACTTTAATACAATAAATCCAAATAAATTCCTAAATTAACCGAATCATTTAGATAGGCAGTATATCACCTCTGCATATCATTTAGACATGGTATGCATCCATGTTGCATTATTGCCGTGTGTTTATTGTTTCTTCTCCCTCCTTGTCTCTTGATAGCCCCCGAGACTGCCGACGACGCTGCAGTGTACGACGACGTCGCCGACGACCAGGCCCCTTTAGCAGAGCTTCCAGGCAAGCAAAACCCCCTTGATCATAAGATATCGCCCATTCCTTTCTCTCTTATGCTTGCATTAGAATTGCCACTGCTACTGCTCCGATACCTCCTATTCTGATGCATAGCCTGATTTTGTCGCCTGTTGTTTATCTCTACCTGCTATCCCATGATGCTTAGTTAGCTATGCCATTGTTCCACCTGTGGCCCTTCACCCTTGTCCGTATGCCATGCTTGTTATCGGGTCGTGATCACTCTGGGTGATGATCACGGAAATGTTTACTTATTGCAAATACTTAAACTGTTAAAGTCGGGCTGGCCCCAAGGGTGCCCGCGAGAGAATACTACCAAAGACGGGTCGGCTCCAAGAGCACCCGCGCGATATGACTTACCAAGTCGGAGCGACAGGAACCCTGTTCGTCTCTGCGAGTTACTAACCATGCTTAAACGGATTTGGGTATTTGATCTGAGTGGGTCGTTGGCCCTATACGCACTACCACCACGTGGGATAATGGTTATGGGACCCTCTACGTCGTAGTATCAGCCGAAAGCTCTTGAGACGTCGCAGCTCAGAGATGCGGGCTGATCGTTGGGGTGAGCTGGTTACGTCACTGTGTATACAGTGTCGCGCTTGGGCCCCGACCAGCCACGTAACGTGCAGGAGTGCGAAGGGCGATGGCCCAAGACCCCTTCGTGCTTAGGATTTAGACCGGCGTGTTGACCTCTCTGCTGAGCCTAGGTAGGACTGCGTCGTGTCGATTACCCGAGGTCGGGCATTACCCAGCAAGTGTGTCCGGCCAGATGTAATCGAGCATGCTGGGTAACAGTAGTGCACCCCTACAGGGAAGTTATCTATTCGAATAGCCGTGTCCACGGTAACAGGATGCTCGGAGTTGTATCTTGATCCGCTACAACTACAAATGGATACTGTCACAATGATAAACTGCTACTACTGCTCTCGGGATCACTTTCTCGCAGGGTAGTCGAGGAAGTATCTCAGGGCTTTACTAAACTATGATCGATATATATTATCTTGCTCTCTTCTCTTCTGATGCTGCAAGATTGCTTCAAGATGCTAGTCTTCGATAGGCTAGGCCTCTCCCTCCTCTGTTTCAGCATTCTGCAGTATAGTCCAAGATATAGCCCCCAATCCTTTGAAACCCATGCATAATTAGTATAGTTCTGATGTCAGTCTTGCGAGTACTTTGGATGAGTACTCACGGTTGCTTTGCTACTTCTTTTCCCCATACCCACTTGATGAAACCAGACGATGGAGCCCAGGAGTCAGACGCCACCACAGGAGGCTACTACCAGGAGAGCCCCGGAGGCCACTACTACTGAGTTGAGCCAGCCAACCAGGAGTAGTTTGGAGGCCCTAGGCAGGAGGCCTTCGCCTTTTCGATCGTTATGTCAGTGTTTGTGCTAGCCTTCTTAAGGCAAACTTGACTAACTATGTCTGTACCCAGATATTATGGTTTGTATGACTTATGTATTCGGGTCCTCGTGACCCCTGGTTTATAATATGAGAATTATGTTTGACTTTGAGTTTAGAGTTGTGTTGTGATATTCTTCCCGTGAGTCTCTGTTCTCGAGCGTGCACGTTTGCGTGTATGATTAGTGCACAGTCGAGCAGGGGCGTGACAGGGACTAATGGCAACGAAGAAATATTTCTTCCGCTATGGTTCCTTCTCAATTAAGGATGGCTCGGAAATTAGATTCTGGGAGGATAAGTGGCTAGGTAATGCTACTCTCCGGGAACAATATCCAGCTCTATACAATATTGTGCGTCACAAGGGTGATACTATTGCGAAGGTTTTGGAATCATTTCCGCCAAATATGACGTTCAGAAGGGATTTAATTGGACCTAGACTCCAATCGTGGAACATACTACTCCAACGGTTAACCACGGTACAGTTGTCACAAGGGTCCGATGTCTTTCGTTGGAACCTACATGGGAATGGGCAATTCTCAGTGGAGTCTATGTATAGAGCTTTGATCCAGTCTGACGTGCCAGTTGATAATAATAAGATGATCTGGAAGATGAAGATACCTCTTAAGAATAAAATCTTTGCATGGTATCTTCGTCGCAATGTCATTCATACTAAAGTTAACCTTATTAAGAGGAATTGGCATGGAAGTACGCAATGTGTATTTTGTCCGCATGATGAGACAATAAAACATTTGTTCTTCCAATGTAAATTTGCTCGTTCTATATGGTCAGTTATCCAAATAGCTTCTGGCTTGTATCCTCCTTGTAGTGTTGCTAATATATTTGGGAACTGGTTACATGGGATTGATCACAGGTTTAGAATTCTTCTCAAAGGGGGAGCTCTTGCCGTGATTTGGTCGCTTTGGCTATATAGAAATGATAAGGTTTTTAACGATAAAAGTACTTCTCTTATGCAGGTTATCTACAGATGTACCGGGACGCTTCGTTTATGGTCCTCTCTACAACGAGTGGAGAATCGAGACCTGTTTACGGAGGTGCGTACACGATTGGAGGCTACGGCGAGGGATACTTTTACCCAACATGGGTGGCAGCATGATCTTAGGATTGGGCCACCGATGGTTTAGGCGTTATACAGATATACATTTTCTTTGTATTTCGCCTTTTTCTTTTATTTTGACTCGTCGTGAGGACCTTATTGTCTGTGTGCATCTTAATTATGCAGAGGTCGGGTGTAATACTTAAACCTTTTAAGTAATAAAGTGCCCCTTTTCGAAAAAAGAAAAAAAAGAGCCACAGCTAGCAGCAGGCTCAATCGATGCTCAGTGTACGGCAGACTCTGCCGTGAATGATTAGATGGACTGTGGAGCGCACAGGTTCAGTGGTGGCAAGTTGTGAAGTAGTGCCACTGCCTCGACCACCGTGGCCGGCATGGCCAATGGCGTGAATGGTGAAGGAACGGGCAAGTGCTTGATGTTGACAAGGGTGAGATGTTGGAGCTCTTCTGGTTTTGAGCAGCCATTCATTTGATTTTCTGGAATTATAATTATGAGCTCTCTGACATCATGTCAAAAGAGTGTAGAAGACTTGAGGCAGAGATATTTCAGTTATATATTCCTTCCACAGTAACCCGGCCTAGATTGAACTGTGGGGTGAAATCGCCCAGCCTGGCACACTATTTCGCGTTAGCTCAAGCTTTGAAGGCCAACTGGCTGCTGCGTACAACTTAACATGCCTACCGTAGCTCATGGACATTGAAAACGTGAAAAATAATAAGTACTCACTTGTGTAGATAATACTTTTCGCCTTATATATAGCGCTCCAACTTCACCAGAGTAGATATCAGCTTTGCATCGTTTCACTTTGTTCGAACTCGTTGGATAGCACTAGCACCTAACTTAATTTTTGTGTGTGGGGAAAGTTAGGATTTCATTAACTGACCATAGAATTACAATTTCCAAAGGAAAATTTCCTTGCCAACAGGCAGTGCGTTGCTAGCCTCTACCTACAGCCGACATACCACGGCCTGCATGATTCTGTGTCCGGCTGGTCCTCACTAGCTTCACAGAACGTCCACCTTCAGTAGGGCCCTGATTTCCCTTCACCACATGAACATACTTTCATCTGTGAAGTGCAACCCCATTCAACAGCGTAATGGCCTCAGAGCAGTCCGACTCCAGCTCGATCAGGGGTGGGGACCAATGGAGCGCTAGCCGGAGCACCTCCTTGCACGCATCCAGCTCGGCCTCAAGCGGGTCTGAGCAGTGCTGCAACCATCGGCATGGCACGAAAATAACATGTCCATCACGGTCCTGAAGAAAAAAAAAGAAAAAAAAATCAAGGTCCTGGAGAATCATGCCCACCCCAGCCAAGCCATCTACAGCAACATACGAACCATTCATTTCCTTCCCATGCTCTTAGCATCGCATTGACATCTCTTTCAACAACCACAAGACTCACATGGCAACTTGACATGTTGAGTGAACTCATCTATCACTACTGGAATATCGCTGTACGCCGAGTGCCACGGACACTCGTCAAAGGGCCAATAACCGCCGGCAAAGCCTTTGCCGAGAGTTGCACTCGGCAAAGGCCACCCGGCGTACACCTCTCAGGCAAACAGGAATTTGCCGAGAGGCAGGACACGGACACTCGCCAAAGAGTTTGCCGAAAGCCAAACAGTGCCTCTCGGCAAAATAAAGTGACTTCACGTCCGCTGGTTCCGTCAGCTCTTTGCCGAGAGCCACGCTCGGCAAAATTGCCCCAGCCAACTGCCATCTGCTCCCAGCGCATGCCACTTTGCCGAGAGCCACGCTCGGCAAAACTGCCCCAGCCAACTGCCACCTGCTCCCAGCGCATGCCACTTTGCCGAGAGCCACACTCGGTAAAGATCCGTTCCCAGTACTGTTTCTCCTGCTTTTCTCTCGGATCGCTGCAGCAAAAATAGATATACAATACACAAACATGCATTTGAAGTCTCAAAGTCTAATAACAAACTCACATAAGCATTATATAAATAGTTCGCACAAGCTTCATTTGAAATCACAAAGTAGCTCTTTGTTACAAGTGCCTACTTACTAAACAATAAAGTGGTCAATGCATGTCTACATGCGACCACATGATAAAAGCAACACCACAATTATCACGAACTGAAGGAGAATTATCAAGTTCTTCCATCCACTGAACCCGATAAGCCGTTTCTGGCTAGCACATCCACCGAACCCATCCACTGAACCCACTAATTCAGATTTTCTCTTCTGGTTAAGCACATACTGATTATAATGATATTCTGCCTTCTCTCTGCTATTGAACGAGTCATGGGAGCTGCCTTCGTAACGAAGCACTTGTTCATTGCATTCAGACCATGAATCGTAGACTCCTGGACACCTACCTCTATACACCGCATACCACTTCATCTACAAAGAAAGAGAAAAGGAGGCAGAGAAATAATGCAAGGTTAAAGAACACATCATACATAATCCACATAAGCATTCATCACTCATACAATCAAAAGCATCGCAAATGGCCATCCAAGTCCATATTAGCAGCTACACAACTATATCACTAAATCAACGTCAAACTATCTAGATGACTACTCCGAGATGTAGTCGGTGAAACCAGTGATCGTGGAGTCAGAGCACGTGGGGGCATCCCCCGCAGTGGAGGACCAAGTGTCGTCGGGAATGATGGTCGGTGGACTCAATGGCACCGGGTCGTCACTCACCTTACGTGGTGGGGCCTTGCCCTCCTTAGCTGGGGGATTCTTCTTGGCCAGATCCTCAAAATACTTTATTAGGATCAGATGCGGGTTCTTCTCAATGAGCGCCGCCAAGCGGTCCTCGGCGCGCTTCTCCGTGACCGCGGAGTCGACCCTAATGGAAGCTGCGTCGTTGGAGGAAGCCATAGCCACGAAATCGATCGGTGCTAACACCTTTCATCACACAATGAAAAATAACATAAGAATCAAACATCAAAGATTACTTCTAAGCAAATTAATCATGGTGACACTCTGACGGATATTTCGACTTTCGGTGATGGTCGAGCTAGGCCAGTCCATCGTGCGTGACAAAGGTATATCACAGGACGAACTGGCCCAGATCGACTGCCATCGTCAAAAGTCGATTTTCTTCCTCCAAGAACAACTCTCATCGACACTCTCTCACGTATATATGGTGGACACTCTCTCTAGTGGTGGTATATATATGGTGGACACTCTCTCACGGGTATTTCGACTTTTGGTGATGGTCGAGCTAGGCCAGTCCATCGTGCGTGACAAAGGTATATCACAGGACGAACTGGCCCAAATCGACCGCCATCGTCAAAAGTCGATTTTCTTCCTCCAAGAACAACTCTCATCGACACTCTCTCACGTATATATGGTGGACACTCTCTCTGGTGGTGGTATATATATGGTGGACACTCTCTCACGGGTATTTCGACTTTTGGTGATGGTCGAGCTGGGCCAGCCCATCGTGCGTGACAAAGGTATATCATAGGATGAACTGACCCAGATCGACCGCCATCGTCAAAAGTCGATTTTCTTCCTCCAAGAACAACTCTTATCGACTGTTGGTGATGGTCGCTCATCCTCTGCTCCTCCTGCTATACAAAGATCACAGAGGAGGAGCAGAGGAAGCGCGACCCCCCTACGACAAAAATCGGTACCATTCCTCTGAAAACATCTCGCATTTGTCAAATATGATCGTCACTCGCTCAAGATAAAAACTAGTACATAAAAGCTACTACAAAAAACTACTAGTCCCACTAATAGATAAAACTACTACATAAAAACTAATGCAAACAAATTATCTACATAGCACACATAGCATCCATGCATACAACATTATAAAAAATTATCTACATAGCATCCATCCATCTATCAATCCATCCATCCATCTATCCATGCATCCATCTATCCATGCATCAATCCATCCATCTATCTATGCATCCATATATCCATGCATCCATCTATCCATGCATCAATCCATCCATCTATCTATGCATCCATCTATCCATGCATCCACCCATCCATCTATCAATACATCCACATGAGAGGGAAGGCGGGGAGCTCACCGAAGGGGAGGAGCTCGGTGTTGGGGGGGGGGCGCGGGGTCGGGGGCGCGGACATGGGGGGCCGCGGGGCGGCGCCGGGGGTGCGCGGGGGGGTGTGCGGGGGGGCGCCGGCCGGAAGGGAGGGGGCGCCGGTCGGGTGAGGGGGGAGCAGAGGAGGGGAGAGAGGCGCGGGGAAAAGAAAACAACCGGGGAATAAGTTTAAGTGCCGGACGCTACCTGTCGTGGTATTCTCACGACAGATGCCATGGGATGGCTAAAAAGGTGGGGCTACGTGAGGACGCCGGTGGGTTCCGGAGGCGAGGTTGGCACACGCAAGTGTGAGACACGAGACGTACCCAGGTTCGGGGCCCTCCGGAGAGGTAACACCCCTAGTCCTACCGAATGGAATATGGATGCACGAGGGTTACAAGGCTGCTCCTGGAGCTGTTCGAACGGAGGAGGAAGAAGGGGCTGGACCGCCGTTCTGCCTCTCCTGTGAGTATGTGCGTGTGTTGCTACGGGGTGTCGAAGAGTAAGGGAGAGCAAACCCCTCTACATGGAGGCCTCCCGGGGGGTCTTATAGCTCGACCCCCCAGGGTTACATGGGTAAATCTGAGAGAGGCGGGAACGAGCGTCCGCGAGCATGCCGATGCGAGGAGCCCTTGGGTCACTTTATAACTCAATGCCCAGGGGACAAGCAGTACTGCAGACGAACAGTGATGCACTATAGGGGAACAGCGCACGCCTATGCAGCAATAGCGTACCGCCGCCGGGCGTGGTCGTCAGATACGCGCGTGTCCGACGGGACGCTGGAGTTGACCGCGGGCAGCCGGTTGGCCGGAGCAGCCGGCCGCGGGCGCGAGCAGCCGGCTGGCCAGAGCAGCCGGCTGCGGGCGCGAGCTGGAGCAGCCGGCCCGGATGGGCAGGCACCCCGTCCGGCTCGCCGTCTTGGGACTACCCGAGGGTCATCCCCCCGACACTAACTTTACCGAGTGCCTGTCGGCGCGGCACTCGGAAATGTAATCAAACCTAGATCTAGGTTTTCCTTTACCGAGAGTAGCTCTCGGAAAAAGTCACAACTAGATCTAGGTTTTCCACTGTTGCCGAGAGCCACTCTCGGCAATTACTCGAGTACCGAGCGCCACTCTCGGTAATATGATTGATTACCATCCTAAGCATGCCGCAAGGACATTACAAAGGATTTCTCATGCCGCTACCGGGCATGATTTCATGTGCCGCCTTGCTGATCTGCAATTTCCGGCGATGAAACCCTAGCAGAGCAATAAATTTCTCGAATATTGCACACGTGTCCGAAAAATGCAGGGGCGTGGCACGTGTCATGCGATTGCCTCATTTGAGAGCACGAGAAGTTTCGAGGCCAACGGAGCAACAGGACCCGCACTTCCTGCACAAACCGGACACGCTCCCTCTCGATACCCAGAGACTAGCTCGGAGACAGTGCGGTGTACAAGCGGCCTCAGGGGAGGCTTATTCGAAACGCGCCCAAACTTTTACCACACCCTACAGGGCCCATGTGATGACACCGTGCCAGCTCTCGAGGAATTCCGGCATCGTACGATTTTCCGAGGATTTCAACGGTTGCATCAGGCATGCCACCGAGGTAATTTCGGTAACCCGGTGGCAGGGCATGCCCCTCCCTCATCTGTGCAGGGCCTAGGCATGCCGCAAGGACATCACAAAGGATTTCCCATGCCGCTACCGGGAAAGTTTGATGGGAGCCTTATCTTTACCGAGAGCTACTCTCGGCAACTGTTGACTTACCGAGAGCTGCTCTCGGTACAGGTACGGTTGGATCATAAAGTTAATACATATTCTTAATTATGAACACCGAAGTTTAGTTCAATTGTTGGACTATCGGACAATGTACAGAGGTAG
The DNA here is from genome assembly GCA_039707655.1 of Elymus sibiricus. Taxonomy (NCBI): domain Eukaryota; kingdom Viridiplantae; phylum Streptophyta; class Magnoliopsida; order Poales; family Poaceae; genus Elymus; species Elymus sibiricus. The sequence continues at coordinate 68,425,768 of CM077674.1, read as the reverse complement.
GCGAGGTGGAACCAAATAGGCAACCGTTAATTTTCCGAGAGCTGCTCTCGGTAAAGAAGTCAAACCGTGGCCGTGCCGTTAACCGCCGCCGGATGTGCCACGTGGCAGAACGTTGCCGTGCGGCACTGCTTGGCTCTCGACAAAGAGTGCCTTTGCCGAGTGTTGCCTTTTTGCCGAGGTCTACTCTCGGCAATATCATGTGTTTGCCGAGATGCTCCTTTTGCCGAGAGTCACACTCGGCGTCTCTTACTTTGCCGAGTGCCCGTGTTTTGGCTCTCGGCGAAGAGCCTGGCACCCAGCGTAAACGAAAATTCCAATAGTGTATGCAATAGCTTTCTAGCAGTAGAATGGGGAGTGGTTTTCATTCTTTAACTTATTTACCAATATGATGTCGCTAACATTTTTTTTGGTGCAGTTTGGAAGAGTTGGGTCCTCTTTCTCGGCTCAAGGTTCTCCGATTGGATGGACTGGAGAATCTAACTGATTCCTCTTCTGCAGCAAAGGCAAAGCTTGGTGCCAAGGTGCATCTTACAGACCTATCTTTATATTGTGGTAGAGATGATGGGCTGATTAAAGAGGAAGATGGTGTCTCTGAGGAAGAGCAACAACGAATCAAGAAGGTGTTTGATGAGCTCTGCCCTCCCCCAAGTTAGAAAATCTTGATGTCAAGGGACATTTCGGACGTTCGCTCCCAAGGTGGATGATGTCATCGTCAATTGTGTACCTCAATTGCTTGAGGACTCTGTTCATTCGTGACCTGGCTTGGTGCACACAGCTTCCTAATGGCTTGTGCCAGCTCCCTTATTTGGAGTTGATTCAGATCAAGCACGCTCCAGCCATCAAGCGTGTTGGACCTGAATTCATGCAGTCCTACCATCAGCACAGTCTTCGTCCTTCCCAGATGGTGGTTGCATTTCCAAAATTACAAAAAAATAGAGTTAATAAGAATGGTGGAATGGGAGGAGTGGGAGTGGGAGGAGCAAGTGCAAGCCTTACCTGTCTTGCGGGAACTTTTGCTAAATCACTGCAAATTGAAGTTTCTTCCTCTTGGCCTCGCCTCCTAGGCAAGGGTTTTGAACAAATTATCCATATACTTTGTCCAGGGTCTCATCTCTCTAGAGAACTTTCCATCTTTGGTCGAGCTGGGGCTGTGTGGATACCTTGACCTGGAGAGGATCACTAATCTCCCTAGACTGCAAAAGCTTGTGATCAAAGACTGCCCACAGATGAAGGTGTTGGAGGGTGTTCCTTTACTCCAGAACCTTGAGCCGAGGGTAGTACGTGGGTTCACAACTAGTTCTTCTGGCAGACGATGAATGGCCGTCAGAAGTACCATATGGTAAAGTGGACTGACATCTGTATGCTGAAGGAAATGGGAGGGATAGGCATAGTAGCTTCCCGTCACATGAACATGGCCCTCATGCTTCATTGGGTATGGCGGATCATTCGTGGGGAAGGGGGTTTGTGGTTACAACTTCTTCAGGCTAAGTATTTGCGGGGCAAGCCTCTCCTTGTGTGCTCACGTATGGAGGGATCCCAATTCTAGAAGTCCATCCAGCAGATCAAGCAGGAGATCCACCTAGGGGTTACCTTCTCCATAGGCAATGGAGAGGGGACCTTATTTTGGCTTGACCCATGGCTTGGCGGAACCCCGTTAAAGGCATTGTTCCCCAATTTGTTTGCCATTTGTGCGGACCCGATGGTGTTGGTGTGTATTGTTGCTCCCAGTGGCCAATGGAACATCTTGTTCCAGCGGTCATTGAGGCAGATGGAGTTAGTAGAGTGAGAATATTTGCGGGCCTCCCTCCCGCCAGTGCTTGCGGATTATTCGAACACCGTTTCCTGGAGTCTTGCACCATTGGGGGTTTTCTTTGTTGGCTCGGCATACAAGGCTCGCTGTCGTACGCCGATTGTTGCTTGGGCATCGCCCCTATAGAAAGCGCCCTTGCCTTTGAAGATCAAATTTTTTTTGTTTGGCAATTGTTGAGGGATCGCCTTCCATCTGGGACGGAGGTGATCAAGAGACACGGCCCGAGGAATGGCATGTGCCCTGCAACTTGTAGACTGCGTTGGTATTTCCCCGAAGAGGAGAGGATGATGCAGTATAGTAGAGATAAGTATTTCCCTCAGTTAAGAACCAAGGTTATCAATCCAGTAGGAGAACCATGCAAAATCCCTTTAGTAGCACCTGCACACGCAAAATCAGACACTTGCACCCAACGCAAAAAGGAGGGTTGTCAATCCTCTTAGCGGTTATTTGCAAGGATTAATTCTGATAGTGGTAGATAGATAAACTAAAATACTAAATAAAATAAAAGTAAATAAATTGCAGCAAGGTATTTTTTATTTTAATATATGATAAAAGTAGACCCGGGGGGCATAGTTTTCACTAGAGGCTTCTCTCTCGAACACATAGCATACGGTGGGTAAACAAATTACTGTTGGGCAATTGATAGAAAAGCAAATAATTATGACGGATTCATGGCACTGATCATGTATATAGGCATCACGTCCGAGACAAGTAGACCGACTCCTGCCAGCATCTACTACTATTACTCTACCCATCGACCGCTATCCAGCATGCATCTAGGGTATTAAGTATAAAACAGAGTAACGCCTTAAGCAAGATGACATGATGTAGACAAAGTAAACTCAAGCAATATGATTAAACCCCATCTTTTTATCCTTAATGGAAACAATACAAATACGTGTCATATCCCTTTCTGTCACTGGGATTGAGCACCTCAAGATTGAACCCATCACAAAGCACCTCTCCCATTGCAAGATAAACCAATCTAGTTGGCCAAACCAAATCGATAGATCGGAGAGAAATACAAAGCTATAATAATCATGCATAAAAGAGTCCAGAGAAGACTCAAATATTTATCATGAATAATCTGATCATAAACTCACAATTCATCGGATCCCAACAAACACACCGCAAAAGAAGATTACATCGGATAGAACTCCAAGAACATCGAGGAGAACATGGTATTGAAGATCAAAGAGAGAGAAGAAGCCATCTAGCTACTAGCTATGGACCTGTAGGTCTGTGGTAAACTACTCACACATCATCGGAAGGGCAGCAAGGTTGATGAAGAAGCCCTCCGTGATCGATTCCCCCTCCGGCAGAGTGCCGGAAAAGGCCTCCAGATGGGATCGCGGAAGAACAGAGGCTTCCGGCGGCGGAAAGGTTTTCTCTTTTGTCTCTCTGGTATATTGGGAATATTTGGAAATTTATAGCGCTGGAATTAGGTCAGGAGGGGCTATGAGGGGCCCACAAGCCTGGGGGGCGCGCCCTCGTGGCTCCTCTGGTCTTCTCCCGAAGCTTCGTAGGTCTCTTCTAGTCCAGAAAAAATTAATGCAAAGTTTTTTTCTCGTTTGGACTCTTTTTGATAATGATTTTCTGAAAAGACAAAAACAAGCAAAAACAGCAACTGGCACTGGGCACTGGGTTAATAGGTTAGTCCAAAAAAATGATATATAATGGCATATAATTGCATATAAAACATCCAAGATTGATACTATAATAGCATGGAACAATCAAAAATTATAGATACATTGGAGACGTATCATGCCCTCTGTGTGGGGTCCCGGAGACGGGGACCTGCATCCTCTTTTCTTGCACTGCAGCTAGGTTTCTTTGGAGTTTTTTCTGTGAGGCTCTAGGGCCTGATTGGGAGGCCCTGGACCTAGTTGGGTTCATTCAGACCAGAGCCAACCAGAACGGTAAGCGGAGACGCCTCTTTTGGTTTGAGTTTTGCTGCGTTAGCTTGGACTTTGTGGACGACGCGTAATAAGATGATAATTGAGAGGGTCTTTCTTCACCGGGCCTCTAGCGTGACCGAGAGCGGCTGGGACTGATGATAGACGCATTGCATGATGTTACTCGCCGCCTTGCCTCACAGTAGGCCTCATATGTCTGTGGCCACTTGGTGGTCAGTTTTCTCTATTTCTTTTATGCTTTTCTAGGGCGTGTTTCTGTTGATGCCCCAGCAGGTTCCTCTTTCTCGTTGAACTTTTAACTCTTGTATGGACGTGATGTTGGCTTTATTTATAAAGCGGGGTGAAAGCTCATTTCGAGAGACCATCTAGCGATGACTAGAAGAACTGCAGCAAGCTGAAGGCGCGCCGCCGTCATCGCCTTTCCCACACTGGAGCTGGGCAAACAACTTTTTAGTTTTAGAAGCGCTAAGCTTTTTTATTTAGGATACACAAGCAATTTCCTTGAGGTTTAATGGAAAAAACTCAAGTAGCATAAAAATATAGGGATATTATATAATATGTGTTACTATTTATATCTTAGTCCAATTGAGAAGTTAGTTAGATTTGATCTAAAATTTTAAAACAATATATCACAAATACAAAGGCAAGATGGTCGTTTTCTTCTTCTCAAATGCACTTTCACTTTTCCTTGTGAAAAACTAAATTTAACACAGCATGTGGCCCTAGCAAACTAATTAAGTAAGTAAATTAGATATGATGATAGGAGATCGATGCTCAATTCTCTTGATATTTACAAGTATGCTTTTAAACTTTTACTCATTTGTCACCTCCAATGTTCATGTGAGAGGCAACTATTAAATCATGTAATTTGCATGCTTTGGATGAAAAGCTTGTATATAGTGAATCAAAAACACATCACCAACACAAGTAATTTTTAGACCCACATATATCAATCACCATGGATTCATATTAAACTAAAGGTATCTACAATTTTCACTAATAAAATATCATGTAAAAATAAATTTCATAAGCATGCAAAATCAACAATTCATGTATACAAAATAAAATTGTAAAATAATTAATTCAAAGGTATTAAACACACTTAATATAAGCTATACAAGTACGGTTTACTGATGGATAGAACATTTTCCGACAACCATTAGATGGTTAATTTTAAAATTGGATTATAAATTTTGGACGGCTCAGAATAAAAGTATCGTAATCAACTTGTAATTTTTATATTGGACAGGCATATGCTTACAAGAAGTCATTATGAACTAGATTAGTGGCGTCTAGGGCCCTGTTCACAATTAACAATATACGAAGCGAGTAGAGAAGGGAATAATTGTGAAAGTTGGCTTGGTGAAACTTGTAAGATATTGGTCTTAGTGATCAAATTTAGACTTGAGCAATAATTGTTTGATTGGAGATACATTTTTATTAATATTAGTTGCCTGGCACCAATAAATTGAATTCACCACATTCATTTCAGGATAGAAATAGGAGTGCTCCATCCAGCTCACTTGTCCGAATAGTGTTCCCCCCTTTATATATACGAGTACTCTATGTTCGCCTGAATAGAAAACTAACTATATTTTCCCCTTGAATAGAAAACTAATTTTACTTTCCCGTTTCACTTTTACAAGTTGGCAACAATCACTTAGCATATCAAATAGGTGAATATTAGGCACAACGATGATTGAAGGATGAGAGAGGAAGAAAGAGATTTATAAGAAACCATGAGAATAGGAGACACCGGGGACAATGGAAGATCAATATATCACTCTCATATATGACAACACTTTCATTATTTATCTTGGCAAGAGCATGGTATTACAGCTGATGTACCTTGTCCTAGCAAACTGTGGGGGTTTAGCTCATGAATGCCACGTGACATCAGATGTGGTCACCGAAAACAGTGGAATTACTTCAGTCATGCCCAGGTTTTGGTTGAAGAGTGGTGATTAGCTTTGTGATCCAAGGGTACAAGGTTAGTTACCTGTTTGTCTTTCCTCGCTAGTACTACTTCCTGGATGTGAGTATGAGTGCTAGTAGGAGTCACATAGCAATGGAGAGTGTCTTAGAAATTTGAATCTCTTCGAGTTGTGCTATTAGGTTCATCAGTTCTTCTAAAGTTCAATCCAAATATTTTTGTTTCTCTCTCGTGTATTCCCGTCCAAAGCACATGGATATGACCTTGAACTACATGCGTGCGCCAGTGAGTAAATTAACTAGGGAAACTAAGAAACAAGATGAATATTGAGATCGTGCCAGAGTACAACAGCTCAAGTTCTAGCCATGCATACATTACCTAATATAATGCTCATCTGTCAGGTCACTGATCCACACTTAACCTCTTCTTTCTGGCATGTTAATCTCGATTACGATGACCATTTGTGTGATTGATTGTTCTTCGCCATGACTACCACCAATCTCAACGTCATACACGTCTCTGGCTGGCAGGCCGATTGTGTTGTGACGTCTCCTTAATTTCCAATGATGAATGGCAAGAGTGCAGAGTTATCGACAACTACCACACAACCATGTTTTGGCCCATTTAGTCTGCTATGTCGCTTAGCACAATGTCTTGTTACTATACATTGGGTGGAGAGATGTGAGAACTGCTCAGGTGTAACGGTGGCCAACTTTTTAGTCAGGTCATGCTTCCAGCGCAAACTGGTTGATATTAAAATAAGTCTAGTTTGTTCGTCGTCATTTTCTGTGTCTAAGCTTCATCCTAAACCTATAAATCAAACATGTTCAACAGTTAACTGCAAATTCGAAACCATGCACATGTGACCTTACAAGATGGCTTTCAATGACATAGCATAGGTGTAGTTTTCACTCACATGACTTACTAGCCGGTGCAAAGAAGTAAAACAAGATCGAAAGGGAATCCGAAATTTAAATGAAAAAACAAGGGGGGCACATCATATGCATTCCAAAGAATCCACAAGTAATACATGAACACTCATAAAAAGAGCAAATGTGTTTAAAAACATTTAACAGTAGTAAGAACCATACTTAACATTGATGTGGATGTATGAATGTATCCACATGTACAATGATTCCCACTTTTTGTTGTAGACTTTTTGGCTTTCTTATTATTCTAAAATGTCTGGCTTGTTTTTATTTTTCTTACTTCGATCAACAGATTGATTGTCAAACATGTGCGAAATGGCCTTCAAAACATACAAAATATAGCTGTACGTAGACAAAGTACCTATGGTTTCGAATTTAAGGCACATACAATTTTGAACTAAAGGATAAATTTGTCTGATTTTGGAGCTTGGAGATCAATTCTAGACTCGGACGATAATTCAATGACTACATTTTTCCTATTTTAGTTGCAACCACACCAACACGACTCATGCATGTGCACATTTTTTGACCCGGTACTCATGGTCATTCATCTCATGATAAAACAATGAACGATATGCCAACCTTCTGAATGGCAATTATCAATGCACCAATGCAACTCATAGGCATTCATCTCAGATTGGAACATCTGTACTCCACCAACCTTCCCTTGTCCTAATAATGTCTTGGCCTCTATATAGAGGATCATATCTTCGTATGCACATATATCAGAAAAAGGATTTCGCTCCGCTTTATAGGTAAAGCAACAGTCGCGCCATACAATCAACATACAACTGAAAGAACAAAAAGAAAAAGAAAGAAACAGCAAAGATACAGAAAGCTCTATTTTCCCAGTTTTTTTTACATGTTCCTAGACTGACTTAGTATATCAAATAGGTGAAAATCACACACTAATATGAGTACAAGACGATATCATCTAAAGGGATATAATGAACAATAGGAATAGGAGACACTACGAACAATGCAAGATCCCATAACAAGGACCATAGGACCTACAATGGAAATGGTAGGACCTGTGATGGAATTAATTAGACCGCACCAAGGAGAAAAGGGTATATTCTATATTCTCTCTAGTACTCTTAAAGCTTTCATTTTAAATATTGACAAGGTTCGATCTGGATTGTTGACCATTATAGTTTATATGATGGTACATCCATTTCATCCAAAAAGTTCAATATCATGGAAATAATTTTCGAGAAAAAAATCACATGTGTGATTTCAAGTATCCACTTAAATCTTCCAATAAAAAGGTATTCAATCTAAATATTTTTAAATACACGGACAACATGTATACTTGAGCGTTGACTGAGTCGCTTAGGGCTATCTCTTCCATAGGATAGTCTTAGAGATCACTAACCTATAGTTTTATAGATCATGGTTCCTTTTGTTGCCCTGCTGTTGGGAACCCGGAGAAGGTGGCTACTTATCCATGTTGGCACATGAACCACATTCCATGGTTCACCTCGGTGATCATCTGCCAACAGAATTAAGCTTAATTATGCAAAAATAAGTGCAAGTTAGTTTGCTTCATTCCTTCCAACTGACCGAGGATATGAACAAGGTTCCTCATTGTAGTGTGGTGGCATCGTAGTTGTCTCAATTAACTTCATGCTTTTGTTGTGTATTGGTATTCTTGCGTAGATTTTGCTCAAAATTTTCACTTGGAATTTTGGTTGTATCCTTTACTTTTTTGTCTTGTTATCCATTGTGGTCTAGTGAGAGCTTCTTTAGTTGTGATTATCTTCAATGGTTCATGAATTGAATGCTTTTTTCAAAGAGCAAGTATTGTGATCCATGAATCACTAATACGATTGTATATGTATACCATCGATAGGGATCATGGAATCCGTTCTTTGCGGCTTTTATTCAATCAGATTTCAGTTATACGTTTTGTCTCCACATTAGTTAGTGGTCCATATGGTTTCCATCACAAATCTAGAACAAAAGCAATTTTTTGGTGAAGTATACTTGGTTGGTTCTTAACTATGTCATACTTCTCTGCATTTAAAAGTAGACATACTTAAGATTATATAGTTGCATGTATGGTTTCAAGCTGCACGCCTGGCAAGATGTTTTTCGTGCAGACCAGATCTCACGAAATGTGTCAATATTTAGCTATGTTATCAAAAGTGTGGTGCTCAACTTATAATAATATAACCTATGCATGTTTCATGTGTTGTCCCATTTAGTGTGCCACGTCACTTACCACGACTATTCTCATCTTCTGTCACCATATACGGTATAAGCGATCCTTGTTGTATGTCTGTTGTTTTACTAGGTAAGACTCCATCCTTGCAAATTATAGTGCATCACAAGTGGCGATAAAGACAACGTCGTCTCATACCAATGACACCATCTTCTGCCAAATCATAGTGCATCACAAGTGCAAACAAAGACGTCTTGCATGAGGGATGGCATCAACCTCAGCATGGATGACATTGACTCTGGACCATGGCTTCAGCACGGATGGCCTTTGCGGGGGATGGCGTGAACTTTGGCTCCATACCATAGTGTCGCCTAGATGGCGTAGGAGGAGCACGGCGGATGGCGATGTATCAGTGTTGCGGATGTGCGACGGCGACAAGTACGGGGCCAGCCTAGGCCCGTCGGCCTTTTTTTAGTTTTGGTTATATAAACATTGAGGAGCACGACCACGAGGGCTATTTCTCGCATGTATTGCTTCCTATTAGGAATCGCCTATGGGCAGGAAATAGCGGGCTAGCCCAACATTGTATGTCATATTTTTCTGTCTTTTTTTTTGGGGTTTTCCATTGCTTGTGGCCAAATTTTTCCTCAGGTTTTTCTTTCGGTTTTACTTTTTCCTATTTATTCTTCGGTTTTCCTTGGTTTTTTTGTTTTCATTGTTTTTTTACCGGTTTTCTTTGCTTTTATTTTTTCTTTCTGGTTTTGATCGGGTTTTTTCATTTTTTTTTATTTTTTGTTCTACTTTTTTCACTCATAATGTACATTTTTCAAATACATAAGGGACATTTTTCTTGCACACATTTAACATTTATTGAATACATGTTTCACATTTTTTATATATGTTTTAATGTCTACGTTTTCCATACACATTGTACATTTTTTATACATCAGGAAAACATTTATACATACTAAAAAAATATCTGATTAAATAAATTTTTAAATACATTTTTTGATGTCTACTTTTTTTCAACACATGTCTACATTTTTAACACACATTGTACATTTTTAATACATTTTTATCATATTTCAAATACATGATAACATCTTTTCATATATACGTTTTGATGTCTAGTTTTTCTACATATTGTAGATTTTCTTATACATATGAAACATTTTTTATGTGGGTTAAACATTTTTTCAAATACATGATTCACATTTCTTGAAACATATGTTTTGATGTCTACTATTTTCATACACATTGTACAATTTTGAATTTTCATATACACATGAAAAATTTTATACACATTTAATATTATTTAAATACATAATTAATTTTTTTAAATACATGTTCTGATCACTATTTTTTCATTCATATTGTACATTTTTCGTGTACATCAGAAATGTTTTTTTACATATGTTTAACTTTTTTCAAATACATGATTAACATTTTTTAGAAGTGCGGTGAATACTTTAAAACGAAAAAGGAAAATGAAATAAAAAAATAGAAACAGAAAATATAAACAACAAAAAATATAAAGCATGTGCGACATCATCATGACATCATACTGGCAAATGGGCCGGCTTGCGGACTGGCTGCCTACAGCAAGGCAAGCTACTGCCTCGCACAAGGCGGGGACATAGCCGCGCGTCCACTCTCCGGTGGTTACCAACGGGCCCGAAGCCCATAAGTGGAGACAGTTTGGGATCCATCAAAACTAGTTATGGCGTAGTGGATTATGGAATCACCTTAGCATGCTTCATGTGTTTCCCCATTTGGTGTGCCACATCGCTTAAAAAACTTAATCATAATACCTAAAATGTTATTTCAAAAATAGAAAAACTAAAACATGAATTGAGCGTAGCTCAAATGGTTAGGTTCCTTGCACCGGGGACCAGGGTTCAAGTCCTAGGCTTAGCATTGGTGGTCACACTATTTTGGATTTATTTCAGGCCTTCCGGCGATGTGCGATCAGTGGGACGAGACGTTCCCATCGACTACGAAGGCGTATGTCGACTCAGTCTTTCGGAGGTGCTCATAGGGGTAGGGTGTGTGTGTCCGTTCATAGGGTGAATGTATGAGCGTCTACGTCTGTACTGTGTTAAAAAAACTAGAAAAACTAAAACAAGTCATAAGTATTCTATGAAACAAGAAAATTTGAGGCTGGTCAAGCATAATTTTGAACATTCATAAACGAGGAATGTGTTCACGAAAATTTAACAGTAGAAAGCACCATATTTAACCTAGTGTGGATATATATATCAATGTATCCACATATATGAACGATTCTCCCTTTTGTTGTAGACTTTTTTATTTCATTTTTTCTAAAAGAAGTTCCAATTTTATTTTATTTTGATTTTATTCATGCGTACTGGTTGTCAACATGTGTGAAACATTTTGAGTCATCCATAATCTACTTGCAATTGTTCAAGGTAGTATAATTTTGTAGCTGGGATCAGACCAAAAGCAACTCATGGGCATTCCGCATTCATCCCACGATAAATATAATGAATGCCTTACCAAACCTTCATATATCTAAATAATGCTTTGTCCGTTATATAAACCACTCTATCCCGACCTGAATATAACAAATTCCACCGCCCGGCTTCACTTTTACATGTTAGCAGCACTTGCTTAGTATGCCAAGTAGGTGAAACCCACGTACAAAGGTGAGGATAGGATGAGAGAGGAACGAAAGAGATACAGGAAACTGAGGGAACAGGAGACAGCGGGAAGAAAGGAAGATCCAATGATTGTGAAAATATACAACCGAACTGCCACCATTGATCTTCAAAGGAGGAGCGCAGTGCCGATCCTCTCGGTTCTACTTCCGCGGATATCAAAACTTAGGTGTTTGTTTCAGCGGTGCTGATTGTCTGATGGCAATGGTGATCTCGTGGTGGAACTAATTAGTCACACAAAGAGTTAGCTACGAGTCTAGTCGTATATCTGTCGGGTTACTGGGCAACACCAGGCAAAAATGACAAATCTAACCTATGGATGAAACTATTTCACAAACTAAACTGTGTTTGAAAAAATTTCACCCAGCTGACCATTTTGTGTAGTGTCCGACAGCTAGGCATCACACTACACTGTGCAGCGTCTGACTCTCAGGCGCTACACATCTGGCCAGCGTGGCACACCTGGGCCAGGCTCAACCCCACACCCAGCCGTGCAGCGCCTTACATACAGGCGCCACACATGTAATGTGCAGCGCCTAACCTTTAGGCGCCACACTTTCAATGTGCAGCGCCTAGCTGTTAGGCGCTGCACATTCTGTTACTACTGCCTAGGCTGGCCCCCTCCCACACCCCTCCACCCCAACCCCACCACATCTCTTCCCACCCCTCGTTTTCCCCTCTCTCCCCCTCTCAAATCCTTCCCCAAATCTTGCAGATCTGAAGTTTTTTGTGACACCCTGGTTTTCGCTCCTTGTTTTTTTCCTTCGCGGGATTTGACTCCTGTCTTTTTTTTCAGGGTTATTGGATTTTCTCTCGCTCTTGGGTATATGGAGATGGTCATATAGCCTTGCCTTTCCTATCTGGTCAGAGATTCTCTCCAGTCCAACCTTGCCACTCAAACTTCATTCTCAGGATCTTACCGCCGAAACCCTACTCTCCGGTTTACCGGGAGGGAAGCCCTAATTCCTTCCGTTACAAAGGAACCCTAATTTCCTTTGATCTGTTGCCTCCCAAACTTTTTCCAGAGACTCTCCTATATCTATAAACCCTGGATATGCAAAAATATTGCTAAGTCATTTGCAATATTTTTCATTTAAAATTAATTCCTTTTTCTGCCAGTTAAAGGAATTAAATCCAGAAAAATATCTATCCATCTCCAAAGTTCATGAAAACTTGTGGAGATATTCTTTGTGATCATATTGAGCTCTCATAAAAATATTGGCCACAATTAAATAGGAGAAATTGCATTTTCCTATTTAAAGTCAATATTGCATTTTGGGCACTTTCCAAAGGAACTACCATTTTGGTAGCCAGGAAAAATCCCAAATAATTTGTGGAGCTTCTCCTACCCATATCTTCACCATTTCCATCAAGAACCTAAGTTCCACAGTTCAAAGTTTGAGAGAATCATCCAATTCTTGTTTCTGGATTTATTTTGAGGTTGTGAAGCAACTATATTTTCTATTGCTTCAAAATTCTTGAAATTAATCCAGCACCTCACATTCCCCATACTATGTGAGCATGCAAAAATTCACATCATTTTATCTACCCAATGTCTCCCAAAAATTCCATCTAGTTTCTGTCCAGCAGAAAGCTTTGTGAAGGAAGTACCATGTAGGAGCATCCAAATGAGCTGAAATTTTACCGGTATCTCCATAATCCCAAATCACCTCTGTACACCAAAATTCAGCTCATTCCATCCAGCCCTTTGAGCACAACATCAAAACCTAGTCTCTGGACCAAATTTTGCATTACAAAGGAAGTATATGCAAAACTGGTCCAAATGGTCTCAAATTTTGCCAGCACCTACTCCTTCCTAACACATTTTGCTCTGAAAAATAACCAGCTCAAACCATCCATCCTTTTCTCCACAAAAATTCAGCCAAGTTCCTGTGCAAAATCAAAGTCAGCTCACATCTGTCACTTCTTGCTGTCACTTGCATCCAAACCTCGATAGGTCAGCTCACTGACCTTTGACCCATCTACTAGACAAGGTCCCAGGGCCATTTAATGCCCTGGACGCGCGGTGACCGTGGTGACCACACGGTGGCCATGCCAAAACGGCGCTCTGCGCGATGAACCGCGACGGACAGCGAGCTCCAGCCGGCCATGGATCATCTGGGCATGTCCACTGGCTCCCCAGTGGCCGCGTGCACCCTCTCCCGCAGCTTCCCCTTCCCCTTCTTCCTCCCCAAGCCACGGCAGCTCCGCCGCACTGTGCGCCCGTGACCTGCGCCATCGTCTTCCTCTGTCCTCTTCCTCTCTGAGCTCTCCCGAAGCCACTGCCGGCTTCTCCACTCTCCCGGAGCCCTTGCCGACATCGCCCCCGCCCTCCGCGTGTCCCCGAGCGACAGTACGCCGATAAGGTCGCCATAGCGGCCGAGCTTATCCGGTGAGCTCCCCCGGCAATAAATAGCCCCTCCCCGTGATCTCCGAGCACACCAGCAGTCCCACCACTCTCCTCTAGCCATCCCCGACTACTCCAAGGAGCTCCAGGAGCCCTCCTCGCCCCTCACCGCCGCCATGGCCGCAGTTGGCCTCGGCTTAAATTAGAGCCAACCGGAGCTCCTCCCTTCCTTCTTTCTTCACCAGAGGAGCACCTCAACCACGGCGGAGCCCTCCCGAACCACACCTCTCTCTCCCTGCCACCGTAGCCTCAAACTCGAACGTCACTCGTCGCCGCCAACCGCCGGCCTCGAAGCCGTCGACGTCTCGGTCCTTGCCGCCGGCCGTGGATGGGCCCAGGGGATGCGTCGTGCTCCGCTGAGCTCATCCATAAGCAAAGCCTCGCCAGAGGTGCCCTGTAGCTCCGGCAATCGCCGGCGGGCGCCGTCTGTACCTCGGCCGAGCGTGGGTACGCGGGCTTGAAGACGACCTGAGGAGAGGGAGGCGACCTGCAGGCGGGCCCCGCGCGTCAGCATCCCAGCCGGCCTGCTGACGTGGTTAAGTGGAGACATACTCTGCCGAGTACGCGATAGCTTGGCCGAAGACGTATTCTGGCAGAGTACGCCTTCTGTGTCACCCCGCGGTACAGTTGGGCCTGGCTCAGGTGAACAGTAGCAGCAGCGGCGGTTCCAGCCCGAGTCGGCCCAGTGCAACAGTGCACTTTAATCTTTTCCGGCCGAATTCCAGTCAGGGGCTTGTTTGTGAATATTTTCCTTACAGATAGGTCCCTGGTAGAAGAAATGCAATATCTTTTCAACCGTAACTCCGATTCAGGTAAAGACAACGCTCACGTTCTTTGTTCGTCGAGCCCGTCCCGATGAGATCACTTTCACAATGATTACACTTTCTGAAAATGCCCATTTTGCCCCTGCCCCATATTCAGCCCCTCTGAGAGGGAATCCTTTCCGGCGAATTTTTTTCCGCGAGGTGATCGCACTTCTCTCCGGTGCATCCATCGACCCCCAGGCAAGCCGACCATCTGATATATGCCCTAAAGCATTGCTCTGTGTTATTCTTGCGTGTTTAATTAATGAGTATACCTGTGATAGAATTAATTAAACTCCTGCTAGGTTGAACTTGCTATTTACATTACCTACTAACGCTCACCATATTATCGCACTAGTGACTCGTATGTAACAATGTGGAGATAGGTTGTTACGTTTTCATCGTGCATTACTGTTGTTATTGTAATAAAAGAATGTGACTTAATAATGACAACCTCCTTCGTCGGCTGGATCGAGTCATAGTGCCACCGAACCGAGCTCATCAGTGCAGCCACATTTGCCTTTATGGGAAGGCCCTGACTTGGTCTGTTGTCTTGCCTCTTATCGGTACCACCAAAGAGGGAAGGTTATGCATGCGTGCTATCCTGGCCCGGTAGGCGGCGATAACCTTGTGGGCCCAGTTAAGTTATTTGTCGGCGTCCCCGTTTGGGACAGTTTTGTTTGGCCATCACGGTGGCAGGTGTCAGGACTGACACAGGGGCCACCCAGGACATGACCCGGAAGGGGTGTGGTTGTCGGTGGGACCATAAGAGTGCCGGCCAATAGACAAGTTTTGTTGGAGCAGCACTGGTCCACCCGAATGGGAGCATAAGGCCGGGAGCTCCATAGTGTGGGTAAAGTGCGCAACCTCTGCAGAGTGTAAATCTATTCGAATAGCCGCGTCCTCGGTCATGGGACACAGTTCGTACTAGGTCACACTATTTGTTATGTGTCGAGTCTGGAGGAACAAACCATATGATGTTAATAATGAACCAGAGAAAGGTATGATTGGTCAGATTTATAGTGCAGATGCAGGGACATCGGAAGATGTCAGGTATATGGGATGTTAGCCATGCGATGGCTATGAGATGAGTGGTCGGATGACCGCATGACTTGGATTTGATTTGGATCGGATTTGGATTGGATCCTAAGATTATTCACTTTGATATTTAACATGCTAGATACTCCGGTTATGATATGACATTGCTAGATAATCCTGCCATAACATGATAGTTAATACTGTTAAGATAACAAATGCATGCTTGAATGCCATGGATTGCTTTGCTTGGTGTATACGTTGGTTTGGTTTGCTTGCGAGTACATTCAAAAGTACTCAACGGCCTTCAATGTGGCCAAGTTCACCTAAGGATCCGACGTCCACTAGCGAGGAGCCGGAGCGTTCGCAGGCTAGAAGAGTGACCCAGTCAGATCCCTGTGGATTGGAGCCGCACCAAGACCATGCTGCCTTAGATAGAGCTTTTCCACTGCCATCACCCTTGTAAAATATCATGTAAGACCTATATATCCATTAATAGAAATGCTTGTGTTCATGATAGTTGTTGTAAATGCGCGTGCCAGTGTGATTTCCTGGGCTGGCGTGTGCGGCGACCGTCTGGATACAGTGGTATTCAGGCGGGGCGCCACAACGGATGGTATCAGAGCCAGGCTGACTGTAGGTTACCCTAGCCGGATTTCATTGCCTCTTGATCAGTAGAAAGCCCCGATGGATTTCAGCCATCTTTGCCAAACAGGCACGGCTACTATTGATCATAAGGCAACCCCATAGGTTTTTGGCTCCTTCAGACCCTAACTATCGTGGTCTTTGCCTTCGTTGCGAAATGTCCGCACCCCGCAACGACCCGTGAGCCCTGAACCCCTAGGTAAACCAGATATCCTCACCTTGCTTGCTAACCATGGCATTTCTCTCCTCAAATCTAGTTTCCTTTGGGAAACGCCTATAAATTCCATCTTTTCCCGGCAACCCTAGGATCGTTGACTAAGCCACTTTGGCTATGGGCGCGCGTCGAGTTTGATGTTCCCTAAGGAAGTAGTAGGAGCTCGACCCCAATTGCTACCAGGAGCATTGTGTGGTTTTGCTTCTAAGTCCTTAGAGATGCATCGAGTGCGTTAGGCTAGTTATACTAGTGAATCTTTGGCCACATGTGTAAAGTCCGCAAAACTTGAGCTTTATTTGCTTTGTAGTATTCTTTTTGGGTTTTTTCGCGGTTCTTACTCTTTTGTCGGTGCCGTTCTTTCACTTCGACTGGATCTATCAGCAAGAGCTACCACAGAAGACCAACACACAACTTGGATAATACCCAATAATCCAAAATTTAGTAAGAGTCAAGCCAAGCCAACTACCCGATATCCAGAACACCAACACCGGTTCTGTCAAGAATAAAGGATGGGTCAGGAGCAGAATCTGCGTGCTACAGACAAGGGTAGAATATATCTGAGAGGGTTTGCCTCAGAACAAATCACACCAAAGGAACAGTGAGATGAGCTATCAGGAATGGACACCAGTAGGGATAAGTTATTTTGTCCTCGACATAAGGATTATTTCAGCCAGTGGGGTGAACCTTGAGTCTTCCTCAATGGACTCAAGAATTACTTATCACCCACTGAAGACATATTTCAAGAATGTGAATGTGCCGAGAGCAACAACAAAACTCTGGTATGTTAGTATATTCTGGAATTCACCGGTGCATATACAAAATTTTCTGGGCAAAGGGAACAAGGCTTGCGAAGAATACTTGGATAAGTTCACGACTGCCCAGAACATGAGAATTCCAAATACCCAGAAGCTCAGCCAAACTGAATGGAATTATCCGCCAACTGCTTACTACCAGCAACATCTGGTATCCCAAATTAATTACCAACATGAAGCCTGCATCAGTTGTGCAACCTTTACAGTAGCAATGATCAGGTCAGCAGAAGGTCAAGCGGTGTGCATGACCAACGGGATATCTTCAGATAAGGCATGGCCTATACCAAATTTTGAGTCCGCTATGGGTAAATTTTGGATACTTTCGAAGGAAGCCAGAACCGGCCACAGGTCCGACTGCGTATTACAGTGCAAGGTTTTGGTACAAGGAGCCCAGCCTTCCTCCGCAAGCTATCGGGAGAAGCTTATGGCGCAAGACTCTCAACCTTCCTCGCTACACCACTTGGTGAGAAAATCTTCTGGGATACGGCACTCCCATCTTCCTCAGCATGCTACCACGGAAAGCTTCCAGCATAAGGCACCTGACCTTCCGCAGTAAGCCACATGAGGGAAAGCTTCTGAGGTACGATACCCAGCCTTCTTCAGCACATTACCCTGGCAAAAGCTTCGAGCATAAGGAATCCAGCCTTCTTCAACACGCCATCGTGCCAACAACAATCTTGTCAGAAGCACGAACTAGTCTGGACACACATCCGCCTCAGAACTCAGTGGTTATGAAAGGATTTACCCTACCCCTGCATATGTTGTGAGCATACAGTCCAGTGGATCAGTTCATGCGAGCCACTCGTACATGGGAATGACTGTGTTCAAAAAAACATCGGCCCCATAGTTAAAAGCAAGGATATGAGCACAGCCACCCCTACGAGATATGCAAGAGTAAATTGTGAACACAAGCCCAACAAGCTGGGATATGACCAAGGAGCTATGATGGTAGATCATGACAAGTTCCCCAAAAGGAACCCCCAAGAATAAAGAAGTTTTTGATAAACAACCTCCGTGACGGTCAATAAAAGTAAAGCTTCAGAGACAAGGTGATATTGCCAATCCTTGTCAGACTCTTGCATATACGGCCACAACAATGCAGCCAGCATGTCATACTCATCATGAATCTGGGCCATCAACCAAGTTAAGACGATATGCTCCGAAACATACACCAGATGATAGCCATACTAGGTTCAGCTCAGTGGACTACAGAGGATATATATATGGCAGAGCCACCTCAGTGATTGACAAAGTGTGGCAGTCAGGATACGGAGTATCGCAACAAAACCAGAAGCAGCTAACTCTAAGTCCTAGAAACCGAGCTATTTGTAGGTACTACCACTACCCCACCAAGCAACAAACTACCAGGACAAAAGGTACACCTGAAAGGAAAGAGAAGGATTCAATGCAGCCGTTTGAGAAGGCAGTAACCGAGCCATTAAAAGAGGCAGTTAAAAGGTCAGTAAACAAATGAAGACAAGAGCTGATGGTTCCAAGTCGCACACAGGTATGTCCTCCTTCACCGGGAGGTAAGTCCGGAAATCTCGAGGACGAGATTTTCTTAAGGGGGGAAGGTTTGTGACACCCTGGTTTTCGCTCCTTATTTTTTTCCTTCGTGGGATTTGACTCCCGTCTTTTTTTTGGTGTTATTGGATTTTCTCTCGCTCTTGGGTATATGGAGATGGTCATATAGCCTTGCCTTTCCTATCTGGTCAGAGATTCTCTCCAGTCCAACCTTGCCACTCAAACTACATTCTCAGGATCTTAGCGCCGAAACCCTACTCTCCGGTTTACCGGGAGGGAAACCCTAATTCCTTCTGTTACAAAGGAACCCTAATTTCCTTTGATCTGTTGCCTCCCAAACTTTTCCCAGAGACTCTCCTATATCTATAAACCCTGGATATGCAAAAATATTGCTAAGTCATTTGCAATATTTTTCATTTAAAATTAATTCCTTTTTCTGCCAGTTAAAGGAATTAAATTCAGAAAAATATCTATCCATCTCCAAAGTTCATGAAAGGTTGTGGAGATATTCTTTGTGATCATATTAAGCTCTCATAAAAATATTGGCCACAATTAAATAGGGGAAATTGCATTTTCCTATTTAAAGTCAATATTGTATTTTGGGCACTTTCCAAAGGAAATACCATTTTGGTAGCCAGGAAAAATCCCAAATAATTAGTGGAGCTTACCCTACCCATATCTTCACCATTTCCATCAAGAACCTAAGTTCCACAGTTCAAAGTTTGAGAGAATCATCCAATTCTTGTTTCTGGATTTATTTTGAGGTTGTGAAGCAACTATATTTTCTATTGCTTCAAAATTCTTGAAATTAATCCAGGACCTCACATTCCCTATATTATGTGAGCATGCAAAAATTCACATCATTTTATCTATCCAATTTCTCCCACAAATTCCATCTAGTTTCTGTCCAGCTGAAAGCTTTGTGAAGGAAGTACCATGTAGGAGCATCCAAATGAGCTGAAATTTTACCAGTATCTCCATAATCCCAAATCACCTCTGTACACCAAAATTCAGCTCATTCCATCCAGCCCTTTGTGCACAACATCAAAACCTAGTCTCTGGACCAAATTTTGCATTACAAAGGAAGTATATGCAAAACTGGTCCAAATGGTCTCAAATTTTGCCAGCACCTACTCCTTCCTAACACATCTTGCTCTGACAAATAACCAACTCAAACCATCCATCCTTTTCTCCACAAAAATTCAGCCAAGTTCCTGTGCAAAATCAAAGTCAGCCCACATCTGTCACTTCTTGCTGTCACTTGCATCCAAACCTCGATAGGTCAGCTCACTGACCTTTGACACATCTACTAGACAAGGTCCCAGGGCCATTTAATGCCCTGGACATGCGGTGACCGTGGTGGCCACACCAAAACGGCGCTCTGCGCGATGAACTGCGACGGACAGCGAGCTCCAGCCGGCCATGGATCATCTGGGCATGTCCACTGGCTCCCCAGTGGCCGCATGCACCCTCTCCCGCAGCTTCCCCTTCCACTTCTTCCTCCCCACGCCACGGCAGCTCAGCCGCACTGTGCGCCCGTGACCTGCGCCGTCGTCTCCCTCTATCCTCTTCCTCTCCGAGCTCTCCAGAAGCCACTGCCGGCGTCTCCACTCTCCCGGAGCCCCTGCCGACATCGCCCCCGCCCTCCGCGTGTCCCCGAGCGCCAGTACGCCGATAATGTCTCCACGGCGGCCGAGCTTATCCGGCGAGCTCCCCCGGCTATAAATAGCCCCTCCCCGCGATCTCCGAGCACACCCGCAGCCTCACCACTCTCCTCTAGCCCTCCCCGACTACTCCAAGGAGCTCCAGGAGCCCTCCTCGCCCCTCACCGCTGCCATGGCCGCCGCTGGCTTCGGCTTAAATTAGAGCCAACCGGAGCTCCTCCCTTCCTTCTTTCTTCACCAGAGGAGCACCTCAACCACGGCGAAGCCCTCCCGAACCTCACCTCTCTCTCCCTGCCACCGTAGCCTCGAACTCCAACGTCACCCGTCGCCGCCAACCGCCGGCCTCGAAGCCGTCGACGTCTCGGTCCTTCCCGCCGGCTGTGGATGGGCCCAGGGGATGCGCCGTGCTCCGCTGAGCTCATCCATAAGCGGAGCCTCGCCAGAGGTGCCCTGTAGCTCCGACAATCGCCAGCGGGCGCCGTCTGTACCTCGGCCGAGCGCGGGCACGCGGGCTTGAAGACGACCTGAGGAGAGGGAGGCGACCTGCAGGCGGGCCCCGTGCGTCAGCGTCCCAGCCGGCCCGCTGACGTGGTTAAGTGGAGACATACTCTGCCGAGTACGCGATAGCTTGGCCGAAGACGTATTCTGGCAGAGTACGCCTTCTGCGTCACCCCGCGGTACAGTTGGGCCTGGCCCAGTTGAACAGTAGCATCAGCGGCGGTTCCAGCCCGAGTCGGCCTAGTGCAACAGTGCACTTTAATCTTTTCCGGACGAATTCCAGTCAGGGGCTTGTTTGTGAATATTTTCCTTACAGATAGGTCCCTGGCAGAAGAAATGCAATATCTTTTCAACCGTAACTCCGATTCAGGTAAATCCAACGTTCACGTTCTCTGTTCGTCGATCCCGTCCCGATGAGATCACTTTCACAATGTTTACACTTTCTAAAAATGCCCATTTTGCCCCTGCCCTATATTCAGCCCCTCTGAGAGGGAATCCTTTCCGGCGATTTTTTTTCCGCGAGGTGATCGCACTTCTTTCTGGTGAATCCATCGACCCCCAGGCAAGCCGACCATCTGATATATGCCCTAAAGCATTGCTCTGTGTTATTCTTGCGTGTTTAATTAATGAGTATGCCTGTGATAGAATTAATTAAACTCCTGCTAGGTTGAACTTGCTATTTACATTACCTACTAACGCTCACCATATTATCGCACTAGTGACTCGTATGTAACAATGTGGAGATAGGTTGTTACGTTTTCATCATGCATTACTGTTGTTATTGTAATAAAAGAATGTGACTTTATAATGACAACCTCCTCCGTCGGCTGGATCGAGTCATAGTGCCGCCGAACCGAGCTCATCAGTGCAGCCACATTTGCCTTTATGGGAAGGCCCTGACTTGGTCTGTTGTCTTGCCTCTTATCGGTACCACCAAAGAGGGAAGGTTATGCGTGTGTGCTACCCTGGCCCAGTAGGCGGCGATAACCTTGTGAGCCCAGTTAAGTTATTTGCCGGCTTCCCCGTTTGGGACAGTTTTGTTTGGCCACGACGGTGGCAGGTGTCAGGAGTGACACAGGGGCCACCCAGGACATGACCCGAAAGGGGTGTGGTTGTCGGTGGGACCATAAGAGTGCCGGCCAATAGACAAGTTTTGTTGGAGCAGCACCGGTCCACCCGAATGGGAGCATGAGGCCGGGAGCTCCATAGTGTGGGTAAAGTGCGCAACCTCTGCAGAGTGTAAATCTATTCGAATAGCCGCGTCCTCGGTCATGGGACACAGTTCGTACTAGGTCACACTATTTGGTCTGTGTCGTGTCTGGAGGAAAAAACCATATGATGTTAATAATGAACCAGAGAAAGGTATGATTGGTCAGATTTATAGTGCAGATGCAGGGACATCGGAAGATGTCAGGTATATGGGATGTTAGCCATGCGATGGCTATGAGATGAGTGGTCGGATGACCGCATGACTTGGATTTGATTTGGATCGGGTTTGGATTGGATCCTAAGATTATTCGGAGTATGGATTAATTACTTGATATGTTGTATCTTCATCATACTACAGTAACTTTGATAGTTAACATGCTAGATACTCCGGTTATGATATGACATTGCTAGATAATCCTGCCATAACATGATAGTTAATACTGTTAAGATAACAAATGCATGCTTGAATGCCATGGATTGCTTTGCTTGGTGTATACGTTGGTTTGGTTTGCTTGCGAGTACATTCAAAAGTACTCAGCGGCCTTCAATGTGGCCAGGTTCACCTAAGGATCCGACATCCACTAGCGAGGAGCCGGAGCGTTCGCGGGCTAGAAGAGTAACTCAGTCAGATCCCTGTGGATTGGTGCCGCACCAAGACCATGCTGTCTTAGATAGAGCTTTTCCGCTGCCATCACCCTTGTAAAATATCATGTAAGACCTATATATCCATTAATAGAAATGCTTGTGTTCATGATACTTGTTGTAAATGTGCGCGCCAGTGTGATTTCCTGGGCTGGCATGTGCGGCGACCGTCTGGCTACAGTGGTATTCAGGCGGGGCACCACATTTTTGTTCGTGGATTTCGAACCCAATCCCTCCCTCAAGGTAATCTCCTCTGATTCCCTCGTTTTCATCCAAAAAGATGCTCACATTTGCTCATTTGTTTCTAGTTTGGGCAAACCCTAGTTTTTCATGGATTTTGAAATTTGTATGGAAATATTAGATGTTTGTTTGCCATTTTGCTAGGGTTAGGGTTGTTAGTATGTTAGGGTTAGGGTTATGGGTGTTGTTATGTTGGGGATAGGGTTAGGGTTGTTAGTATGTTAGGGTTATGCTTATGGTTATTGTTAAGTTGGGGTTAGGGTTATTGTTTCATATATATGATAGGGCTTCGTATTTTGTGTTAATCTTCGGTTGAGTACTTATGGAATATATGTTACGTTGTGTTGTTTTAATTATTGTAGCGATGGGAAGAATATGTGTTTATGTTCATCATGTGGACAAAGACGCATTTTTGAAAGGCAATATTGAACCGGACCCGGATGAGCTTGACATGGTGTTTGAGAGTAGTCCTAGCTATGCCGAGGCGTTGGAACAAGTGAGGAAAGATTTGAATTGGATGGACCCAAGTGATATCGTTGAGTTGGAGGGAAGGCATAATGTGGGTTTTGGAATGCACATCCATTGGAAGACCATGCGTGTGAACTCCGAGCAACGATGGGTTGCATACAAGGAGACGGTGGCCGAATCACTAGACAAGGCTCTTGAGTTATTTGCTACGAAGAAGGTTGAGTCTAGTTTGCATTTGGACTTGAACCGGAACCCCTCCCCGTTGGTTGCTAGCTGTCCCCCACCCATGAAGCAAGATGAAATGAGTGAACCTCCTTTGACTCAACAAGTAAGGCCAACGTTGAGCCCGATTTCAAACAACCGAAATGAAGCTTTGCAAGAGGAGAATGATGAGTATGTGGACGATGAGAATGAAGTCGATCTCCATGACAACAATGTTGGTGATCTCGACAAATATTATGTGCAAGAGACAATGGACCATTCCATCCCTTATTCCCGTGGCTATGCATCGGAGTCGGATGACGAAGGTCCCGGTGAAGAAGTTGATGAGGAGGGGTTCACGATGAAGGAGGCCGAAGCTTTCGAGAAGGTATTACGGCGGGATCATCTGACACCATTGTTCAAGAATGTTAGTCTCGCGGATGAAGCCGTGGTGGACGGTGGCAAAGGTGTATGTCTTGGAGTTAGGCCATCTTCTCACCGGGATTTGGAAGCGGCAAGAACGGGATTTCTCCCGGGTCGAAATTTGGAACCTTCTTGGAATTGAAGATGTGGCTCGACAACTACTCGGTCACGCATTATCGTCCACACAAGGTGGTTCACTCGGACGTCAATGTGCATTACACGATTGCATGTGAGGCTGACCGATGTCCATGGATTATGCGTGCAAGACCATGGAAAGGAGGGCCCACTTGGCACATAGTTAGTTGTGTACCAAGTCACATGTGCCGAGGCAAGAAGGTGGATGGCAAGATTGTGTCCCAAGACCATAGACAACTCACGTCCGAGTTCATCGCTTACAGGCTTTCCAACTCAATATCCACACTGGACATCCTATACAGTGTAACGCCTGAAGCCAAGGTGTTGCACAACTGGGCATGCTATCCAGAGAGCAACAGAAGGTTACAGGCAGTTTTCAGGCCTAAATTTTTCTAAGTGTGGGTGCAACGCCTTTGACCAAGGCGCTGCACTACACTGTGTGACGCCTGACGGACAGGCGTTGCACTGTGTAGTGCAGCACCTTTGACAAAGGCGCTGCACCCACACTTAGAAAAATTTAGGCCCGAAATCTTCCTGTAACCTTGTGTTGCTCTTTGGATAGGATGTCCAGGTGTGCAACGCCTTGGCGTCAGGCGCTGCACTACAGAGTGTGACGCCGGGGTGTCAGGCGTCACACAGTGTAGTGCTGCGCCTATGTGTTAGGCGTCATACATATGTTACCTGCAGAAACAGAAGAGTTGTAGCATAGTCGATTTTCATTCAACATTTTCAGTAATAATAGATAATATGCATATCACATAAAGCAGTCTGGATCAACAATATGACAATTTGAACATTACTAAGACTTAACTTAACTTCAAGTTCAACAAAGACAAGAAGTTCAACACTGTTACAAGTTCAACAAAGACTTAACGTCACTTCAAGTTCAACAAAGACAAGAAGTTCAACACTGTTACAAGTTCAACAAAGACTTAACGTCACTTCAAGTTCAACAAAGACAAGAAGTTCACAAAGAAACCGACGACTAGTTCTATTTCATAAGAAAACGACGACGACTAATTCGTTCAGCGCATTGTAATGCCGCCTCTTCCCCTCTTGCTGGTTATCTTCTTCCTCCTGGGACGAGCAACCGGCTCCGGTTTCTCCTCCTCCTCATCGTTCACAACATCATCCTCCAAGCTCGCCATCTGCGAGCTCCCAGCGAGCGCCCTCTTGCCTCTAGTGTTGTAGTCTTCGGGTGTGTACCGTTTGAATCCCTTCCTAGGCTTCAACATGTATTGTGAACGAACTTGATAGTCCTGCAATGTCATGTCATCATCAAACTATCATAAAAGCAAATGATATGGTAAAGAACGTGCGTCATAATGAAATGAGCAATGCATCAAAGATATGAATATGTGCTATTGTCATACCTCTTGGGTGACCACACCCTCATCCTCCAAATGAGCTGTTGAGGTAGTCTCATCCTCTAGATGAGCCCCATGGTCAGATGGTGTAGCGGCCCTAGACAGCTCTGGTTCTGAATATTCGGGGTCACGGCAACCGATAAGGTTGCCTAACCACCTTAACCTTTGGCCCTGATGTTGTAACATGGACAATTGAATGAGATATCCAACTTAGCTACATATGTAACATGAACAACTTAATGAGATATGTACCTTAATGAATTTCTGAAGTGCACCTTCCTCATTGCCTTGTCCAACTGGGGTTGTGTCCAGAATAGTCTGGCTTTCATCAGCTGCTTTTTTGATCTGCTTGCGTTGTTGACGGGAATGACATAAACATGTTAGGCAATCAAAGATATGTAATAGGGCCAACGGGAAAGCGAAGAGGGGAACACTTTACCACAAAGTTCATCACTCGAGCAGAAGGGACTCGGGTGCCTTCCCTGACATATTTGTTGTATTCGTTCTGGGCTAGCTCATCAAAGACAGTGGGATCTTCCAAAATGTCCTCATCATACGCCGGCTTCAATATCTCCACACGAGTACTTGCAAGATACCATTTAAGGTAGTTGTTGAACGCGAGCGGGCAGTGCTCACGAAGTTGGGATCCTGCAGTCGACTGAGCTCACTCCACACTTAGCTCGAACATGGTGACATACTTCTTATGATGTGATACGCCTTCATCATATCTACTTTTCTAAACACTTTTGCTCTTGTTTTGGCCCCTAATTTGCATGATTTGAATGGAACTAACCCGGACTGACGTTGTTTTCAGCAGAACTACCATGGTGTTGTTTTTTGTGCAGAAATAAAAGTTCTTGGAATTGGATGAAACTTTTTGGAGATTTTTTATGGAATAAATAAAAAATATTGGAACCAAGACCCACTGGAGCGGGGCCACACAGTGCCCACGAGGCACCAGGGCGCGCCACCCCCCCCCCAGGAGCGCCCTAGTGGCTCGTGGGGCCCACGTGGCTCCGCTGACCCTAATCTCTGGCCTATAAATTCACAATTCCAGAGAAAAAAAATAAGAGAGGAAGTTTTATTGCATTTCACGATACGGAGCCGCCGCCACCTCCTGTTCTTCATCGGGAGGCCAGATCTGGAGTCCGTACGGGGCTCCGGAGAGGGGGATCTTCCGGCATCATTATCATCAACCATCCTTCATCACCAATTTCATGATGCTCACCGCCGGGAGTGAGTAATTCCTTCATAGGCTTGCTAGACGGTGATGAGTTGGATGAGATTTATCATGTAATCGAGTTAGTTCTGTTAGGGCTTGATCCCTAGTATCCACTATGTTGTGAGATTGATGTTGCTATGACTTTTCTATGCTTAATGCTTGTCACTAGGGCCCGAGTGCCATGATTCCAGATCTGAACCCTTTATGTTTTCATGAATATATTTGTGTTCTTGATCCGATCTTGCAAGTTATACGCACCTGCTATGTGTTATGATCCGCATACCGCAAGGTGACAATAATTGGGATTCTTTTCGGTGATTGCCATAGTTTGAGGAGTTCATGTATTCACGAAGTGTTAATGCTTTGTTCCGGTTCTCTATTAAAAGGAGGCCTTAATATCCCTTAGTTTCCTTATGGACCCCGCTGCCACGGGAGGGTAGGACAAAAGATGTCATGCAAGTTCTTATCGCAAGCACGTATGACTATATATGGAATACATGCCTACATTACATTGATGAATTGGAGCTAGTTCTGTGTCGCCCTAGGTTATGACTATTACAAGATGAATGTTATCCAATATAATCACCGATCCAATGCCTACGAGCTTTTCACATATTGTTCTTTGCTAAGTTACTACTGTTGCTACTACTGTCACAATTGCTACAAAACTATTGCTGCTACCGTTACTGCTACTGTTACTATTATTGCTACTGCTATCAAATTATCATACTACTGTGCTACTGATCACTCTGCTGCAGATATTTAGTCTCCAGGTGTGGTTGAATTGACAACTGAACTGCTAATACTTGCAAATATTCTTTGGCTCCCCTTGTGTCGAATCGATAAATTTAAGTTGAATACTCTACCCTCGAAAACTGTTGCGATCCCCTATACTTGTGGGTTATCAAGACCTTTTTCTGGCGCCGTTGCCGGGGAGCATAGCTTTATTTGCTGAGTCACTTGGGATTTATATCTGTTGATCACTATGAAGAATCTGAAAGATGCTAAGACCAAGATTGTTCCCTCTAAGACGAGGGGGGGTAAGGAACTGCCATCTAGCTCTTCACTTGATTCACCTTCTGTTTTGAGTAAACTTGCAACACCACCACATGCTATTAATTCTGATATGTCGCAAGTTATTGATCATACCACTTCTGCTATGAATGATACTCATGATGATGCTAGTACTATGCTCGATAATGCTGTGCCACTTGGTGAATTTCTTGCTGAACAAATTGCTAAAGCTAAAGAAATTGAAAATGTTGAAACTCTTGAGAATTTTGATTCACCTATTATGCCTAGCTCTCCTATTAGAGTTGAAACACCTGATGAGCATTGCTTTGATAGGGAGACGGCTAGAGCCACTCTTGCTTGTAATGATAGAGATGAAGTTATAAAACTGCTTGCTGAAATGAAAGAAAAATCTATGAGGGAGAGAATGAAATATGATCCTAAGTTTGCTACCTCTCCCATGTTTGTTACTGATAAGGATTATGAATTCCCTGTCGATCCTGAGTTAATTACTTTGGTTGAATCTGATCCTTTCCATGGTTACGAAACTGAAACCGTTGTGGCACATCTTACTAAATTAAATGATATAGCCACCCTATTTGCTCATGAGGATAAAAATCGCTATTACTATATTCTTAAGTTGTTTCCTTTCTCATTAAAGGGTGATGCTAAGGAATGGTATAATACTCTTGCTCCTGGTTGTGTGCGTAGTCCCCAGGATATGATTTACTACTTCTCTGAAAAATATTTTCCTGCTCATAAGAAACAAGCTGCTTTACAAGAAATATTTAACTTTGTGCAAATTGAAGAAGAGAATCTCCCTCAAGCTTGGGGGAGGCTTCTCCAATTACTTAATGCTTTGCCTGCTCATAAGAAACAAGCTGCTTTACAGGAAATATTTAACTTTGTGCAAATTAAAGAAGAGAATCTCCCTCAAGCTTGGGGGAGGCTTCTCCAATTACTTAATGCTTTGCCTGATCATCCTCTTAAGAAAAATGAAATACTTGATATCTTCTATAATGGACTAACCGATGCTTCTAGGGACTACCTAGATAGTTGTGCGAGTTGCGTTTTCAGGGAACGGACTATTGAACAAGCTGAGGAATTATTGAATAATATATTGAAGAATGATAATGATTGGACACTTCCTGAACCACCGCCCAAACCCACTCCGAAGAAGAGGGGTGTTTTATATCTCAGTCCTGAAGATATGCAAGAAGCAAAGAAATGTATGAAGGAAAAAGGTATTAAAGCTGAAGATGTTAAGAATCTACCACCTATTGAAGAAATACATGGTCTTGACACACCACCACAGGTAGTAGAGGTAAATTCTCTTATAAAATTTGATGAAGGTGATATTCCTTATAACAAACCTCCTAGTCAATGCTTCTATGAATTTGACAATTATATTATTAAACAAGATCACTTCAATGCAAATGTTATGAAACAATTGAAACAAAATGCCTACATGATTGATCGCTTGAGTGACTTGTTATTTAGAATTGCTAATGATGTTAAGGGTGTGAGTAAACATGCATCTATGGTTCAAACTCGATTAGAACAAGTTGCTAAATCTCAAAGTGAATTTCTCAATGAAATGAATAACAATATGAATGATCATGCTGTTAGAGTAATGACTAGAGGAGGTAGAATGACTCAGGAGCCACTTTATCCTGAAGGTCACCCAAAAAGAATTGAACAAGACTCTCAAAGAATTAATGTTGATGCACCTAGTCCAACTAAAAAGAAAAAGAAAAAGAAAAATGATAGGACTTTGCATACTTCTAGTGAACCCGAGGTAGAAAAACCCTTGGAGGATAGTAATGATGTTTCTATTTCTGATGCTGAAACACAATCTGGTAATGAACAACCACCTGATGATAATAATAATGATGATGCTCATGTGGATACCCAACCAGATAATGATAAAGAACCGGATAATGATGTTGAAATAGAACCTGCTGTTGATCTTGATAACCCACCTTCTAAAAATAAACGTTATGATAAAAGAGACTTCGTTGCTAGGAAACATGGTAAAGAAAGAGAACCATGGGTTCAAAAACCCATGCCCTTTCCTCCTAAACCATCTAAGAAAAAGGATGAGGAAGAATTTGAACGCTTTGCTGAAATGCTTAGGCCAGTCTTTTTGCGCACTCGTTTGACTGATATTATAAAGATGGCCCCTTATGCTAAATACATGAAAGACATTGTCACAAATAAAAGAAAGATACATGAAGCTGAAATTTCCACCATGCTTGCAAATTATTCTTTTAAGGATGGAGTACCTAAGAAACTAGGAGATCCAGGAATACCAACTATACCATGCTCCATTAAACGAAATTATGTCAAAACTGCTTTGTGTGATTTAGGAGCCGGTGTTAGTGTTATGCCTTTCTCTTTATATAAAAGACTTGATTTGAATAAACTCACTCCCACTGAAATATCATTGGAAATGGCTGACAAATCAACTGCCATACCTATCGGTGTTTGTGAGGATGTGCCCGTTGTAGTTGCAAACGTTACTATTCTAACAGACTTTGTTATACTTGATATGCCCGAGGATGACAACATGTCGATTATCCTTGGTAGACCCTTTTTGAATACTACAGGGGCTGTTATTGATTGCAACAAAAGCAAGGTCACTTTTCATATCAATGGTAATGAACATACGGTGCACTTTACGAAGAAACAATTTCAAGTAAATGGTATTCGTGTTATTGGAAAGACTCCGACAATTACTATTGGAAGTTTTCAATTCTCTCTTCCTACTGTCAAAAGGAAATATGAAACTCTTATTATCGGGGAGATGCATATCCCCGTTGAGGTAACTTAGTGTTATACGAAAGTTCTTCGGTTCCATGCTACTCGGAAATGGTTTGTTAATAAGACTTGATCAACTTTATTAATGGATTCTTTTTGAGGGGCATGGGGTCGATGAATTTAGTAAGCACAACCTTCTGTACCCACTTTTTGTTTTCTGTTATTTTTAGTTAAACGCAATAAAATGCCATGATTACCCTGTTTTCTGAATTATCCGTGCAATAAAAAAGTGCCCAGAAATAAAAGTGCTCAAAATGTAATAAAATTTTGATATGAATTTTTATGGAATATTTAAGAATTTTTGGCACTGGAACCATACCAGGGGGGTGCCCCAGGTGCCCACGAGGCACCAGGGCGCGCCACCCCCCTGGCGCGCCTAGGTGGCTCGTGGGC
This sequence comes from Elymus sibiricus, assembly GCA_039707655.1. Taxonomy (NCBI): domain Eukaryota; kingdom Viridiplantae; phylum Streptophyta; class Magnoliopsida; order Poales; family Poaceae; genus Elymus; species Elymus sibiricus. The sequence goes on along the minus strand of CM077674.1, from coordinate 68,394,605 downwards.
CCCACAGGGACCCCCTCACTTATCCCTTCATCCCACTTCGTCTCTTACCTCTAGCAAAAATTCTTGGTAGCTCTCTCTCTCGTGTTCTTGCTCACAAACCTGAAATTTTCGATCTCTTTGCTCGGAGCTCCGTTTCCGAAGCTGTTTTGGGAGATTGCTCCTTGTTATGTAACTCCTCCATTGCTCCAATTAGTTTTTGCTCTAGTGCATTATATTTTGCATGATTAGCTGCTCTTGGTGCTACTGAAATTGAGCTTGCATGTTGAATTCTTTGAGTTCCAAGTAGTTTGAATGCTTGATATAGCCTCTAGACATCCATATGAGTAGTTGCTATTAATCTTGTGAAGTTTTATTGATATCATTTTGTGGCCCAAAAATTTTTAGAAAATTGTTCTTAGGAAAATGAATATCTTCCGGAGAAGTTCTTCGAGGAGGAGGTCCTCTGAAGCGTCATCAAGTGAAAGCTCAGCACGCCAATTATATGAGGAACCAAGGACAAGTTCGGTGCGGGGTGCCAAAGCAAAATCATGCCGATGGCCGTGCAATGAGTTCATGCTAGGTGCAGGCATCAAGGAAGAATTTGACCAATATATTCACAACACCGAGCTCGTTGCCTTCGTCGCAGATAAGCCACCACAGCACTACTACCTCACTCATTCATTCACTCAAAACTTTGAATATCATCCGCGCACTTCTAGAGTTTTATTTCACCTTTATGACAAATCCTATAGTATGCCTCTAGAAGAATTCTGTGATGCATGCAAAATTCCATATTGGGGTTCGTTAGATGAGCCACAAAAATCTGATTATGAGTCATTTCTTAATAGCCTTTGCAATGGTGAGGATAGGGGAGTCACACAGGCCAGAATAGTCAGCATCCATTTTCCTGCTATCCGATATTTTGCACTCTTTAACGGTAAATGCATTGTTGGTAAGCAAGACAGCAGTACGCTTTGCGCCCCTAATCTGAGCCTTATTCATACGGCTTTGACTGGCAACAAGTATTATAATCTTGGGGCTATTGTCGCACGTAGGCTGCAGCGTAACGCGGGTAATGGTGATTTGTATGGAGGAATTTATGCCTCCCGCGTAGCTGCAACGTTAGGGGTCTCGCCCAATTCCAATGATCCCCTCCTACCTTATAAATATTTAAATTTTGAAACAATGCGAGAACATAAGTTTTTAAAATGCAATGCATAGGGATATGAATACAACTTAGTTTTTGATAAATATCGTTCTCTGTATGTTGCTTTGCCTGCTCCTGCCCTCTTTGATTTTCAGAACAAACAGAGATATTATCTATTAGAGAGCGAGGTGCACGAGTACAAGGTGGCGGTCAAGGCTGCCCGTCTGGCTAAGGAGGCGACTCAGAGCGCCTCTACGAGCTACCACTTTTATTATTACCCAGACCAGGGATGGCGATGACCAAGCTAGGCCAAAAGCCTAAGCTTGGGGGAGTACGTATCTCTCACCGACATTACATTCATGCTCACACATTTCATTCCAGTTGTCGGTGTTCATACTTTTTCATTGTATAATCCATGCTAGTTTTATTTTCTCGCTTTCTTCTAGTGTGTTTGAAAAACTTGAGAAAATCCAAAAACATTTCTCGCTTCTTTTCGGTTTTTCTTTCTAGTTTAATTAGTCATAGTTTTGTAGTAGTAAAAGAAAACCCAAAAAGATTTCCCATTTCTTCTTTTACTTGTTGGGAGCTTTCCCGTGTAAATAGTTTTTCTTGTTTTTCATTTTCTTCTTTATTTTGTTTTCTTTAGAAAAACTAAAAACCCCAAAAATATTTCAGTGTGTTTCTCTGAAATTCTTTTCTTTTGTTGAGTCGTTGTAAGGAGAAGACCACGATGAAAATGTTGAGTGGCTCTCATATGCATTGTTGTTGATCTAACAAAGAGCCCATTTTACCTTGTCTTCTCCTATGAATAAAATGCTTGTAGATTCCAGCTTAGTCCACGGCATGCTTGCACTATTTTTATTTTCATATCATTCGGTCGTGCAAGTGAAAGGCAATAATGATGATGATTTGATGAAGTGACTGTGGCAAGGAAAAGCGGGTATGAACTCAACTTGTTCTTTGTTTTTGTAAATATGTTTAACTCAGTATCCATGATTCAGCATGTTATGATTAAACATGTTTATGATGACAATTAGAGATTATAGTTGCTCATGCCATGCTTCAGTAGCTAGGAGTGGATAATGATTTATCTTGAGTGTCAACATGCATTAAAATGATTGTGATGTAGTATGATGATATGGTATCCTCCTCTGAATGTTTCAAGTGCTTGACTTGGCACACGTTCACGCATGTAGTTGATTCAAAACCAACATAGCCTTCACGATATTTATGTTCATGGTGCTTATATCCTACTCATGCTAGTATTCAATGTTGATTATTCATAATGCATGATTATGACCGTTTTCGCTCTCTAGCTGGTCGCTTCTCAACCTATTTGCTAGCCTTCGCCTGTACTAAGCGGGAATGCTGCTTGTGCATCAAAACCTTTAAACCAAAGTTTTTCTAGATGAGTCCACTATATCTACCTATATGCGGTATTATTTTGCCGTTCTAAGTAAATTTGCATGTGCCACCTCTAAATATTCAAATGAACATCTGTTTTGTGTGCCCGTACCGCTCATGGAGCGACAGGGGGCGGTCAGTATCTTCCATGCTAAGCGGGTTATTCTCATGATGAGTGTTTATTCACTTGTCCTTGCACGAGAGGGGCTGGTAATCGGGATGCCCAGTCCCATTATTAAAATTGTAAAATAATAAAACAAACTCCCCCGGAAAGTTGTTGGTATGGAGGGCACCCGAGGATTCGGCTAGCCATGGCTTGTGTTTGTTGGTGGAGGGGGAGTAAACTTTACTTTACCGCTTGGGAACCGCCGCTAATGTGTTTAGCATGGAAGATATTGAAAACTCTCGGTCGTGACGTTGACAGGAAAGGAATACCTCCCAAAATTTTATTTATCTCTGATTTAAGCTTCGAGCTCTGGCACCTCTACAAATCCATGCTTCCCTCTGTGAAGGGCCTATCTATTTACTTTCATGTTATTTTACTTTTATTGTTGAGTCATCACCTTCTCAAATAAGCACCAGTCCTGAGAGCACTATTGTCATTCTCATGCATTGTAAATAGTTAATGTTGTGTGCATCATGACTGGATCTCTTCTACCATGAATTACAATGTTTAGTCGCTGCTTGAACTTTGGAGGTGCTCTGCATTTATGTTTTGCGGTCTCAGAAAGGGCTAGCGAGATACCATGTTGTCATATTATATCATGATCGTTTTGACAAAGTGTTGGCATTTGAGATATCTTATTATTGCTCGCTAGTTGATTATGCCATTGATATGAGTGAATATAATTTCTAAGAGTTATCATTTGCATGGTTAGTTATAATCTTTGTTGAAAACTTGGGTACTATTTAAGCATATATATAGATACAAGAACAAAAGAGTTTGTAAAAGTTTTTCTTTATCACTTTCAGTTTTTCAACTGAATTGCTTGAGGACAAGCAATGAGTTAAGCTTGGGGGAGTTGATACATCTCCGTCGTATCTAATTTTCCAAACACTTTTGCTCTTGTTTTGGCCCCTAATTTGCATGATTTGAATGGAACTAACCCGGACTAACGCTGTTTTCAGCAGAACTACCATGGTGTTGTTTTTTGTGCAGAAATAAAAATTCTTGGAATTGGATGAAACTTTTTGGAGATTTTTTATGGAATAAATAAAAAATACTGGAACCAAGACCCACTGGAGGGGGGCCACCCAGTGCCCACGAGGCACCAGGGCGCGCCACCACCCCCCCAGGCGCGCCCTGGTGGCTCGTGGGGCCCACGTGGCTCCGCTGACCCTAATCTCTGGCCTATAAATTCACAATTCCAGAGAAAAAAATAAGAGAGGAAGTTTTATTGCGTTTTACGATACGGAGCCGCCACCACCTCCTGTTCTTCATCGGGAGGCCAGATCTGGAGTCCGTTCGGGGCTCCGGAGAGGGGGGTCTTCTGGCATCGTCATCATCAACCATCCTTCATCACCAATTTCGTGATGCTCACCGCCGGGAGTGAGTAATTCCTTCATAGGCTTGCTGGACGGTGATGAGTTGGATGAGATTTATCATGTAATCGAGTTAGTTTTGTTAGGGCTTGATCCCTAGTATCCACTATGTTCTGAGATTGATGTTGCTATGACTTTGCTATGCTTAATGCTTGTCACTAGGGCCCGAGTGCCATGATTTCAGATCTGAACCCTTTATGTTTTCATGAATATATTTGTGTTCTTGATCCGATCTTGCAAGTTATATGCACCTGCTATGTGTTATGATCCGCATACCCCAAGGTGACAATAATTGGGATTCTTTCCGGTGATTGCCATAGTTTGAGGAGTTCATGTATTCACTATGTGTTAATGCTTTGTTCCGGTTCTCTATTAAAAGGAGGCCTTAATATCCCTTAGTTTCCTTATGGACCCCGCTGCCACGGGAGGGTAGGACAAAAGATGTCATGCAAGTTCTTATTGCAAGCATGTATGACTATATACGGAATACATGCCTACATTACATTGATGAATTGGAGCTAGTTCTGTCTCGCCCTAGCTTATGACTGTTAGATGATGAATGTTATCCAATATAATCACCGATCCAATGCCTATGAGCTTTTCACATATTGTTCTTTGCTAAGTTACTACTGTTGCTACTACTGTCACAATTGCTACAAAACTATTGCTGCTACCGTTACTGCTACTGTTACTATTATTGCTACTGCTATCAAACTATCATACTACTGTGCTACTGATCACTCTGCTGCAGATATTTAGTCTCCAGGTGTGGTTGAATTGATAACTCAACTGCTAATACTTGCAAATATTCTTTGGCTCCCCTTGTGTCAAATCAATAATTTGGGTTGAATACTCTACCCTCAAAAACTGTTGCGATCCCCTATACTTGTGGGTTATCATGATGTTTGTCCCAGTCCTTGATCATTCGCTGCTTTTTCCTATCCAACCTGCATGTTAACAGACCAAATATTAGCACCATCAAAAAGGACTTGACGATGCTAAGTGCACACGGGTCATTCTCTCTTACCTGTGAAGCATTTTGTCCGTGTCCTCCCATTCCGGCGGGTGACCCTGGAACAGACCAAACTGGCAGAACACAAGATGTGGCATGTGAAGCTCAACCGCCCAGTTGCATATGAGTGGGCACCGCATAAGCCAAAGATGCCTATCCCGCAAGCACATCGGATTCAGGACAAAATCTCCTGCATTACCTAGTCTATCCTTGGCGCCATATGGCTCCCATTCCACCTAGAACATAGCACAACAACGCAACATTGATATCGAGTTTTCATAAAAGCACGAGAATGAGTGATGTAATGTCAATGTTTACCTGCTCAGCCGTAATCGTGTCCAACTCGTTGGTGTACTGCCTATACATGAGAGTGACATCGCTCGTCATCTCGGATACCACATCCCACTTGTAAGCCCAAGTGGGGAGCCGTAGTTCATTGCCTTTGTCGTCCCATTCCGTGAACTTTACGTCCTTCGGGCGTCCGACCGGCAGGCGCTCCCAGCTCCATACCGAGAGTACGAGCATACAACCACCAATACATCCGTCCTTCGAGATCCTACAGCAAGCATCGTCCAACTGCACATAAAGGAAAACATGGTTCACTTAAGAGCAAGATTGCATTGATAATGTAGAAATGAAGTGAAAAACAAACAACTGACTACCTGTCGGTACAAGTAGGCCAATGCCGCCGAACCCCAACTCCATTGGTTGTCGAAGATGGTCAACGCCTTAAGCCACATCCATGGAGCGTTCTTGCCAGTGGCGTCAGCAAACAAAGTTCTGAAGATGACGTACCACATGTAGACACGAGCATATGTCTGGATCACATCATCATTAGCATCTTCAGGGCAATGCGCAAAGTTCGCTACAATCCACATGAAAGGAGCTCCAGCTGTGACTCTCTCCTTCTTCTCTCCATCACCTACTGGAGCCTCTAGAGGAGACATACCGATAAGGGCCTCCATCTGCTGGCACCACCCATCAGAATCGGTGCTCATACAGAGAGGCTTCCCCTCGATAGGAAGACCGGTGATCAAGGCGACATCCTAGAGTGTCACGATCATCTCCCCGGTCCGAAGATGGAAACTGTGCGTCTCCGTCCTCCACCGATCAACAAGCGCGGTGATTGCTGCAGCATTGAGGTTCGGCGTCGACCAGCTGACCAGCTAAATGAACGGGAGGAGTCCTGTATGCCTGATGTACGGTGTGTACTGCTCATCGTAAGGCATGACACCACCAGAGACCCTGTGAGACCGAATCTTCAGAGGTTGAAGGAACTGCAAACACACAAGTCAGGTGATTACATATGGGCATGCCTATTTGAACTAAACACATATTTCAAAATACCAACTACTATGATTATTACCTTCTTCTTCTCCGACATCATGTAGGCCCGGTGTTGAACATCATAGTAATCTTCGAGAAGCCAAACCATCCTATAAATTTGAAACAGTAAACATACATGACAAAACTAAAACACTTCCTATTCATTATTTCACATGCGAGCATTTTTCATGTATACATACAAATTCGTATGGAACCATCATTTACAATAGGTACTAAAAGAAATTTAAATACTCAACATTAATAATCAACAATCATACATATGTAATAAAAAGGAATATTCATCTAAACAACACTAGAGTTCCTATGTGACTTCCTAAAACACTTCCTATGTGACTTCTTTTCCATATATACTCAACAACAAAACATGCACAAACTAGGGTTAAATACTAATCTAATACTCAACAATAATGCTCAACAACCAAATATGACTTCCTATGTGACTTCTTTTCCATATATACGTACAAATTACTATGGAACCAAGATTGACAATACAAATCAACAACATTAGGGTTCCAAAAAGATTGCATATCATCTAGAAATCCTAAATCACACAACATTGTTTCAATGTATCATATAAATTTCTAATCCAACCAAATCAAGGGTTTCACCCAAACTAGCAAACAAATCTGAAAAAAGTGAACAATTTTATGGATAAAAGGAAGGGGATCGGAGGAATTTACCTTGTACGAGGAATTAGGAAGGAAATCCATGGCCGAAAACTTCAGATCGGAAGGATTTTGGAGAGGGGGTTGAGGGGGGAGAGGAGATGGCCGCCGCCGCGCTGCTCCTGTTCAGTTACTGGAACAATGGGTGGGTCGGTTGGGGATGGCCGGCCCGCGGCGGTTAAGTCAATGTGCAGCGTCTATCGTATAGGCGCTGCACATGGTAGTGTAGCGCCTGTCTCCTGGGCGCTGCACGACCAGGGGTGGGGTCGGGCCTGCCACGCTGGCCAGGCATGCAGCGCCTGTAAATAAGGCGCTGCTCCATAGAGTGCAGTGCCTGCCTGTCGGGCGCTGCACAAAAGGGTCAGCTGGGTGAAATTTTTTCAAACACAATTCAGTTTGTGAAATAGTTTCGTCCATAGGTCAGATTTGTCATTTCTGCCGCAACACTAGTACGACTCACGATGTGAAGTTGTGATTGCCCAACCCACTACTATCTCCCTCATGGTTATGGACTTTGAAACCCACTACGTACCAGAAAATGACTGTCTAGGTAGAAAATTAACCATTTTTTAGCTGAACTAGCAACACTTCTTTTTTTGGTTCCAGCATACAATAGATGATGCTAATTAAGGTATCTGCGTAGGAGTAAGTCCTATCTCGTCCCCGCACATCTTTTGTGACATCGACATGTAATCAGCAAGGGTGTCGCATGGTGCGTTTCCGATGCCGTCTATTTTGACCTTGTGTGATCTAAGTCTTCGTCTCCCGTTCGTTGTAGCAATGATACCAGATCCATCCATATGCCTTCCTCTGAAGCTTGGGTGTGCTTTCAGACAACTTTTTAGTGGTAAACTATTTGTCTCACCACTGCATGACGATTCAATGTGGTGCCTAGAATCCCTTGGGTCTGATTCAAGCTATTGCAAGGTTTCTAGACGGAGATGAAGGCAGCGATCTAGATATCATTTGTTTGTTTCTTAATACACATAATTGATAATTGATTGTTATGTAGTGTTTTCCTTCTTAGCCACTTTCCCTTAGAGCAACTCTAGCTGACCCCCCTAAAAGTTAGAGGAGGATCCGGCCGTAAAGTTAGTGGGAAATTTTTACTCCTCTATAGGTGGCCGCACCTAGCCGATTCCCTAAATTTAGTGGAGTAAAAAAATTGCATAGGTTTTTTGTCCTAGCTGCATGAAGTTCAAACACCTTACAATATATATAATAAACATTCAAATTAAACACATGCATAACATAACTGTTAACAAACATATAGTTTCATCGATCGCGATTTTCAAATTGAAACATGCATAGTTCATCCAAAAGGCATCACTTGAAACACCAAGTTTGATCCAAAATCACCACAAACATAGCATGTGTATGTTGTGGATCGATGCCAATCAATGGCATGCATGAACTCAAACAATGTCCTCGCCTAAGAAATCACCAACGCAACCACCGTGCACATGGCCACCATCATCACCACCAACACCATCCTCTTGGCCACCATCATCACCACCGTCCTCTCGGCCACCATCACCACCACTACCACCACCATCCTCTCGGCCGCCACCACCACCACCATTCCGTAGAGAGACTTCTATTCGGGTCAAGATATCTCCACGGAGCTCCCAATACTTTCTTGCGGTTTCATCCATTGTGGTTGGATTCATGAACATGATAGCATAATCTTCGATTTTCTTGGCATCACGAAGCCTCTCCTCCTCAAGTGCAAGTCTACGCCCCTCCACCTTCATCTTTCTCTCTTTGGATGCCAACTTAGCCTTCCATTTCTCATCCTCCAACATTTTGAGCTCATTCCACCTCGCCATCTTCTCTTCTTTGTGTTCGGCCGCCAACACCTTCTTGGCCTCAATCATGGCCACAAGTTCTTCTTTGTATGTGCCATCATATGCACTTCTCTTCTTTCTCTCTTTTGCAATTTTGTCCCCTTCTGGTCTATTGTTGGCCTCTTCATGCACCTCGTCATCCTCCTCAACGGATATGCTCGACCTTGATCTCTTTGGAGTGGTCTCCGGAACTCTCTTGATCCACTTCTCGTTCTTGCGAAGCTCTTTGTAGCAATGATGCAACGCGAAGGGCTTGTGGCCGAGCTTCTTGTTCCTATGCTTGAAAAGTTATTGGATGTACATGCCATACTTCTCGGTGGTGCATCATTCACTTGATTGATGCAACCGGACCATCGGTTGCATTGGTCGTGAATGGTGCCCAACGATGCCCAAGAGACCCTTACGTACGGCTTGATTGCACCTCCACGGAGTTGTTGTAGTACTCCGCAATTCTCTCCCAAAACATAGCCTTGGTTTGATCCGTTCCAGCCGTTGCATCCATGGAGATGTTCATCCAAGCATAGCATAGAGCAACATCTTAATTTGATTGTAGTTGTTAGTTCGTGACCTTGACGATTTCGTTCTTGCTTCGGTCACCTCCTCAAGTTCGTCTTCATCGTCCATCTCCTCTTCGGCCACCTCCTCCTCTTCCATCTCCTCTTCGGCCACCTTCTCTTCATCGGCCACCTCTGAATGATCCCAAATTAAATCATAATTGAGATCATATAGCCCCATCGTAGCCGAGGACTCCAAAGACGGGAAGAATTTGGTTGTGTTCATCTCCACACTACGACAACAAAACCAACAAACTCCATCATCATCGGCCACCAACAATCACCGTCAAATTCATCGGACGAAATGTAAAAGATGCTTTTTTACCTTGTTGGCATTTCCTCGAGCACTTGGCGGATGCGACCCTTCTTGTTGGCCGCGGTGGCCGGACGCGCCGGAGCAGTGGCCGTAGGGGTGGCCAGAGACGCTGCACGAGGCGCCGGATGTGGATGGAGGGTTGGAGTGGCCTTCTTCTTCTTTGTGGCCTCCTCGGTGAGGGCCGACGCCGCGGCCATTGGTTTCTAGCTCTCTTGTCGTTGGCAGGAGTGGTGGGAGGGCGGCCGACCATCGCCAGAGAGGCAGCCGCCACCCCGACGGCCTTTGCTGTGGTTGGTGCCGGTGCTTGTGGCCGGTGGAGCTTTTTCATCCCCAACAGCTTTTTCAGCGCGGGAAGCGGCGCGGGGGTGGTTTCCTGCGGCGACAAGCCGGCGGCGGTGGCCGGCGATGGTAGCCGACAGGGTGGTGGAAGGGTCATGGCTACCCATTCTGGCGATGGGGGCGGTCATTGATGGCGACGACGACGCATGGGGGCGCCAAAGGCGGGAAGGACGCAGCAGCGAGGCCGGTAGAAAGAGGCACGCAAGTTTTACTTGGCCGCACAAGCGCTGAGCATATTTAGATAGGTTGGAGGGGATTTTTAGCGGAGGAGTATTTTTTTACTCCCTTAGATTTTAGGAGTTCCGCTAGGTGCAGCATAGAGGAGTAAAGCCAAAATTTTACTCCTCTATAGACTTTTAGGGGATCGGCTAGAGTTGCTCTTAGTTATTGATATGAGATGTACTTCCTTATAAACATATCATGTGGGGATTACCAAATGGTTCCAACCATCTGCACTTTGACTAGTTTATAATGTTAGAACTACATGTCACTAGATTTTTTTTCACAAACCCTAGAGAGAAAGCAGATGTGGGAGCAAATAATTATACTTGTGTTAAATTAGATTGATTTTTTCACTAGCTTTCAAAGTGCAGAAAACATTATGTAGGGTGTTATGCAACTTATCAAAGGGACACGATAAGCAATTGCGGTTTTTGAATGGGACTTGGGCTTTCCATATTGAAGTAGCTGCAAAAACCTTGAAATAAATATATAGAGAAGTAAAAGGGCCTCATGCGAATGTGGTTAACCTTAGACAACCCATTTGCAGGCCCCGGGTTCCAAGGGAACAATAGGCAGAACGTCGGGTTTCAGGGGGCTGGCAATGCAGGAGGCAGCAATCAGCGGAACAACCAGGGAAATCAGCATCAAGCCGGTCAGTCAGGGTACCAGAGTAATCCGAAGCAGTTGAATAGTGGACAGTATCATGTCTTCACCACTAGTACCTGCAAGCGTGATAGGAAGGTGCAGCGACGAGCTGCCAACTTGGTTGAGCCGGCAGCCCCGTACTATCTCAATTGGTCAGAACAGCCGGTCACGTGGAGCCGGGCGGACCATCCGGTACTCCTTGATCACTCTGGTCATCTAGCGTTGGTAGTGGCACCTCAAGTCGGCGGTTACACATTAACAAAGGTGCTCATGGATGGCGGCAGCAACATTAATATATTGTATTATGATACTTTCAGACAGATGAATCTGTCTGATAAGCAGTTGACTCCGTCCTCCACAGTGTTTCATGGCATCGTCCCTGGCAAGTCAGCCTATCTCATGGGCAGAATATCCCTGGAGGTGGCCTTCGGCTCAGAGGATAACTACCGTTCTGAATTTCTGTCCTTTGAGGTAGTCAAGTTGAAAAGCCCATACCATGCTCTATTTGGTAGGCCGGCTTATGCACGGTTCATGGCGCGACCATGCTATATTTATTTGAAGTTAAAGATGCCAGGACCGAGGGGAACCATCACAGTTGAAGGCAATCGGAAAATTGCACTCGAATGCGAGGAAGGAGATGCAGCATATGCCGAGACGGCTTGCGCTGCAGAAGAATTGCGGTATTATAAGGACAACGTTGACCTGTCTGACAGGACCTCCCTGAAGAAGCCAACGACGGAGTCAGACCCTTTGCTCAAATTTAAGTCAGCCAGGGACACCAAGCAAGTTGATTTCACCCCGGGCAATTCTTCTGAGCAGTTCACCATAGGGGCGAATATGGATCCCAAATAGGAAAGCGCGCTCATCGAGTTCATCCGTGAGAACCGGGACATCTTTGCATGGAAACCTTCTGACATGCCAGGTGTACCGAGAGAACTCGCTGAGCACTCCCTCAATGTGGATCCTAAGTTTAAGCCGGTTCGCCAGTATCTCCGTCGCTTTAATGAAGAGAGGCGGAAAGCTATTGGTGAGGAAGTGGCCCAGCTCCTAGCTGCCGGGTTCATTATTGAAGTCTTCCATCCTGAGTGGCTAGCCAACCCGGTGCTTATTTTGAAGAAAAACGGGACTTGGCAGATGTGTGTTGATTACACAGATCTAAATAAGGCTTGTCCTAGTGACCCCTTTGCCTTGCCCCGTATTGACCAGATCATTGATGCTACGGCGGATTGTGAGTGTTTATGCTTTCTGGATGCTTACTCTGGTTATCATCAAATCAAGATGAAGCAGGAGGACCAGGAAAAGACGGCTTTCATCACACCTTTTGGAGCTTTTTGTTATACGACCATGCTGTTTGGTCTGAAGTGTGCATAGGCAACTTACCAGCGCTGTGTCCAAAGTTGTTTCCACAAACAGATCGGGCAGAATGTCCATGCATATGTTAATGACATTGTGGTTAAATCCCGCAAGAAAGAAACCCTATTGTAGGATCTTAAGGAAACATTTGATAATCTCCGCGTCTACCAGATGAAACTTAACCCGGAGAAGTGTGTCTTCGGCGTCCCTGCAGGAAAGCTACTGGGATTTCTTGTTTCTGAGCATGGCATTGAAGCTAACCCGGAAAAGATCAAGGCAATCACGACCCTGGCCAAGCCGGCAAACCTTAACACTGTGCAAAAGCTGGCCGGGCGGGTTGCGGCGTTGAGCTGCTTCATAAGCCGGCTCGGAGAGAAGGCAATTCCACTGTATCAACTGCTCAGGAAATCAGACGACTTTGTTTGGAGTGATGCGGCAGATAAGGCTTTTGAAGCCCTCAAAAAACAATTGTCTGAGCCGCCTGTTCTTGCTGCTCCTCATGAGAAGGAACCTATGTTGTTATATATTGCTGCTAACAACAAGGCTGTAAGCGTTGCAGTTGTTGTAGAGCACAAGGAGGAAAGCAAGGAATATCCAGTTCAGCGCCCTGTGTATTATATCAGCGAAATATTAACGGAGTCCAAGCAGCGATATCTGCATTGGCAGAAATTAGTCTATGGAGTGTTCATGGCTAGTCGCAAGCTGAAGCATTACTTCCACGAGCATCCAATCACTGTGGTCAGCTCGGCACCTCTTGGGGACATAATCCAGAATCGGGAAGCCATGGGCCGGGTTGCTAAGTGGGCCATCGAGCTTGGTCCACATCATCTCAAATATGTGCCTCGCATAGCAATCAAATCTCAGGCTTTGGTGGATTTCATCAATGATTGGACAGAGTTGCAGGCTCCCGAAGAGAAACCCGACACGACATATTGGTCCATACATTTCGACGGCTCAAGACAGCTCGAAGGCTCGGGGGCTGGAGTTGTGATAACTTCCCCGCGAGGAGATAAGTTCTGTTACGTTTTAAGACTTATGTTCCCATGTACTAACAATGCAGCAGAATATGAGGCATTGCTTCATGGACTCCAGATGGCCAAGGAGATGAACTTGAGCCGGGTCAGGTGTTTGGGCGACTCAGATTTGGTGGCCCAGCAGGTTTCTGGTACATGGGATTCCAAGGATCCCCTTATGGCGGCTTATCGACACACGGTCACTAACCTTGCTGGACACTTCAAGGGTTATCAAGTTGATCACATTGATTGCCGATAGAACGAGGCAACAGATGCACTCTCTTGCTTGGGTTCTCAGCACAAGCCGGTGCCACCCAATGTTTTTCTGGACGTTTTGCATAACCCGTCTGTCAAGTTGCCAACGAAGGAAGACTTGGCTATTCCTGACCCAGAGGCGGCTCTAGTGGCTGCTGTCCATGCTATGCCTGATTGGACAATTCCTTACTTGGCTTATCTAAGCCGGGGAGAACTTCCAGTAGAAGAAATCCTCGCTCGACAGATCATCAGACGATCCAAGTCTATGACTATCATCAATGGCGAGTTGCACCGATGAAGCGTCACTGGTGTTTTTCAGCGTTGTGTTTCACCTGAAGAAGGCCATGCAATTCTCAATGAGATTCATTCTGGTGATTGTGGTCACCATGCCGGCTCAAGATCACTTGTCGCGAAAGCTTTCCGGCACGGGTTTTACTGGCTCACAGCTCACGCTGATGCAGAAGATATTATGCGCAAGTGTGATGGTTGCCAGAAGTATGCTCACCAGGCTCATGTGCCGGCTCAAGAGTTGAGGATGATTCCAATAACTTGGCCCTTTGCAGTCTAGGGGCTGGACATGGTTGGACCCTTTAAACGCTCTAAGAATAAACACACTCACTTACTGGTAGCTGTGGACAAATTCACCAAGTGGGTGGAAGCAGAACCAGTCAGTCGTTGTGATGCTGCTACGGCTGTTAAGTTTTTGAAAAAATTGATCTACCATTTCGGTTATCCACACAGTATCATCACAAACAATGGGACCAATCTTTCCAAGGGAGTCATGAAGCAGTTCTGTCAACAGGAGCACATCCGGCTTGATCTAGCATCGGTTGCACATCCTCAGTCCAACGGGCAAGCAGAACGAGCTAACCAGGAGTTGCTGTGAGGAATAAAACCCTGGCTCATGGTGCCCTTGCAACGCATGCCAGGTTGCTGGGAAGAAGTTATCGGCTGTCCTTTGGAGCATACGGACTACTCTCAATAGGTCAACAGGCTATACGCCATTTTTTCTGGTCTATGGTGAAGAAGCTGTACTTCCAAGCGATATTCGTCATGACTCCCCTTGAGTGGCGGCTTATGTGGAATCAGATAATGAGCAAGCTCGCCAAGATGCTCTTGATGCTCTGTAGGAAGAACGCGAACTTGCCGTGTCTAGATCAGCAATTTATCAACAAGACCTACGTCGCTACCATAGCCGTAGAGTTCGAAGCCGTACTTTTCAGGAAGGTGACTTGGTGCTCCGTCTGATACAAGACCAGACAGGCATGCATAAGCTTTCACCTCCTTGGGAAGGGCCCTTTGTGGTTAGCAAGAATCTCAACAATGGGTCATATTACCTAGTTGATATACGTGAGGCAGATAAATCACGTACCTCTGAAGAGGAGGGAAGCCGGCCCTGGAACATTGCCCATCTCCGGCCATACTACACCTAAGTCATAGACTGGGTCATACCTTTTGTACATACCTTCCGTCATGTATATACATATTTTGATCAATGAAATAAAGACTGGCAGCTCTGTATAAGAGAGTTTGTCATTTTGCCTCAAAATTGTGTGTTGAGTCTTTATTGGTTGATCATTGGTTACTTGGGGGCTTCCAACTCATTGAGTTTAGCTTACAAAACCCTTTAACTCGGAAAAAAGCCAAAACTTGGTTAAACCTGCCTGTCAGCAAGATGCTACTCCGAAAAGGTGACCCGGCGTACGCCTGATGAGTCAATCACAAAGGTGACCCTGAATTCATCAGAGTTAAAACGTTTGCTGGTCACGTGAGAGCCGGCTTTCAGAAAGCGAGGATAAACCAAAAGGCCACAGCGCCTGCCTCATGCAAGCAAATCAGACTCGTGCCTAAAAAAGGTCGGTCTTTACATCGTGCTGCGTAAGCCGGCAATTTAAAATTTATGTTTTGCATTATGGTTACTTCTTGCATGCATGCATAGTCTTTATTTTCATACATTCTGCATTACAGTCACCTCTTTCTTTAACTGGCAGCAAGGCTAGCCAGGTTATTTTTTCTTAACACGCCACTGGTGTGAGCTCGTAATTAACGCAGCTAACTCTAAGCTCATATTCTGAGCAGAAAAAGACTTGTCATTTCAAGCATCAAGCTTATACAAGCAATAAAAAAGCAGCAAGTGCGCGATGGCACTTGCACCAGCAGAAGTTTCTGATATGCAAATATTACAAGCCGTCCACCAAGCTGCGGCCACAGCAAAAGTTTCCACGTTCAACTGCTATAAATAAAGAGCCGGTGTTCTATGTTGCCGGGTTAGGATTTGCGCCGGAGGTTGCAGGAGCGCCATGTCCCGGCTCTACGCGATCATCGTCATCCTCCGCCTCTTCCTGACTTGATTCGCCGGTCGACCACTGGATTGAGCGCAACGATTCAAATATTGCATCGGCTGTTATCACAGAGGAATTGTCGACGTCAGGGGCAAAAGATGGCTTACGCATGCGAGTCAGGGCAACCGGCTCAGGATTTGGCGGCTCCATCCGTTCGTTGTCCTTTGAATAGCCGGCCTGGTACTTGGTCAAATTTGCCTCTTCCGCAATTTCTGTGGCGGCAACCCGGGTTTCTTTTATGCATCGCTGGAAATTCTTTTTAGTGAAAGGTGAATCATCAACATTGAATTCTGGATATCCACCGACAACTTGAGCTGGATCCAATTCCGGCGCGTATGCTTTGGTGCGCGCCAACACTGTCAGGGCCCCAGCACGGCAAGCCGCCTTCTTCCATTCCTCAAACCATGCAGGCACCACTGACAGTTCCTTCAGCATATCAGTGATCAACTCTGGCGGCGCCTTGGTATTTTTTGCGGCCATTATGCAACGGGAGCCGCCTATGTAAAGCTGCTCCACAAAGGTATAGACTGCCTTCAATTTCACCAATGGCCGTTTAACAAGGTTGTGGCTCCTACGGCCTTCAAGGATAAATGCACGCAAGGTCAGTAAGGCCGGCTTAGCATATTGAGCTGGTACAATTGACTAATGCTAAAGTCTTTTTACTTACCGAAGATGGCCTTGCACATGGCGGTGATATGTCCCTTCAAGGTGGACAGCTCTTGTGTAACCGGCTCAAGTTTTGCCTCGGCCTCGTCAGCACGTTTGACCAGGATGGCTCTTTCTGCTTCAAATGCCGCCTCAGCATTTTTCAAAGTGCTTCTCACAAGGCGCAAAGACTTGTTCGTTTCTGAAGAAGATTCTTCAGCTCTTTCACGAAGTTTCTTCTCTCTCTTTGCTTCCTTTTGGAAGTAAGATGCTTGCATCTCAGCATGGTTCAGCATATCCTACACAACAATATTAAGTCAGGGATAGTTATCATAAATTCCAAGTCACCATTTTGGTCGACCCGGCACTTGGGGGCTGCATATTTCAGTGTTTTCATCAACTATAACAAGTCCCATGCAGATGCAAGCATTCCACATGGCACTTGGGGGCTAATGCACAGTTTGATCTATGTTATTACATACAGAGACCCGGCCATCATAATATGATAAGCTGGCCCTTGGGGGCTACCGTTTGCTGTTACAGATGATATTACAGTTTTTAAGTCCCGGGTCATCATCTAATAATGACCCGGCCCTTGGGGGCTATACATATGTATATATGTCTGTCAAGATAGGGGGCAAAAGTTACCTCATACTTCCGTTTCAGGGAAGTCATCATTGCAATTTCTGTATCTCGGCTTTCAGATAGCCGGGTCAGCACAGCTTGATGCAGTGTTTCGGCATCTTGTTCTTCAAAGGCATGGATGTTGAGAGCCGCCTTCCCTTTGTTCTTAAGAGGCAACTCAATCTTGGCAGGAATCTTTGTAAGAGTAGTAGAGGTTTCCGGTGGAGCATGTTGCTGTTCGCCGGTGACCATGACTTCGTCTTGGGCCTTCTCAACAGGCTGCTCCTCAGTTAAAGTTTCCTTCTCCTGAATGACAGGAGGAGAGGCATGAGCCGGGCTCGCAGTAGTGTCTTGGTGCGGCGGATCGCTCTGGAAAGCCGGCTCTTCCGGAATATCCGGGTTAACCGCTGCGTCTTCATGAGAAGGACCTGTTTGAACGACAGGGTCAGACGACCCGGCGGCGGTTTTCTTCTTACTGGCCTTCGCGCTATACAGGGAACAAAGAGTCATTCGGTTAAAAGGATAAAGAGCAAGAATCCATCGTGTAAAGGATAAAGAACAAAAACAGGTTGTTTACCCAGGATTGATGTTAAAGGCTGGCGCCTGAGCGCTCGACTTGTCAGAAGAGGGAGATGTTAGATATGCCGAGTCGTTCAAATGAAGGGGCTCTTTGAAATGATCGGCGTGCGGAAGAGAGGGAGTTGGGCTGAGAGGCGCTTCTGTACGTGCCCTCCGTGCTGGAGGCTCATTGCCTAACCCGCCACTCAGTTCTCCTTCACTGCTTCGGGTCTTCCGTTTAGAAGTCCCTGTGTGCTGCGCTTTCTTCAAAGAAAATTGTCGGTCTAAGTGAGCATCTCGGTGTGAAAATGGAACTTTTTGGACTGCAACCCAGAATTTCTTTTGGGTATTGGTGAGTCAGAATCTGAAGAGATCAGTGTTACCTCTGTCTCACCAGCATGACTGGTTTCAGCCTGTTCCTGGGAAGAGGTGACGTCAGCAAGTTGATTAAACAGACGGCCAAGGGAGTCAAGTTCTACCTCTTGGTCTTTATCATCTTCTGGGTCCTCTTCGCTGTCTTCTCGGGGAGGGGTGGGGTCTTGAAGTTCGACCTTCTACCAATCAGAGTTTTCCTGTACAATGACGGGTTGATGAAAATACAACAAAGGAGATGCAGAATAAATGACTTGAAGAGTGATAGTAAGGATGGCGGCTTACCGAGGGTGCCGGGTTGTTTGCATAAAAGGGAGCGAGTCCCACGATTTTAATGTCTTCTTTGGTTTCGCCGAGTAGCTTCTTGGCAAACTTCAAGACTTCTCCTGAAGGTTGACCCGGCTAAACCGGAGAGGGTCTTCCGGCTCACCGGAGTAAGTGTGTAAAAGCTGATTTCTGAATCCCAGAGGCTGGATGCGCCATTCTACCAAAGTCCGGGTTAGATCCACACCGGTAAGGCCGTGAGCAGTTAAATCATTTATTCTGGAGTACAAAGGTGCCAGAGCCTCTCTTTCGTCTTTAGAAGCGAAGCTTGGGAAGACGATGGAGGCGTCAAGCCGGTTAGGCCTATAACCCGGAAGTGGATGTTGCCCGGTGGGGGAGGTATCCTTGCAGTAGAACCAAGTTTGATACCATCCCTTTGGGTGGCTTGCCGGCTTGGCATCGAGGAAGGCTGTGTTCTTCCTCCGCTGCATAGTGACTCCGCCGAGTTCCAGGCTTGGTCCATCCTTGTGTTCAGTCTGATGATTCAAGTAGAAAAATTCTTGGAACAAGGTGATGGATGGCTCAAGCTGCAGATATACTTCACAGAATACTTGGAACTGGCACAAGTTGTGAACAGAGTTGGGGCCTATGTCTTGCGGTCTGATGTTGAAAAAGCGAAGCACATCCCGGAAGAATTTTGAGCCAGGGGACGGAATCCTCGGTCCAAATGATCAGCAAATAGGACAATCTCATTCTGACCCGGCTGTGGGTGAATTTCTTCCTCTGGGGCCCGCCATTCGATTTTGTAGGAACGAAGTATGTCTACCAGAGGGGGGGTGAATGGGAGTTTTAAATTTTCTTCGAAAATATCAAAACTCTCGGAACCCAGCAGCGGAATGAATGAAAACAGTAAAGAGTGAGCGAATATAAACTACCGAATGGAAACTTAAAACATGCATCGAGGTAAATCACATAACTGAAACAGATCACATGGCATCATTCGAATTTAAAGGAGAGGAACAGAAATGACCAGTGATGCTCGATGGCGACAAGGTATTTGGTAGACCAGTTCGCCCTTCTGCAAAAGGACTACGTCTGGTTGGAGGGGTTGTGATTTAACACAGAAGATAAACTCTCTTCGCCCTTTTCTCCTCGACAATTGGTTCGTCAACCAATGCCGATTACTCGTGGTAGATGCTTGAAGGCGATCTCCGAACCTTTACAGACTTCTTCTTCGAGAACCACAATTACTCTTGGTCTCTGAAGAAATTGACACCTAACCGTCTAGAGAGTTCGCAGCTCTCAAGAGTAATAGGCGGAGCGTACTGGACTTAGATTCGAGTGATGCTGAACCACTATCTAATTTTTCGGCTCTAGGGTTTTCTCTCGGTGGATTTTAAACTCAAATCAATCGGAGAGGGGGTTGCTCAACAATCTTCTCAGAATCAAACGGAGCAGCCACCAGACAGCGCCGGTGCGGGGCGGCTATTTATAGCCGCAGCCTTCCCTGATGGGAAATGACCATTTTGGACACACGGTCCAGCCAATGGCCAACCAACACGTTCACAACGGTCGGATTTGGGAGCAACGGTAACATTACTTGAGGAACAAGTAATGCTAACTCCTCGGTCAGAGACAAATCTCTCGCAGCGAAGAAGATCACAGTCTCTTGCTGGCAAGTATTTGCTCGGAACACAAAGAGATTTCTCTCAAATCTTTCATAGGATTTGGGTTTCGCATCAGCAAATCAAAGCTTCGAACGCTACACCCCTCTTAATAGTACGGTGGTCCTGTGACTCAATAAAGAGAAAAGAAACAACGAAAAGAATGCTACGTCTTCTCTTCGTCTTTGATTTCCTCGGCTGTAGTCACTTCCTTCGGACAGGCACCGAACCAATTGCTTTACGTCAGCAATTTTTGAGGGTCACTCTTGTCGTTATATCCTTCGGTGATAACTTTCACTGCCACGCAGGGGATATTCTTCGGAGTTGTGAATCCAAACTCCTCTTAATCTCCAGGGACCTGTTACTCTGTGTGCACTAGCAAACACATCAGTGCCTCACTGTTTGTCAACAATCTCCAAAACATAAGGAGGCAAATTATTGCACCAACAATCTCCCCCTTTTTGGACGATTGATGACAAAACAGATAATCATCGAAGTGAAGATAGATAATTGTAAAATGAATCAAACAAGAGTGAGTAAGAGTTACTTGCTCGAATATGAAATGAACTCCCCCTAAATGTATGCAGGGACGAAAGATATGAGATAGATTCTCCTACAATAATTGAAGTATATGGAGGAAATTTCAATCATTCGAGACATTTGATTCGCACTCATGAGATATAATCCATCGAGATCGTAGTGCAATCAAATATAACTTCTGATAATAATTCCACCTGCAAGACAAATACTACGAGAGAAATGGTGCAGCAGCAAGGGTTATTAACATTACAGCACAGAAGTTAAACGAGTTTGACAACAAGGAGCATAAGACTTAAACCAGAAGTTGCAAACCCACACGAAACCAAAACAAATGAAACACCAAAAGCAAATCTATCGAGACTCGATGTAATTCTCCCCCTTTTTGTCAACAAGTGTCAAAAAGGTGATGAATAACAGGAGTGAAGAAACGCAGATCTTGGATCAATCGGTGGCATCGCCAGATGAGCTGTCCGAGGTGATTTCATCTTCGGAAGTGACCGGAAGAGCTTCGTCTTCAGCAACAACAGATTTTCCTTCAAGAATAAGAGCTTGAGGCTGAGCAGACGAAGGAATAGCTGGAGTGGCCACAGGAGGAACACGAGACTGCACATTGCCTTCGGTAGGTTTCTCTGTTGGTGATGTGGCTTTAGATTCATCAAGCAATTTACGCAGCTTTAGATGAAGAAGATCAGTTGTAGGCTCACGAGCAGGTAGAGAAGGATTCCTATCTTGAAAATCTTCGACAGTGAAGCCTTTGTCAATATAGTCATAGAGCTCTTGGAGATTGACATTGAGGAGTTGTTTCTCGGTAAAGAACTTGCGAAGCAATTTCCAGAGTCTCTTCTTATTTTCATCAGCGATCAGATGCATTATCCTCGTGCGATTGTTAACTGCATTGAGCTCGGAGGCAAGATGTTCTTTCTCGCGTCTATCTTCTACAATATATTGCTGCCGTGTATCTCGATCGTGTTTTGATTCGCCTGGAACTGTGTTGTACCGGTCATGAGAAATATATTCTGCTGTGTTTGTGAGAGCCTGTCTGCCACCCCTCTTCTTCTTCGGAGCAGTTTCTACTTGCTCGTCGGCATTCTGGTCGGTTCTTTTTCTCTTGCTGGTTGACGGGCCTACCGTTGGGCCCTTAGCATTTGGAGCTTTTGATTCATCAGCAGTGCCCAATACAATATCATCTCTGTCAGCCAGGCTACGCTGAGCTGAATCCGCAACTGACTGCATTTTCCTGTGAACAGAGATAGATGCGAGGGAAAATGGGAACAGGGTTACGAATGCACACAGCGAAGATTCTGAAAAAGAAATCGTTTTTTATGAGGTAGATGCAGACTTTGAGAAGTGTTTCGTGCGAAGGAAATGTGTAGAACGAACTAGTAGGTTCGAAGAAAATACTAGTAAGCGTGCTAAGCATTCCGTTCGGACGAGACAACACACAAACCCTAGATCTGAAGTTTTTCGGATGCGAGGGACAACTACAAACCACATCCACAGAAGTTACCTAGCAGTAAGGATCTGAGAAATTGCAGTAAAAACAAGGCTATTTCTACCGCGGACGAACTTGAACTGGATAAACGGAAGAGCAAGCTCGTACTGCACATACCCTAACTTGGTGAAGTGCAGCAGCTACGGCGGCGCGGAGACGAAGATGATCCGCGGCGGCGAGGAAGGACTTCGGCGACCTCTTTCCGGCAGTGAAGCGGCGAAGATGGTCGGCGTCGTCGAGCTCGAGGAGGAGCAGTGCCGTAGGGCTTCGTAAGGTGGCGAAGGTGAGAGATGCGAAGTGAAACGAGAAGGGGGGCGGCGCAGAATATATATGCGAGGGGAAAATGACCGCACCCTGTAAATTTGATCGGACGGACGGAGTCAAGGGACGCTTTCTCTTCAACGGATAAGATAAGCTGGCAGTTGATGATGAGCATGTGGCAACCATCATCAAAGAACGTGGTCCAGACCTGGGCGGGAAACCCCAAATTTTGGACGGCTTTCGCCAAAACAGATTAAGTTCGGACCGAAACTTTAACGTGGTCAAGGACACCAGATAAAGTTTCGTTCACAGATGAAATTTGTGCATTCATAACGGAACATCATAGACTGGAAGAGATAGAGTAGAGGGAAAACAGGGTCCTAGGCATTTCACTCAGACGAAGAAAACACAAATACTTGAAAGACAAGCTATGAGTGAAATACATTCGGACAAACACGAAACGTTTCAAATGCAACTCAGCGAAGAGAAATTGTGGTGGTGTTACCCACCGTATAAGAACTGTATGACCCCGAGCATCACACAGTTATCGTGGCACCCGGTTAGTCTAGTTCTTCGTTAATGTATTCACTCTCAGAAAGAAAATTTCACTTTGTCAAAATTTTCAAACTCTTCGAGTGTTATGCACCCATTCCTTCAAAGATGTGGAAGTGTTGGTACGGGTGCCCAGTCCAGCTTACTACACGTTTGCGGAATCTAGGATATTTAGCTCACACCGTAACGCACAGAATCTTTTCTCATCGAGAGGCTTGGTGAAGATATCGGCGAGATTTTCTTCGGTATTGACATGACTGATAACAATATCTTCCCGAGCAACATGATCACGTAAGAAATGATGTCTGATCTCAATATGCTTGGTGCGAGAGTGCTGCATGGGATTATGTGCAATTTTGATCGCACACTCATTATCGCACAATAGAGGGATCTTCTTGACCTTGATGCCATAATCCTTCAGAGTCTGCTTCATCCATAATAACTGAGTACAGCAAGCACCAGTTGCAATATATTCGGCCTCAGCCGTAGAGAGTGATACGCAATTCTGCTTCCTTGACAACCAACATACCAGTGATCTACCGAGGAAATGGCATGTCCCCGAAGTAGATTTCTTGTCAACCCGGTCACCTGCATAATCTGAGTCTGAATAACCAATGAGGTCAAACTGTGCTCCCTTAGGATACCATAAACCTAAGGTGGGGGTGTGAGCCAAATATCTCGGAATACGCTTGACCGCTTGGTGATGCGATTCTTTCGGTGCAGCCTGAAAACGAGCACACATACAAACACTCGACATAATATCAGGTCTGGATGCACATAGGTAAAGCAAAGAACCAATCATCGAACGATATGCTTTCTGGTCGTAATCTTTACCGTACACATCTGCGTCCAGCTGGCCATTTGTTGGCATGGGAGTTTTGTAACCTTTCTGTTTGCAATCTTGCATTTTGAACTTCTTAAGACAGTCTCTCAGATATTTCTCCTGAGATATGAAAGTTCCATTGTCCTTTTGACGAATTTGTAGTCCGAGAAAGAACTTAAGTTCACCCATCATGGACATTTGATACTTCTCGGACATCATTCGCCCGAATTCCATGCTGCAAGCATTGTTAGTACAGCGGAAAATAATATCATCCACATAAATTTGACACACGAATAGATCGCCATCAATAGCACGAGTGAAAAGAGTGGAATCGGTGGATCCTGGCTTGAACCCTTTATCGAGCAAAAACCTCTTCAGAGTGTCATACCAAGCTCGAGGAGCTTGCTTTAGCCCATATAACGCCTTTTTCAACCTGAAAACTTTGTTAGGAAACTGAGGATTTTCAAAGCCAGGTGGCTGTCTAACATATACTTCCTCATCAATTTCACCATTGAGGAAAGCACTTTTCACATCCATTTGATAAAGCAGAATATCATTGTAATTTGCATAGGCGAGAAGAATACGAATTGCCTCAAGGCGAGCAACAGGAGCATAAGTTTCACCGAAATCGATACCTTCTACCTGTGTATACCCTTGAGCGACAAGACGTGCTTTGTTTCTCACAACAATGCCATTTTCATCTTGCTTGTTCCGGAAAATCCATTTTGTGCCAATGATATTGTGCTTCTTAGGATTCAGTTTGTCAACCAATTCCCACACATCATTTAGTTCGAATTGCACCAACTCTTCTTGCATGGCATTCATCCAATCGGGATCATTCATAGCTTCTTCATATTTTGTAGGTTCTGTCAATGAGACAAAAGAGAAACTGCCACAGTAGTTAGCCAAACGAGTGCGAGAGCGAGTTGTGGGTCTATAACCTGGATTCTCGAGATCTTCGAGGATTAAAGCAGGGTCAACTCGATTTGCCACTCGTGGAAGAGGATTTCCTTCTTGATGATCATTTTCATTTTCTCTAGTATCAGCGTCCGGATTGGCATTAGTATCGCCATTTTCATGTTGATTGCCATTTTGATCGGCATTTGCATTTGGGTTGCCATTTGTGTTCGGTGTTGCATTTTCTTCGGCAGTGGATTGGCGTGTACGACTAGCAATGGGAGCATCATCATCGGAAGAGTCAGGTACATTTCCTTCGACTGGCCTGACGTCCCCAATAGCCATTTGCCGAATAGCATCCGAAATCGGAGGTTCATCTATCACATTAGGCAGGTGCTCCTTTTGAGAGCCGTTAGATTCATCAAACCGCACATTTACCGTTTCCATAACTTTCCCGTGGTGAGAGTTATAGACACGATAAGTATGCGAGTTCGAGCCATAACCAAGAAGAAAACCTTCATGTGCTTTGGGTGCAAACTTAGAATTATGATTCATGTCACGAATATAGCATGGTGCACCAAAAACACATAGATAAGAAACATTCGGTTTCTTGCCAGTGATAAGCTCATATGAAGTTTTCTTAAGGAATTTATGAAGATAAACACGATTCACAACATGGCAAGCAGTGTTAATAGCATCAGCCCAGAAACAAATGGGAGTTTTATACTCACTAAGCATTGTTCTCGCCATTTCAATGAGGGTTCTATTCTTTCGCTCAACAACTCCATTCTGTTGGGGAGTGTATGCGGCAGAGAACTCATGAGTGATACCATTTTCATCGAGAAAATCTTCGATATGAGTATTTTTGAACTCAGTGCCATTGTCGCTTCTGACATGCTTAATTCGCACATCATATTCATTCTGAGCCTTCTTAGCGAATCTTTTGAAGATGTCTTGGGTGCAGGTTTTATCTTCGAGAAAGAATACCCAAGTGTATCGAGAGAAATCATCAACAATAACCAGACCATAATGACTGCCTCCGAAGCTTGCATAATTTTGAGGCCCGAATAAATCCATATGAAGAATTTCCAGTGGTCTTGTTGTGGTCATGACTGTTTTTGATGAATGGTGCTTCTTTGCCAATTTACCGGCTTCACACGCAGCACAAAGACGATCCTTGTCGAATTTCACATCAGGAATACCACGGAGATGATTTTTCTTCATGAGAGTCTGCAAATTTCTCATACCTGCATGACCAAGTCTTCGGTGCCACAGCCATCCTTCGGTTGCTTTTGCAAGCAAACAAGTTTGGACTGAGGGACCCTTAGAGAAATCCACAATATATAAATCACCTTTTCTATTTCCCTCAAAAACGAAGGAATTGTCAGTGGCCATAAAAACGATGCATTTGGTTTTAGAAAATAGAACAAGCATGCCTAGATCACAAAGCTTGCCAACTGACATGAGATTGAATCCAAGAGACTGAACAAGTAAAACATCATCAATGTTCTTGTCCTTGGATATAGCAATTTTACCTAACCCAATTACCTTTCCTTTGTTGTTGTCGCCGAAAGTAATGTACTTCTCAGATGAAGTAGTTAAGTTGGGGTCGACAAGCAACGACTTGTCTCCGGTCATATGACTAGTGCATCCACTATCCATTATCCATTCGGTACACCCAGAGACATAGTCCTGCAGAGAAATTAGGCTTTCTTAACCACCCACATCATTGTAGGTGGCTTCGAAACATATGAGCGAGCAGGATATGATTTCTTTTGATAATTATGCGAATTCTAACTTGAATGCGTACGAGCATAATCAAAAGAGTATGCATTGAAATTCCTTCCTGACGAATGAGTATAGTGGTTGGGTGAGGCAAGTATGTACTCATTCCGTCGAATCTTTTCAAGGATATATCGAGCATTTTCTTCCTGCATGGTTAGTAGTCTAGTAACAGGTAAGGCTTCGATAGTTTTCCTGGGCACCCAGATTGATTCCTTTGGGGGGCCATTCCTGTTGTTTGGTCCAACATAGCGAGCAACAGCCTCACCACGTTGGTTTTTGAACAACTTATAGTTGTCCAGAGAATCATCATATGAGTACTCAGGGATAGGAGATTCATATCCCGAAAGTAAAGCTGGATCGAGCATTTTGCTCTTAGCAGGTACCCACACGGTGCGAGGATATTGATCAGGTTCCCAGTAGGAGCCATTTTCATTCAGTTTCCTTTCGAAACCGACACCTTCCTTTATGGGATTTTTGTGAAGAATGGATTTCTTCAGAACATCACATAGGGTTTGATGCCCTTTGAGAGACTTGAACATTCCTGTCTGAAGAAGATCCTTCAACCTGGCATTTTCATCAGAAATAGAACCATTTTCCTCGACAGAGGGGTTAGCATTCACAGAAGATTCAGCATTTGATTCAGCGTTACTGCGTTCAAGGCATTTTAAGCAAGGAGGTACAAACACTTCAGGTTTCTCTTTGAGTTGTTGGGTGAGAAGAGAATTTTCTCTGATCAAGTCATCATGAGCCTCTCTCAGCGACTCGAGTTCCTGTTTTTGTTTCAGGTAATCATAAGTCAGTCTTTCGTGGTCAGCTGAGAGAAAATCATGACGATCTGATAGTTCTTTCATTCGAGACTTGAGAGCGGAATGCTCTTCGGTCAACGATTGATTTTTCTCCATCTCCTCAACCAACAACCCTTCAGATTTCCTGAGGGTTTTCTCAATTTTCTCGAGAGAATTTTGTTGCATATTAGCAATTTTGATCAGTTTAGCATGGTCATCCTCATCAGAAGAATATTGATCACTAGAGTGAACCTTGTGATGTTTAGAGGATACCTTTTCTTTAGAAGCTTTGGCCATGAAGCAGTAAGCAGGAGACTCGTTGTCGCTCGAATGATTCTCGAAGAAGTTCGATGCGGGAGTAGAAGCACATGCTATGCCAGCCATGCCGGAATCGGAATCCTCATCGGATTCATCAACTTCTTCGGAGTCAGATGACGCTTCTTCATCGGAATCCATCTCCTTGCCAATGTACGCCCTGGCCTTGCGAGAAGTGTTCTTGAGGTTGGATGAGGACTTGGAGGGATTCCTTGAGGAAGATCTCGACGATGACTTGGAAGAGCTATCCTTCTTCTTGAAGAACTTCTTCGTTTTCTTCTCATCATCGGAGTCGTAGCTTTTGTTCTTGCTTTTGTGTCCTGAATCAAATCTTCCACTGGCACGGATTTCAGCTTCCCAGAGAGGGCAATCCGAGATGAAATGTCATGGCTTTTTGCACTTGAAGCAGGTGTAATCTCCAGTAGGTTTTGATGAAGATTTGGAGCTGCCTGAGTTGCTGGATCCTTTCTTCTGAAACTGATTTTTCTTCTGAAAGCGTTGAAATCTTTTCGTGATCAATGCGAGGTCCTTGCTGATCCTTTCTGGGTCATCTGAATCTTCATCGGCGTTTCCTTCTGAGGAAGAATCAGCCGCAGCCTTGAGAGCATGACTTTTTCGGTGATTTGATCCATAGAGATCTCTCTTTTCTTCTTGTTGTTCTTCGTGAGTGTTTAGCCTTTCCATGATATCAGCATAGTCGAGAACTTTGAAATCAGCTCGTTCCCGAATCATCAGAACTAGAGTGTCGAACGAACTGTCAAGGGATCAGAGTAGTTTCTTCACAACTTCGTGGTCAGTGATGTCTTTGGCGCCGATACCTTGTAGCTCATTTGTGATGTCGCTCAGACGATCGAAGGTTTGCTGGCAGCTTTCATTTCCAATTCGCTTGAACCGATTGAACTTAGCCCGAAGTGTATCAATGCGAGCTTCTTTCTGAGTTGAAACACCCTCGTTTATCTTTTCGAGAATGTCCCACAATTCCTTTGCAGTTTCACACTGACGATAGCGAAGAAATTGAACACGAGAGAGATGGCCACCAATTTCATCTTTGGCTTGAGCGTCCATCTGAATGAGTTTCTTCTCGTGGTCAGTGAGGACCTGGGGCACTTCAACCGTGAATCCATTCTGCACCACATTCCACATATCATCATCAATAGCTCGGAGACGGATCTTCATCTTCTCATTCCAGAAGGGATAGTCCGTCCCATCAAAGATGCCACATATCATCATCAATAGCTCGGAGACGGATCTTCATCTTCTCATTCCAGAAGGGATAGTCCGTCCCATCAAAGATGGGAATCTTGAGGTGCGACTTGTAGCTCACTGAAGACATACTTAAACTCCAAGGTGGTTAGACCAAAATGAGCAGAGTCAAGGAGTACCTTGCTCTGATACCAATTGTAGGAACGAAGTATGTCTACCAGAGGGGGGTGAATGGGAGTTTTAAATTTTCTTCGGAAATATCAAAACTCTCGGAACCCAGCAGCGGAATGAATGAAAGCAGTAAACAGTGAGCGAATATAAACTACCGAATGGAAACTTAAAACATGCTTCGAGGTAAATCACATAACTGAAACAGATCACATGGCATCATTCGAATTTAAAGGAGAGGAACAGAGATGACCAGTGATGCTCGATGGCGACAAGGTATTTGGTACACCAGTTCGCCCTTCTGCAAAACGACTACGTCTGGTTAGAGGGGTTGTGATTTAACATAGAAGATAAACTCTCTTCGCCCTTTTCTCCTCGACAATTGGTTCGTCAACCAATGCCGATTACTCGTGGTAGATGCTTGAAGGCGATCTCCGAACCTTTACAGACTTCTTCTTCGAGAACCACAATTACTCTTGGTCTCTGAAGAAATTGACACCTAACCGTCTAGAGAGTTCGCAGCTCTCAAGAGTAATAGGCGGAGCGTACTGGACTTAGATTCGAGTGATGCTGAACCACTATCTAATTTTTCGGCTCTGGGGTTTTCTCTCGGTGGATTTTAAACTCAAATCAATCGGAGAGGGGGTTGCTCAACAATCTTCTCAGAATCAAACGGAGCAGCCACCGGACAGCGCCGGTGCGGGGTGGCTATTTATAGCCGCAGCCTTCCCTGATAGGAAATGACCATTTTGGACACGCGGTCCAGCCAATGGCCAACCAACACGTTCACAACGGTCGGATTTGGGAGCAACGGTAACATTACTTGAGGAACAAGTAATGCTAACTCCTCGGTCAGAGACAAATCTCTCGCAGCGAAGAAGATCACAGTCTCTTGCTGGCAAGTATTTGCTCGGAACACAAAGAGATTTCTCTCACATCTTTCATAGGATTTGGGTTTAGCATCAGCGAATCAAAGCTTCGAACGCTACACCCCTCTTAATAGTACGGTGGTCCTGTGACTCAATAAAGAGAAAAGAAACAACGAAAAGAATGCTACGTCTTCTCTTCGTCTTCGATTTCCTCGGCTGCAGTCACTTCCTTCGGACAGGCACCGAACCAATTGCTTTACGTCAGCAATTTTTTAGGGTCACTCTTGTCGTTATATCCTTCGGTGATAACTTTCACTGCCACGCATGGGATATTCTTCGGAGTTGTGAATCCAAACTCCTCTTAATCTCCAGGGACCTGTTACTCTGTGTGCACTAGCAAACACATCAGTGCCTCACTGTTTGTCAACAATCTCCAAAACATAAGGAGGCAAATTATTGCACCAACAGATTTCTTCCTTGGAAGGTAACAACCCGGTGTCTGCCAAAGCTTGCAACCTGAGCTCTGTCATGGAGGATTTGGCCCAGTTGACATACTTAACTTTGGGGGCCATGGCTTTAGCTGCAAGAGAAGTGTAAAAGTGTCATAAGCCGGAGGTTCAAGGATTTTCTGGATTGATGTAAACAAAAATACGAGCCGGCAGTTAGAATATTCGCCGGATCACACAAAGCAATGCAAGCATTTCCCGGGTCATGGTTTCTGATGCAAGATAAGCCAGAAATCACATATTGCAGATTTTGTACAAGTGTTGGATACGAATCAGGCAGTAGCTCAGCAAACAGGTTTCAATTGAGTGAGAAAATCCTATGGATCTGAAAAATGGCATAAAAGGAAATAGTAAAATCTAGGTGTGTTCTTCATATTACGAGATGAACTACAATGAGATCTATTTTGAGCGGAGCCAAAGATCAAAAATATGCGGAAAGGTTACGGTTTGATTCTACAGATGGCAAGCAGATATTTGTGGGAGGCTTTAGATCTATGAACTGCTGGTATGGCGAAGAATATAAGAACACCGACGAGCTGCTAGAGCAGCGGCAATGGCGGAGACGTACTTACGGATCTGGAGTGAAGGAGGGCTCGCTGCTGAGGTGCTGCGGACGCGGCCGAGCGGGGCCGGAGGACTCTGGTGATGGGGCGATGGCTTGGGCGGCGCTGAGCGGGCGGCGGTGGCGAGCTCGAACGGGCGCAGGACGTCTGGGTCAGAGGAAGAAGATGAGAAGAGGTAAAAAAGCAAGTGGGGGAGATGCTGGGCTATTTATGGTCGCGGCGGAGCCCGAAGCGGCATGCGCGAAACCCCAGGCGGCGCAGGGAACAGTGGCTAAAAAGGCTCCATGATTTTTGCGCCTGACAAGACGATACAAATCCATTCAAAGATTCGCTGTGATGTCATCCCGAATTTTGCGTAAATGGAGCATGACGTCATAAGGATAAAACGACAGAATAATACCAAGTTTATAAATGAGGAATGACCCGGCAAATGCTTGAGCCGGAACACCTGCCTGAGGGTGGCATGTGCAGCAAGAGCCGGCTCAAACGAAGTAACTTCAGGTTATCGCTTAATTGCGCGATTCTTCGTTCGTTTTGTTTTTCAGTTTGGAGTTTAACATGGATAAATCCAAGTCAAACTGAGGGCTAATGTTGGGGATATTTCCCAGCGTGTAGACCCGGCAGGAGGATGACCCAGTTATAGAGCTGGAGGGCTCAACGGGTTATCTCACTGCAGGGCTAAGACGATACTCAATGGGCCGGCTTGATGGAGGCCGGGTCAGTCTACGGGCCGGCTCAAGAAGAAGACGTACGACATGAAGGTTGCCTTGGAGGTTAAGTAGAATAAGAGTAGGAGATGGGTTAAGATTACGCCCCGGACTCTCATGTAACCCTAGGGCTCTACCTGTTATATAAAGGGGAGCGCCCAGGTTAGAAAGACTAAGTTGCAATCCCTCGAGAGCTAGGTTAGCGAATTCGCACCCTTGTAATCGAGATCCAAGCAATATAATCAAGCATGACGTAGGCTATTACCTCCATCATGAGGGGCCAAACCTGGGTAATCTCGTGTCTTCTCGTTCCCGATCAACCCTGCTAAGCTTTCACTTTTGTGCGATGACCTCGTCTCTAAGTCCTTTCACAAGGGCATCTGCCGTGTCAAAACCACGACACCATTGTTGTGAGTCGCTGACTTTATATCGCCGGTGGGTTAGGACAAAGACTCGTCTACAATGTCCTTCTCTGTGTTGAAAACTTTGAATACAACCCATCAGTCATACATCTGCGGGCAAGTCTTTTCTAGAACCACTGCGATGTTGTGTAAGGGAGGAAGCTTGTATCAAGCATCTACGATATATCATATCTTGCATGTGAGTTATTATGATTGTGAATATGAATTCTCAATACATTAACACAATTCATGAACATTCATCTCATTTAAGAAAATGAATACTCTACCAACCTTCACTTGTATAATGCTCTACCTCTCTCTATATATATCACCATATTTGTATGAATAGATAACAAGCTCTGTTGTTTGACGTCACTTTTACATTGTTGGCACTAGATTAATTAGTATATCAAATATATGAAAATCACATACAAATAGGAGGAGATGATGGAAGTGGACCAAAGGAGATACATGAATAGTGGGAATAGGACCATTGGGAAGTGGATGCAGAGGAAGATCGAGTGACTGAGAAGAGCTATGACAGAATTGCCATCTAAAATCTTGAGGAGCGAGTGACATTGCTTTAATTTTAATTTTTACTAGATGCAACTCATTTACTAGTGCAGTGAGTGATTGTAAGACCCGTGGTAGAATTGATTAGCTCCCACCAAATGCTAAGAGCGCACACTAATAATCTCTCTGGTACTCATTTGGATTTTTACACTATTTTCAAAAAACAATTGGACATTAATCACTATTACAATATATATATATATATATATATATATATATATATATATCGAATATAAATAACCGAATATATTGTGAAAGTAGTGTTCAAGAAATTCACACATATGATCTTTGAGTATCAATCCAAATATTGGTAAATACTTAGAGGGGCCAGTGGATGCGTACTTTGAGGGTGTGATTATATTATGGGGTTAGTTAATTAGGACATCTAAACCAAAAAATGCATAACTGCTATCTACTACTCCCCCCGTCCCGTAATATAAGAGCGTTTTTGACACTAGTAGTGTCAAAAACGCTCTTATATTATGCGACGGAGGGAGTACTATCTTGATGGGAGTGTTGGGAAGAGGCCTACAAAGTAAGGATGGTTGGATGGTTGTCATGGGTTCCTCAAACTCTTGGGCTTGGCTATTGTGATTCTCTTCAACAGTGTTGGGAAGAGAAATTTCTACGAATGTGTGTTACCAAACCAATGAGAAAATATCTTATTAATATGAATGTTTAATTATTTTGGGTCGTCTATACGTGTATACATCATTGGTAGGACATTGGAATCAATTCATTTTGCTTTGATATCATTAGATTTCAACTATATGTTTTGCCTCCACATTAATCGGTAGTCTCTGTGGTTTGCTTCACAAAACAATAATTAAGTACATTTCTGATGAAGTATGTTTGGTTAACTCCTAACTATTCTCGCCTGACCATACCATGTGTCATGCGTTACCCAATTTAGTGTGACACGTCAGTTAGCACAACTATTTTGGTCTCCTCCTACTATACGAAAACTGCTCAATTAAAGGTGGTAGCCAACTTTTCCATATCAGGAGAGCAAATTAGTCAATGGATAAGTTTTCCCCTGATTATTGTCCTAGTATAGGTTTCATCCTAAAATTATAAAACCAAACAACTTTTAAGTTTAAGATCTTGTTACCTTTGGAGTTGTGGGAGTACTCCTAGACGATTGGAGTCTACCAGAAGCTTCCGAGTTGTGGAAACACTCTGAGAATTTTTTTTTGAAGGTTGGAGTGAGACCTACCACTTATCGAATGAGTTTGAACTTTGTTTGCCAAAGCTTAAGGAGAAGAAGGCGAGACATTCAGTGCCACTGGGGAGCTTACTGCCACACACCTTTCCAACGGAGATTAGAGCCCTCCTAAGGACTTGAACTTCAGAACACATCTTCTCATCCTTGTACTTTAGGTTAGCTATTCCCTAGCTATATTACTTGTTTCGTGGTAATCTAGTTTTTCTATCTTCTTCTCTTGCTTGCTAGTGTTCCCTTATCATAGAAGTTTTCACGAAATAGGCTCATGCCCTGCTTATAGATAAAGCCACACAGTGAGCCACCTTATTTGTATTTGTAGAGAATTTATAATTCCAGAAACCTAAACTAACTGAGAAAGTAAAAATGTGTAGTCATCTATCCACCCCTTCTAGCTGACATATTCGATCGTTCAACCTATTCTTCCCCCTCTAGTCGACATCCTTGACCATTCAACTCTGTGTCTCTCTTCATTTTGAAGAGAAAATTATATGCTTATTTGTTGTTCACCACCCAAATACACCATACTTAACACTTGCAAGAATGATTTATTTTGGGATAATAATAATAATAATAATAATCAACAATGCCAGACATCTCTATCCCTATAGTTTTATGCCTTTCAATCTCTTTATCCAAATAGGCATTTAGTGGCCATCTTTTGTTTAAATGCAGAACAATTTAACCACAACATGTCTCTCTGTGAGCAAACTTACAAGTAGAAATCACAACTCATGAACTGATTATTTTCATTTACCTTTTAGCTAATTTTATTTTCATTTATTATTTTCCCGCAAGCTTCCAAGTTGTGGAAAAGCTCCGAGAAAGTTTGTGAAGGTGGAGTGTGACCTACCACTTACTGAATGAGTTTGAATTTTTTGCGGTAGCTCAAGGGAGAAGATGGTGAGACATTCAATGTCATTGGGGGAACTTAGCGCCACACACCTTTCCAATGGAGATTAGAGCCCCCCTAAGGACTTGAACTTCGGGACGCATTTTCTCATCCTTGTACTTTAGGTTAATGTGCCCCCTAGATATATTACTTGTTATTAGTGGCAACCTAGTTTTCGTTATCTTGTTATCTTGCTTGCAGTGTTCCTATATCATTCAACTATGTGTCTCTCTTCATTTTGAAGATAAATCATATGTTTATTTCTTGTGCACCACCCAAAGACACCATACTTACCAGTTAAAAATGGTGTATTTTGAGATAATATAATAATCAACAATGCATGACATCTCTATCCCTACGAGTTTTATGCCTTTCAATCTCTTCATCCAAATAGGCATTTAGTGGCCATCTTTTGTTTAAATGCAGGACAACTTAACCACAACACGTCTCTTTGTGAGCAAAGTCACAAGTAGAAATCACATTCATGAACTGATTATTATCACTTTTTAGCCAATGTTGTTTTTCGAAGAAACCTTTCCCTCTTTTTTTGGCAAGTTTTTTTAGATTTTTCGAGGGGTGCATATTTTTTTAGAATTTTTTTTTTGAGAAATGCATATTTTTGTAGGTAAAGACAATCTTTTCGATTTTGTTCGGTTACAGGCTTAGAGCCCCGGTTTTTTTTTTTTTTTTTGAGAAACTTAGAGCCCCGGTTAGTGACTTTACAAGCCCACTCATTCTTCTGAGGCAACAGCAAGCCCACTCATTCAAAGCCCATAGACCAAGCGCTCGCAAGTGGGCCCACATCGCAGCCTCACATCCTCACGGACGAAAACCCTACCATCCCGCACGGGCCAGCACTATAAGATCCCTCATCATCTTCATCCCCCTCCGCCGCCGCTCCACTACCCGCAAAACCCTAGCCCTCCCCCGCCGCCGCCGCCGCCGCCGCCGCCCCGTCGTCTCCAGGTTTGTCCCCCTCCCCGTGCCTCGCTACTGTTCGTGACCGACGAAATGCTGTCGCGTCTTGCACCTGCGTTCCTACCACGATCCGTTGATTTGCTCAGTAGATTCGCCACCAATTTCTTATGAATCGAAACCACGCCACCCCACGCTCTTGATCTAGCCTCCCGTGTTGCTCGCTAGCTTCGGTCCGTAGTTTGTTTGCCGAACTTGCCTACTGATTTGTTCGTGTGCTGTGCAGGTAAGGAGGAGGAGAGGAGGGCGAGATGGTGAAGCACAACAACGTCATCCCCAACGGGCACTTCAAGAAGCACTGGCAGAACTATGTCAAGACGTGGTTCAACCAGCCCGCCCGCAAGCAGAGGCGCCGCATCGGTGAGCACCCCCAGCTCCTGGCTGTGATGTCTCTGTTTCCCCTTTCTGCGCGAGGAGCTTAGTTGCACTTCCTCAGCGGGATCTGTGATCTAGCATGTTTAGTTTGGTATCGCTTATGATTTTGGTGATGTTCATGACTGTAATTGATGTGGCTGGGGGTTGAGGTATGCGGCAGCGCTATAGAATGCCATCTATGATATCTGTGGAGTCACTGGGTCAGTTAGTTTTTTCTAGTACATCTACCATGAATTCAAGTTTGATGCTAGACTAGACGTCTCTGGCGTGCTTGTTTATTGCCATGTCTCGTTATATTTATAATTGAATCCAGCAGTAACATGTGAACAACACTTGCACTGGTGTATGTATTTACTTGTAAGGATTTAAGTACATGCTTGCTTCAGCAGGGCAGAGTAGATGTATCATCATTAGTTTCTTTGTTGATTTACCGATAAGTTACCATCCAATCCACTGACAACATGTTTGTGTTATTGTGGTGCTTGTTTGACTCACGTCATCTTACATTTTGTTCTTTTTGTATGCAGCTCGCCAGAAGAAGGCTGTGAAGATCTTCCCCCGCCCTACCTCTGGACCTCTTCGCCCCATCGTGCAATGCCAGACCCGCAAGTACAACATGAAGGCAAGGGCTGGCAGAGGCTTTACCCTTGAGGAGCTTAAGGTGATTATTGTTCCTTTGCTCTGGTTCCTTCATCTCTGAATAGCCTATGAATGATGCAACATCATCAGTTCCCATAATTGGTCTATAACTGAACATGGATTTTTAAATGTTTGCTCTGTAAGAAGATTAAAATTCCATGGTTGTACATTGCATCAATTGCTGGCTTACTTTTGTTCTCTACTTTGAGCGAAGTTTTTTTCCATTATGTTAACTTGTGTTCTCTCTGTAGCTTTGAATTGCTCACCCCCTCCGACAATTGATGCATGCTGCATGAGTTTAGAGTCCGATGTTATATGAGATTATGTGTTACTCCAGAACATTCTTTATCATCTGCCAATGTTTATATACTGTAACTGCAGTCCGCTGGCATCCCAAAGAAGCTCGCTCCGACCATTGGCATTTCTGTGGACCACCGCCGCAAGAACAGGTCGCTTGAGGGCATGCAGTCCAATATCCAGAGGCTCAAGACCTACAAGGCCAAGCTTGTTATCTTCCCAAGGCGTGCTCGCAAGGTCAAGGTATATAGCAGCTTACTCTTTCTCTCTGTATTTACATTTGGATTTTCTTCCCAAGGCCCTCTCTAACTGCTCTCTTGTTCCCAGGCTGGTGACTCTACTCCGGAGGAGCTTGCCAACGCCACACAGGTCCAGGGCGACTACATGCCTATTGCCCGTGGTGAGAAGCGCTCAGTTGAGGTCGTGAAGGTCACAGAGGAGATGAAGGAGTTCAAGGCCTATGGCAAGCTCCGTGTTGAGAGGATGAACCAGCGACAGTTGGGAGCCCGGCAGAAGAAGGCCGCCGAGGCAGAGAAGGAGGAGAAGAAGTGATGAGATGCTTAAGGCAGCTAGTGGGTTCTGTTGTTATCAAGTGCTAGTTTCTGAATTTCTATTTTGGCCTTCTCGGACACCTTGTTTGATACCTGATATACTTATTTGCATGATCTGCTATCAAATCTTATCCTACGAGTGCTGTTGGATTTTATCCTATCTCTGAACTGTTTCTGTGTATGCGACGATTTGTGCTTTTTTTGTGTTATGATGCTACAGGGTGTTGGAAAACGGTCAAATTAACTTCTGTAACAGTTCTTAGATGCTCGAATTGAATCTTAAGTTTGCTGAGAATTCAAAAGTTTCATGTGTAATTGTAAACTCATGAAATTGATGCGTAGCAGAAAGCATGTTTTTCCTTTTATCTTGAGTTGAACTGTTTTGTTGAGGCCAACCGTGTGCATTTTAAGAACTAATACTGTCTCCATCGTTTGCTATCAAGGGCTTCTGTGGATTCAAAGGCAAAGAAAAACTGGAGGATTCTAATCCTTCCAAATTTTTTCTACGCGGATTGAATTCATATAATTCTTTCATTCACTCCAACCTCTTTGAAAGAATCATTTGTTTTTTCCTTTGCATAATCAAAACATCCTCACAATCCTGTGCTATTGAGGATGCTTATTCCTGTGAATCAAGAGACCCACATCAAAGATTTATATGTGTGGGTGTGTGTTTTTCTTTAAAAAAATATATCAGATATGATATTCCTTAGGCAATTGTAGTTTTACAATTCTTGCCTCTGTGTAGTCGGCTGAGACAGGTCGCAATGTCCTTGATGACATCTTGCGTGGATGGATGGTGATTCGAGTGGCATCGGAGGGGGCTGGGTGATGTGGGAGGGAGGAGGAAGAAGGGATCGCGATGGGAAGGAAAATCAGCTAGAGGAAGAAGATATGCCGGCCGCTGGATTTCAATCGCATGTTCCGGGGAAAATCGGCAGAAACTGAATTTCTTTTCAGTCCCCTGATGTATAAGGGATCCAAATTTTGTACTTTCAAATGCGATTTTCTTAATATTCCTGGCTCACTGGAGCCTGGGAGCCAAATGTCCAGACTAGGCGTTGCAGGGACATCACAAAGCATCCATATTCTTTCAACAAGACAATATATGGATTCAGATTATACAATGCTGGTAACTGTAATTCAGCAGATCATACCATGCTGGTAACTGTAATTCAGTATGCAAAAATTTCGAGTTTGAATGTTCTCAACAGAGCAGTCATCATATGGGGAAAATTGCAAGTCCCTCTTTAAGACAACAACGTGAGAGCCAAAAACACAGACACTAAGATGTCACATATTCATTCCTACTGGAGCTTCTCTTCTTTGACACTCTCCAGACAACCATCTGTGTTTGCTTTGTCGAATAAATACAGGGCGCTGACGCGTGCTATTATAGTTCATCATCGACCGGGGTCGCAGCACTGGGGATGGCAGGAAGAAGAATGAAACAATGAGAAAACGTTAGCCATTTCGAGTAAGTGCAAAGGGCGCGAATCAGCTGATTCATATATACGTTGATACGCCATATACCTTGTGGACTGACAGTGTTTGCTAATATCCTGGCAAAGGGCCTGGCTCACGTTCGCGGATTCTGCCGAGCTTGTTTTAATCCACTCAGCAAGCTGCAATAGAAAAAATAACCAATGTTAGGCCTTGTGCCAACAAATTTACAGAACTTCGTGGTTACAAATCAAAACAAAGCTACCAAATAAGTGGAAAAAAAATTCATATGATATTTACAAAAATCTACTCCCTCCGTCCCGAATTACTTGTCGCAGAAATGGATGTATCTAGAACTAAAAATGCGTCTGATACATCCATTTCTGCGACGAGTAATTCAGGACCAAGGGAGTATAAAATACTGTCTAAAGGGTAATGCCATCCAAGACAAGTACCTCGTCCTCGGTTTCCTCCAGTAACCTGCGCCATAAGTGAACTTTGTCAGCACGCCCAGTGATTCACTTGTTCAATAGCCAACACAGTTCTTAAAAGCCAAGAAAGGTAATATGATCCTTAGACAATTGTTAAATTTGCATTTCTAAAGCAGTCTAATTCTTTGCCAAACTAAGCACCTATTACAAGCAAATTTGACCTTATACCAATAGGAAAACCACTATTCTTCATTTTTTGGCAGAGAGCTGAGAGCTTTATTAAGGCTACATCACAGCTCCATCCACACTCAATGGGATTACAAGGGGTTGTTGGCAACAAAGCCACACGCCCGACACACTCTTCGCCAGTTACAAGGTTTTACTGAAGAAAGACAAGCACCTTTTACACACTTCACTAACAAGATGATGGCTATGCTATATAAAATATGTTAAATCCAGCAAACAGAAAATAGGTAATAAAAGGTTAAAAAGGGCAGAGATAAATTACTTTTTTGCCCAAGTTTACTAGTAAGTCTAGGCTGGTATGTTCAAAGTTTTGTACTCCCTCCGATCCATATTACTTGTCGCTGGTTTAGTACAACATACTAAACCAGCGACAAGTAATATGGATCGGAGGGAGTAGCATATTTAGGAGAAATAAACTCTGTTTTTCATCAGTTCAATTCTCTGAAGTACTGAAAACCACACCATACCTTCCACAGTAACTAGATAGATTTTTGGAGTGTGCTCGTGCCGCAGCTTTTTTATCTACACACAAATTATCAGACAATCAGTACACAATTAGTAACTACATGTCACACTACTTTACAGCTCATTCATTATATCGCAATGAGAACAATCCAATACAGAATAGCAGTTATCATTTGCTTGTTATTTTTAGCTTAAATGTATCCACAAATTCATTCCGTTGTAATGGACACTAACTCTTACTTATTTTACTTTAACGGAAGACCATCTCACAATGATGTTCCGCATGATTGTATCGGCATCGTTGAGCACTGGGGATATACAGTTCTAATCTAGGGCTTGCTGCATTTCCTGAGATGGCACGTGTGTGGAACAACTGAGCAAGAAGAATAAGCAGAACAAACTATGGAGTGCGGACTGGCCAGGGATCTCTAGTGTTTATGGTGTGGTTACAAGTTACAACCAGTCGAAAGAGTAAACAGGTGCCACAAATATCCAAACTTACCAGTTTGAAAACTGCTCCAGTTTGTTACTTTCACCCATTCTTTTTCGCCTGATTCCAACTGCACACAGTCAGTTTATTAGATGACTAACATGGTTTGGCAGATCCTCAAATTGTACAGAACAGATCAACAGTGTAGTAGTAGAGGGATAACTCGATTATACTATACCCAATATATCCAAGTACATGACGTAATATGTTGAAAAAAGATTTAGTCTGAATAAGATGGCAGTGTGCAGTAACAGAATTCTAAAACAGTTGTGTAGCTTCATTTTATACCTTCTGCAGCGTATAGTCTTGCATCTTATCACATAGGTCATCCAGAAGCTCTACTATCCGAAGCTCGCTGACTCTGCACCGCACATACATAATCAAGGACATACCAATGAAAAAATACTCCCTCCGATCCATAATAAGTGTCGTGGTTTTAGTTGAGGGAGTAGAAGATAAAGACTATGTCCATAATTTATTATGCAGGTGTCGAAGCAAATGATACACCCGAGATGAACAGAAAGAGTCCATATAGTGTTTAGTGTTAGTAATGACTAGGCCTACACTTTTTCCCAAACAAATGTATGGTAAATCTAAATTGTCAGCATTCCTCTGCAACACATTGTGTCCATTTGATGTTCCAATGTTGTCATAATGCACGTTTCTGTACTGCTGTAGTCGAATATACTCTTTTTTACCGCAGTTTAATCATTGGACAGCAGAGGGGTAGTGCAGTATTAGATGAAATACCTGTAATCGATGACCTTCCCCTCACGCTGACCTTTCGAATTTAACCTGTTACGCAAGTCCAAGTGGTTTCTTGGTTTCTCCTGCATTGAGAGAATTCAGGACAGTTGACAATCAATAAATGGTTACTGTAACAAGAAACTGGAAGAAACACATAATCACCAAATCAGCACTGCAAATGATAGCAGAAATCAAGCACCTAAACAATGGCGACTGAAAGACAGGAAATTTTACTTACACTTGATATTCCAATCTCTAGCTCAGCCTGCAAAAACAAGACCGAACGACACATCAGATCTTCTGCTACTACAATGTGCCTCTGAAACACAAACCGTTGAAACTTATAAAAGTCTACTACGTCTGCACTAAATCCATGAAGATCCAGGGATCCGTCCATCTCCGGAAGATGGCTTAGCGGCGAGCGGTAATAAAGATAAAAGATGGAAACCTTGGAGGCTAGGAACTGAGAGAAGGACGGAAGGCAGAAGAGTTGAGCTCACCGCGACGGCTTTGCAGGCGGCGCACTTGTCGCCGATGGCGGAGGCGGAGGCGCCGGCGGCCGCCGCGAATACAGCGGCGAAGAGGAGCAGGAGCGCGCCGGATCTGCGGTGGATCGCTCGTCTCGGCTCCATCTCTCCCACCGGCGATCTCGATCTCCAGTCTCCGCTTCTTTCTTCTTCGTCGTGTGAGTTTGGTCCTTTTGCAGATATGACCCCCAGGTCCGGCACATCTTTAAATACGTCCCTGCAGCTCCCACTCCCACAGAACCTTCTGGACCTCCTTGACCAATTTACTTACTTTACTTACGTCAGTCCGGGCCCACCTGTCATCACACATGCAGTGGCAGATCCCACCGTCTTTGAAAAAAACAATATAGTGAACAGAGAATTTTCTTTTAAGGACAGACCGAACAAGTTATGAAAAGAAATTAGAATTCTATATAAATCTAAGAAATTCGTCCACACCGTTTTCCTTTA
Organism: Elymus sibiricus; assembly: GCA_039707655.1. Classification (NCBI taxonomy): domain Eukaryota; kingdom Viridiplantae; phylum Streptophyta; class Magnoliopsida; order Poales; family Poaceae; genus Elymus; species Elymus sibiricus. The sequence continues at coordinate 68,352,306 of CM077674.1, read as the reverse complement.
TCTTTAACATGAAACCTATCCACCTCATCACATATGTCTCACATATGCCACCTCACATTTAAATGTACATGCAAGTTATCTACATCATCAAGCGCACTAACCAATGAACTTTTTACTTTTCAACACATGCACGCACTCCACGTCATCAAGCGCCCCATGTAATCATTCAACTTTTCACTTTCTACCACATGCAAGCCCTCACATCATCAAAGAACATGAAAGCCCTTCACACCATTAATTTTTATTTTTATTTTTAAATAATAAATAATTGAACTTGAATGTCACAAGACAATACAACATGCATCCACCCTTTATTTATCTCTAGGTTGGTGTGGTACTATTCTCATATATTTTATTTTTATTTTTGATAAGTTCATTCTTAAAAATTTCCGCAGCTACGCGCTGGGCATTATCTCGCTTTTCTCAGAACACCTACTTGTAAGCCGTGAGATACATATATTGATCTCTATTCAAGGAAATTGAGCCGGTTTATGTAGAAAACAGGGTCGAATTAAGAGGAGGCTATTATGAGCATGTTTCATGCTTTCCATGCTGGCACTTTGGATGTGTGACGGCTGAATTATGGAATTATATATTTAATTCCTAAAACCTCTGAGGCTAACAAAATTTCAACAGTTTCATCCCATTAGGTGCTTATATAAGTTGATCGATAAAGCTTTGGTCTTTAGATTGGCTCTTGTTACGGACAAATTGATTGGCATTACTCAAAATGCCTTCATTAAGGGGTGGAACATAGTGGATGGTGTCCTTTCTTTACATGAAAATCTCCGTCATTGTCATCGTAAGAAACAATGTGGGATTGCTTAAAATTGACTTTGAGAAGGCATACGACAAAGTCAATTGGGATTTCATGTAGGAATGCCACGGATTAGGATGCTTTAATGCTATTTGGTGTAATTGGATTAAGAACATTCTGCACAATGAAATTGTTAGTGTATAACTTAATAACACTACTGGCTCCCTATTTCCAGAGTCATAAAGGGGTGAGACAGGGGGACCCCATATCTCCTTTCCTTTTTAATTTGGCTGCTGAATGCTTGGCCAAATTAATTCAGAATTCTCAAAAGAATAATCTTCTTATTGGTTTGGCTCCTGATCTGGTTGATACTGGAGTAGCTATTCTCCAGTATGTTGATGATATAATGTTGTGTATCAGTCATGATCCTGAGAGAGCTGTTAATTTGAAAATCATTCTTTATACTTTTGAGCTCATGTCTGGCCTCAAGATTAACTATTAGAAAAGTGAAATCTTCTCTGTTGAAGGGGATGAGAGTATCTTGGAGTTTTGTGCTGAGCTCTTTGGCTGTAATATTGGGAACTTCCCAATGATGTATTTAGGGGTCCATGTTGGTTTTGTTGCTTTGAAAAACTTTGATATCTCTTATATTGAAAATAAATATATTAAGAAGTGTGATGCCTGGGTGGGGAACATTGCATCCTCTGGTGGTAGAACTACCCTCCTAAATTCGAACCTATCAAATATCTCCTATTTCCATATGTCTATGTTCTTAATGAACAAAGGATTCATTAGGAAGTTGGATAAACATCGTATGAACTTTTTCTGGCAAAGGAAAGGTGGAAGGAAAAGGTATTGCCTAGTTGTCTAGGGTTTATAGGTCCAAAAATAAAGGGGGCCTTGGTATTAAGGACTTTAGAAGGCAAACTATAGGCCTCTTTGTCAAGTGGTGTTGGAAACTTGAGCATTGTAAGGGGCACTAGAAAGATATTATTAAGGCTAAATATTTGAAAAGAGACAATGTTGCCACTGTTAACGAAAAGTTTTCTGATTCCCCTATTTGGAAAGACCTTATGAAAGCTAAGGAGGTATACATGTTGGGAAGAGAGGTGACACTCAAATCTGGTAATATTGCTAGGTTGTGGAAAGAACCTTGGGATGATAATTTTCCTTTGTGTGATAAATTCCCTCAGTTACTTGAGATTTTCAACTTCCCCGATTGTACTATCAAAGATAGTCTTAATGTTGATACTTCCAATTTCTTTAGAAGAATACTATCTAATGATATGTTGGAAAAATGGAACTTCATTCAGAACATATGCTCTAGTGTTGCTTCTTTTCGGGAGCAGGATGTAGTCTCCTAGAAGTTTGGCCCTAATAAGAAGTTCACTACAAAATCTATTTACAAGATGTTGGAAAGGCCTCTTGCAGGGCGTGACTGTGGGTGGATCTAGGAAGCTAAGATTCCATTAAAAATTAAGATTTTTATGTGGCAATTATCAGAAGATGCGGTCATAACTTGGGATGTTATGAGTAGAAGGAACTAGCCTAGCAATCCAAAATGTTCTTTTTGTGGAGATAGAGAAACCTCATAGGACCTTTTTTTTTCTTATGCCCTATTGCACGTGTGTTTTGGAGATAGGTGGGATCAGTGCTGGGAACTGATCTCTGTCCAACAACTTGTGACATTTTTTTGCTTGGTGCTATTGTTTTTTCCCTGCTGGAGAAAAAGTATATACTGTGGGTCTTGCTGCTATCTGCTGGAGTACTTGGAACTGTGGAAATCGTGCAACCTTTGAGTTCAAATGGCCTCGTACTCCTTTTGAGGTGGTTTTTGCTTCGTGCGCATATCTTATCTCTTGGGAAGGTCTCCATAAGGAAGATGATTCTGGACAGTTGAAGTACAGAGCCACAATGCTGAGGAATAACGCCACCAACATAATGAGGATTTGCGCTGCGATCCAAGGAGGTCCTGATGTTGCTCAAGCTTGAAGTTGTTTTGCTTGTGGGATGATGCTCTCCGATCTGGTCATTTCAGTTGATGTTGTTGGTGTAATGTCCTATAGTTTGCCGGACACTAAAAAAGGCGGAGGCTATGCCGAGTGTTCTACCTTTACCGAGTACTTGACAAAATGCACTCGGCAAAGATTCTGACACTCAGTAAAGACGTCGTTTCCGCTAGCGAGGGAAGGGTCATTCTGCAGTCTCCTACATTTGGTATGAGAGCTAGATTTAAGATTTTGAGTTGCATGTGTTTCTCGACGGCCACGTCTCCAGCCACGCAGCTCCACGGTGGATGGAGTAAACCTCTGGCATGGTATAGGAGTACATGACATAAATGACAACGAAACCAGAAATACTACTCTGTTTTACAAAAAAATCAAATTCAAACAAGTTTACCAATTGTCAAGGAAACAATCAATAAAGATGAACTTACTAACAATTTAAATACTTTGCCGAGTGTCAGCCGAAAAACACTCAGCATAGGTGGACGCACTGTCACCCTGCTATCAACCGCGGCGAGTAGGGACACATGTCCACCTGTTTACCGAGTGTATTTTGTCGGACACTAAAAAAAAGCAGAGGTTATGCCTTACTGAGTGTTTTCCTTGTCACGTGGTTTAGGCTGGTGACATTACCAAGTGCTTGACAAAATACATTCAGCAAAGGCTCTGGTAGCCAGTAAAAATACAGATTCCGCTAGTGAGGAAAGGGTCAATATGTAGTCTCATGCATTTGGTATGAGTGTGAGATTTATGATTTTGAGTTGCATGTGTTTCATCGAAGGCCATGCCTCGGGCCACTCGGCTCCACGATAGGCCATCGTCAGTTGCAGCGTCAAGAGAGGAACATGTGCAATGAAATTCGGTGCATGGACGTAGTATATTCGGTCACAAACTTCTCTATGAGTCGTATAGGTGCCCTAAACTGTGCACAAGTTAACGATTGGGGTCCATAGAACAGTTAGTTTGATGAGCCTAGCTAAGTTTCTTTCAGTTCCGCCACCCCTTCCTCCTCCAATCTTGTCAACTGCCCAGCCCCCGCGTCGTTCCCAGGAGGGGCGACTCGGGCGGAACCGTAGCGAAGCCGCCACCCCTTCCTCCTCCAATCTTGCTCCCCCTGCCGCCGCCGAAGGACGCCTCCGGTCAAAGCCGAGAGGCTGACGGCGGCGGCAGATCCTCGTCCTCCTCGCGCGACTGATGGTGGCGGGGGCCCCATCCTTTCTTGTGTTGCGGGATCTCCGGCCGGAGCTTCATGGCGGCCCTGGACGACATGGTTCGTCCGGCGGAGATGGGCGCTAGGGCGGCGGCCCCGGATTTCTTCGGCGACCTCGACTGCCGCTGTGGCCGCGAGGGCGGCATGACGACTGGTTCGGAGCGCTTGTCGCGACTCAGCTACTCATCTCCGCGTGGTGCGGGTGGTGACGGCGGTGCCCGCTGAGATCTCCGGCCTGCTGTAGGGAACCGGCGGATGGCGCGGTCCTTGGATTCTTTTTGCTCTAAGATGGTGTTCTGCCGGTTGCCGGCCCTCATGGATCTGGCCGTTGACGAGTTCCGGAATGCTCAGCCGGAGATCTTCATCGAGTGCTTGACACCTGTAGATTGCTGGATCGGATGGGATTCGGTCGTGTGCACTTCTATTTCAGCCCGAGTGGCTTCAGGAGGGTGTGACGCGAAGCTTCGGTATCTGTTGACATTATGGGACACGTCGGTACTTCGATTTCCGTGGTGAAGACAGTGGCGGAGAACGTCATGGTGGCTGAGGTCTGAGGCCTTGTAATGGCGGATCGAGTCTTCGTGGCGATGAGGACTTTGCTTGGTGATTCGCGACTCGTAGCAGCAGCATCGGCAAGTGGGGGCGACAGCACAGGCGGAGTACAGAGTCTTAGCTTTCAGGGTGAAAACCCAAGGCCTGGCCTTAATTGGGTGTGCCTGATAGTGACCTTGTTGAAGGCATTGTTTTGAAAGCGCGGATATTCTCCAAGGTGAAAACCTAAGATCTAGGATCGGGCGATGACGGTGCTTATGCACTGTTTCCTTCTTGGAGGCGTCGTTTTTGGAGAATTTGGACTTCGGGTGTTGTGTAGGTGGTGGTTCGTGCTGCAGCTACAAGGAATTGATCACTGTAGCGGGATCTTTCTTTTTTCTTCTTCTTCTTTTTATTTTTTGGCTGTGTGCATACGTAATATCTTTATGACATTGCGTTCTTGCAGAGGCCGGGTGTAATTGGTATCTCAGCGATATTAATACATTCCCCTTGTCGAATTTTTTTTTTCCAGTTTTATAGTCGTGTTTGATGAGTAGTGATTCTAGTGCGTGAAGTTTCAATTGTCGAGGATAACTAAAGCCTTTTTTTTTATACGTGATCTTTACCAGAAAAGAAACATACCTACTTGCACAAGACTTTACAAGGGAAAATAAGCGATCGACCATGTGCTCTCTGCCATATCGCCAACCATTGAACAGAAATCACTTGCAATTATTATTTTCGATCTCAGCTTAAATGTTCAAGTGCATTTGTTTTGTAAAACATTACGCGCACCCAACCCAACAATGTTATATAAAAGGTGGTTTAGCCCAGACAAGAGTGAGCAATGTGAGAGATGAAGAAAGGAAAGAAGGGACGCTGAAATTTATTGCCATGTTTTGACAATTTATCTGGATATGGGCCAAAAATGTAACCAAGTTGTGAGCTTGGGAGACATCAGGAACGCAGTGCTCACCTGTGTGCAGTAGATTACATGCGAGTTATCGGTACATGTTGTAGTCTCGAAGTATCCCCTTTTGGCATGCTGTAGATGATGTAGATTTGCTGAGTACCATTGCCAGAAAACAAAACTATGACTGATCGTTGGAGGCTCACCACGTGGGGGGAAGATGGCAAGGTGTCCGGTGTGCCTCGTGGGTCGGCAATGCCTCGCCTGGTTTCCACTCTGTGGCTCTGTGCTGGAGTCACCCAGCGGGTCTTCCAGATGCTTGCGGATCACGGAAGCTCGTCTTTGCCCTTCCAAGCCTTGATCTGCTATAGCACTCTGATAGTCTAACTAGAGTAAATAAAGGTCTAGTTACAGCAGGGCTTAAGGCTACAGAGAAGTTTCCTTATCATAACAACTTTTCCCACTGATGTTTGCATCGCAGAATAGCCTGCTGCCACTTCATCCTCCTGCACTCCACCAACTCATCTCTATTTGTCCGCATCGATTGATGCAGAGGCCGGGGGTTTATCCTCCTTTTCTAAAAAAAAAAATGCCAAGTGTTCTATCTTTACCGAGTGTTTTCCTTGTCACTTGGTTTAGGCTGGTGACTTTACCAAGTGCTTGACAAAATACATTCGGCAAAGATTCCGGTAGTCAGTAAAAACATCGATTCCGCTAGTGAGGAAAGGGTCATTCTGTAGTCTCCTGCATTTGGTATGAGTTGCACGTGTTTCATCGAAGGCCGCGCCTCAGGCCACGCGGATCCACGATAGCCCATCGCCAGTTGCAGTGCCAGGAGAGAAACATGTGCAATGAAATTCAGTGCATGCATGTTAGTACATTCGGTCAGAATCTGAGTGGTATAGGTGTGCTGAACTATGCACAAGTTAACGCTTGTCCATACACCAGTTTATTTGATGAGCCTAGCTAAGTTTCTGTCACCCCTAGAAAAAAAAAGCTAAGTTTCTGTCAGTTTTATAGTCACGCTTGATGAGTAGTGATTCTAGTGTGAAGTTTCAACTGTCGAGGATAACTAAAGTGTTTTTTAGACGTGATCTTTACGGAAAAAAAACATAGGTATGTGATCTTTACGGAAAAACATAGGTACTTGCACAAGACTTTACAAGGGAAGATAAGCGATCCGCCATGTGCTCTCTGCCATATCGCCAACAATTGGACAGAAAGCAGTTATTATTTTCGATCTCAGCTTCAATGTTCAAGTGCATTTGTTTTGTAAAACATTACGCACACCCAACCCAACAATGTTATAAAAGGCGGTTCAGCCCAGACAAGAGTGAGTAATGTAAGAGATGAAGAAAGGAAAGAGGGGATGCTGAAATTTATTGCCATGTTTTGACCATTATTTGGATATGGGCCAAAAATGTAACCAAGTTGTGAGCTTGGGAGACCTCAGGAACGCAATGCTCACTTGAGTGCAGTAGCTTACAGGTGAGTTATCGATAGATGTTGTAGTCTCAGGGTATCACCTTTTGGCATGCTGTCGATGATGTAGCATTGCTGAGGACTATCGCCAAAAAGCATAAACTATGACTGATCGTTGGAGCCAATGAATCTGACTTCGCCATGGCTCACCACGTGGGGCAAAGATGACAAGGTGGCCGGTGTCAGTGTGCCTTGTGAGTCGGCAATGCCTTGTCGGCTCACCTGGGTTCCACTTTGTGCTCGGCGTCACCCAGCGGGTCTTCAGGTGCTTGCGGATCACGGAAGCTCGTCTTTGCCCTTGCCGCATGGGTCGCCCCCGCCTTAATCCGCTATCGCACTCTGGCAGTCTAACTAGAGTGAATAAAGGTCTAGTTACAAGAGGGCTAAGGCTACAGAGAAGTCCTAGTTATAACAGGGCTTAAGATCACCCACCCACTTTATCGTTTTCTTTAGTCAACAAGAATCGTCATATGCAGTTTTGTCGCCGAACAAGCCATAACACACCTGGAGTGTCTGCAGCACAGAGACGTGTCGCATGCATTACAAAGTGTAGAACGGCAACATTCAAGATCCCGCTAGCCCTTAGCAAGCATGCCTTCAGATCAAAGGAATACATGTCAAATGTTCAATCATGGTCTTTCTGGATTGATAGAACTCGGTGTCGATACTTTATAAAAGTAGTACTACTCTCAGTTCCTCGTCGAGAAGGACGAGCACAGTTGATTGATCATCCCATGGAGGAGAATTCGACCGAATGGAAAAATTCAAGGAAACGAAGAGGCCAAGCTTGCTCTGCAAACCTGGCAAATCTGGCAGATGGTGCTCCCCTCCTCATCGCACCACCTCAGCGCGCATTCTCGGTGAGCATATTGCACAAGACAAGATGGAGACGCACACAGATCAACCACTTCAGTTAGCTCTTGAGCACTACGGGATTTTGGGGGGCTCGGTGTGTTGTGCACCAACGGACCATTTCTTCAGTGTACATTTTTTTTTGCGGGTCGCTCAATGTACATTCAGAAAACACTATTTGCTACCACCACCACCAACAACAACGACGACAAGAAAAACAAAAAACAGGAAAGGCACAGCACTGTTCTCAGCTCCAACACAAAATCAACACTTCCAGGTCCAGTGAAACATCAAACAACCAATACTTACGCGGCCAAATTCAAACATGAAACGCGTGTAACCTGGGCCACCTTCACAGAATTGTTTTTCTTTAGAGAGAGGCAAGCGGGAGCAACTAACTAACGAGCGCTCCTTCGGAGCCTCCCCAACGATCACTTGGAGGTGGGCTGAGAGCGCGCCACTTGGCGCGCTCTCAGCCGCCGCCACGTGTCGCGCTCTGGGCGCTCCCTTCGGGTTTTGGTTTTTTTATTTTTTCGCACGCGTTTTCGGCTTTTTAAACAGTTTTTTCCGGTTTTTTTGGCTTTTTGGTTTTCCACCGGTCTTCCTTAACTTTTGGACAAAAAAAAAAATTCCAAAAAAAAAAATTTGCGCGAAAAAACGCGGTTTTTTTTTTCCCGCGAGAGGCACGGCCGTGCCTCTTGGAAACGGAAAAAAAATACGTGTTTTCTGTTTTTTTTCTTTCGCGCGAGGCACGGTTTTGCTTTCGCGAGAGGCACGGTCTTGCTTTCGCGAGATGCATGGCCGTGCCTCTTGGAAACGGAAAAAAAATCGCGTTTTTTTCTTCTTCCGCGAGAGGCACGGTTTAGCTTTCGCGAGAGGCACGGCCGTGCCTCTCGGAAACGAAAAAAAAACGTGTTTTCTGTTTTTTTTTCTTTTGCGAGAGGCACGGTTTTGCTTTCGCGAGAGGCACGGCCATGCCTCTTTCGGAAAGGGAAATAAAACGTGCTTCCGGTTCGGTTTTTTCGTCCGTTTTTTTCGACCGGTTTTTTCATGAAAAAAAAGTTCGTCAAAACCTATCAACATGGGATCTAGTTTTGCAGATCTCGACGCGAGCAATCCAACGGTGAAAACAATTTGAGATTTGGACGCACAGTTTAAGAGATAAAACGTTTTGAATGAACGAATCTACGAAAAAAGGGAAAACTTCCAGGTTGCGACAAGTGGCGCGCATGCAGTGCGTGCCACTTGTCACAACCTGAGAGAAGGTGGGAGTGATCTTTGGAAGGAGTACTCCTTAATTAGTGATTTCGGAGGCAAGCTATGTCAGAAAACAGAAAAAGAAAAAAGAACAAATAGAGACAAGCCCAGCCCGTTTAAGCGCTAGTAGTGTGGTATTTCATCTCAACGAGATGGGCTAAGCCCAGTCCACACACATTTTCTGTGACCTCTCTCCAGCGCTCCTTTTGCTCTGCTCCGGGGAGCGGGAATCGCTAGCGAGGAAAGGGTCATTCTGTAGTCTCCTACATTTGGTATGAGAGCAAGATTTAAGATTTAAGATTTTAGGATAGGTGTACATGACACAAATGACAACAAAAGCATAAATACTACTCTATTTCACAAAAAGAATCAAATAATAAAAAGTTTACCAATTGTCATGAGAACACTCAACAAAGATGAACATTACTAACAGCTCAAATACTTTGCCGAATTTTGGCCAAAAAACAGTCGGCATAGGTGGATGCGTCGTCACCCCGCTGTCAACCGTGTTGATTAGGGACATATGTCCATCTGTTTACCGAGTGTATTTTGTCGGACACTGGAAAAAGCGTAGGCTATGCCGAGTGTTCTGCGTTTACCGAGTGTTTTGCTTGTTACTTGGTTTAGGCTGGTGACATTAGCGAGTGCTTGACAAAATACATCCGGCAAAGATTCATGCACTCAGTAAAAACATCGATTCCGCTAGTGAGGAAATGGTCATTCTGTAGTGTTCTGCATTTGGTATGAGAGCAAGATTTATGATTTTGAGTTGCACGTATTTTGTCAAAGGCCACGCCTCGGGCCACGCGCTCCACGATAGGCCATCGTCACTTGCAGCGTCAAGAGAGAAACATGTGCAATGAAACACGGTGCATGCATGTTAGTACATTCGGTCAGAATATTTTCTATGAGTCGTATAGGTATCCTGAATTATGCACAAGTTAATGCTTGGGGTCGATACACTGGTTAATTGTTTTTGCGGATATACACTGGTTAATTTGATGAGCCTAGCTAAGTTTTTGTCAGCTTTATAGTCCTGTTTGATGAGTAGTGATTCTAGTGTGAAGTGTCAAGTGAGGATACCTAAAGCTTTTTTTAGACGTGATCTTTATGAAAAAAACACATAGGTACCTGCACACGACTTTAGAAGGGAAGATAAGCGATCGACTATGTGCTCTCTGCCATATCGCCAACAATTGAACAGAAATCAATTGCAGTTATTATTTTCAATCTCGGCTTGAATGTTCAAGTGCATTTGTTTTGTAATACATTATGCACACCCAACCCAACAACGTTATAAAAGGTGGTTTGGCCCAGACAAGAGTGAGTAATGTGAGAGATGAAGAAAGGAAACAAGGGATGCTGAAATTTGTTGCTATGTTTTGACCATTATTTGGATATGTTCCAAAAATGAAACCAAGTTGTGAGCTCGGGAGACATCAGGAACGCAGTGCTCACTTGACTGCAGTAGACTACAGGCGAGTTATCGGTACATGTGGTAGTCTCGGGGTATCACCTTTTGGCATGCTACCGATGATGTAGCTTTACTGAGTACTCTTGCCAGAAAACATAAACTATGACTGATCCTTGGAGGCTCACCACGCAAGGGGAAGATGGCAAGGTGGCCGGTGTGCCTCAGATTCGGCTGCCCGGCGACATCTGCCGTTCAACTGCAGAAGGTGGAACTCCGATCGAAATGGCAACACCAAGCGAAGAAGAAGCCGTCAGATGTCATGGGTGGACATGGCATAGGTGGAAGCTCGCCGCTGCTGCAGGAGGAGAATGTAGTTGCCGCTGCACCCGATTACGGGGAGGAGGAGTCCAGCCAGGCGCGGAGGCCGACGGAGGAGCTGACCTAGGAGCAGCGGGAGGTTGGGGAAGGGGCCGTGGCTTCCATTAACAGATGAAAATTCGTTCTGCTGAAGCAGTCCAGATCCAAACGTTTCTTAATTGATCCTTGGCTCTTGGTTCTGTTGTCTGAGTGTTTCTCTTCGAGTGTTGCTTCATGACTTTATTTCTTCTCCACCAATGCTGATCTATATGCAGGGAAGATGACTTCTTGATATGCTATTTTTCCTTTTTGATGACATTGTATACACAGGCTACGTGCAGATCAGTCAAGGGATTTAAAAAAAAAAAGTAGTGTAGTCTTTTTATTTCATTTTCATGTGCATGTCAACATAAGTATTTGCATCAGATTATTTTAGATACGTTTGTGCTTACCTGTTGGATGTAGGAGCAGTTGTATTGACACATTAATATTTTGTGTTTTGCTAGATCTTTACTAGGATGCAGAGTGTCTTTGCTCTTGGATGCATGTTGTCCGTGGTGGGAGTGGGATGCAACTACCAGCCCTTGACATGACGTCTCTACATTGCTTGCTTTACTAGGATGCAAAGTGTTTAATTTGGTTTAGTAAATTAGCAACACACACCAATTCAGAGAAGCTATTGTGGTGTGGATCAATCTAAACAGTGTTTTGGTTGGTCTGTCTATTTTTGCAGGGATAAACTTCATTAATCGAAGTAGCATATGTTGGGGAATGTGGGTTCAGCTTTCATTTCAATAGCTTTAGAGGTATCCTATGATTCCTATCCCACCTATGAATGATTTCGAAACTGCCGCTCCCCAGTTCAGATTCATATGCATGTAGTCTTAATTCTTTAGCATACAAACATTGTGACCATGTTCTTATTTATTGTTCTTGAAATGCCATGTACTTCAGAAATCAGCTAATCATGTACTCCGTATATCCTTAAGGTGCAACTCTATTTCCCTTCCAACTTTCCACCGTGAATGGTTAAACATTGAGATGTTTATATCACGAGTTATAATTATACAAGTATTTTCTGTACTTGGTTGGTTTTTGAAACGGCGAGCCTATTTAATTAAGCTTCAGATATAGCACATGGAAAAGGACTAAGGCGAGAGCAAGGGAAGAGCTCTTCCCCTCCCGGTCGCTCCCGCGACCGACGCCGGGGGAGGGGGGGGGGGGGGGGGCTAGCTGCTAGCCATAGGCCGCCTCCTCCTCCACGCCTACCCCCTCGCCGTCGGCGGCGGCGGGGTCTTTCTTCCCCTGCTCGATGGTGGCCGACGCGGGTTGGTGTCGTCGAGCGACGGCGCGGCACTGGCAGAGGGCTTGGCGGCGCGGTGGCGGGGCTGGTGCCTGGTGGCGGCATGATAGGCTCTATGGTGTCCTGCGCGTGTTGCGCCTTGAGTGGTGGCGGCGGCCGCTGTCGTGAAGCGCATCGCCCCCCTTACGGCAGGTGGCTGATGTGGATACCTGGCCGCGTGGGCGGCGGATCGGTGGCGGGCGTGGGATGGCTCCCGGGGCTTCCCCGTTAGCCCTTGGAGCGGATCTGAAGATGGTGGCTTCTCCCCCCTCGCCGCCGCTGCCGGCGTCTGTGTTGGCCGGATTTGTCGGTTGGTGGGTCTAGAGGGTCTGGTAGAGATGGATTGGGGGAAACCCTTGGCTGGTTGTTGCGGCCATGATGCCGGCGACACTTCGGCGTCATTCTCCTTCTTGAAGGTGGCATCACGATCCTACCCTCGCCCTCTCCTCCCCGTCCCGGGTGAAAACCAAAAATATCCGGATTGGGTGGTAACGGAGCTCCGACGTCGTTTTTCTTCTTGAAGGCACCACCTTGGGACGGCGGAGTGGTGGTCGAGGCATCGGCGCGTGAGGTGGGCTGTTGGATATCTTTAGTGGTGTTCATGCTCGGTTGCTTGCAGTTGAAGTTGATGCCTGCGAGCGGCGGTGGCGGTGTTGGGGTGTGCCGCTGCATGGTGCGGTGGTCGTGCTTGTCGTCCTCTCCCCGGCAACCAGTTCGTCCTGGACATGCGAGCTCAGGGGTGAGCAACTTTGCCTGTGGACGACATAGTGTCCTGCGACCCAGGACTAGAGGGCGGAGGCCCTCTTTGGAGGTAGAGAAGGATTGCGGACCGGCAATGGCTGGCCTCAAGGGAGTTAACGGAGCGTGACAATCCTCCTGCAGCGGGCTACTACCTTGTCTTAGCGGGCTACTACCTCGTCTTAGTCGCGTCGTGTGCTGGCTCTTGTTCGCCAAGGGCCTCGATGATCAAGCTTGCGATTGGTGCATTCGATGTTTGTTAGTGGCTCTTTTGGTATCATGTATCTTTGCCGTTTATGTTTCTTTTCTCTCTTTTGTTGCTCTGGCATGTTGAACTTGTGGTGCGGTGGTTGCTTTATAATATAAGAGAGGGGGGGGGGGGGGGAACCCTTTTTCGTAAAATTTAATTAGCTTCAACGGGTACACAATTCTAGACTTTGAAGCGTCTTACTAGCTTCTGTGATCAGATAGTTTACGTTGCATACTTTGTTAAGCATATTTCCTGATCTCTAGGATTTCATAAAATATTTCTTAGTTTGACATACTATGGGGAGACATGCTCTTTCAAAAGGGAGACATGTTCACAATATTCAGCCTTCAGAGTTCCGAATGTTAGCTGCACCTGCAGGGCCACAGATTATTATTATCTGCTCAATGTTTTTTGAATTTTGATAATGAAGCTTGCAAGTTAGTAGCAATCTCCATTTTAGATAGCTCCCTCGGTAAAGAAATATAAGAGCATTTAGATCACTAAAGTAGTGATCTAAACACTCTTATATTTCTTTACAGAGGGAGTAGGATTCACAAGTGGATATCATTGAGCTAATTAATAGATATTGCTTTTTCTCTGATGGTCTCTTAGTCACTACGTTCAAATATTTGCAGGTTGTTGTGTGGTGGGTGTCTCTACAACTTCTGCATTCTTCTACGGTCTGTAACCAGAAAGTGCACATAATTTATCACTTCATTTTGTATTTGTTTTGCAGATTATGTATGTCCTTCTCAAGTCATTTTTGGGTGCTGATTTCACTAAATCGTTATAGGTTATCTTCCTCTTTTGCGTTATCCAGTGGTATATGTTCAGAAAGCTTATTCTGTTTCAAGGATAATAACACAAGCTAGGTTGAGCTTTTGTTATTCCGCTATTTGAATTTAGAGTTGATGCTTTTGCCTAATATTGTGGAACACACGCCTTTTTTGCTGTATTGATGGGATTCCTCTCTTATTAGAAAATATGGAGATTTTGGCAGGCCTCAACGAGAGTGGATTTTCTACTCTCGAGTGTACTACACCTGAGTTTGCATAAAAGTTGGAAAATGTGATCAAACAAAGTCGAAAAATATGAAAAATTTGAGACATCAAACTTTATCAAATGTTATAACTTCTTGCAAAATTTCAGCCAAAACATACATCAGAGGAGCTCTCGCCAAAAAAAAAACACAAAATCAATGCTCAAAGGTTTGTGCACTGTTTGAGAAGTGATTTTTTTTTTGGTGAGAGCTCCTCCGATGTTATTATTGGCTGAAATTTTGCAAGAAGCTCAAACATTTGATAAAGTTTGTTGTCTCAAAATTTCAGAATTTTTTGATTTTGTTTTATCACGTTTTTTTTTAAACTTTGCGAACTCGGGTGTACTACGCCCGAGAGTAGTCACACCTTTCCGCTCAACAACCTCTGATGTTTCAGTCTGGTACTGAAAGCCAATCAGAATCAATGGAAAATCCAGTGAGAGATCTATAGCTGTGCCGAAGGAGGGAGCTGTGGAAAAGACTGGTAAAATTGAACTACGTGTGTTCCTTGAAAAAAATTGGACTATGTGTGTTTCACTTTTATCTAATTTCGACCACACATATTATTCTTAACAGTTTACTTCTGTGTAGGACAGTGGGATACTGACTGCCAGTTCCCAATGTTGTGATGAGCTGGCTACAACTCACTTCAGAAGGCAAATGCAGTATTGATTTTTTTTTTTTAATATAGGTGGCCAACAAACACATACAGATTTATTAGTGCACAAGCTCAGCATTTTCCCATTGTTTTCTTTGCGATTCAGGACATGGAGATAATAGTGTTTGTGCCACAACTCTTCAAACAGAAACTCCAAGGTCTGTTTTGACAAATGACAAATAGCAGTTTCATCATGAATGATATAATTGTTAAACTGAAAGGAGATAGTACAATGAAGGCAGTCATTCGTACCTATAAAAAACCTAGCTGCAAAGACGGTGATTAGTTAGCAGTGCAAACTTATCGACTGCTTTTCCATACATGCTTACAATACATCAATATATGTTTGCTTTAATGATTTGTTAAAATTTGTCTCAGTGTACCAATTTTCTTTTACAAAATTCCGCAGCAACGAGCGGGTATCATCTAGTTATAACAACTTTTCCCACTGATATTTGCATCGCAGAGTAGCATGCTGCCACTTCATCTTCCTACACTCCAACTCATCTCTATTTGTCCGCTGACACTAATCTTGGGGCTGCCCATATGCCCTGTCATGTATTATGAGCCTCTATTCTCCACCGCTACTGAAAGTTTTATTTACTGCTCGCCATGCATGGTTTTGCATGAGAGAAAGAAGCAAGGAATCCTCTTTTAGTTATATGCTAGTGATGGCAGCAGGTGTAATTGTTGTTTCCGTAGGGTGTTCAAGAACAAAGTCCTAATCATCGACGTCGGCTGTCAAGGGCATCAACGATGTCCTGTATGTTCTGATTGGAAGCGTGTACGTAGTGTTGGGTTAACGCGAGTAATACTGTGAAATACTACGGTGGTAGAGCATGGCTATGCAAAAAATTCGCTACTCGTGCAGATCTCCTGTGTGTTCTCGAAAAAGAATCATAGCAAGATAAAATGAATTTAGATTCAAAGAAAGCTCAATTTATAAGTTTCTAAATGGCCCAACTGGTCCTAGGTAGGTCAGTTATATTCCTGAGATGAGTGACCCGTGAGGGAGCTGCAAGAGGTATTGAGTAGCACACCATATGGAAGATCTTAATTAGCCGAGTTTGTGTTAGTTTCTAGGTCCATCTATGGTAGTGACTCCAGTGTTTAAAGATCATTCATGTTCAGCCCCGTTAGGAACACATGAATTTCATAGGAATTTCTTAGGGATATGATCCTATGGGAATTTTCCTATAATGCCATTTGGGTTGAATGATTGGTTTTGAAAATTCATATATGAACCCTTCCTTTCCTTCCCATTTTGGATGACTATAAACATTTTCTCAAACCTCATGTCTTCACTTACTCGAAGAAGTCCAATGCAACACGTCTCTCCCTCTCTCTCTCTCTCCCTCCCTCCCTCTCAAAATTCCCGTGGTGCACCCAAATGACCATGTTATACAACTACTGCGTTTCAGATTCATGTAGGAATCTACAAGACATGGCATCCAGTTCCTGCAAGTTTTCTGTTTCTATGCTTTTCTTACCCCGTGTTCCGAACATGCTCTCAGTGTTGAGAATCACTTCAAATATTTTCTGTACGAGCGAAATAATCTTAAAAAAACCCAGTGGCTATGCCGAGTGTTCTACCTGTACCAAGTGCTTGACAAAATACACTCGGCAAAGATTCTGACACTCAGTAAAGACGTTGATTCTGCTAGCAAGCGAAGGGTCATTCTGCAATCTCCTACAAGTGGTATGAGAGCGAGATTTAAGATTTTGAGTTGCACATGTTTCCCGAAGGCCACGTGACGCAACTTGCATACGGTGTCGGAATTCGTTCAAACCTGACATGGATGCCTATGATTGGCATGCCCACTTACTAGAAAGGTTGGGCTCATTTCATGCATGTCCAAAAATAGACCATGTTTAACACATGACGTCCGGGTAGGCTAGAAGGCTCCGTTTGGGAGCATGTTTTGTTTCTCATCCGTCCAATGACCCCAAATTTTTTCCATGAGCTTATATGACCAATTAAAGGCACCATGCCAAGTTGTTTTGGTTTTCGATTTTTTTTTTGCATTTTCTGGAGTTTTCCCGGTCAAAAAACACTGATAAATGGCCGGACATGTCACAACTTGCATACGATGTCAGAATTAGTTCAAACCTGACATGGACGCCTGCCATGGGAATTCTCACCTGCTTGCAAAAGTTGGGGTCATTTTAAGGATGCACAAACATAGACCATGTTCAATGAAGGGTATCCGGGTTGGCCAAAGTGCTCCCTCTGAGAGCACATTGTTTATTGACATTCTTCAAATGGCCTCAATATTTTCCCACTAGCTTCTATGACCAATTAAAGGCACCATGCCTAGTTGTTTGATTTTTTGACAATTCTTGCATTTTCTGGAGTTTTTTGGGTGAAAAATGGCCGATAAATATGGCCGGCATGACACAACTTGCAAATGGTGTTGGAATTCGTTCAAACCTGGGATGGATGCCTACCATGGGCATGCCCACCTACCGGAAAAAATTGGGGTTATTTCATTAATGTCCAAAACTAGACCATGTTCAACGGAGGGTGTCCGGGTAGGCCATATGGCTCCGTCTGAGAACATGTTATTTCTCAACATCTTTGAAATGGACCCAATTTTTGTTCATGGCCTTGTATGAACAATTCAGGGCACCACGACAAGCTGTTCTAGTTTTCAACAATTTTTGCATTTTTAGGGGTTTTCTTGGTAAAAAAATCCCGATAAATGGCTAGACTTGTCGACTCTTGCATACGGTGTCGAAAATCGTTCGAACCTGGCATGGATACCTACCATGGATATGCCCACCTGCTTGCAAAAGTAGGGTCATTTCAAGAATGTTCAAAACTAGATCATGTTCAATGAAGAGTGTTCGGGTAGGCCAGAAGGGTCCGTTTTAAGCACGTTATTTTTTGACATCTGTAAAATGGCCTCAACTTTTTTTCCACAAGCATCTATGAACAATTCAAGGCATAATGCTAAGTTGTTCGAGTTTTCGACAATTCTTGCATTTTCTGGAGTTTTCTCGGTGAAAAATGGCCGATAAATAGCCCGACATGACGCAACCTGCATATGGTGTTGGAATTCGCTCAAACCGGCATGGATGCCTCATATGTCCATGCTAGGCTGCGACAAGATGTTGAGGTCTTTTCTACATAGTCCAAAAAAATCACCAGTTCAGAGGAGTGTGCTAGACTATAGGCCAGACGGGTGCATCCGTGAATATGTAGTTTTTCCTAATTTAAATGCTTATTTTATTTGCAAATTACGTCATTATCAACCGACATGAACATTTTCTTATATCCTCACCATTTATCAAAATTTCTCAACAATTTTGTAGTTTCAAATTGTGTATGAAAATTTTACAAACTTGAGTACTTTTTTAAAAATTGTTAACAAATTCCGAACAGTTGACGTTGAACACAAATTCCAAACCACGTACTTTTTCAAAAACTTATCAACTTTTTTGAAACACAAACATTCTTAAATTTCTGAACAAAAAATTCGAAAACGGGCACATTTTTTGAAATTCCAGAACATTTTTTAAAATTGTAAAGAATATTTGAAAACAATAACCATTTTTGGTATTCCAAACAATGTTTGAATGTTTCAAACAGGTTTTGAAAATAATAATAAAGTTAAAAAAATGAGAAAAATGAATTAACAAAAAAAGAAAAGAAAAAGGGAAATGAAGAAGAAAAAAAGGAGCTTAGGCCATGCCCCAACTAGGCGACCGCATCGCTCCCGTCGGGCGCCTGTTGGGCCGGCCCAAGCGTTTGTAGTTTTGAAAAATGTTTATCAACATAAAAAATGTTCATGAATTTGAAAAAAAATCGCGGGCTTTAGAATAAAGTTTGTAAAGATTGAAAAGAGTTCTTAGATTTTTTTTAGAAAGTTATGGATTTGGAAAAAAGTTCACGGATTTGAAAACAAAGTTCACAAATTTTTAAAGATGTTCACGAATTTGAAAAGTTCACAGATTTAAGAAAAAGTTCACAAATCTTTAATAATGTTCACAAAATTTTAAAAGTAATTTGCGCATTTTAAAAAGAGAAGAAAATGAAAAAAATAAAAAGAAAGAGAAAAATAAAAAAACAGAAGAAAAAGTGGACAAATAAAACCCCCCAAAAAACAGTCTCGCATTGGTTAGTGTTATATTTGAAGAAGAAAAAAGAAGGTAACTAGACACAATAAGAAAGTAGGCAAGTTGGTTACCGCTGTTGTACTAAGTGTAAAGGTGCTGGGTTTGAATCTCGTTGGGCACTCCTTTTTTTTAAAGGTCTTACAGATGAGTACGTACACAGGCCGCGTATCGTGCTCGGCGCGGCCAACATACTTTAATAAAAGACCATCCCAACCTTTATTATGAAGGGGTATGAAGAGATCTCCACCGTTGATGTGTTTGGGGGGGGGGGGGGGGGGGTCTGCCGAAGCTGAAGTGCAACTTACATACTTTGCTGGGTGTCGACCGAGAAACACTCGACATAGGTGGATGCACCGTCACCCCGCTGTCAACCGCGGCAAGTAGGGACACGTGTCCACCCGTTTTCTACCGAGTGTTCTGCCTTTACGAGTGTTTTCCTTGACACTTGGGCAAAGATTCCGATAGTTAGTAAAAACATCAATTCCGCTAACGAGGAAAGGGTCATTCTGTAGTCTCCTGCATTTGGTATGAGAGTGAGATTTATGATTTTGAGTTGCACGTGTTTCATCAAAGGCCGTGCCTCGGGCCACGCAGCTTCACGATAGGCCATCTTTAGTTGCAGCGCCAGGAGAGAAACATGTGCAATGAAATTCGATGCATGCATGTTAGTACAGTCGGTCGGAATCTTTTTTATGAGTCGTATAGGTGTGTTGAACTATGCACAAGTTAACGCTTGGGGTCCATACACCAGTTAATTTGATGAGCCTAGCTCAGTTTCTGTCAGTTTTATAGTCGCGCTTGATGAGTAGTGATTCTAGTGTGTGTGAAGTTTCAACTATCGAGGATAACTAAAGCACTTTTTAGACGTGATCTTTACGGGAAAAAAACATAGGCACTTGCACAAGACTTTACAAGGGAAGGTAAGCGATCCACCATGTGCTCTCTGCCATATCGCCAACAATTGGACAGAAATCAATTGCAGTTATTATTTTCGGTCTCAGCTTCAATGTTCAAGTGCATTTGTTTTGTAAAACAGTACACACACCCAGCCCAACAATGTTATAAAAGGTGGTTTAGCCCAGACAAGAGTGAGTAATGTGAGAGATGAAGAAAGGAAACAAGGGATGCTGAAATTTGTTGCTATCTTTTGAGTATTATTTGGACATGGACCAAAAATGTAACCAAGTTGTGAGCTTGGGAGACATCAGGAATGCAGTGCTCACTTTTTATATCACAGGCGAGTTATCGGTACATGTTGTAGTCTCGGGGTATCACCTTGTGGCATGCTATCACCTTGTGGCATGCTACCGATGATGTAGTCTCGGTACATGTTGTAGTCTCGGAGTACTCATGCCCAAAAACATAAACTATGACTGATAGTTGGAGGCTCACCACGAGGGGTGAAGATGGTGGCGGGGGCCCCATCCTTTCTTGTGTTGCGGGATCTCCGGCCGGAGCTTCATGGCGGCCCTGGACGACATGGTTCGTCCGGCGGAGATGGGCGCTAGGGCGGTGGCCCCGGATTTCTTCGGCGACCTCGACTGCCGCTGTGGCCGCGAGGGCGGCATGACGACTGGTTCGGAGCGCTTGTCGCGACTCAGCTACTCATCTCCGCGTGGTGCGGGTGGTGGCGGCGGTGCCCGCTGAGATCTCCGGCCTGCTGTAGGGAACCGGCGGATGGCGCGGTCCTTGGATTCTTTTTGCTCTAAGATGGTGTTCTGCCGGTTGCCGGCCCTCATGGATCTGGCCGTTGACGAGTTCCGGAATGCTCAGCCGGAGATCTTCATCGAGTGCTTGACACCTGTAGATTGCTGGATCGGATGGGATTCGGTCGTGTGCACTTCTATTTCAGCCCGAGTGGCTTCAGGAGGGTGTGACGCGAAGCTTCGGTATCTGTTGACATTATGGGACACGTCGGTACTTCGATTTCCGTGGTGAAGACAGTGGCGGAGAACGTCATGGTGGCTGAGGTCTGAGGCCTTGTAATGGCGGATCGAGTCTTCGTGGCGATGAGGACTTTGCTTGGTGATTCGCGACTCGTAGCAGCAGCATCGGCAAGTGGGGGCGACAGCACAGGCGGAGTACAGAGTCTTAGCTTTCAGGGTGAAAACCCAAGGCCTGGCCTTAATTGGGTGTGCCTGATAGTGACCTTGTTGAAGGCATTGTTTTGAAAGCGCGGATATTCTCCAAGGTGAAAACCTAAGATCTAGGATCGGGCGATGGCGGTGCTTATGCACTGTTTCCTTCTTGGAGGCGTCGTTTTTGGAGAATTTGGACTTCGGGTGTTGTGTAGGTGGTGGTTCGTGCTGCAGCTACAAGGAATTGATCACTGTAGCGGGATCTTTCTTTTTTCTTCTTCTTCTTTTTATTTTTTGGCTGTGTGCATACGTAATATCTTTATGACATTGCGTTCTTGCAGAGGCCGGGTGTAATTGGTATCTCAGCGATATTAATACATTCCCCTTGTCGAATTTTTTTTTCAGTTTTATAGTCGTGTTTGATGAGTAGTGATTCTAGTGCGTGAAGTTTCAATTGTCGAGGATAACTAAAGCCTTTTTTTTTATACGTGATCTTTACCAGAAAAGAAACATACCTACTTGCACAAGACTTTACAAGGGAAAATAAGCGATCGACCATGTGCTCTCTGCCATATCGCCAACCATTGAACAGAAATCACTTGCAATTATTATTTTCGATCTCAGCTTAAATGTTCAAGTGCATTTGTTTTGTAAAACATTACGCGCACCCAACCCAACAATGTTATATAAAAGGTGGTTTAGCCCAGACAAGAGTGAGCAATGTGAGAGATGAAGAAAGGAAAGAAGGGACGCTGAAATTTATTGCCATGTTTTGACAATTTATCTGGATATGGGCCAAAAATGTAACCAAGTTGTGAGCTTGGGAGACATCAGGAACGCAGTGCTCACCTGTGTGCAGTAGATTACATGCGAGTTATCGGTACATGTTGTAGTCTCGAAGTATCCCCTTTTGGCATGCTGTAGATGATGTAGATTTGCTGAGTACCATTGCCAGAAAACAAAACTATGACTGATCGTTGGAGGCTCACCACGTGGGGGGAAGATGGCAAGGTGTCCGGTGTGCCTCGTGGGTCGGCAATGCCTCGCCTGGTTTCCACTCTGTGGCTCTGTGCTGGAGTCACCCAGCGGGTCTTCCAGATGCTTGCGGATCACGGAAGCTCGTCTTTGCCCTTCCAAGCCTTGATCTGCTATAGCACTCTGATAGTCTAACTAGAGTAAATAAAGGTCTAGTTACAGCAGGGCTTAAGGCTACAGAGAAGTTTCCTTATCATAACAACTTTTCCCACTGATGTTTGCATCGCAGAATAGCCTGCTGCCACTTCATCCTCCTGCACTCCACCAACTCATCTCTATTTGTCCGCATCGATTGATGCAGAGGCCGGGGGTTTATCCTCCTTTTCTAAAAAAAAAAATGCCAAGTGTTCTATCTTTACCGAGTGTTTTCCTTGTCACTTGGTTTAGGCTGGTGACTTTACCAAGTGCTTGACAAAATACATTCGGCAAAGATTCCGGTAGTCAGTAAAAACATCGATTCCGCTAGTGAGGAAAGGGTCATTCTGTAGTCTCCTGCATTTGGTATGAGTTGCACGTGTTTCATCGAAGGCCGCGCCTCAGGCCACGCGGATCCACGATAGCCCATCGCCAGTTGCAGTGCCAGGAGAGAAACATGTGCAATGAAATTCAGTGCATGCATGTTAGTACATTCGGTCAGAATCTGAGTGGTATAGGTGTGCTGAACTATGCACAAGTTAACGCTTGTCCATACACCAGTTTATTTGATGAGCCTAGCTAAGTTTCTGTCACCCCTAGAAAAAAAAAGCTAAGTTTCTGTCAGTTTTATAGTCACGCTTGATGAGTAGTGATTCTAGTGTGAAGTTTCAACTGTCGAGGATAACTAAAGCGTTTTTTAGACGTGATCTTTACGGAAAAAAAACATAGGTATGTGATCTTTACGGAAAAACATAGGTACTTGCACAAGACTTTACAAGGGAAGATAAGCGATCCGCCATGTGCTCTCTGCCATATCGCCAACAATTGGACAGAAAGCAGTTATTATTTTCGATCTCAGCTTCAATGTTCAAGTGCATTTGTTTTGTAAAACATTACGCACACCCAACCCAACAATGTTATAAAAGGCGGTTCAGCCCAGACAAGAGTGAGTAATGTAAGAGATGAAGAAAGGAAAGAGGGGATGCTGAAATTTATTGCCATGTTTTGACCATTATTTGGATATGGGCCAAAAATGTAACCAAGTTGTGAGCTTGGGAGACCTCAGGAACGCAATGCTCACTTGAGTGCAGTAGCTTACAGGTGAGTTATCGATAGATGTTGTAGTCTCAGGGTATCACCTTTTGGCATGCTGTCGATGATGTAGCATTGCTGAGGACTATCGCCAAAAAGCATAAACTATGACTGATCGTTGGAGCCAATGAATCTGACTTCGCCATGGCTCACCACGTGGGGCAAAGATGACAAGGTGGCCGGTGTCAGTGTGCCTTGTGAGTCGGCAATGTCTTGTCGGCTCACCTGGGTTCCACTTTGTGCTCGGCGTCACCCAGCGGGTCTTCAGGTGCTTGCGGATCACGGAAGCTCGTCTTTGCCCTTGCCGCATGGGTCGCCCCCGCCTTAATCCGCTATCGCACTCTGGCAGTCTAACTAGAGTGAATAAAGGTCTAGTTACAAGAGGGCTAAGGCTACAGAGAAGTCCTAGTTATAACAGGGCTTAAGATCACCCACCCACTTTATCGTTTTCTTTAGTCAACAAGAATCGTCATATGCAGTTTTGTCGCCGAACAAGCCATAACACACCTGGAGTGTCTGCAGCACAGAGACGTGTCGCATGCATTACAAAGTGTAGAACGGCAACATTCAAGATCCCGCTAGCCCTTAGCAAGCATGCCTTCAGATCAAAGGAATACATGTCAAATGTTCAATCATGGTCTTTCTGGATTGATAGAACTCGGTGTCGATACTTTATAAAAGTAGTACTACTCTCAGTTCCTCGTCGAGAAGGACGAGCACAGTTGATTGATCATCCCATGGAGGAGAATTCGACCGAATGGAAAAATTCAAGGAAACGAAGAGGCCAAGCTTGCTCTGCAAACCTGGCAAATCTGGCAGATGGTGCTCCCCTCCTCATCGCACCACCTCAGCGCGCATTCTCGGTGAGCATATTGCACAAGACAAGATGGAGACGCACACAGATCAACCACTTCAGTTAGCTCTTGAGCACTACGGGATTTTGGGGGGCTCGGTGTGTTGTGCACCAACGGACCATTTCTTCAGTGTACATTTTTTTTTGCGGGTCGCTCAATGTACATTCAGAAAACACTATTTGCTACCACCACCACCAACAACAACGACGACAAGAAAAACAAAAAACAGGAAAGGCACAGCACTGTTCTCAGC
The DNA here is from genome assembly GCA_039707655.1 of Elymus sibiricus. Taxonomy (NCBI): domain Eukaryota; kingdom Viridiplantae; phylum Streptophyta; class Magnoliopsida; order Poales; family Poaceae; genus Elymus; species Elymus sibiricus. The sequence goes on along the minus strand of CM077674.1, from coordinate 68,327,937 downwards.
TCCAACACAAAATCAACACTTCCAGGTCCAGTGAAACATCAAACAACCAATACTTACGCGGCCAAATTCAAACATGAAACGCGTGTAACCTGGGCCACCTTCACAGAATTGTTTTTCTTTAGAGAGAGGCAAGCGGGAGCAACTAACTAACGAGCGCTCCTTCGGAGCCTCCCCAACGATCACTTGGAGGTGGGCTGAGAGCGCGCCACTTGGCGCGCTCTCAGCCGCCGCCACGTGTCGCGCTCTGGGCGCTCCCTTCGGGTTTTGGTTTTTTTATTTTTTCGCACGCGTTTTCGGCTTTTTAAACAGTTTTTTCCGGTTTTTTTGGCTTTTTGGTTTTCCACCGGTCTTCCTTAACTTTTGGACAAAAAAAAAATTCCAAAAAAAAAAATTTGCGCGAAAAAACGCGGTTTTTTTTTTCCCGCGAGAGGCACGGCCGTGCCTCTTGGAAACGGAAAAAAAATACGTGTTTTCTGTTTTTTTTCTTTCGCGCGAGGCACGGTTTTGCTTTCGCGAGAGGCACGGTCTTGCTTTCGCGAGATGCATGGCCGTGCCTCTTGGAAACGGAAAAAAAATCGCGTTTTTTTCTTCTTCCGCGAGAGGCACGGTTTAGCTTTCGCGAGAGGCACGGCCGTGCCTCTCGGAAACGAAAAAAAAACGTGTTTTCTGTTTTTTTTTCTTTTGCGAGAGGCACGGTTTTGCTTTCGCGAGAGGCACGGCCATGCCTCTTTCGGAAAGGGAAATAAAACGTGCTTCCGGTTCGGTTTTTTCGTCCGTTTTTTTCGACCGGTTTTTTCATGAAAAAAAAGTTCGTCAAAACCTATCAACATGGGATCTAGTTTTGCAGATCTCGACGCGAGCAATCCAACGGTGAAAACAATTTGAGATTTGGACGCACAGTTTAAGAGATAAAACGTTTTGAATGAACGAATCTACGAAAAAAGGGAAAACTTCCAGGTTGCGACAAGTGGCGCGCATGCAGTGCGTGCCACTTGTCACAACCTGAGAGAAGGTGGGAGTGATCTTTGGAAGGAGTACTCCTTAATTAGTGATTTCGGAGGCAAGCTATGTCAGAAAACAGAAAAAGAAAAAAGAACAAATAGAGACAAGCCCAGCCCGTTTAAGCGCTAGTAGTGTGGTATTTCATCTCAACGAGATGGGCTAAGCCCAGTCCACACACATTTTCTGTGACCTCTCTCCAGCGCTCCTTTTGCTCTGCTCCGGGGAGCGGGAATCGCTAGCGAGGAAAGGGTCATTCTGTAGTCTCCTACATTTGGTATGAGAGCAAGATTTAAGATTTAAGATTTTAGGATAGGTGTACATGACACAAATGACAACAAAAGCATAAATACTACTCTATTTCACAAAAAGAATCAAATAATAAAAAGTTTACCAATTGTCATGAGAACACTCAACAAAGATGAACATTACTAACAGCTCAAATACTTTGCCGAATTTTGGCCAAAAAACAGTCGGCATAGGTGGATGCGTCGTCACCCCGCTGTCAACCGTGTTGATTAGGGACATATGTCCATCTGTTTACCGAGTGTATTTTGTCGGACACTGGAAAAAGCGTAGGCTATGCCGAGTGTTCTGCGTTTACCGAGTGTTTTGCTTGTTACTTGGTTTAGGCTGGTGACATTAGCGAGTGCTTGACAAAATACATCCGGCAAAGATTCATGCACTCAGTAAAAACATCGATTCCGCTAGTGAGGAAATGGTCATTCTGTAGTGTTCTGCATTTGGTATGAGAGCAAGATTTATGATTTTGAGTTGCACGTATTTTGTCAAAGGCCACGCCTCGGGCCACGCGCTCCACGATAGGCCATCGTCACTTGCAGCGTCAAGAGAGAAACATGTGCAATGAAACACGGTGCATGCATGTTAGTACATTCGGTCAGAATATTTTCTATGAGTCGTATAGGTATCCTGAATTATGCACAAGTTAATGCTTGGGGTCGATACACTGGTTAATTGTTTTTGCGGATATACACTGGTTAATTTGATGAGCCTAGCTAAGTTTTTGTCAGCTTTATAGTCCTGTTTGATGAGTAGTGATTCTAGTGTGAAGTGTCAAGTGAGGATACCTAAAGCTTTTTTTAGACGTGATCTTTATGAAAAAAACACATAGGTACCTGCACACGACTTTAGAAGGGAAGATAAGCGATCGACTATGTGCTCTCTGCCATATCGCCAACAATTGAACAGAAATCAATTGCAGTTATTATTTTCAATCTCGGCTTGAATGTTCAAGTGCATTTGTTTTGTAATACATTATGCACACCCAACCCAACAACGTTATAAAAGGTGGTTTGGCCCAGACAAGAGTGAGTAATGTGAGAGATGAAGAAAGGAAACAAGGGATGCTGAAATTTGTTGCTATGTTTTGACCATTATTTGGATATGTTCCAAAAATGAAACCAAGTTGTGAGCTCGGGAGACATCAGGAACGCAGTGCTCACTTGACTGCAGTAGACTACAGGCGAGTTATCGGTACATGTGGTAGTCTCGGGGTATCACCTTTTGGCATGCTACCGATGATGTAGCTTTACTGAGTACTCTTGCCAGAAAACATAAACTATGACTGATCCTTGGAGGCTCACCACGCAAGGGGAAGATGGCAAGGTGGCCGGTGTGCCTCAGATTCGGCTGCCCGGCGACATCTGCCGTTCAACTGCAGAAGGTGGAACTCCGATCGAAATGGCAACACCAAGCGAAGAAGAAGCCGTCAGATGTCATGGGTGGACATGGCATAGGTGGAAGCTCGCCGCTGCTGCAGGAGGAGAATGTAGTTGCCGCTGCACCCGATTACGGGGAGGAGGAGTCCAGCCAGGCGCGGAGGCCGACGGAGGAGCTGACCTAGGAGCAGCGGGAGGTTGGGGAAGGGGCCGTGGCTTCCATTAACAGATGAAAATTCGTTCTGCTGAAGCAGTCCAGATCCAAACGTTTCTTAATTGATCCTTGGCTCTTGGTTCTGTTGTCTGAGTGTTTCTCTTCGAGTGTTGCTTCATGACTTTATTTCTTCTCCACCAATGCTGATCTATATGCAGGGAAGATGACTTCTTGATATGCTATTTTTCCTTTTTGATGACATTGTATACACAGGCTACGTGCAGATCAGTCAAGGGATTTAAAAAAAAAAAGTAGTGTAGTCTTTTTATTTCATTTTCATGTGCATGTCAACATAAGTATTTGCATCAGATTATTTTAGATACGTTTGTGCTTACCTGTTGGATGTAGGAGCAGTTGTATTGACACATTAATATTTTGTGTTTTGCTAGATCTTTACTAGGATGCAGAGTGTCTTTGCTCTTGGATGCATGTTGTCCGTGGTGGGAGTGGGATGCAACTACCAGCCCTTGACATGACGTCTCTACATTGCTTGCTTTACTAGGATGCAAAGTGTTTAATTTGGTTTAGTAAATTAGCAACACACACCAATTCAGAGAAGCTATTGTGGTGTGGATCAATCTAAACAGTGTTTTGGTTGGTCTGTCTATTTTTGCAGGGATAAACTTCATTAATCGAAGTAGCATATGTTGGGGAATGTGGGTTCAGCTTTCATTTCAATAGCTTTAGAGGTATCCTATGATTCCTATCCCACCTATGAATGATTTCGAAACTGCCGCTCCCCAGTTCAGATTCATATGCATGTAGTCTTAATTCTTTAGCATACAAACATTGTGACCATGTTCTTATTTATTGTTCTTGAAATGCCATGTACTTCAGAAATCAGCTAATCATGTACTCCGTATATCCTTAAGGTGCAACTCTATTTCCCTTCCAACTTTCCACCGTGAATGGTTAAACATTGAGATGTTTATATCACGAGTTATAATTATACAAGTATTTTCTGTACTTGGTTGGTTTTTGAAACGGCGAGCCTATTTAATTAAGCTTCAGATATAGCACATGGAAAAGGACTAAGGCGAGAGCAAGGGAAGAGCTCTTCCCCTCCCGGTCGCTCCCGCGACCGACGCCGGGGGAGGGGGGGGGGGGGGGGGGGGGGCTAGCTGCTAGCCATAGGCCGCCTCCTCCTCCACGCCTACCCCCTCGCCGTCGGCGGCGGCGGGGTCTTTCTTCCCCTGCTCGATGGTGGCCGACGCGGGTTGGTGTCGTCGAGCGACGGCGCGGCACTGGCAGAGGGCTTGGTGGCGCGGTGACGGGGCTGGTGCCTGGTGGCGGCGTGATAGGCTCTATGGTGTCCTGCGCGTGTTGCGCCTTGAGTGGTGGCGGCGGCCGCTGTCGTGAAGCGCATCGCCCCCCTTACGGCAGGTGGCTGATGTGGATACCTGGCCGCGTGGGCGGCGGATCGGTGGCGGGCGTGGGATGGCTCCCGGGGCTTCCCCGTTAGCCCTTGGAGCGGATCTGAAGATGGTGGCTTCTCCCCCCTCGCCGCCGCTGCCGGCGTCTGTGTTGGCCGGATTTGTCGGTTGGTGGGTCTAGAGGGTCTGGTAGAGATGGATTGGGGGAAACCCTTGGCTGGTTGTTGCGGCCATGATGCCGGCGACACTTTGGCGTCATTCTCCTTCTTGAAGGTGGCATCACGATCCTACCCTCGCCCTCTCCTCCCCGTCCCGGGTGAAAACCAAAAATATCCGGATTGGGTGGTAACGGAGCTCCGACGTCGTTTTTCTTCTTGAAGGCACCACCTTGGGACGGCGGAGTGGTGGTCGAGGCATCGGCGCGTGAGGTGGGCTGTTGGATATCTTTAGTGGTGTTCATGCTCGGTTGCTTGCAGTTGAAGTTGATGCCTGCGAGCGGCGGTGGCGGTGTTGGGGTGTGCCGCTGCATGGTGCGGTGGTCGTGCTTGTCGTCCTCTCCCCGGCAACCAGTTCGTCCTGGACATGCGAGCTCAGGGGTGAGCAACTTTGCCTGTGGACGACATAGTGTCCTGCGACCCAGGACTAGAGGGCGGAGGCCCTCTTTGGAGGTAGAGAAGGATTGCGGACCGGCAATGGCTGGCCTCAAGGGAGTTAACGGAGCGTGACAATCCTCCTGCAGCGGGCTACTACCTTGTCTTAGCGGGCTACTACCTCGTCTTAGTCGCGTCGTGTGCTGGCTCTTGTTCGCCAAGGGCCTCGATGATCAAGCTTGCGATTGGTGCATTCGATGTTTGTTAGTGGCTCTTTTGGTATCATGTATCTTTGCCGTTTATGTTTCTTTTCTCTCTTTTGTTGCTCTGGCATGTTGAACTTGTGGTGCGGTGGTTGCTTTATAATATAAGAGAGGGGGGGGGGACCCTTTTTCGTAAAATTTAATTAGCTTCAACGGGTACACAATTCTAGACTTTGAAGCGTCTTACTAGCTTCTGTGATCAGATAGTTTACGTTGCATACTTTGTTAAGCATATTTCCTGATCTCTAGGATTTCATAAAATATTTCTTAGTTTGACATACTATGGGGAGACATGCTCTTTCAAAAGGGAGACATGTTCACAATATTCAGCCTTCAGAGTTCCGAATGTTAGCTGCACCTGCAGGGCCACAGATTATTATTATCTGCTCAATGTTTTTTGAATTTTGATAATGAAGCTTGCAAGTTAGTAGCAATCTCCATTTTAGATAGCTCCCTCGGTAAAGAAATATAAGAGCATTTAGATCACTAAAGTAGTGATCTAAACACTCTTATATTTCTTTACAGAGGGAGTAGGATTCACAAGTGGATATCATTGAGCTAATTAATAGATATTGCTTTTTCTCTGATGGTCTCTTAGTCACTACGTTCAAATATTTGCAGGTTGTTGTGTGGTGGGTGTCTCTACAACTTCTGCATTCTTCTACAGTCTGTAACCAGAAAGTGCACATAATTTATCACTTCATTTTGTATTTGTTTTGCAGATTATGTATGTCCTTCTCAAGTCATTTTTGGGTGCTGATTTCACTAAATCGTTATAGGTTATCTTCCTCTTTTGCGTTATCCAGTGGTATATGTTCAGAAAGCTTATTCTGTTTCAAGGATAATAACACAAGCTAGGTTGAGCTTTTGTTATTCCGCTATTTGAATTTAGAGTTGATGCTTTTGCCTAATATTGTGGAACACACGCCTTTTTTGCTGTATTGATGGGATTCCTCTCTTATTAGAAAATATGGAGATTTTGGCAGGCCTCAACGAGAGTGGATTTTCTACTCTCGAGTGTACTACACCTGAGTTTGCATAAAAGTTGGAAAAATGTGATCAAACAAAGTCGAAAAATATGAAAAATTTGAGACATCAAACTTTATCAAATGTTATAACTTCTTGCAAAATTTCAGCCAAAACATACATCAGAGGAGCTCTCGCCAAAAAAAAAAACACAAAATCAATGCTCAAAGGTTTGTGCACTGTTTGAGAAGTGATTTTTTTTTTGGTGAGAGCTCCTCCGATGTTATTATTGGCTGAAATTTTGCAAGAAGCTCAAACATTTGATAAAGTTTGTTGTCTCAAAATTTCAGAATTTTTTGATTTTGTTTTATCACGTTTTTTTTTAAACTTTGCGAACTCGGGTGTACTACGCCTAGGGCTGGGCGTTCGGTTTATATGGTTAATACGGTTCGGTTTATTCGGTTTTTTATAATTTCGGTTTTCAAGAAATAGAAACCGAAATAATCACACAAAATTTAGAAACCGAACCATATTAACCATAATATATCGGTTCGGTTTGTTCGGTTAACCGAAAAACCGAAATACATGCACTTGTCAGTATAAGTGTAATGACTCAAGAGCACTGATTTAGATTGTATAATACGCATAAAATAATCACGAGAGCTAGCAACCTTAATATCATTCTATGGTATATTCGGTCAAGCAAACTAGTAAACATAATTAAGTAAAAAAATCACATCGAACCTGAAATGTATTATTTGCGGAGAAATATGTGATGCCTGCAAACTATTGCACTTTTGGAAGCAAGGTATTACATGGGGTATCTTACATATCGGTTTGTTCGGTCTATTCGGTTTCTAGGTACTGAAAACCGAACAAAAACAAAAGACCGAACAACCTTAAAATTTCCCACCGAATGAGAAATCGAACCACCAAATTAACCGACAAATCGGTTAATACGGTTCGGTTCGGTTTGGTTTTTCGGTTTTCGGTTTTACAGTGCCCACCCCTAACTACGCCCGAGAGTAGTCACACCTTTCCGCTCAACAACCTCTGATGTTTCAGTCTGGTACTGAAAGCCAATCAGAATCAATGGAAAATCCAGTGAGAGATCTATAGCTGTGCCGAAGGAGGGAGCTGTGGAAAAGACTGGTAAAATTGAACTACGTGTGTTCCTTGAAAAAAATTGGACTATGTGTGTTTCACTTTTATCTAATTTCGACCACACATATTATTCTTAACAGTTTACTTCTGTGTAGGACAGTGGGATACTGACTGCCAGTTCCCAATGTTGTGATGAGCTGGCTACAACTCACTTCAGAAGGCAAATGCAGTATTGATTTTTTTTTTTTAATATAGGTGGCCAACAAACACATACAGATTTATTAGTGCACAAGCTCAGCATTTTCCCATTGTTTTCTTTGCGATTCAGGACATGGAGATAATAGTGTTTGTGCCACAACTCTTCAAACAGAAACTCCAAGGTCTGTTTTGACAAATGACAAATAGCAGTTTCATCATGAATGATATAATTGTTAAACTGAAAGGAGATAGTACAATGAAGGCAGTCATTCGTACCTATAAAAAACCTAGCTGCAAAGACGGTGATTAGTTAGCAGTGCAAACTTATCGACTGCTTTTCCATACATGCTTACAATACATCAATATATGTTTGCTTTAATGATTTGTTAAAATTTGTCTCAGTGTACCAATTTTCTTTTACAAAATTCCGCAGCAACGAGCGGGTATCATCTAGTTATAACAACTTTTCCCACTGATATTTGCATCGCAGAGTAGCATGCTGCCACTTCATCTTCCTACACTCCAACTCATCTCTATTTGTCCGCTGACACTAATCTTGGGGCTGCCCATATGCCCTGTCATGTATTATGAGCCTCTATTCTCCACCGCTACTGAAAGTTTTATTTACTGCTCGCCATGCATGGTTTTGCATGAGAGAAAGAAGCAAGGAATCCTCTTTTAGTTATATGCTAGTGATGGCAGCAGGTGTAATTGTTGTTTCCGTAGGGTGTTCAAGAACAAAGTCCTAATCATCGACGTCGGCTGTCAAGGGCATCAACGATGTCCTGTATGTTCTGATTGGAAGCGTGTACGTAGTGTTGGGTTAACGCGAGTAATACTGTGAAATACTACGGTGGTAGAGCATGGCTATGCAAAAAATTCGCTACTCGTGCAGATCTCCTGTGTGTTCTCGAAAAAGAATCATAGCAAGATAAAATGAATTTAGATTCAAAGAAAGCTCAATTTATAAGTTTCTAAATGGCCCAACTGGTCCTAGGTAGGTCAGTTATATTCCTGAGATGAGTGACCCGTGAGGGAGCTGCAAGAGGTATTGAGTAGCACACCATATGGAAGATCTTAATTAGCCGAGTTTGTGTTAGTTTCTAGGTCCATCTATGGTAGTGACTCCAGTGTTTAAAGATCATTCATGTTCAGCCCCGTTAGGAACACATGAATTTCATAGGAATTTCTTAGGGATATGATCCTATGGGAATTTTCCTATAATGCCATTTGGGTTGAATGATTGGTTTTGAAAATTCATATATGAACCCTTCCTTTCCTTCCCATTTTGGATGACTATAAACATTTTCTCAAACCTCATGTCTTCACTTACTCGAAGAAGTCCAATGCAACACGTCTCTCCCTCTCTCTCTCTCTCCCTCCCTCCCTCTCAAAATTCCCGTGGTGCACCCAAATGACCATGTTATACAACTACTGCGTTTCAGATTCATGTAGGAATCTACAAGACATGGCATCCAGTTCCTGCAAGTTTTCTGTTTCTATGCTTTTCTTACCCCGTGTTCCGAACATGCTCTCAGTGTTGAGAATCACTTCAAATATTTTCTGTACGAGCGAAATAATCTTAAAAAAACCCAGTGGCTATGCCAAGTGTTCTACCTGTACCAAGTGCTTGACAAAATACACTCGGTAAAGATTCTGACACTCAGTAAAGACGTTGATTCTGCTAGCAAGCGAAGGGTCATTCTGCAATCTCCTACAAGTGGTATGAGAGCGAGATTTAAGATTTTGAGTTGCACATGTTTCCCGAAGGCCACGTGACGCAACTTGCATACGGTGTCGGAATTCGTTCAAACCTGACATGGATGCCTATGATTGGCATGCCCACTTACTAGAAAGGTTGGGCTCATTTCATGCATGTCCAAAAATAGACCATGTTTAACACATGACGTCCGGGTAGGCTAGAAGGCTCCGTTTGGGAGCATGTTTTGTTTCTCATCCGTCCAATGACCCCAAATTTTTTCCATGAGCTTATATGACCAATTAAAGGCACCATGCCAAGTTGTTTTGGTTTTCGATTTTTTTTTTGCATTTTCTGGAGTTTTCCCGGTCAAAAAACACTGATAAATGGCCGGACATGTCACAACTTGCATACGATGTCAGAATTAGTTCAAACCTGACATGGACGCCTGCCATGGGAATTCTCACCTGCTTGCAAAAGTTGGGGTCATTTTAAGGATGCACAAACATAGACCATGTTCAATGAAGGGTATCCGGGTTGGCCAAAGCGCTCCCTCTGAGAGCACATTGTTTATTGACATTCTTCAAATGGCCTCAATATTTTCCCACTAGCTTCTATGACCAATTAAAGGCACCATGCCTAGTTGTTTGATTTTTTGACAATTCTTGCATTTTCTGGAGTTTTTTGGGTGAAAAATGGCCGATAAATATGGCCGGCATGACACAACTTGCAAATGGTGTTGGAATTCGTTCAAACCTGGGATGGATGCCTACCATGGGCATGCCCACCTACCGGAAAAAATTGGGGTTATTTCATTAATGTCCAAAACTAGACCATGTTCAACGGAGGGTGTCCGGGTAGGCCATATGGCTCCGTCTGAGAACATGTTATTTCTCAACATCTTTGAAATGGCCCCAATTTTTGTTCATGGCCTTGTATGAACAATTCAGGGCACCACGACAAGCTGTTCTAGTTTTCAACAATTTTTGCATTTTTAGGGGTTTTCTTGGTAAAAAAATCCCGATAAATGGCTAGACTTGTCGACTCTTGCATACGGTGTCGAAAATCGTTCGAACCTGGCATGGATACCTACCATGGATATGCCCACCTGCTTGCAAAAGTAGGGTCATTTCAAGAATGTTCAAAACTAGATCATGTTCAATGAAGTGTGTTCGGGTAGGCCAGAAGGGTCCGTTTTAAGCACGTTATTTTTTGACATCTGTAAAATGGCCTCAACTTTTTTTCCACAAGCATCTATGAACAATTCAAGGCATAATGCTAAGTTGTTCGAGTTTTCGACAATTCTTGCATTTTCTGGAGTTTTCTCGGTGAAACATGGCCGATAAATAGCCCGACATGACGCAACCTGCATATGGTGTTGGAATTCGCTCAAACCGGCATGGATGCCTCATATGTCCATGCTAGGCTGCGACAAGATGTTGAGGTCTTTTCTACATAGTCCAAAAAAATCACCAGTTCAGAGGAGTGTGCTAGACTATAGGCCAGACGGGTGCATCCGTGAATATGTAGTTTTTCCTAATTTAAATGCTTATTTTATTTGCAAATTACGTCATTATCAACCGACATGAACATTTTCTTATATCCTCACCATTTATCAAAATTTCTCAACAATTTTGTAGTTTCAAATTGTGTATGAAAATTTTACAAACTTGAGTACTTTTTTAAAAATTGTTAACAAATTCCGAACAGTTGACGTTGAACACAAATTCCAAACCACGTACTTTTTCAAAAACTTATCAACTTTTTTGAAACACAAAAATTCTTAAATTTCTGAACAAAAAATTCGAAAACGGGCACATTTTTTGAAATTCCAGAACATTTTTTAAAATTGTAAAGAATATTTGAAAACAATAACCATTTTTGGTATTCCAAACAATGTTTGAATGTTTCAAACAGGTTTTGAAAATAATAATAAAGTTAAAAAAATGAGAAAAATGAATTAACAAAAAAAGAAAAGAAAAAGGGAAATGAAGAAGAAAAAAAGGAGCTTAGGCCATGCCCCAACTAGGCGACCGCATCGCTCCCGTCGGGCGCCTGTTGGGCCGGCCCAAGCGTTTGTAGTTTTGAAAAATGTTTATCAACATAAAAAAATGTTCATGAATTTGAAAAAAAATCGCGGGCTTTAGAATAAAGTTTGTAAAGATTGAAAAGAGTTCTTAGATTTTTTTTAGAAAGTTATGGATTTGGAAAAAAGTTCACGGATTTGAAAACAAAGTTCACAAATTTTTAAAGATGTTCACGAATTTGAAAAGTTCACAGATTTAAGAAAAAGTTCACAAATCTTTAATAATGTTCACAAAATTTTAAAAGTAATTTGCGAATTTTAAAAAGAGAAGAAAATGAAAAAAATAAAAAGAAAGAGAAAAATAAAAAAACAGAAGAAAAAGTGGACAAATAAAACCCCCCAAAAAACAGTCTCGCATTGGTTAGTGTTATATTTGAAGAAGAAAAAAGAAGGTAACTAGACACAATAAGAAAGTAGGCAAGTTGGTTACCGCGGTTGTACTAAGTGTAAAGGTGCTGGGTTTGAATCTCGTTGGGCACTCCTTTTTTTTAAAGGTCTTACAGATGAGTACGTACACAGGCCGCGTATCGTGCTCGGCGCGGCCAACATACTTTTATAAAAGACCATCCCAACCTTTATTATGAAGGGGTATGAAGAGATCTCCACCGTTGATGTGTTTGGGGGGGGGGGGGGGGGGGGTCTGCCGAAGCTGAAGTGCAACTTACATACTTTGCTGGGTGTCGACCGAGAAACACTCGACATAGGTGGATGCACCGTCACCCCGCTGTCAACCGCGGCAAGTAGGGACACGTGTCCACCCGTTTTCTACCGAGTGTTCTGCCTTTACGAGTGTTTTCCTTGACACTTGGGCAAAGATTCCGATAGTTAGTAAAAACATCAATTCCGCTAACGAGGAAAGGGTCATTCTGTAGTCTCCTGCATTTGGTATGAGAGTGAGATTTATGATTTTGAGTTGCACGTGATTCATCAAAGGCCGTGCCTCAGGCCACGCAGCTTCACGATAAGCCATCTTTAGTTGCAGCGCCAGGAGAGAAACATGTGCAATGAAATTCGATGCATGCATGTTAGTACAGTCGGTCGGAATATTTTTTATGAGTCGTATAGGTGTGCTGAACTATGCACAAGTTAACGCTTGGGGTCCATACACCAGTTAATTTGATGAGCCTAGCTCAGTTTCTGTCAGTTTTATAGTCGCGCTTGATGAGTAGTGATTCTAGTGTGTGTGAAGTTTCAACTATCGAGGATAACTAAAGCACTTTTTAGACGTGATCTTTACGGGAAAAAAACATAGGCACTTGCACAAGACTTTACAAGGGAAGGTAAGCGATCCACCATGTGCTCTCTGCCATATCGCCAACAATTGGACAGAAATCAATTGCAGTTATTATTTTCGGTCTCAGCTTCAATGTTCAAGTGCATTTGTTTTGTAAAACAGTACACACACCCAGCCCAACAATGTTATAAAAGGTGGTTTAGCCCAGACAAGAGTGAGTAATGTGAGAGATGAAGAAAGGAAACAAGGGATGCTGAAATTTGTTGCTATCTTTTGAGTATTATTTGGACATGGACCAAAAATGTAACCAAGTTGTGAGCTTGGGAGACATCAGGAATGCAGTGCTCACTTTTTATATCACAGGCGAGTTATCGGTACATGTTGTAGTCTCGGGGTATCACCTTGTGGCATGCTATCACCTTGTGGCATGCTACCGATGATGTAGTCTCGGTACATGTTGTAGTCTCGGAGTACTCATGCCCAAAAACATAAACTATGACTGATAGTTGGAGGCTCACCACGAGGGGTGAAGATGGCAAGGTGGCCGGTGTGACAGTGAGTCGGCAATGCCTCGCCTGGTCTCCACTTTGTGCTCGGCGTTAGCCAGCGGGTTGTTAGGTACTTGCGGATCACGAAAGCTCGTCTTTGCCCTTGCCGCAAATGGCGTTCGTGAGTCCGCAAACGACCGCACGATGAGGATTAAGTCCAGCACGATAATTAAAGTAATAAAGGCTAATGCATTTTTGGCCCCGTGGGCGCGTCCTGCCTGCATCCCTAGTTGCCCCCGCTTCAGTTTCTTATTTTTCATCTGACCTTCCAGGCCTTGATCTGCTATCGCACTCTAACAGTCTAACTAGAGTAAATAAAGGTCTAGTTACAGCAGGGCTTAAGGCTACAGAGAAGTTTCCTTATCATAACAACTTTTCCCACTGATATTTGCATCGTAGGGCTTAAGGCAACATGCGACCATTCATCAGCCGTCCAAACAATATCCAACGGACAACAGTAAAAAAAAGACCCCACACATACACATCTCATGTGTCTTAGCGAAGGAGAACGAAAAAGTGCGGGGGTGGGGGTGGGGGGGGGGGGGGGGGGGGGAGGAGGGGTTAGCGCGCGTCTCCTGCGCTCGTGCGCTTCGCCGTGGAGAGCCGAATGCCGCCGCCGAGGAGAGGCCGCGCCGCGCAGCCGTGGAGACCGGAGAGACCGCACCACGCCGCGCACACCACCGGGCCAGGAACCTGCTGCCGCGAACCGCCGCCGCGTGCAGGGAAGGAGCGCCGCCGCGGATTAGGAGGAGCGCCGCCCGAACCAAGATCCCTGCTCCACCAACGTCGCTCGATGTCCCAGTGGCCGCATCTGTCGAGGGGATGACCCCCGGTAGGCTCAGGGATACAAGCCAACATTTTCAAAACATCGGGACGGCCCAAGTCCCTCAATCCGGCTGGCTCTTCAGCCGGCCAGCCAGCTCCTCGCAGCGGAGGTCGGCTAGGCGCGGCGCTTCGCCGAGCCGGCTGGCCGCAGCCAGCATCCGGCAGGGTCAGCGCCTGTCCAATCCAACCGTACCGGCTACAGTGCGAGGCAACACCCACGTCGTGGAGGGCGTAGCTACAGTGCCGCCGGTACCGCTGACCGGGTCGACCAACTCCCGGACGGCCCGGCACTGCAGGCGCACCGCGTCAACCACTCCGTGACGTCATGCCTGACGCGCCACAGTGACGAGCAGCCGGCGGGCCCCATGGCCAATAGTGCTCCGCAGATGGCGGGCCCCACTGAAGACCAGAGACACTGGCAGCCGGGTCCGGCCCCTCTCTCTCTGATATCTTGTAACTTGGGAGGCCCGAGTATAGTGTAGAATGAGCCCCCCTAGGAGGGGGTCGGCTCATTCTACACACACCCACACACGCACGCGAGGCAGAAAGGAGAGCTAGCTCCTTCTTCCTCCTCCACCCGAAACGGCTATAGGAGCAACCCTGTAACCTTGTGATCTCCATAGTGATCCGGCAGGACTAGGGGTATTACCTTCCCCGGAGGGCCCCGAACCTGGGTACGTCTTCGTGTCTTGCATCGCTCGTGCCCAATCTTGCATCCGGAACCCACTGGCGCTCATCGGCCCCAACCACACTCGATTAACTATCCCATGGCATCTGCCGTGAGAACATCACGACAGTTGGCGCCCACTATAGGGCCGCACACGGCGTCGGCCGGAGTTACGTTTCGGACGAGACCCTTCACTTCCTCCGGCGAGCGCATCATGCACGACTTAGTTGGCAAGCTTGGCGCGTCCGGCTGCACCTCCGACGGCGCGGCGGGCTCCGCGGGCGCCGCCGTTCCGGCTGGCGGCTCCATCGTCCCCTTCGGCGACCTTCACATCTACGTCGCGCTCGTCCCCGACGAGTACCCTAGCGAGGTGCTCACCTTCGCCGACTCGCCGCTCCCTGCCGGCTACGACATCTCCGGCGACGTCGCAGATCTCTGCACTCGCGTGGAGGTGATGACCACTGGATCTAGCCACAACACCGGCCGCAGCAAGAGCCAGGCCGCCGCGGCTGCAGCCCGTGCCAGCCGGGCGAACCCGCTGCATGCGGCGATGTAGAACCTGCGCGCCCCCATCACGCCTGATGCCGACTCGGCCGCTGCTGCGGCCGAGCTCGAAGAGACGCGCAAGCGCCTGCTCGACGAGGCCACGACACTCGCCGCCGCGCAGTGCCGGATGGAGTCCGTCCAGCGCGAGTACAACACCGCTCACGGCCTCACGCCGGCTGCCGATGGGCCCAGCCGGCTCGAGGAGGTGCGACGCCGCGGCGGGGCCGTTGGCCAGATGCTGGACGTAGACCGGCCCACCTACAACACCCCCGTCAAGAACATGCGGGCCGTGGAGGTGGCCGCGGCCGAGCTGAGACACCTGGAGGGCGAGGAGCTGCTGCTGCAGCAGCAGCGCGTCCAGGACCTCATCGCTGCTGCGAATCTGCAGGTGTAATTCTGATTGCTTTGCTTCTACCTTGTTCCACTAATTTGTATATGTTATTTTCAAATTTGGCAGAATTGGGTTATATGCAATTGCGAGTACCGTACAATGGCAGAAATTGATAAGAGGGTACCTAAAGTTGCTATGAGGTTCAGAGATTCGGATGAGGCTTGGGAGTTTTGGCTAGAATATGGGGGTCACATAGGCTTTGATGGGAGGAAAAGATGCACAAACTTAAGCAAATGTGATGGAAAGGTCACTTCGCGCAGATTTGTTTGTTCCAATGAGGGCATTCGAAGGAAAAGCCAAACAGACCGTGTGCCTAAGCGTTTTAAAGCTGAAACAAGAACCAACTGTCAAGTTCGGATGATTATTACATTGGACCGAGTCGCAGAAAATTATGAAATCACCAACGTTGTGTTGGAACACAATCACTACCTTCAATTGCCACAAACCCGCCACTTGTTGGCCTCACAAAGGAAGATTTCAGAACAACAAGCCTTCGAGATAGAAACCGCCGATGATTCTGGAATTATGCCAAAAGCTTCACATGAGTTTGCTTGTCCTAAAGTAGGTGGGCCGCTGAACCTTGGATACACTTGCCGTGACCAAAAGAATCATTTGCGAAGCAAGCGGCAGAGGGAGTTGGCTTATGGACAAGCCGGTAGTATGTTGAAGTTCTTTCGTGACAAAATAGTCGAGAATCCATCATTCCAATATGATTCGCAATTGGATTGTGAGGAGAATATAGCCAACATATTCTGGGTTGATGCTAAAATGCTACTTGACTCTGCACACTTTGGTGATGTGGTCATATTTGACACAACATTTGGCACAAACAAAGAGTATAGGCCATTTGGTATTTTTCTTGGTCTCAACCAGTTTAGAGAAACAACCATTTTTGGTGCTGCATTGATGTTTGATGAAACACGTGACTCATTTATATGGCTCTTCGAGACATTTCTAGCCACACGTAATGGAAGGCAGCCCAAGACTATTTATACAGATCAAGATATAGCAATGGGAAAAACCATAGAGAAAGTCTTCACCGAATCATATCATGGATTGTGCACCTTCCACATAATGCAAAATGCTTGCAAACATTTATCTCCAGTGAAGGGCGACGAGAAAGATGAAGTGGAAGAGATAGATGAAGTGGATGATGAAGAAGAAGATTCCCATATTCTCACTGATTTTAGTGCTTGTACGTATGGCTATGAGGACAAGCATCATTTGAAGAAGCGTTTGACAATATGAGGCTAAAAATGCATAAGCAAACTTGGTTGGATAGTATTTACAAGGTGAAAGAAAAATGGGCTGAATGCTATATGAGAGATGTCTTTAGTTTGGGAGTGAGAAGTACACAATTAAGTCAGAGCTTCAACAAGGTTAAAAGTGCATAAGCAAACTTGGCTTGATAAGCTACTCAAGGGAAAGTGAAAGCCAACTAAAGCTACTGCACCAACAAAAAAGGGAGCAAAGGTATGTTGTAGACAGTACACATTATGTTGACATTGTTCATTTGTAAACTAACTACTATAATTTTCATTGGCAGCATCAAAAGAAAAAGGATGGTGTGCAACAAGATAAAAATGATGGTGTACAGCCTCAAGTACAAGTGAAGAACAACAAAGGAGGAATTTGGAGCTTCAAGTGTGGAATAGCATCATCAGTTTCACCCAACGGCTCTTGTCGCCCGTTTGCCCGTCAAGGGGCATTTGACATCCAGAGACCTTCTTATGAGCTCATGGACTTGATCAATGCTAGTTCAAGTTCACGCCATATTAGGAAATTAGTTCATTAATTCGTTTATTTGCCAACGGGGGCAAGTACAAGTGAAGAAGTATGATGCTGATCTGTTCTAGCATGCAAGTTCATTAGATCGTATTTTGGACATGGTTAACTATAGTATTTTGGGGCTAACCATAGTATTTTATGGCCTAATTGTACAAATGAACTGGCCAAATTTCTACACTTGAATCATTATTTCGGTAGTAGCACTTGGTTCTGAAATTGTGCAAGAGCTTCCGAATTTCAATGACAAGTGGCTTGTTGTCTCTTAAGAAATCTGAAGAAAAGTGTACTATGTGGAAGGATGGCAATATATTGTTTATCTCTGTATCTTATCTCTGCTAATTACTAGAGAGTCACATATTTTATATCTCTGCTCCTTTATGTTAATTTCTGTATTGTGTGGGAGTGAGAAGTTTTTTTTTTTTGAAAAGGAGGAAGGCCCCCGGCCTCTGCATCAGAACGATGCATGCGGCCATCTTATTAAAATTCAAACAATCCAAGGTCTGTAGTAAATTACAGCTCGCAAAAGGAGCACAAAAAGCAAAGATAATAGACATAGCCACAACTGGCAATCAACAGGACAAGACGACTAAACATCTATCCTATTATTGGACCGCCATCCAAACCGGTTGTAGATAGCCCGTGCTACCGTCTCCCAGCGGTTGCACCCAGTAGCCAAAAGCTCCCTGGAGTCCGTACGAGTGAGTGACGACCACGTACGGATCCAAGCAGTAGCTCGGTAGATGACCTACAAGAAATTTATAAGATTTTGTCTGTTAAAGATCATATCATTTCTGCAGTTCCATATAGCCCAAAGTAGTGCGCATATTCCTATCCGAATACGCCCCGCTGTAGCTGGTTCCACTCCAGTAAGCCACGTCCCAAATAACATGTCGATGCTAACTGGAGGGCTGATGTTAAAGGCTATATGAATCATGCGCCAAAGAAGCTTAGCGAGAGGGCAATCAAGGAAAAGGTGTTGTATTGTTTCATCATTGTCACAAAAACAACAACGTGAACTGCCTACCCAACTACGCTTAAGCAGATTGTCTTTGGTAAGTATCACTTGCTTGTGAACGAACCACATGAATATCTTGATTCTCAACGGAACTTTAATTTTCCAAATATGAATTGATCTCGGGATTGGGCCAGCATCTATTAGATCCAAGTACATAGATTTTACCATGAACACACCATTCCTAGTTAACTTCCAGTGAAACGAGTCAGACTGATCTGAAAGTTGAACATCCATCAACCTTCGCACAAGATGCAGCCATGAGCTCCACCGCTCCCCCACTAGAGACCTCCTGAACTGGATGTTCAAGGGGGACGATTGTAATACTGTAGCAATGTAATCATCCTTACGTTGTACAATATTGTACAGAGTGGGATATTGCAAGGCTAAAGGCATTTCCCCTAACCATGTATCTTCCCAAAATCTGGTTGTTGTACCATTTCCAACAACAAATTTCGCTCTGCGAAAGAAGGTATCTTTCGTCCGCATTAACCCCTTCCAAAACGGCGAGTCACTAGGTCTTACGGTAACCTCGGACAAAGACTTTGATTGTAGGTATTTGTTACGTAGGATCTGTGCCCACATACCGTCGGTCTCAACCGATAACCTAAATAGCCATTTGCTTAACAAGCATTTGTTTTTGATCTCCAAGTTCTCAATCCCAAGCCCCCCTTGGTCTTTGGTGTTGGAAATATGCCCTAGAGGCAATAATAAATTGGTTATTATTATATTTCCTTGTTCATGATAATCGTTTATTATCCATGCTATAATTGTATTGATTGGAAACTCAAATGCATGTGTGGGTACATAGACAACACTGTGTCCCTAGTAAGCCTCTAGTTGACTAGCTTGTTGATCAAAGATGGTTAAGGTTTCCTAGCCATGGACATGAGATGTCATTTGATAACGGGATCACATCATTAGGAGAATGATGTGATGGACAAGACCCAAACTGTAAACGTAGCATTTGATCGTGTCAGTTTATTGCTATTGTTTTCTGCATGTCAAGTATCTGTTCCTTTGACCATGAGATCATGCAACTCACTGACACCGGAGGAATACCTTGTGTGTATCAAACGTCGCAACGTAACTGGGTGACTATAAAGGTGCTCTACAGGTATCTCCGAGGGTGTCTGTTGGGTTGGCATGGATCAAGACTGGGATTTGTTACTCCGTGTGACGGAGAGGTATCTCAGGGCCCACTCGGTAATACAACATCACATTGAGCCTTGCAAGCAAAGTGACTAAAGAGTTAGCCACAGGATCTTGTATTACGGAACGAGTAAAGAGACTTGCCGGTAACGAGATTGAACTAGGTATAGTGATACCGACGATCGAATCTCGGGCAAGTAACATACCGAAGAACAAAGGGAACAACATACGGGATTAACTGAATCCTTGACATAGAGGTTCGACCGATAAAGATCTTCGTAGAATATGTAGGAGCCAATATGGGCATCCAGGTCCCGCTATTGGTTATTGGCCGTAGAGGTGTCTCGGTCATGTCTACATAGTTCTCGAACCCGCAGGGTCTACACACTTAACGTTTGGTGACGATTAGTATAATTGAGTTGTTATGTTGGTGACCGAAAGTTGTTCGGAGTCCCGGATAAGATCCTGGACATGACGAGGATCTCCGGAATAGTCCGGAGGTAAAGATTGATATATGTGATAATAGTGTTTTGATCTCCGGAAGAGTTCCGAAGTTCACCGGAAGAGGTTCCGGATGTTTACCGAAGTGTTCGGGTGCAGCAACACTTTATATGAGCCAAAGGGATAAAGCCCACAAGGTATTGGAAAGTGCAAAAGTAGTTTTGCTGCCGCGTAAGCGGTACTACCGCTTGGTGAAGCGGTACTACCGCCGGAGCGGTACTACCGCTTGTGTGAAGCGGTACTACCGCCCAAGCGGTACTACCGCTTGTGTGAAGCGGTACTACCGCTTGTGCGCGGCTGTGCACGGTTCGGCAGGGATCCGAGTTGGACTCTTTCCCTGCGGGCCAAACCGACCTTGTGCGGGCAAAACCGACCCGGAGGAGGCTTTTACTCCAAGTTTAGACCCCAAGGCTCAACATATAAATAGAGGGGCAGGGCTAGCACACGGGACACTTTAAGATTTCCCCAAGCCGTGTGCGGCAACCCTAACCCTCTAGTTCCTCCGTCATAATCTCCGTAGTGCTTGGCGAAGCCCTGCAGAGATTGTTCCTCACCACCATCACCACGCCGTCGTGCTGCTGGAACTCAACCACTACTTCACCATCGCTCGCTGGATCGAGGAGGTGAAGGCGTCATCAAGCCGTACGTGTGTTGAACGCGGAGGTGCCGTCCGTTCGGCACTAGATCGGAAGGATCGTGATTGGATCGCGGGACGCTCGGCGATTTGGATCGCGAAGACGTTCGACTACATCAACCGCGTTTATTAACGCTTCCGCTTAGCGATCTACAAGGGTATGTAGATTCACTCTCCCTCTCGTAGATGCTCATCACCATGGATAGATCTTGCGTGTGCGTAGGAAAAATTTTTGTTTCCCATGCAACGTTCCCCAACAGTGGCATCTGAGCTAGGTCTATGCGTAGATGAGATCTCGAGTAGAACACAAACGAGTTGTGGGCGTGGGTGTATACATATTGCTTGCCGTTACTAGTTGATACTTGATTCCGCGGTATTGTGAGATGAAGCGGCCCGGACCGACATTACGCGTACGCTTACGCGAGACTGGTTTCACCGCTGCGTGCACTTGTTGCATAAAGGTGACTGGCGGGTGTCTGTCTCTCTCACTTTAGTTGAATCGGTTCAATGAAGAGGGTTCTTTTAGAAGATCAAAAAGCAATCACTACACCACGTTGTGGTTTTGCGTAGGTAAGAATCGTTCTTGCTAGATACCCGTAGCAGCCACGTAAAATTTGCAACAACAATTAGAGGACGTCTAACTTGTTTTTGCAGGGTATGTTGTGATGTGATATGGCCAATTACATGATGAGATATATGTGATGTATGAGATGATCATGTATTGTATAGAATATCACGACTTGCATGTCGATGAGTACGGCAACTGGCAGGAGCCATAGAGTTGTCTTTAATTATTGTATGACCTGCGTGTCAATAATTAAGCGCTATGTAATGCTTTACTTTATCGCTAAACGTTAGCTATAGTCGTGGAAGCAACAGTCGGCGCGACAACCTTATGGCGACACGTTGATGGAGATCAAGATGATGGAGATCATGGTGTCATGCCGGTGACGATGGAGATCATGCCGGTGCTTTGGAGATGGAGATCAAAAGCACAAGTTCATGGCCATATCATGTCACTTATGATTTGCATGTGATGTTAATCCTTTTATGCATCTTATTTTGCTTAGGACGACGGTAGCATTATAAGGTGATCCCTCACTTAAATTTCAAGATAAATTGTGTTCTCCCCAAGTGTGCACCGTTGCGAAAGTTCGTCGTTTCGAGACACGCCGTGATGATCGGGTGTGATAGACTCTACGTTCGCATACAACGGGTGTAAGCCATGTTACACGTGCGGAACACTCGGGTTAAACTTGACGAGCCTAGCATGTACAGACATGGCCTCGGAACACAAGAGACCGAAAGGTCGAACATGAGTCATATAGTAGATATGATCAACATGAAGATGTTCACCATTGAAACCACCTCAACTCACGTGATGATCGGACTTGAGTTGGTGGATTTGGATCATGTTACACTCGAATGATCGGAGGGATGTCAATTTGAGTGGGAGTTTTTTAAATATGATTAACTAAACTCATTATCTAAGAACAATAGTCTAAGTTGTCTTTGCTATATTTATGTTGTAGATCATGGCTCGCGCAGTAGCACCCCTGAATTTTAATGCGTTCCTAGAGAAAGCTAAGTTGAAAGATGATGGAAGTAACTTTGTGGACTGGGCCCGTAATCTAAGGATTATCCTTACGGCTTCCCAGAAGGCTTATGTCCTTGATGCACCGCTTGGTGATCCACCCGCTCCAGTTGAGTCTCTAGACGTTGTGAACGCCTGGCAGGCTCGTTCTGATGATTACTCAATAGTTCAATGTGCAATGTTGTATGGCTTAGAACCGGGACTTCAAAGACGTTTTGAACGTCATGGAGCATATGAGATGTTCCAGGAGTTGAAGTTTATCTTTCAGAAGAATGCCCGGATCGAGAGATATGAGATCTCCGATAAGT
Organism: Elymus sibiricus; assembly: GCA_039707655.1. NCBI lineage: Eukaryota > Viridiplantae > Streptophyta > Magnoliopsida > Poales > Poaceae > Elymus > Elymus sibiricus. Next base: position 68,305,566 of record CM077674.1, on the reverse strand, counting down.
TCTATGCTTGCAAGATGGAGGAGAACGGGTCTATCAGTGATCACGTGCTCAGAATGTCTGGGTACTCCACCCGCCTGGCTGAGTTAGGGATGCCCCTTCCGCCAGAGGCTATCACTGACAGAGTTCTTCAATCATTGCCACCTAGCTACAAGAGCTTCGTGTTGAACTATAACATGCACGGGATGAACAAGTCAGTCGCCGAGCTGTTTGCGATGCTGAAAGCCGCTGAGTCTGAAATTCAGAAGGAGCATCAAGTGTTGATGGTCAATAAAACCACTAGTTTCAAGAAAAATGGCAAGGGTAAGAAGGGTAACTCCAAGCAGAGTGGCAAAGCAGTTGCTCCTCTCGTGAAGAAACCCAAGGCTGGACCCAAACCAGAAACTGTGTGTTTTCATTGCAAGGGAACTGGACACTGGAAGCGGAATTGCCCCAAGTATTTGGCTGACAAGAAGGCGGCCAACAACAAACAAGGTATATATGATATACATGTTATTGATGTGTACCTTACCAACTCTCGTTGTAGTGCCTGGGTATTTGATACCGGTGCGGTTGCTCATATTTGCAACTCAAAACAGGAACTGCGGAATAGACGGAGGCTGGCAAAGGACGAAGTGACGATGCGCGTGGGAAATGGTTCCAAGGTTGATGTGATCGCCGTCGGCACGCTCGCTCTTCGATTACCATCGGGATTAGTGATGAACCTGAATAATTGTTATTTAGTGCCTGCGTTAAGCATGAACATTATATCTGGATCTTGTTTATTGCGAGACGGTTACTCATTTAAATCAGAGAATAATGGTTGTTCTATTTATATGAGTAATATCTTTTATGGTCATGCACCCGATGTGAGGGGTTTATTCTTATTGAATCTCGATAGTAATGATACACATGTTCATAACATTGATGCCAAAAGATATAGAATTGATAATGATAATACCACTTTCTTGTGGCACTGCCGTTTAGGTCATATTGGCGTAAAACGCATGAAGAAGCTCCATGCTGATGGACTTTTGGAGTCACTTGATTTTGAATCACTTGACACATGTGAGCCATGCCTCATGGGCAAGATGACTAAAACGCCGTTCTCTGGAACAATGGAACGGGCAAGTGACTTGTTGGAAATCATACATACTGATGTGTGCGGTCCGATGAGTATTGAGGCGCGCGGTGGTTATCGTTACTTTCTCACCTTCACTGATGACTTAAGTAGATATGGGTATATTTACTTAATGAAACACAAGTCTGAAACATTTGAAAAGTTCAAACAATTTCAGAGTGAAGTTGAGAATCATCGTAACAAGAAGATTAAATTCCTACGATCTGATCGAGGAGGAGAATATCTGAGTTATGAGTTTGGCAGTCACTTAAAACAGTGTGGAATTGTTTCACAATTGACACCGCCTGGAACACCACAGCGTAATGGTGTGTCCGAACGTCGTAATCGAACTTTATTGGATATGGTGCGATCTATGATGTCTCTTGCCGATTTGCCACTATCGTTTTGGGGTTATGCATTAGAGACAGCTGCATTCACTTTAAATAGGGCACCATCGAAATCCGTTGAGACGACGCCATATGAACTTTGGTTTGACAAGAAGCCAAAGCTGTCGTTTCTTAAAGTTTGGGGATGTGATGCTTATGTCAAAAAGCTTCAGCCTGAAAAGCTGGAACCCAAAGCGGAGAAATGCGTCTTCATAGGATACCCAAAAGAGACAGTTGGGTATACCTTCTACCTCAGATCCGAAGGCAAAGTGTTTGTCGCTAAAAACGGAGCATTTCTTGAGAAAGAGTTTCTCTCGAAAGAATTGAGTGGGAGGAAGATAGAACTTGATGAGGTTGTTGAACCTTTACTTCAACCTGAGAGTAGCGCAGCGCAGAAAGTTGTTTCTGTGGAGCCTACATTAGCTGAAGAGGAAGTTAATGATGATGATCATGAAGCTTTGGATCAAGTTGCTATCGAACCTCGTAGGTCGACAAGGACGCGTACTGCTCCCGAGTGGTACGGCAACCCTGTCTTAGAGGTCATGTTGTTAGACAACGATGAACCTACGAGCTATGGAGAAGCGATGATGAGCCCGGATTCCGAGAAGTGGTTAGAGGCCATGAAATCCGAGATGGGATCCATGTATGAAAACAAAGTATGGACTTTGGAAGTATTACCTGAAGGGCGTAAGGCCATTCAGAACAAATGGATCTTTAAGAGGAAGACGGACGCGGACGGTAATGTCACCGTCTATAAAGCTCGACTTGTGGCAAAGGGTTTTTCACAAGTTCAAGGAGTTGACTACGATGAGACTTTCTCACCCGTAGCGATGCTTAAGTCCGTCAGAATCATGTTAGCAATAGCTGCCTTTTTCGATTATGAAATTTGGCAGATGGATGTCAAAACAGCGTTCCTTAACGGTTACCTTAAGGAAGAGTTGTATATGATACAACCAGAAGGTTTTGTCGATCCAGAGAATGCTGACAAAGTTTGCAAACTCCAGCGATCCATTTATGGACTGGTGCAAGCATCTCGGAGTTGGAATCTTCGTTTTGATGAGGTGATCAAAGCGTTCGAGTTTATACAAGTTTACGGAGAAGCTTGTATTTACAAGAAAGTGAGTGGGAGCTCTATAGCGTTTCTAATATTATATGTGGATGACATATTGCTGATTGGAAACAATATAGAAATGCTGGAAAGCGTAAAGGAATATTTGAACAAGAGTTTTTCAATGAAGGACCTAGGAGAAGCTGCTTTCATATTAGGCATCAAGATCTATAGAGATAGATCGAGACGCTTAATAGGACTTTCACAAAGCACATACCTTGATAAGATTTTGAAGAAGTTCAAAATGGATCAGTCCAAGAAGGGGTTCTTGCCTGTTTTGCAAGGTGTGAAGTTGAGTAAGACTCAATGCCCAGTGACTGCAGAAGATAGAGAAAAGATGAGTGTCATCCCCTATGCTTCAGCCATAGGCTCTATCATGTATGCAATGCTGTGCACAAGACCCGATGTCAGCCTTGCCATAAGTATGGCCGGAAGGTTTCAAAGTGATCCAGGAATGGAACACTGGACGGCGGTCAAGAATATCCTGAAGTACCTGAAAAGGACTAAGGACATGTTTCTCGTTTATGGAGGTGATCAAGAGCTCGTCGTAAAGGGTTACGTCGATGCAAGCTTTGACACTGATCCGGATGACTCTAAGTCGCAAACCGGATACGTATTTATTCTTAATGGGGGTGCGGTTAGCTGGTGCAGTTCCAAGCAAAGCGTGGTAGCTGATTCTACATGCGAAGCGGAGTACATCGCAGCCTCGGAGGCGGCGAAGGAAGGTGTCTGGATGAAGGAGTTCATGACAGATCTTGGAGTAGTGCCTAGTGCGCTTAACCCAATGACTCTGTTTTGTGATAATACTGGTGCCATTGCTCTAGCCAAGGAACCAAGATTTCACAAGAGGACCAGACACATAAAACGACGTTTCAATTCCATCCGCGATTACATCAAGGAGGACGACATAAATATTTGCAAAGTACACACGGATCTAAATGTTGCAGATCCGTTGACTAAACCTCTTCCAAGGGCTAAACATGAACAACACCAGAACTGCATGGGTGTTCGATTCATTACAATGTAAATCACATAGTGATGTGAACTAGATTATTGACTCTAGTGCAAGTGGGAGACTGTTGGAAATATGCCCTAGAGGCAATAATAAATTGGTTATTATTATATTTCCTTGTTCATGATAATCGTTTATTATCCATGCTATAATTGTATTGATTGGAAACTCAAATGCATGTGTGGGTACATAGACAACACTGTGTCCCTAGTAAGCCTCTAGTTGACTAGCTTGTTGATCAAAGATGGTTAAGGTTTCCTAGCCATGGACATGAGATGTCATTTGATAACGGGATCACATCATTAGGAGAATGATGTGATGGACAAGACCCAAACTGTAAACGTAGCATTTGATCGTGTCAGTTTATTGCTATTGTTTTCTGCATGTCAAGTATCTGTTCCTTTGACCATGAGATCATGCAACTCACTGACACCGGAGGAATACCTTGTGTGTATCAAACGTCGCAACGTAACTGGGTGACTATAAAGGTGCTCTACAGGTATCTCCGAGGGTGTCTGTTGGGTTGGCATGGATCAAGACTGGGATTTGTTACTCCGTGTGACGGAGAGGTATCTCAGGGCCCACTCGGTAATACAACATCACATTGAGCCTTGCAAGCAAAGTGACTAAAGAGTTAGCCACAGGATCTTGTATTACGGAACGAGTAAAGAGACTTGCCGGTAACGAGATTGAACTAGGTATAGTGATACCGACGATCGAATCTCGGGCAAGTAACATACCGAAGAACAAAGGGAACAGCATACGGGATTAACTGAATCCTTGACATAGAGGTTCGACCGATAAAGATCTTCGTAGAATATGTAGGAGCCAATATGGGCATCCAGGTCCCGCTATTGGTTATTGGCCGTAGAGGTGTCTCGGTCATGTCTACATAGTTCTCGAACCCGCAGGGTCTACACACTTAACGTTTGGTGACGATTAGTATAATTGAGTTGTTATGTTGGTGACCGAAAGTTGTTCGGAGTCCCGGATAAGATCCCGGACATGACGAGGATCTCCGGAATAGTCCGGAGGTAAAGATTGATATATGTGATAATAGTGTTTTGATCTCCGGAAGAGTTCCGAAGTTCACCGGAAGAGGTTCCGGATGTTTACCGAAGTGTTCGGGTGCAGCAACACTTTATATGAGCCAAAGGGATAAAGCCCACAAGGTATTGGAAAGTGCAAAAGTAGTTTTGCTGCCGCGTAAGCGGTACTACCGCTTGGTGAAGCGGTACTACCGCCGGAGCGGTACTACCGCTTGTGTGAAGCGGTACTACCGCCCGAGCGGTACTACCGCTTGTGTGAAGCGGTACTACCGCCCAAGCGGTACTACCGCTTGTGTGAAGCGGTACTACCGCTTGTGCGCGGCTGTGCACGGTTCGGCAGGGATCCGAGTTGGACTCTTTCCCTGCGGGCCAAACCGACCTTGTGCGGGCAAAACCGACCCGGAGGAGGCTTTTACTCCAAGTTTAGACCCCAAGGCTCAACATATAAATAGAGGGGCAGGGCTAGCACACGGGACACTTTAAGATTTCCCCAAGCCGTGTGCGGCAACCCTAACCCTCTAGTTCCTCCGTCATAATCTCCGTAGTGCTTGGCGAAGCCCTGCAGAGATTGTTCCTCACCACCATCACCACGCCGTCGTGCTGCTGGAACTCAACCACTACTTCACCATCGCTCGCTGGATCGAGGAGGTGAAGGCGTCATCAAGCCGTACGTGTGTTGAACGCGGAGGTGCCGTCCGTTCGGCACTAGATCGGAAGGATCGTGATTGGATCGCGGGACGCTCGGCGATTTGGATCGCGAAGACGTTCGACTACATCAACCGCGTTTATTAACGCTTCCGCTTAGCGATCTACAAGGGTATGTAGATTCACTCTCCCTCTCGTAGATGCTCATCACCATGGATAGATCTTGCGTGTGCGTAGGAAAAATTTTTGTTTCCCATGCAACGTTCCCCAACATTTGGGTCTGCAGAGGTCAATCTATATTTCGTCTTTACTTCGTCACATTGCCAAAAAAAACGAGATCGATAGAAATCTAACCTTTTCCGCACCCCTATAGGTACTTCAAAGAAAGATAACAAGAACATCGGCATACTAGTTAATATTGAATTTATTAACACAAGCCGACCTCCATAAGACATAAGCTTGCCCTTCCAGCAGCTTAGCTAATTTCTGTACTAGCACAAGAGAGTCGCATATTCTCTCTTCTAAGTAGATTCATTCTCTGCAAAAAAACTGTAGTTTATTTCTGCAAAAAACTGTAGATTTTCTCTGCTAATCTTTTCACTCATTCTCTACAAAAAAAGTTTGTAACTTATCTCTGCAAAAAATTGTTAGCTTATCTCTGCCGTGTTGTTTTATTTAGTACGTATATAAGCCGCTTGTATTGTTAAGTTGATACTAGTTTGGTGCCCGTGCGTTGCCACGGAATAAATAAAATGACATACCAATTAGCTATTTTAGATATCTATCTAATGTGATGGTGTAATTTCCATCGATATAACAACACATATCAATTCTCTTTCCCACTTCTTTCCTCCTCGACAGCCACCACTCCTTGCATGAAGACATAGTGTCATGTTTTTCCCGCCCCTCATTCCCTTCCGCTTTCATGCTCTTCATTCACCCATGTAACAAACCTTGAAACAGGCTTTCGCCCCGCTTTATAAATAAAGCAACAACCGAACAAAGTACACGGAGTATGCAATACTCCTCACATTGCCATGGAAGGAAAAATAGTGTTAAAGGACCTAAAGAAAATCTTTTGTCTACTTTGTAAATGTGCGTGTCAATCTTGTGGTTTTCCCATGTGTGTGATAACATAAAAAACTTCTCTTGTTTCTTACCTATTCGACTACCATGCACCACTTTGGCCCTGATGATGATGCCTTTACCGCGATTAGAATATGGGTGCTCATAGATTAGCTTAGTTCTTGCTTATAAATTTATTTGTCTTGTAGGGTGGCTCCCATACATATGCATACAAAACAAGCATTTAAAAAAATGATTTCATTAACCCGGGAGCTCAGCAGAGTCGTTGGCAACCAACTGATACAAAGTCTGGGTTAGACTGTAGCCAGAATATAGAAGCCGTAGCCGAATGGTACCCAAATTTCACTATGGCATGGGCAACAGAATTACATGAACAACGGCAAAAGGTAAACTCATGCCTATCAAACGGTCACCATGCAGGTACTCCTCACATTATGAGGAAGTACAATACACCATAATCCGCCAAATAAAAATCACCGGCATTGAGTGCTTGGATCAATGTCTGTGAGTCCGACTCCAGAATATGGGAGAAAAGTCTGTCAGTCATTTATCCTTTCGGAATCATGTACTTGCATACCAACCGAATGAATTAAAAGGATTACTTTCCTTGGAACACGTACATAATGTAATTTTTGTGTTTCTATTGCAGTAGCTTTTGTACTTTTGAAAGAATTCATAGTGCTCTTGGGTCTAACACCTTTTTTTGCTTCATACTCACATAATTTCTAAAAAATAAAATTATATGTTTCAAATGTAAATGAATACCTTTTATGACCATACTAAAGTTCACATGCTAGCGTTTTCATTTTCCTGTAAACTCAGAACATAATCTCAGATAAAGGCACTATAGAACAAAATCTGATGCAGGTTTGTAGTGAACACATAAAAAGTCTTTTCTATCAATTTGAGCTAACCACTGGTACCTTCAATATAAGTACTAATTCAACTGCTCGCTTTGGAGCTAGAACTGAATTCTGGTAAGGGGGTTGAAAGAACAATGGTATCAACTATATATTTACCTGAGATTTTACTAATCCTAATATATCATTGCAAATAGTACAATAGTGTTTGAGTTAAAACTTTCAACATAAATCAGGTGGCAATCAAAATTATGTCATGTATTGAATTTAATTCAATTTATTGACAATTTACAGAAACACTATGATATAAAACCTAGAAATCTGTGTGAATGTTGTGCCAGCTCTAGTTGATTGCCTTTTTTGCCTGAGCTAATGAATTGGCTTTTGTCCCTGAGCTACTGTATTGCATCCACAACTACCAAAGGATTGAGAAAAAAAAATTAGGGTGATTGCTTACTTTGTAAACGAGGAACTCATTGGTACTGAGGGCATAATACAACCATTCAGTGGAGGAAGATTCATACTGCCTTTTCCAAATTTCAGATCTACAATGAATCAGTACTGTATGAGCAATCCGACCAATCAAGAGATGGATAATTGGTTACATCATTTTGATATCATCAACCTTGGTATGGCCTGCACTTTCAGGCTTTCAACACATATCACTGTAAAGTTAATTAAGAGAAAAAAGAACACAACATCGCCTCATTCTCCTTCCAAGTTCCAACAAGCCTTTCTCCTGACTCCATGACATCATCCTTGTCCGCTGGTCCACGCTATTGCCATTCGCGTTAAGGTCCTCAATCTGTTGCCACTAAATTTAGACGGAACAAAGATGCAGATGCCAAGTTATCACATAAGCCCCACTTGTGTAAAAGGTAACATATTAGACAAAAAACTACTGGAAAGGTGCAGAACTTGAGTGCTTTCATTCTTAGACATTAGAGTAAAAATAAATGAATATAATGCTAGAAAATTTATCCTATTTCTTTTCTTCACGAAGCTACAGTACATGTGAACAGTACTCATGATATGGTCCGGCAAAAAATAAGTTAGTCAGGTAATGTAGTTTTGAATGTGATAAATTCCCACAAAATCTACAGCTAAATTCTACATAAGAGATATATTAGATTTCCTCAAGAGTCTACATACTACGTGAAGATCACGGATCACCTTATGCTTCCCTGTGAAAGCTGGTTATGGTAATGAGAATTTCACTCCGATGGCTTGAGGTGAACTTCTTCCTTCAAAGGTGCTCCGATGGCACCTTATGCTTCCCTGTGAAAGCTGGTTATGGCAATGAGAATTTCACTCCGATGGCTTGAGGTGAACTTCTTCCTTCAAAGGTGCTCCGATGGCAAACCACGCAATATATATGCATTCTTCAGCGATTGGATTTGAGCAGCGGCATCACCATGTAAGCGTATTTATTAGATTTTTTTAATACATCACTTCCACCTAAATAAGACAGTGTTAAATACATTAGATCAGCTAAACTACTGCGCAGGAGAGGCATAGTACTTGTACTAAAAATAGAAGAAAATGAAGTAGAATATCAAGCGGGAGAAACTAAAATCAAACTTGGTGGTTCCATCATGAAAGTTCTCAGTTCATGCACATTCCTCTAGAATGGACAGACACACCAATAGGTTGATGTAAAATCCCCGCTACCATCTTACATTATCAATTTAGTGCTTCTGAAACATTGCAGTGTACTACCAATTCTGGCTACAGATTCAGCAGGCTTTTACTAAGCTGCATTGATCTACCATTTTCAAACATCTAGAGAGAGTAACTCACAAAGAAAGGTACTCGGTCAGAACAGTCACATGAGGGAAGTACTGGGCAAGATAACATGTTTAATCCTGCAAACAAATACACAGTCATGAGTTCAAAGAAAGAAAAAAATGAAGCAAACAAATAAATGAAACATAGAAAAGACGCGTACAATAGCTGGAAGGAGTCTCCATGCTACAGCAATGATGAACAAGTCTGCCAAACAGTAAATCATTTGGCCACCAAAATTTCTATTCACTACAGCAAAGAAACCACCGCCACAATGTGACTCTGTTGCCGCTGTTGATCCTAGTCGTCCGCCTGCACTCAATCCTAGCCTCCTTCATGCTGCAGTTCAGAGAGGAATAAGAGGAGGGGTGAACAGAGGAGAGAGGCATGGGAGAGAGTGGATCTAGGCCATCGTGTCCACGGGGTCTAGATCGACTCCTCCATGCATTGAACAGATCAGCGTAAGAGGGAGGAGAGGCGGCATGGGAGGGGAAGCCGTCAGCGGGCGTGTCGCAGGGCTGCCGGCAGTATGTGGCGCCGGTGCGTGGCCTCGTTGGGACGGGGTATGGTCTGCGCTTTGAGTGGGCCGTCGACGACAGCGGTGGCCACATCGTCGCACCTGCAAGGTCCAGGTCGTGCAGAAGGAGAGGACAAAGATGAACAGAGGGGTGCGCTCTCTCTCTCCCTCGCTCCTACCTATTTCTTCCATGGCCGGCACCGTCGCCGTGCTCCTTTCTGGTCTCTTTCTCTTCCACGAATCAATGGAACGATTTAACTGGAGAATTCAGGACAAGGGTTAGCACGTACAAATTGAGCGGTCTCCCAGGCGAGCGAGATGGTGGAGACATGCCGGTCCGAATCGTGGGGTGGTGACGCCGCATCATCGACGAGCAGCAGCATCCCAGCAGGAGGCCGCGTCGGGGCTGTTGCGAGGAACTTCGGGCTATTTTCCCCCGTGCTTTGCGGGGGATTGTGGTTGCTGCGATTGGTTGGGTTGGGAGAGGAGAGAGATCGTGGGTGGGCGTCACGAGGGTGAGGGGCGAGGGCGTTGGTCGCGGCTGTTTTTTCTCTTCGATGGAGAAATCATGCGAAGGGGTCGAGGGAGGTCGAACCACGAGGAGGTCGAACCATCACGACTTTCGATTCTGCTTTAATAGTAGAGATTGTTAACAGACTGAAAACTGCTGCTTGTATTGTTAACAGACTGAACGGCCAAGTCTGAAGCAAATCCTCTGTTTTGCTGTGCTGGATGGATGCCCAGGCGTAAGTGTGGATCCCTGTTTTGCTTTGGGTCACTGCTGTGCGTTAGATGCGTTTTGGACGGCTGATGGATGCCCGCATGTTACAGCATGACTGCCCATGGGCAAGTCACCTGATCTCTGTCCGCCCTGGCTGATGCGATACAACGCTTCTTGCTGAAGCCCGCTAGCTCCTATCAGCATTCGCCTCCCAGTCCCCAATGCTACATATCACGTCATGCACTCTGAGCCTCTATTCTTCACTGCTACTGAAAGTTTTACTTACCGCTCGCCATGCATGGCTTTGCATGAGAGAATGAAGCTAGGAATCCAGTTATAGGTATATGTCAGTGATGGCAGGTGCACTTGTTGTTTCCGTAGGATGTTCAGGAACAAAGTCCTAATCATCCACGTCGGCTGTCAAGGGCATCAACGATGTACTGTATGTTCAAGCGTGTAGGCAGTGTTGGGCTTAACACGAGTAATACTGTGAAAAAAAATCTCCTGTGTGCTTGTAATAAAAATATTCTCTACTCGTGCAGATCTCCTGTGTGTTCTTGAAAAAAAAAATCATACCAAGATCAAATGAATTTAGATTGAAAGAAAGCTCAATTTATAAGTTTCTAAATGGCCCAACTGATCCTAGGTAGGTTACTTAAATTCCTGAGAAGAGTGACCCGTGAGTAACACACCAGATCTTAATTAGCCGAGTTTGTGTTAGTTTCTAGGTCCATCTATGGTAGTGACTCTAGTGTTTAAAGATCATTCATGTTCAGCCCCGTTAGGAACACATGAATTTCGCAGGAATTTCTTAGGGATATGATCCTATGGGAATTTTCCTATAATGCCATTTGGGTTGAAGGATTGGTTTTGAAAATTCATATATGAACCCTTCCTTTCCTTCCCATTTTGGATGACTATAAACATTTTCTCAAACCTCATGTCTTCACTTTCTCTAAGAAGTCCAATTCAACACGTCTCTCTCTATCTCTCTCTCTCTCTCTCAAAAATCCTGTGGTGCATCCAAATGACCATGTTATACAACTACTGAGTTTCATATTCATGTAGGAATCTACAAGAGATGGCATCCAGTTCCTGCAATTTTTCTATTTCTATGCTTTTCCTGCCCGTGTTACGATCATGCTCTCAAGTGTTAAGAATCACTTCAAGTTTTTTTTGTACGAGCAAAATAATCTTTTAAAAAAGCAGTGGCTATGCCGAGTGTTCTACCTTACCAAGTGCTTGACAAAATACACTCAGCAAAGATTCTGACACTCAGTAAAGACATCGATTCCGCTAGCGAGGGAAGGGTCATTCTGCAATCTCCTACATGTGGTATGAGAGCGAGATTGAAGATTTTGAGTTGCGTGTGTTTCTCGAGGGAGAAAAATTCATTGTAGGTACTATAACTTGCGCCGGTGGTCACTTTAGTCCCTGTGGTTCAAAATACCCGAAATACCATCCCTAAACTTGCTCTGGGGATTCACATACGGTCCATTATACGATTTTGTCTACGTATCTGTTGATTTGGCGCCGGTCCACCGGATCCACTTGGCGTTGACTGGCCACGTCATTGCAACAGCATTAATACGTAGGCATTCGAGGTATTTTTTGCATATTCGCCAAAACTAAAAAAAAAACCCGCACCTGGTCAACCGACCAACCCGCAACTGGTTAGACCAGACCAGCTCTTCCTCTACTCTCCCTCCCATCCAGACATGGGAGCCTGCTCCGCCGCCCCAGTGGCCGCGCCGTCGCCATTGGCCTCGCTGGCTCCATTGTCCCACTCGCCATCACGCTGCTGGTGTTCCACATGCTACAGCCCACCCTCCCTGCCAACCTTCGCGGCTCGTCGCTCATCACCGAGCTCGCCGTCCGCCTCTTGCTCTCCTCCTTTCCCGTCATCTCCGACGCGCTCGCCGAGCTCGAACTCCTCAACTCTGAGCTCGGTCGCATCATGCTCACCGCGTCCCTCATCACCGACGTCACCTCCTGGTTCCTGGTCGACCGCGGCGTTGCCAACGAGGCGGTGGACGCGGCGGACCTCGCGCTCAAACTCCGGTCGGGTCGCCGCTGCACGCAGAACCATCACTTCTCCCCGATCCTGTAACACCCCCATGTATTAGCTACAGTAATCCCCCATGATCAATGCCAAGTCATCATACTTAACAGTGCTCGATCACCTTTGATCTCATATCTCATTTCAAATTCCACTTTGAAATGGAATTCAAATTTAAAGTGGATTTATAAGTTGTCCAAATCCAGGAACTAAATAGTTCATAATTTTGGAAATATTCCATAACTATTTATGTTCAGGGAAACAACATCACCTAAATTCCCTAGATGACTCTAACATCCAAAAACAGTACCAAACAGTAGCATTTAAGCCCATTTTCATTTAATTAAAATTCAGATGAAATCATTTTGCTTCCAAACCTTTTTCTGGCAGTGATATATATTGCCTAGTATTTAAGTGGACAAGTCACATATTTTACAAAAGTCAAATTGTGGCTAAACAAGTTGCAAACAGTGGTAAAAAGAATAAAACAGAAAAAGAATAAAGAAAAGGGAAAGGAAACCACTGTGCTACTGGGCTTAAGCAGCACAGTGCAGGCCCAGCCCGCGCAGCGCCTTCCCCCACCTCCCACTTCTCTCTCCTCCTCGCTGTCGACGCCACATCGCGTGCGCGTGCGCGCGCCCAAGCCCGCCCCCCTCCCTCTGGTCGACAGCGCGACGCCGTGCACACGGCTGGCCGGTTAAGGGCAGCGCCCTGCCTCCCCTGGCCCTCTCCTGGCCTCTCCCTCTCTCTTTCTCCCTCTCTGCCTCCCACCCGAGCGCCGCCATGATCGGCCCCTGCTAGAGCTCGCGGCCACCGTCGCCCTCTCGTCGCCGCAACCTGTCCTGGAGATCCGCCGCCGTCCGCTACTTCTCCCCGTGCCGCTAAACGGAGCCGGGAGCCCCTGCCTCGCCCGCGTCGACCTTCTTCTTCCTCCTCGGGCGCCGCCGTCTTCGTCACCGATTCCGGCCACACCGAGCCCTCCCCGAGCCCATTGAGCACCTCTGCAGGTTCCCGGTGAGCCGCTGCTTCTTTCCCCTCCTCGCTCGCCGCCGTTTGCTGCCCGTAGCCGCCGTCCCCAACGTGGCCGAGCTCACCGTCGCGGGAGCTCGTCGTCGGCGAGCTTCCCGTGACCTTTTGGTCACGCGCCGCTGCCCGTTTAGCTCGCACGCGCGCGTAGATGCCCCCTGGCCCATCCGTTTGACTTGAGCACGCCCCCATCGCCATTTTCGCCGAGCTCCTGATCCGGCCGCCGCCCGACGCCGTCGCACTGCACGACTCCGGCCACCCCAGCCGCTGCGGCCGCCACCATTCGACGTGCGGCGGAGTAGCCGTTCAAACGAGCCCAACCGCGGCCCCGGAGACCCCCTGTGCGCGAATCCCGCCGCTGTCCCGACGCGCGCCGCCGTGTTTCGGCTCGTCGGAGCTGACGTGGCCCGCCACGTGGCCTCCTCTGTGAGACTGACAGTGGGCCCGATGGGTCCAGTTGACTGGGTTGACCAGTCAACTGTGCTGACTGGGCAGCTCAGCCACTGACATGCGGGCCCCGCACTGTTTAAACATTAAAAAATATATTTAAACTGCTAATTATTCCGTTAATTAAAACTGTTAACTAAACAGTCACTGACAGTGGGTCCCACTAACTAATTAGATTAATTAGATAATTTAATCTTCTGCTTAAACTATCCAGTCTATGACAGAGGGGCCCCACCTGTCAGTTTGACCAGTCAACGGTCAAAGTTGACTGCTGACATCACCCTGACCTCATGCTGACGTCACATGTTACTGTTTTGGATAATTTGGATTTAATAATTAAAACAATTCCAGAAATTCAATAAAATTTTGAAAAATCATAGAAATTAAACCGTAGCTCGGATCAAAAAGTTTTCTACATGAAAGTAGATCAGAAAAACGAGACGAACCCGAATATGCCCTCCGTGTACCTGCCACACCTCTCTAGCATGATGAACATGGAACTTTCCCCTCCGATTCATCTGACCGATAATTGCCCGGAGCTGGTAAAACACATCCAGATGTTTTCCCGCTCCGACTAACTTGCGTAGTACTGCATTAGGGCACCCCTCGAATAACATACTGCCATGCCATGCATCTGTGTTGCGTTGTTTGCTTCTATTTATTGTTTCTTTCCCCCTCTTCTCTCCGGTAGACCCCGAGACCGACGCTGCTGCCGAGTACGACTACGCCCCTGACGACCAGCCCCTTTCAGCAGAGCTTCCAAGCAAGCAAACCCCCTTGATCATTCCTATATCACCTATTCCTTCTCCCCCGTGCTTGCATTAGATTTTGCTAATGTATTTGATTGCTCCTATTCTGATGCATAGCCTGATTTTGTAACCTGCTGTTGATACCTTACCTGCTATCCTAAATGCTTAGTATAGGCTGGTTAGCGATCCATCAGTGGCCCCACACCCTTGTCCGTGTTGCCAGGCTTTACTACCGGATGCTTCGATCAACGGGATCGATGAGCAGAGACCGAACACAGCACCGCACACCCCCTTAGTTGTACGACTCTACAGAGCTACTATCGAGTGCCGAGGGTGATACCTCCTGCCTCACCCCTGATGATATCTCTGTAGCGTAGCTAGTCGGTTGTGGGTTACCGAGGGTGATTCCTTTTTCACCACCTCCGATGATGCCTTTGTCGTGCAACCCCTCAAGTGGGGACCATCGAGGGTGATTCCTCCTGGTTCTCCTTGATGGATTACACCGAGCGGGAATTCCAATGAGGGTGATTCCTCGGATTCCCACGATGTTATGGACACACGGTTACTTTGACCTTTACCCCAGTACTTTGGGAAGTCGGGTTAGCCAGGAGGGCACCCGTGAGAGATTATTATGGCGGAACGACAGGGCATGTGGAGACCACCTAGGAGAGAGGTGGGCTTGGTCCCTGGTCGTTGGACCGCGTGTTACCAAGTCGGAGCGACAGGAACCCTGTTCGTCTCTGCGAGCTACTAAAACACGCCTAACGGATTTGGGTATTTGATCTGAGTTAGCCACTGGCCTATACGCACTACCACCAAGCGGGATAATGGTTTATGGGGCCCTCTACGTCGTACGTTTCTCCCGAAAGCTCTTCAGATGTCACAGTTCAGAGATGCGGGCTGATCGTTGGTGTGGGCTGGTTACGTCACTTGTGTATACAGTGTCGCGCCTGGGCCCCGACCAGCCACGCAACGTGCAGGAGTGCAGAGGGCGATGGGCCCAAGACCCCTTCGCACTTAGGATTTAGACCGGCGTGCTGACCTCTCTGCTGAGCCTAGGTAGGACTACGCCGTGTCGATTACCCAAGGTCGGGTATTACCCAGCAAGTGTGTCCGGCCAGATGTAATCGAGCGTGTTGGGTAACAGTAGTGCACCCCCGTAGGGAAGTGATCTATTCGAATAGCCGTGTCCACGGTAATAGGACGCTCAGTGTTGTATCCCGATCTATTATAACTTGAACTGGATACATGTTACTTAATTGTAAGCTCCGAGATCGCTTTCTCGCCGGGAGTCGAGGAAGGATCCCTAGGCTTTGCTACTACTTGCTTGCAACTTTATAATATGCTAATCTACACTCTTCTAATGCTGCAAGACGCTGAAGATGCTAGTCTTCGATAGGCTAGACCTTCCCCTCTATTCTGGCATTTCTGCAGTGTAGTCCACATATACAGCCCCTTCACTTGATACCAATGCATAAATAGAATAGTTCTGATGTAAGTCTTGCGAGTACTTTGGATGAGTACTCACGGTTGCTTTGCTACCTCTTTTCCCCCATACCCGATTGCTGCGATCAGATGACGGAGCCCAGGAGCCAGCTGCTCCCGCCGACGACTACTTCTACCCTTCCGATGGAGCCTACTACTACGTGGAGACCGACGACCAAGAGTAGATCCGGAGGTTCCCATGCAGGAGGCCTGCGCCTTTTCGATCAGATGTCGTTGTTTTGCTCAGCCTTCTTAAGACAAACTTGTTTCCCTTTATGTCTGTACTCAGATATTGTTGTTGCTTCCGCTAACGCTTGATAGCGAGCTTATGTATTCGAGCCCTCGAGGCCCCTGGCTTGTAATATGAAGCTTGTATGGCTTTTATTTGTGTTTAGAGTTGTGTTGTGATATCTTCAAGTGAGTCCTTAGGCTTGATCATGTCCATTTGCGTGTATGATTAGTGCACGGTCGAGCAGGGGCGTCACAAGTTGGTATCAGAGCCGACTGCTTGTAGGAGCCCCTTTCCAACTCCTTGGCCGAAGTTGAGTCTAGTCTTTGAAAACTATTTTACTAACATGGCTGTGTGGCTTACGGGCCCACGTCGCAAATGGATGGTATTAGGATCTTTTATTCCTCTTCCTTACTTTGGGATTCTACTCTCTCTTCTATTCGGGTTAAATTTTTTGCTAACTCTAACATTAGGTTCACGTGATCACATCCACCCGGAGATTTGAATTAACCCTTCTTTGAATTGTGGGCCAGATTCTGCTTCACGGACCGCAGGATCCTTCTATCGAGGACACCCTACGTCGTCACCTGCGGATTCCTCGCTCCAGTAGTTTTCTCCAACGTTGATGTAGCCTTTGCTATGTCTCGTTGTTCTATCTCTCCACTGCGTGCCTGCGTGCCGCCTACTTTGTCTAGTTGCGAGTGTTTCCGAACTCGTATTGTCCGTTTGTATCCAACTCTATGTATGGATCTATATGTCATGATTGACTATGTTGATGTATCTATTGCACTTCCTTTTGTTGTGCGTATTACTTCATGAATGATTCCTTACACCTGCAAATACACGTGGCTAAACTACCCCTGTTGAACTTTAGCAGGATGGTTAGACCCGCAGGTCGTGGTCGTGGCCGTGGTGCCAACGATCCATCACCGCTAGACTATATGGCAGCTATGATGCAGCAATTCGAACTGAACCGCCAGTTCATGGTTGGAATCATGGCTCAGTTTCCAAACTAGAACCAGAATGCTCAGAATCAGCAACCTGCTCCAATAACTCTGCAGGAGTTTGTGCGTCTCAACCCTACCGTTTTCCGTAACTCGGGACAACCACTGGATGCTGATGACTGGCTTCACGGCATCACCTTCGAGATGGAATCTGCCAATGTCGCCCCTGCCAACCTTGTCACCTTCGCGTCCTACTTCTTGAAGGGTCCCGCTGCTCAATGGTGGGACATACACAGGCGTTCACTACCTGTAGGGACAGTCGTTACCTGGATCGAGTTTCAGACTGCTTTCCGTGCCCGTTACATTCCTCAGGAAATCATGGACCGGAAGAGAAGAGAGTTTCGCAACCTCACTCAGGGCAATAAGACTGTCGAAGCTTATCAGCGGGAATTCCTTGACCTATCCCGCTATGCTGAAGAAGACATTGCCACTGATGCCCGCAGACAGGAAAAGTTCCGTGACGCACTTCACCCAGACCTCAAGCTTGCACTTGCTGTTCATGACTTCACCGACTTCGCCACCCTGGTGAACAAGGCTATCCAGGTTGAGACCGCTCAGAAGGAACACAATAATGCCATCAAGCGCCACCATGACGTTGGCTCATCTTCGGGCTCGTCATCGCAGAAGCACCGTATCTGGATTCCTCATGGCATGTACTATCCAGCTGCACCTCCTCCACCGTCAGGGCAGCCAAGACCTCAGGTGCCACTGCTTCGAGCTCCTGCTCCCCATCCCGATAATGGGCTCTGCTTCAAGTGTGGCCGTCCAGGTCACCGTTCCAGAGAATGCCCTCAGAACTAGAATCAGCTTGCACTTCCCCCTGCTGGCCGTGGAAATGGCCGTGGCAACAACCAACCCCACAACACCGGCCGCAGCAAGAGCCAGGCCGCCGCGGCTGCAGCCCGTGCCAGCCGGGCGAACCCGCTGCACGCGGCGATGTAGAACCTGCGCGCCCCCATCACGCCTGATGCCGACTCGGCCGCTGCTGCGGCCGAGCTCGAAGAGACGCGCAAGCGCCTGCTCGACGAGGCCACGACACTCGCCGCCGCGCAGTGCCGGATGGAGTCCGTCCAGCGCGAGTACAACACCGCTCACGGCCTCACGCCGGCTGTCGATGGGCCCAGCCGGCTCGAGGAGGTGCGACGCCGCGGCGGGGCCGTTGGCTAGATGTTGGACGTAGACCGGCCCACCTACAACACCCCCGTCAAGAACATGCGGGCCGCGGAGGTGGCCGCGGCCGAGCTGAGACACCTGGAGGGCGAGGAGCTGCTGCTGCAGCAGCAGCACGTCCAGGACCTCATCGCTGCTGCGAATCTGCAGGTGTAATTCTGATTGCTTTGCTTCTACCTTGTTCCACTAATTTGTATATGTTATTTTCAAATTTGGCAGAATTGGGTTATATGCAATTGCGAGTACCGTACAATGGCAGAAATTGATAAGAGGGTACCTAAAGTTGCTATGAGGTTCAGAGATTCGGATGAGGCTTGGGAGTTTTGGCTAGAATATGGGGGTCACATAGGCTTTGATGGGAGGAAAAGATGCACAAACTTAAGCAAATGTGATGGAAAGGTCACTTTGCGCAGATTTGTTTGTTCCAATGAGGGCATTCGAAGGAAAAGCCAAACAGACCGTGTGCCTAAGCGTTTTAAAGCTGAAACAAGAACCAACTGTCAAGTTCGGATGATTATTACATTGGACCGAGTCGCAGAAAATTATGAAATCACCAACGTTGTGTTGGAACACAATCACTACCTTCAATTGCCACAAACCTGCCACTTGTTGGCCTCACAAAGGAAGATTTCAGAACAACAAGCCTTCGAGATAGAAACCGCCGATGATTCTGGAATTATGCCAAAAGCTTCACATGAGTTTGCTTGTCCTAAAGTAGGTGGGCCGCTGAACCTTGGATACACTTGCCGTGACCAAAAGAATCATTTGCGAAGCAAGCGGCAGAGGGAGTTGGCTTATGGACAAGCCGGTAGTATGTTGAAGTTCTTTCATGACAAAATAGTCGAGAATCCATCATTCCAATATGATTCGCAATTGGATTGTGAGGAGAATATAGCCAACATATTCTGGGTTGATGCTAAAATGCTACTTGACTCTGCACACTTTGGTGATGTGGTCATATTTGACACAACATTTGGCACAAACAAAGAGTATAGGCCATTTGGTATTTTTCTTGGTCTCAACCAGTTTAGAGAAACAACCATTTTTGGTGCTGCATTGATGTTTGATGAAACACGTGACTCATTTATATGGCTCTTCGAGACATTTCTAGCCACACGTAATGGAAGGCAGCCCAAGACTATTTATACAGATCAAGATATAGCAATGGGAAAAACCATAGAGAAAGTCTTCACCGAATCATATCATGGATTGTGCACCTTCCACATAATGCAAAATGCTTGCAAACATTTATCTCCAGTGAAGGGCGACGAGAAAGATGAAGTGGAAGAGATAGATGAAGTGGATGATGAAGAAGAAGATTCCCATATTCTCACTGATTTTAGTGCTTGTATGTATGGCTATGAGGACAAGCATCATTTGAAGAAGCGTTTGACAATATGAGGCTAAAAATGCATAAGCAAACTTGGTTGGATAGTATTTACAAGGTGAAAGAAAAATGGGCTGAATGCTATATGAGAGATGTCTTTAGTTTGGGAGTGAGAAGTACACAATTAAGTGAGAGCTTCAACAATGTTAAAAGTGCATAAGCAAACTTGGCTTGATAAGCTACTCAAGGGAAAGTGAAAGCCAACTAAAGCTACTACACCAACAAAAAAGGGAGCAAAGGTATGTTGTAGACAGTACACATTATGTTGACATTGTTCATTTGTAAACTAACTACTATAATTTTCATTGGCAGCATCAAAAGAAAAAGGATGGTGTGCAACAAGATAAAAATGATGGTGTACAGCCTCAAGTACAAGTGAAGAACAACAAAGGTGGAAATTTGGAGCTTCAAGTGTGGAATAGCATCATCAGTTTCACCCAACGGCTCTTGTCGCCCGTTTGCCCGTCAAGGGGCATTTGACATCCAGAGACCTTCTTATGAGCTCATGGACTTGATCAATGCTAGTTCAAGTTCACGCCATATTAGGAAATTAGTTCATTAATTCGTTTATTTGCCAACGGGGGCAAGTACAAGTGAAGAAGTATGATGCTGATCTGTTCTAGCATGCAAGTTCATTAGATCGTATTTTGGACATGGTTAACTATAGTATTTTGGGGCTAACCATAGTATTTTGTGGCCTAATTGTACAAATGAATTGGCCAAATTTCTACACTTGAATCATTATTTCGGTAGTAGCACTTGGTTCTGAAATTGTGCAAGAGCTTCCGAATTTCAATGACAAGTGGCTTGTTGTCTCTTAAGAAATCTGAAGAAAAGTGTACTATGTGGAAGGATGGCAATATATTGTTTATCTCTGTATCTTATCTCTGCTAATTACTAGAGAGTCACATATTTTATATCTCTGCTCCTTTATGTTAATTTCTGTATTGTGTGGGAGTGAGGAGTATTTTTTTTTGAAAAGGAGGAAGGCCCCCGGCCTCTGCATCAGAACGATGCATGCGGCCATCTTATTAAAATTCAAACAATCCAAGGTCTGTAGTAAATTACAGCTCGCAAAAGGAGCACAAAAAGCAAAGATAATAGACATAGCCACAACTGGCAATCAACAGGACAAGACGACTAAACATCTATCCTATTATTGGACCGCCATCCAAACCGGTTGTAGATAGCCCGTGCTACCGTCTCCCAGCGGTTGCACCCAGTAGCCAAAAGCTCCCTGGAGTCCGTACGAGTGAGTGACGACCACGTACGGATCCAAGCAGTAGCTCGGTAGATGACCTACAAGAAATTTATAAGATTTTGTCTGTTAAAGATCATATCATTTCTGCAGTTCCATATAGCCCAAAGTAGTGCGCATATTCCTATCCGAATACGCCCCGCTGTAGCTGGTTCCACTCCAGTAAGCCACGTCCCAAATAACATGTCGATGCTAACTGGAGGGCTGATGTTAAAGGCTATATGAATCATGCGCCAAAGAAGCTTAGCGAGAGGGCAATCAAGGAAAAGGTGTTGTATTGTTTCATCATTGTCACAAAAACAACAACGTGAACTGCCTACCCAACTACGCTTAAGCAGATTGTCTTTGGTAAGTATCACTTGCTTGTGAACGAACCACATGAATATCTTGATTCTCAACGGAACTTTAATTTTCCAAATATGAATTGATCTCGGGATTGGGCCAGCATCTATTAGATCCAAGTACATAGATTTTACCATGAACACACCATTCCTAGTTAACTTCCAGTGAAACGAGTCAGACTGATCTGAAAGTTGAACATCCATCAACCTTCGCACAAGATGCAGCCATGAGCTCCACCGCTCCCCCACTAGAGACCTCCTGAACTGGATGTTCAAGGGGGACGATTGTAATACTGTAGCAATGTAATCATCCTTACGTTGTACAATATTGTACAGAGTGGGATATTGCAAGGCTAAAGGCATTTCCCCTAACCATGTATCTTCCCAAAATCTGGTTGTTGTACCATTTCCAACAACAAATTTCGCTCTGCGAAAGAAGGTATCTTTCGTCCGCATTAACCCCTTCCAAAACGGCGAGTCATTAGGTCTTACGGTAACCTCGGACAAAGACTTTGATTGTAGGTATTTGTTACGTAGGATCTGTGCCCACATACCGTCGGTCTCAACCGATAACCTAAATAGCCATTTGCTTAACAAGCATTTGTTTTTGATCTCCAAGTTCTCAATCCCAAGCCCCCCTTGGTCTTTGGGTCTGCAGAGGTCAATCTATATTTCGTCTTTACTTCGTCACATTGCCAAAAAAAACGAGATCGATAGAAATCTAACCTTTTCCGCACCCCTATAGGTACTTCAAAGAAAGATAACAAGAACATCGGCATACTAGTTAATATTGAATTTATTAACACAAGCCGACCTCCATAAGACATAAGCTTGCCCTTCCAGCAGCTTAGCTAATTTCTGTACTAGCACAAGAGAGTCGCATATTCTCTCTTCTAAGTAGATTCATTCTCTGCAAAAAAACTGTAGTTTATTTCTGCAAAAAAACTGTAGATTTTCTCTGCTAATCTTTTCATTCATTCTCTACAAAAAAAGTTTGTAACTTATCTATGCAAAAAATTGTTAGCTTATCTCTGCCGTGTTGTTTTATTTAGTACGTATATAAGCCGCTTGTATTGTTAAGTTGATACTAGTTTGGTGCCCGTGCGTTGCCACGGAATAAATAAAATGACATACCAATTAGCTATTTCAGATATCTATCTAATGTGATGGTGTAATTTCCATCGATATAACAACACATATCAATTCTCTTTCCCACTTCTTTCCTCCTCGACAGCCACCACTCCTTGCATGAAGACATAGTGTCATGTTTTTCCCGCCCCTCATTCCCTTCCGCTTTCATGCTCTTCATTCACCCATGTAACAAACCTTGAAACAGGCTTTCGCCCCGCTTTATAAAT
Source organism: Elymus sibiricus (assembly GCA_039707655.1). Classification (NCBI taxonomy): domain Eukaryota; kingdom Viridiplantae; phylum Streptophyta; class Magnoliopsida; order Poales; family Poaceae; genus Elymus; species Elymus sibiricus. Next base: position 68,282,788 of record CM077674.1, on the reverse strand, counting down.
AAAGCAACAACCGAACAAAGTACACGGAGTATGCAATACTCCTTGCATTGCCATGGAAGGAAAAATAGTGTTAAAGGACCTAAAGAAAGTCTTTTGTCTACTTTGTAAATGTGCGTGTCAATCTTGTGGTTTTCCCATGTGTGTGATAACATAAAAAACTTCTCTTATTTCTTACCTATTCGACTACCATGCACCACTTTGGCCCTGATGATGATGCCTTTACCGCGATTAGAATATGGGTGCTCATAGATTAGCTTAGTTCTTGCTTATAAATTTATTTGTCTTGTAGGGTGGCTCCCATACATATGCATACAAAACAAGCATTTAAAAAAATGATTTCATTAACCCGGGAGCTCAGCAGAGTCGTTGGCAACCAACTGATACAAAGTCTGGGTTAGACTGTAGCCAGAATATAGAAGCCGTAGCCGAATGGTACCCAAATTTCACTATGGCATGGGCAACAGAATTACATGAACAACGGCAAAAGGTAAACTCATGCCTATCAAACGGTCACCATGTAGGTACTCCTCACATTATGAGGAAGTACAATACACCATAATCCGCCAAATAAAAATCACCGGCATTGAGTGCTTGGATCAATGTCTGTGAGTCCGACTCCAGAATATGGGAGAAAAGTCTGTCAGTCATTTATCCTTTCGGAATCATGTACTTGCATACCAACCGAATGAATTAAAAGGATTACTTTCCTTGGAACACGTACATAATGTAATTTTTGTGTTTCTATTGCAGTAGCTTTTGTACTTTTGAAAGAATTCATAGTGCTCTTGGGTCTAACACCTTTTTTTTGCTTCATACTCACATAATTTCTAAAAAATAAAATTATATGTTTCAAATGTAAACGAATACCTTTTCATGACCATACTAAAGTTCACATGCTAGCGTTTTCATTTTCCTGTAAACTCAGAACATAATCTCGGATAAAGGCACTATAGAACAAAATCTGATGCAGGTTTGTAGTGAACACATAAAAAGTCTTTTCTATCAATTTGAGCTAACCACTGGTACCTTCAATATAAGTACTAATTCAACTGCTCGCTTTGGAGCTAGAACTGAATTCTGGTAAGGGGGTTGAAAGAACAATGGTATCAACTATATATTTACCTGAGATTTTACTAATCCTAATATATCATTGCAAATAGTACAATAGTGTTTGAGTTAAAACTTTCAACATAAATCAGGTGGCAATCAAAATTATGTCATGTATTGAATTTAATTCAATTTATTGACAATTTACAGAAACACTATGATATAAAACCTAGAAATCTGTGTGAATGTTGTGCCAGCTCTAGTTGATTGCCTTTTTTGCCTGAGCTAATGGATTGGCTTTTGTCCCTGAGCTACTGTATTGCATCCACAACTACCAAAGGAATGAGAAAAAAAAATTAGGGTGATTGCTTACTTTGTAAACGAGGAACTCATTGGTACTGAGGGCATAATACAACCATTCAGTGGAGGAAGATTCATACTGCCTTTTCCAAATTTCAGATCTACAATGAATCAGTACTGTATGAGCAATCCGACCAATCAAGAGATGGATAATTGGTTACATCATTTTGATATCATCAACCTTGGTATGGCCTGCACTTTCAGGCTTTCAACACATATCACTGTAAAGTTAATTAAGAGAAAAAAGAACACAACATCGCCTCATTCTCCTTCCAAGTTCCAACAAGCCTTTCTCCTGACTCCATGACATCATCCTTGTCCGCTGGTCCACGCTATTGCCATTCGCGTTAAGGTCCTCAATCTGTTGCCACTAAATTTAGACGGAACAAAGATGCAGATGCCAAGTTATCACATAAGCCCCACTTGTGTAAAAGGTAACATATTAGACAAAAAACTACTGGACAGGTGCAGAACTTGAGTGCTTTCATTCTTAGACATTAGAGTAAAAATAAATGAATATAATGCTAGAAAATTTATCCTATTTCTTTTCTTCACGAAGCTACAGTACATGTGAACAGTACTCATGATATGGTCCGGCAAAAAATAAGTTAGTCAGGTAATGTAGTTTTGAATGTGATAAATTCCCACAAAATCTACAGCTAAATTCTACATAAGAGATATATTAGATTTCCTCAAGAGTCTACATACTACGTGAAGATCACGGATCACCTTATGCTTCCCTGTGAAAGCTGGTTATGGCAATGAGAATTTCACTCCGATGGCTTGAGGTGAACTTCTTCCTTCAAAGGTGCTCCGATGGCACCTTATGCTTCCCTGTGAAAGCTGGTTATGGCAATGAGAATTTCACTCCGATGGCTTGAGGTGAACTTCTTCCTTCAAAGGTGCTCCGATGGCAAACCACGCAATATATATGCATTCTTCAGCGATTGGATTTGAGCAGCGGCATCACCATGTAAGCGTATTTATTAGATTTTTTTAATACATCACTTCCACCTAAATAAGACAGTGTTAAATACATTAGATCAGCTAAACTACTGCGCAGGAGAGGCATAGTACTTGTACTAAAAATAGAAGAAAATGAAGCAGAATATCAAGCGGGAGAAACTAAAATCAAACTTGGTGGTTCCATCATGAAAGTTCTCAGTTCATGCACATTCCTCTAGAATGGACAGACACACCAATAGGTTGATGTAAAATCCCCGCTACCATCTTACATTATCAATTTAGTGCTTCTGAAACATTGCAGTGTACTACCAATTCTGGCTACAGATTCAGCAGGCTTTTACTAAGCTGCATTGATCTACCATTTTCAAACATCTAGAGAGAGTAACTCACAAAGAAAGGTACTCGGTCAGAACAGTCACATGAGGGAAGTACTGGGCAAGATAACATGTTTAATCCTGCAAACAAATACACAGTCATGAGTTCAAAGAAAGAAAAAAATGAAGCAAACAAATAAATGAAACATAGAAAAGACGCGTACAATAGCTGGAAGGAGTCTCCATGCTACAGCAATGATGAACAAGTCTGCCAAACAGTAAATCATTTGGCCACCAAAATTTCTATTCACTACAGCAAAGAAACCACCGCCACAATGTGACTCTGTTGCCGCTGTTGATCCTAGTCGTCCGCCTGCACTCAATCCTAGCCTCCTTCATGCTGCAGTTCAGAGAGGAATAAGAGGAGGGGTGAACAGAGGAGAGAGGCATGGGAGAGAGTGGATCTAGGCCATCGTGTCCACGGGGTCTAGATCGACTCCTCCATGCATTGAACAGATCAGCGTAAGAGGGAGGAGAGGCGGCATGGGAGGGGAAGCCGTCAGCGGGCGTGTCGCAGGGCTGCCGGCAGTATGTGGCGCCGGTGCGTGGCCTCGTTGGGACGGGGTATGGTCTGCGCTTTGAGTGGGCCGTCGACGACAGCGGTGGCCACATCGTCGCACCTGCAAGGTCCAGGTCGTGCAGAAGGAGAGGACAAAGATGAACAGAGGGGTGCGCTCTCTCTCTCCCTCGCTCCTACCTATTTCTTCCATGGCCGGCACCGTCGCCGTGCTCCTTTCTGGTCTCTTTCTCTTCCACGAATCAATGGAACGATTTAACTGGAGAATTCAGGACAAGGGTTAGCACGTACAAATTGAGCGGTCTCCCAGGCGAGCGAGATGGTGGAGACATGCCGGTCCGAATCGTGGGGTGGTGACGCCGCATCATCGACGAGCAGCAGCATCCCAGCAGGAGGCCGCGTCGGGGCTGTCGCGAGGAACTTCGGGCTATTTTCCCCCGTGCTTTGCGGGGGATTGTGGTTGCTGCGATCGGTTGGGTTGGGAGAGGAGAGAGATCGTGGGTGGGCGTCACGAGGGTGAGGGGCGAGGGCGTTGGTCGCGGCTGTTTTTTCTCTTCGATGGAGAAATCATGCGAAGGGGTCGAGGGAGGTCGAACCACGAGGAGGTCGAACCATCACGACTTTCGATTCTGCTTTAATAGTAGAGATTGTTAACAGACTGAAAACTGCTGCTTGTATTGTTAACAGACTGAACGGCCAAGTCTGAAGCAAATCCTCTGTTTTGCTGTGCTGGATGGATGCCCAGGCGTAAGTGTGGATCCCTGTTTTGCTTTGGGTCACTGCTGTGCGTTAGATGCGTTTTGGACGGCTGATGGATGCCCGCATGTTACAGCATGACTGCCCATGGGCAAGTCACCTGATCTCTGTCCGCCCTGGCTGATGCGATACAACGCTTCTTGCTGAAGCCCGCTAGCTCCTATCAGCATTCGCCTCCCAGTCCCCAATGCTACATATCACGTCATGCACTCTGAGCCTCTATTCTTCACTGCTACTGAAAGTTTTACTTACCGCTCGCCATGCATGGCTTTGCATGAGAGAATGAAGCTAGGAATCCAGTTATAGGTATATGTCAGTGATGGCAGGTGCACTTGTTGTTTCCGTAGGATGTTCAGGAACAAAGTCCTAATCATCCACGTCGGCTGTCAAGGGCATCAACGATGTACTGTATGTTCAAGCGTCTAGGCAGTGTTGGGCTTAACACGAGTAATACTGTGAAAAAAAATCTCCTGTGTGCTTGTAATAAAAATATTCTCTACTCGTGCAGATCTCCTGTGTGTTCTTGAAAAAAAAAATCATACCAAGATCAAATGAATTTAGATTGAAAGAAAGCTCAATTTATAAGTTTCTAAATGGCCCAACTGATCCTAGGTAGGTTACTTATATTCCTGAGAAGAGTGACCCGTGAGTAACACACCAGATCTTAATTAGCCGAGTTTGTGTTAGTTTCTAGGTCCATCTATGGTAGTGACTCTAGTGTTTAAAGATCATTCATGTTCAGCCCCGTTAGGAACACATGAATTTCGCAGGAATTTCTTAGGGATATGATCCTATGGGAATTTTCCTATAATGCCATTTGGGTTGAAGGATTGGTTTTGAAAATTCATATATGAACCCTTCCTTTCCTTCCCATTTTGGATGACTATAAACATTTTCTCAAACCTCATGTCTTCACTTTCTCTAAGAAGTCCAATTCAACACGTCTCTCTCTATCTCTCTCTCTCTCTCTCAAAAATCCTGTGGTGCATCCAAATGACCATGTTATACAACTACTGAGTTTCATATTCATGTAGGAATCTACAAGAGATGGCATCCAGTTCCTGCAATTTTTCTATTTCTATGCTTTTCCTGCCCGTGTTACGATCATGCTCTCAAGTGTTAAGAATCACTTCAAGTATTTTTTGTACGAGCAAAATAATCTTTTAAAAAAGCAGTGGCTATGCCGAGTGTTCTACCTTACCAAGTGCTTGACAAAATACACTCAGCAAAGATTCTGACACTCAGTAAAGACATCGATTCCGCTAGCGAGGGAAGGGTCATTCTGCAATCTCCTACATGTGGTATGAGAGCGAGATTGAAGATTTTGAGTTGCGTGTGTTTCTCGAGGGAGAAAAATTCATTGTAGGTACTATAACTTGCGCCGGTGGTCACTTTAGTCCCTGTGGTTCAAAATACCCGAAATACCATCCCTAAACTTGCTCTGGGGATTCACATACGGTCCATTATACGATTTTGTCTACGTATCTGCTGATTTGGCGCCGGTCCACCGGATCCACTTGGCGTTGACTGGCCACGTCATTGCAACAGCATTAATACGTAGGCATTCGAGGTATTTTTTGCATATTCGCCAAAACTAAAAAAAAAAACCCGCACCTGGTCAACCGACCAACCCGCAACTGGTTAGACCAGACCAGCTCTTCCTCTACTCTCCCTCCCATCCAGACATGGGAGCCTGCTCCGCCGCCCCAGTGGCCGCGCCGTCGCCATTGGCCTCGCTGGCTCCATTGTCCCACTCGCCATCACGCTGCTGGTGTTCCACATGCTACAGCCCACCCTCCCTGCCAAACTTCGCGGCTCGTCGCTCATCACCGAGCTCGCCGTCCGCATCTTGCTCTCTTCCTTTCCCGTCATCTCCGACGCGCTCGCCGAGCTCGAACTCCTCAACTCTGAGCTCGGTCGCATCACGCTCACCGCGTCCCTCATCACCGACGTCACCTCCTGGTTCCTGGTCGACCGCGGCGTTGCCAACGAGGCGGTGGACGCGGCGGACCTCGCGCTCAAACTCCGGTCGGGTCGCCGCTGCACGCAGAACCATCACTTCTCCCCGATCCTGTAACACCCCCATGTATTAGCTACAGTAATCCCCCATGATCAATGCCAAGTCATCATACTTAACAGTGCTCCATCACCTTTGATCTCATATCTCATTTCAAATTCCACTTTGAAATGGAATTCAAATTTAAAGTGGATTTATAAGTTGTCCAAATCCAGGAACTAAATAGTTCATAATTTTGGAAATATTCCATAACTATTTATCTTCAGGGAAACAACATCACCTAAATTCCCTAGATGACTCTAACATCCAAAAACAGTACCAAACAGTAGCATTTAAGCCCATTTTCATTTAATTAAAATTCAGATGAAATCATTTTGCTTCCAAACCTTTTTCTGGCAGTGATATATATTGCCTAGTATTTAAGTGGACAAGTCACATATTTTACAAAAGTCAAATTGTGGCTAAACAATTTGCAAACAGTGGTAAAAAGAATAAAACAGAAAAAGAATAAAGAAAAGGGAAAGGAAACCACTGTGCTACTGGGCTTAAGCAGCACAGTGCAGGCCCAGCCCGCGCAGCGCCTTCCCCCACCTCCCACTTCTCTCTCCTCCTCGCTGTCGACGCCACATCGCGTGCGCGTGCGCGCGCCCAAGCCCGCCCCCCTCCCTCTGGTCGACAGCGCGACGCCATGCACACGGCTGGCCGGTTAAGGGCAGCGCCCTGCCTCCCCTGGCCCTCTCCTAGCCTCTCCCTCTCTCTTTCTCCCTCTCTGCCTCCCACCCGAGCGCCGCCATGATCGGCCCCTGCTAGAGCTCGTGGCCACCGTCGCCCTCTCGTCGCCGCAACCTGTCCTGGAGATCCGCCGCCGTCCGCTACTTCTCCCCGTGCCGCTGAACGGAGCTGGGAGCCCCTGCCTCGCCCGCGTCGACCTTCTTCTTCCTCCTCGGGCGCCGCCGTCTTCGTCACCGATTCCGGCCACACCGAGCCCTCCCCGAGCCCATTGAGCACCTCTGGAGGTTCCTGGTGAGCCGCTGCTTCTTTCCCCTCCTCGCTCGCCGCCGTTTGCTGCCCGTAGCCGCCGTCCCCAACGTGGCCGAGCTCACCGTCGCGGGAGCTCGTCGTCGGCGAGCTTCCCGTGACCTTTTGGTCACGCGCCGCTGCCCGTTTAGCTTGCACGCGCGCGTAGATGCCCCCTGGCCCATCCGTTTGACTTGAGCACGCCCGCATCGCCGTTTTCGCCGAGCTCCTGATCCGGCCGCCGCCCGACGCCGTCGCACTGCACGACTCCGGCCACCCCAGCCGCTGCGGCCGCCACCATTCGACGTGCGGCGGAGTAGCCGTTCAAACGAGCCCAACCGCGGCCCCGGAGACCCCCTGTGCGCGAATCCCGCCGCTGTCCCGACGCGCGCCGCCGTGTTTCGGCTCGTCGGAGCTGACGTGGCCCGCCACGTGGCCTCCTCTGTGAGACTGACAGTGGGCCCGATGGGTCCAGTTGACTGGGTTGACCAGTCAACTGTGCTGACTGGGCAGCTCAGCCACTGACATGCGGGCCCCGCACTGTTTAAACATTTAAAAAAATATTTAAACTGCTAATTATTCCGTTAATTAAAACTGTTAACTAAACAATCACTGACAGTGGGTCCCACTAACTAATTAGATTAATTAGATAATTTAATCTTCTGCTTAAACTATCCAGTCTATGACAGAGGGGCCCCACCTGTCAGTTTGACCAGTCAACGGTCAAAGTTGACTGCTGACATCACCCTGACCTCATGCTGACGTCACATGTTACTGTTTTGGATAATTTGGATTTAATAATTAAAACAATTCCAGAAATTCAATAAAATTTTGAAAAATCATAGAAATTAAACCGTAGCTCGGATCAAAAACTTTTCTACATGAAAGTAGATCAGAAAAACGAGACGAACCCGAATATGCCCTCCGTGTACCTGCCACACCTCTCTAGCATGATGAACATGGAACTTTCCCCTCCGATTCATCTGACCGATAATTGCCCGGAGCTGGTAAAACACATCCAGATGTTTTCCCGCTCCGACTAACTTGCGTAGTACTGCATTAGGGCACCCCTCGAATAACATACTGCCATGCCATGCATCTGTGTTGCGTTGTTTGCTTCTATTTATTGTTTCTTTCCCCCTCTTCTCTCCGGTAGACCCCGAGACCGACGCTGCTGCCGAGTACGACTACGCCCCTGACGACCAGCCCCTTTCAGCAGAGCTTCCAGGCAAGCAAACCCCCTTGATCATTCCTATATCACCTATTCCTTCTCCCCCGTGCTTGCATTAGATTTTGCTAATGTATTTGATTGCTCCTATTCTGATGCATAGCCTGATTTTGTAACCTGCTGTTGATACCTTACCTGCTATCCTAAATGCTTAGTATAGGCTGGTTAGCGATCCATCAGTGGCCCCACACCCTTGTCCGTGTTGCCAGGCTTTACTACCGGATGCTTCGATCAACGGGATCGATGAGCAGAGACCGAACACAGCACCGCACACCCCCTTAGTTGTACGACTCTACAGAGCTACTATCGAGTGCCGAGGGTGATACCTCCTGCCTCACCCCTGATGATATCTCTGTAGCGTAGCTAGTCGGTTGTGGGTTACCGAGGGTGATTCCTTTTTCACCACCTCCGATGATGCCTTTGTCGTGCAACCCCTCAAGTGGGGACCATCGAGGGTGATTCCTCCTGGTTCTCCTTGATGGATTACACCGAGCGGGAATTCCAATGAGGGTGATTCCTCGGATTCCCACGATGTTATGGACACACGGTTACTTTGACCTTTACCCCAGTACTTTGGGAAGTCGGGTTAGCCAGGAGGGCACCCGCGAGAGATTATTGTGGCGGAACGACAGGGCATGTGGAGACCACCTAGGAGAGAGGTGGGCCTGGTCCCTGGTCGTTGGACCGCGTGTTACCAAGTCGGAGCGACAGGAACCCTGTTCGTCTCTGCGAGCTACTAAAACACGCCTAACGGATTTGGGTATTTGATCTGAGTTGGCCACTGGCCTATACGCACTACCACCAAGCGGGATAATGGTTTATGGGGCCCTCTACGTCGTACGTTTCTTCCGAAAGCTCTTCAGATGTCACAGTTCAGAGATGCGGGCTGATCGTTGGGGTGGGCTGGTTACGTCACTTGTGTATACAGTGTCGCGCCTGGGCCCCGACCAGCCACGCAACGTGCAGGAGTGCAGAGGGCGATGGGCCCAAGACCCCTTCGCACTTAGGATTTAGACCGGCGTGCTGACCTCTCTGTTGAGCCTAGGTAGGACTACGCCGTGTCGATTACCCGAGGCCGGGTATTACCCAGCAAGTGTGTCCGGCCAGATGTAATCGAGCGTGTTGGGTAACAGTAGTGCACCCCCGTAGGGAAGTGATCTATTCGAATAGCCGTGTCCACGGTAATAGGACGCTCAGTGTTGTATCCCGATCTATTATAACTTGAACTGGATACATGTTACTTAATTGTAAGCTTCGGGATCGCTTTCTCGCCGGGAGTCGAGGAAGGATCCCTAGGCTTTGCTACTACTTGCTTGCAACTTTATAATATGCTAATCTACACTCTTCTAATGCTGCAAGACGCTGAAGATGCTAGTCTTCGATAGGCTAGGCCTTCCCCTCTATTCTGGCATTTCTGCAGTATAGTCCACATATACAGCCCCTTCACTTGATACCAATGCATAAATAGAATAGTTCTGATGTAAGTCTTGCGAGTACTTTGGATGAGTACTCACGGTTGCTTTGCTACCTCTTTTCCCCCATACCCGATTGCTGCGATCAGATGACGGAGCCCAGGAGCCAGCTGCTCCCGCCGACGACTACTTCTACCCTTCCGATGGAGCCTACTACTACGTGGAGACCGACGACCAGGAGTAGATCCGGAGGTTCCCATGCAGGAGGCCTGCGCCTTTTCGATCAGATGTCGTTGTTTTGCTCAGCCTTCTTAAGACAAACTTGTTTCCCTTTATGTCTGTACTCAGATATTGTTGTTGCTTCCGCTAACGCTTGATAGCGAGCTTATGTATTCGAGCCCTCGAGGCCCCTGGCTTGTAATATGAAGCTTGTATGGCTTTTATTTGTGTTTAGAGTTGTGTTGTGATATCTTCAAGTGAGTCCTTAGGCTTGATCGTGTGCATTTGCGTGTATGATTAGTGCACGGTCGAGCAGGGGCGTCACAAGTTGGTATCAGAGCCGACTGCTTGTAGGAGCCCCTTTCCAACTCCTTGGCCGAAGTTGAGTCTAGTCTTTGAAAACTATTTTACTAACATGGCTGTGTGGCTTACGGGCCCACGTCGCAAATGGATGGTATTAGGATCTTTTATTCCTCTTCCTTACTTTGGGATTCTACTCTCTCTTCTATTCGGGTTAAATTTTTTGCTAACTCTAACATTAGGTTCACGTGATCACATCCACCCGGAGATTTGAATTAACCCTTCTTTGAATTGTGGGCCAGATTCTGCTTCACGGACCGCAGGATCCTTCTATCGAGGACACCCTACGTCGTCACCTGCGGATTCCTCGCTCCAGTAGTTTTCTCCAACGTTGATGTAGCCTTTGCTATGTCTCGTTGTTCTATCTCTCCACTGCGTGCCTGCGTGCCGCCTACTTTGTCTAGTTGCGAGTGTTTCCGAACTCGTATTGTCCGTTTGTATCCAACTCTATGTATGGATCTATATGTCATGATTGACTATGTTGATGTATCTATTGCACTTCCTTTTGTTGTGCGTATTACTTCATGAATGATTCCTTACACCTGCAAATACACGTGGCTAAACTACCCCTGTTGAACTTTAGCAGGATGGTTAGACCCGCAGGTCGTGGTCGTGGCCGTGGTGCCAACGATCCACCACCGCTAGACTATATGGCAGCTATGATGCAGCAATTCGAACTGAACCGCCAGTTCATGGTTGGAATCATGGCTCAGTTTCCAAACTAGAACCAGAATGCTCAGAATCAGCAACCTGCTCCAATAACTCTGCAGGAGTTTGTGCGTCTCAACCCTACCGTTTTCCGTAACTCGGGACAACCACTGGATGCTGATGACTGGCTTCACGGCATCACCTTCGAGATGGAATCTGCCAATGTCGCCCCTGCCAACCTTGTCACCTTCGCGTCCTACTTCTTGAAGGGTCCCGCTGCTCAATGGTGGGACATACACAGGCGTTCACTACCTGTAGGGACAGTCGTTACCTGGATCGAGTTTCAGACTGCTTTCCGTGCCCGTTACATTCCTCAGGAAATCATGGACCGGAAGAGAAGAGAGTTTCGCAACCTCACTCAGGGCAATAAGACTGTCGAAGCTTATCAGCGGGAATTCCTTGACCTATCCCGCTATGCTGAAGAAGACATTGCCACTGATGCCCGCAGACAGGAAAAGTTCCGTGACGCACTTCACCCAGACCTCAAGCTTGCACTTGCTGTTCATGACTTCACCGACTTCGCCACCCTGGTGAACAAGGCTATCCAGGTTGAGACCGCTCAGAAGGAACACAATAATGCCATCAAGCGCCACCATGACGTTGGCTCATCTTCGGGCTCGTCATCGCAGAAGCGCCGTATCTGGATTCCTCATGGCATGTACTATCCAGCTGCACCTCCTCCACCGTCAGGGCAGCCAAGACCTCAGGTGCCACTGCTTCGAGCTCCTGCTCCCCATCCCGATAATGGGCTCTGCTTCAAGTGTGGCCGTCCAGGTCACCGTTCCAGAGAATGCCCTCAGAACCAGAATCAGCTTGCACTTCCCCCTGCTGGCCGTGGAAATGGCCGTGGCAACAACCAACCCCACAACACCGGCCGCAGCAAGAGCCAGGCCGCCGCGGCTGCAGCCCGTGCCAGCCGGGCGAACCCGCTGCACGCGGCGATGTAGAACCTGCGCGCCCCCATTACGCCTGATGCCGACTTGGCCGCTGCTGCGGCCGAGCTCGAAGAGACGCGCAAGCGCCTGCTCGACGAGGCCACGACACTCGCCGCCGCGCAGTGCCGGATGGAGTCCGTCCAGCGCGAGTACAACACCGCTCACGGCCTCACGCCGGCTGTCGATGGGCCCAGCCGGCTCGAGGAGGTGCGACGCCGCGGCGGGGCCGTTGGCTAGATGCTGGACGTAGACCGGCCCACCTACAACACCCCCGTCAAGAACATGCGGGCCGCGGAGGTGGCCGCGGCCGAGCTGAGACACCTGGAGGGCGAGGAGCTGCTGCTGCAGCAGCAGCGCGTCCAGGACCTCATCGCTGCTGCGAATCTGCAGGTGTAATTCTGATTGCTTTGCTTCTACCTTGTTCCACTAATTTGTATATGTTATTTTCAAATTTGGCAGAATTGGGTTATATGCAATTGCGAGTACCGTACAATGGCAGAAATTGATAAGAGGGTACCTAAAGTTGCTATGAGGTTCAGAGATTCGGATGAGGCTTGGGAGTTTTGGCTAGAATATGGGGGTCACATAGGCTTTGATGGGAGGAAAAGATGCACAAACTTAAGCAAATGTGATGGAAAGGTCACTTTGCGCAGATTTGTTTGTTCCAATGAGGGCATTCGAAGGAAAAGCCAAACAGACCGTGTGCCTAAGCGTTTTAAAGCTGAAACAAGAACCAACTGTCAAGTTCGGATGATTATTACATTGGACCGAGTCGCAGAAAATTATGAAATCACCAACGTTGTGTTGGAACACAATCACTACCTTCAATTGCCACAAACCTGCCACTTGTTGGCCTCACAAAGGAAGATTTCAGAACAACAAGCCTTCGAGATAGAAACCGCCGATGATTCTGGAATTATGCCAAAAGCTTCACATGAGTTTGCTTGTCCTAAAGTAGGTGGGCCGCTGAACCTTGGATACACTTGCCGTGACCAAAAGAATCATTTGCGAAGCAAGCGGCAGAGGGAGTTGGCTTATGGACAAGCCGGTAGTATGTTGAAGTTCTTTCGTGAGAAAATAGTCGAGAATCCATCATTCCAATATGATTCGCAATTGGATTGTGAGGAGAATATAGCCAACATATTCTGGGTTGATGCTAAAATGCTACTTGACTCTGCACACTTTGGTGATGTGGTCATATTTGACACAACATTTGGCACAAACAAAGAGTATAGGCCATTTGGTATTTTTCTTGGTCTCAACCAGTTTAGAGAAACAACCATTTTTGGTGCTGCATTGATGTTTGATGAAACACGTGACTCATTTATATGGCTCTTCGAGACATTTCTAGCCACACGTAATGGAAGGCAGCCCAAGACTATTTATACAGATCAAGATATAGCAATGGGAAAAACCATAGAGAAAGTCTTCACCGAATCATATCATGGATTGTGCACCTTCCACATAATGCAAAATGCTTGCAAACATTTATCTCCAGTGAAGGGCGACGAGAAAGATGAAGTGGAAGAGATAGATGAAGTGGATGATGAAGAAGAAGATTCCCATATTCTCACTGATTTTAGTGTTGTATGTATGGCTATGAGGACAAGCATCATTTGAAGAAGCGTTTGACAATATGAGGCTAAAAATGCATAAGCAAACTTGGTTGGATAGTATTTACAAGGTGAAAGAAAAATGGGCTGAATGCTATATGAGAGATGTCTTTAGTTTGGGAGTGAGAAGTACACAATTAAGTGAGAGCTTCAACAAGGTTAAAAGTGCATAAGCAAACTTGGCTTGATAAGCTACTCAAGGGAAAGTGAAAGACAACTAAAGCTACTGCACCAACAAAAAAGGGAGCAAAGGTATGTTGTAGACAGTACACATTATGTTGACATTGTTCATTTGTAAACTAACTACTATAATTTTCATTGGCAGCATCAAAAGAAAAAGGATGGTGTGCAACAAGATAAAAATGATGGTGTACAGCCTCAAGTACAAGTGAAGAACAACAAAGGAGGAAATTTGGAGCTTCAAGTGTGGAATAGCATCATCAGTTTCACCCAACGGCTCTTGTCGCCCGTTTGCCCGTCAAGGGGCATTTGACATCCAGAGACCTTCTTATGAGCTCATGGACTTGATCAATGCTAGTTCAAGTTCACGCCATATTAGGAAATTAGTTCATTAATTCGTTTATTTGCCAACGGGGGCAAGTACAAGTGAAGAAGTATGATGCTGATCTGTTCTAGCATGCAAGTTCATTAGATCGTATTTTGGACATGGTTAACTATAGTATTTTGGGGCTAACCATAGTATTTTGTGGCCTAATTGTACAAATGAATTGGCCAAATTTCTACACTTGAATCATTATTTCGGTAGTAGCACTTGGTTCTGAAATTGTGCAAGAGCTTCCGAATTTCAATGACAAGTGGCTTGTTGTCTCTTAAGAAATCTGAAGAAAAGTGTACTATGTGGAAGGATGGCAATATATTGTTTATCTCTGTATCTTATCTCTGCTAATTACTAGAGAGTCACATATTTTATATCTCTGCTCCTTTATGTTAATTTCTGTATTGTGTGGGAGTGAGAAGTTTTTTTTTGAAAAGGAGGAAGGCCCCCGGCCTCTGCATCAGAACGATGCATGCGGCCATCTTATTAAAATTCAAACAATCCAAGGTCTGTAGTAAATTACAGCTCGCAAAAGGAGCACAAAAAGCAAAGATAATAGACATAGCCACAACTGGCAATCAACAGGACAAGACGACTAAACATCTATCCTATTATTGGACCGCCATCCAAACCGGTTGTAGATAGCCCGTGCTACCGTCTCCCAGCGGTTGCACCCAGTAGCCAAAAGCTCCCTGGAGTCCGTACGAGTGAGTGACGACCACGTACGGATCCAAGCAGTAGCTCGGTAGATGACCTACAAGAAATTTATAAGATTTTGTCTGTTAAAGATCATATCATTTCTGCAGTTCCATATAGCCCAAAGTAGTGCGCATATTCCTATCCGAATACGCCCCGCTGTAGCTGGTTCCACTCCAGTAAGCCATGTCCCAAATAACATGTCGATGCTAACTGGAGGGCTGATGTTAAAGGCTATATGAATCATGCGCCAAAGAAGCTTAGCGAGAGGGCAATCAAGGAAAAGGTGTTGTATTGTTTCATCATTGTCACAAAAACAACAACGTGAACTGCCTACCCAACTACGCTTAAGCAGATTGTCTTTGGTAAGTATCACTTGCTTGTGAACGAACCACATGAATATCTTGATTCTCAACGGAACTTTAATTTTCCAAATATGAATTGATCTCGGGATTGGGCCAGCATCTATTAGATCCAAGTACATAGATTTTACCATGAACACACCATTCCTAGTTAACTTCCAGTGAAACGAGTCAGACTGATCTGAAAGTTGAACATCCATCAACCTTCGCACAAGATGCAGCCATGAGCTCCACCGCTCCCCCACTAGAGACCTCCTGAACTGGATGTTCAAGGGGGACGATTGTAATACTGTAGCAATGTAATCATCCTTACGTTGTACAATATTGTACAGAGTGGGATATTGCAAGGCTAAAGGCATTTCCCCTAACCATGTATCTTCCCAAAATCTGGTTGTTGTACCATTTCCAACAACAAATTTCGCTCTGCGAAAGAAGGTATCTTTCGTCCGCATTAACCCCTTCCAAAACGGCGAGTCATTAGGTCTTACGGTAACCTCGGACAAAGACTTTGATTGTAGGTATTTGTTACGTAGGATCTGTGCCCACATACCGTCGGTCTCAACCGATAACCTAAATAGCCATTTGCTTAACAAGCATTTGTTTTTGATCTCCAAGTTCTCAATCCCAAGCCCCCCTTGGTCTTTGGGTCTGCAGAGGTCAATCTATATTTCGTCTTTACTTCGTCACATTGCCAAAAAAAACGAGATCGATAGAAATCTAACCTTTTCCGCACCCCTATAGGTACTTCAAAGAAAGATAACAAGAACATCGGCATACTAGTTAATATTGAATTTATTAACACAAGCCGACCTCCATAAGACATAAGCTTGCCCTTCCAGCAGCTTAGCTAATTTCTGTACTAGCACAAGAGAGTCGCATATTCTCTCTTCTAAGTAGATTCATTCTCTGCAAAAAAACTGTAGTTTATTTCTGCAAAAAACTGTAGATTTTCTCTGCTAATCTTTTCATTCATTCTCTACAAAAAAAGTTTGTAACTTATCTCTGCAAAAAATTGTTAGCTTATCTCTGCCGTGTTGTTTTATTTAGTACGTATATAAGCCGCTTGTATTGTTAAGTTGATACTAGTTTGGTGCCCGTGCGTTGCCACGGAATAAATAAAATGACATACCAATTAGCTATTTCAGATATCTATCTAATGTGATGGTGTAATTTCCATCGATATAACAACAAATATCAATTCTCTTTCCCACTTCTTTCCTCCTCGACAGCCACCACTCCTTGCATGAAGACATAGTGTCATGTTTTTCCCGCCCGTCATTCCCTTCCGCTCTCATGCTCTTCATTCACCCATGTAACAAACCTTGAAACAGGCTTTCGCCCCGCTTTATAAATAAAGCAACAACCGAACAAAGTACACGGAGTATGCAATACTCCTCGCATTGCCATGGAAGGAAAAATAGTGTTAAAGGACCTAAAGAAAGTCTTTTGTCTACTTTGTAAATGTGCGTGTCAATCTTGTGGTTTTCCCATGTGTGTGATAACATAAAAAACTTCTCTTGTTTCTTACCTATTCGACTACCATGCACCACTTTGGCCCTGATGATGATGCCTTTACCGCGATTAGAATATGGGTGCTCATAGATTAGCTTAGTTCTTGCTTATAAATTTATTTGTCTTGTAGGGTGGCTCCCATACATATGCATACAAAACAAGCATTTAAAAAAATGATTTCATTAACCCGGGAGCTCAGCAGAGTCGTTGGCAACCAACTGATACAAAGTCTGGGTTAGACTGTAGCCAGAATATAGAAGCCGTAGCCGAATGGTACCCAAATTTCACTATGGCATGGGCAACAGAATTACATGAACAACGGCAAAAGGTAAACTCATGCCTATCAAACGGTCACCATGCAGGTACTCCTCACATTATGAGGAAGTACAATACACCATAATCCGCCAAATAAAAATCACCGGCATTGAGTGCTTGGATCAATGTCTGTGAGTCCGACTCCAGAATATGGGAGAAAAGTCTGTCAGTCATTTATCCTTTCGGAATCATGTACTTGCATACCAACCGAATGAATTAAAAGGATTACTTTCCTTGGAACACGTACATAATGTAATTTTTGTGTTTCTATTGCAGTAGCTTTTGTACTTTTGAAAGAATTCATAGTGCTCTTGGGTCTAACACCTTTTTTTGCTTCATACTCACATAATTTCTAAAAAATAAAATTATATGTTTCAAATGTAAACGAATACCTTTTCATGACCATACTAAAGTTCACATGCTAGCGTTTTCATTTTCCTGTAAACTCAGAACATAATCTCAGATAAAGGCACTATAGAACAAAATCTGATGCAGGTTTGTAGTGAACACATAAAAAGTCTTTTCTATCAATTTGAGCTAACCACTGGTACCATCAATATAAGTACTAATTCAACTGCTCGCTTTGGAGCTAGAACTGAATTCTGGTAAGGGGGTTGAAAGAACAATGGTATCAACTATATATTTACCTGAGATTTTACTAATCCTAATATATCATTGCAAATAGTACAATATTGTTTGAGTTAAAACTTTCAACATAAATCAGGTGGCAATCAAAATTATGTCATGTATTGAATTTAATTCAATTTATTGACAATTTACAGAAACACTATGATATAAAACCTAGAAATCTGTGTGAATGTTGTGCCAGCTCTAGTTGATTGCCTTTTTTGCCTGAGCTAATGGATTGGCTTTTGTCCCTGAGCTACTGTATTGCATCCACAACTACCAAAGGAATGAGAAAAAAAAATTAGGGTGATTGCTTACTTTGTAAACGAGGAACTCATTGGTACTGAGGGCATAATACAACCATTCAGTGGAGGAAGATTCATACTGCCTTTTCCAAATTTCAGATCTACAATGAATCAGTACTGTATGAGCAATCCGACCAATCAAGAGATGGATAATTGGTTACATCATTTTGATATCATCAACCTTGGTATGGCCTGCACTTTCAGGCTTTCAACACATATCACTGTAAAGTTAATTAAGAGAAAAAAGAACACAACATCGCCTCATTCTCCTTCCAAGTTCCAACAAGCCTTTCTCCTGACTCCATGACATCATCCTTGTCCGCTGGTCCACGCTATTGCCATTCGCGTTAAGGTCCTCAATCTGTTGCCACTAAATTCAGACGGAACAAAGATGCAGATGCCAAGTTATCACATAAGCCCCACTTGTGTAAAAGGTAACATATTAGACAAAAAACTACTGGAAAGGTGCAGAACTTGAGTGCTTTCATTCTTAGACATTAGAGTAAAAATAAATGAATATAATGCTAGAAAATTTATCCTATTTCTTTTCTTCACGAAGCTACAGTACATGTGAACAGTACTCATGATATGGTCCGGCAAAAAATAAGTTAGTCAGGTAATGTAGTTTTGAATGTGATAAATTCCCACAAAATCTACAGCTAAATTCTACATAAGAGATATATTAGATTTCCTCAAGAGTCTACATACTACGTGAAGATCACGGATCACCTTATGCTTCCCTGTGAAAGGTGGTTATGGCAATGAGAATTTCACTCCGATGGCTTGAGGTGAACTTCTTCCTTCAAAGGTGCTCCGATGGCACCTTATGCTTCCCTGTGAAAGCTGGTTATGGCAATGAGAATTTCACTCCGATGGCTTGAGGTGAACTTCTTCCTTCAAAGGTGCTCCGATGGCAAACCACGCAATATATATGCATTCTTCAGCGATTGGATTTGAGCAGCAGCATCACCATGTAAGCGTATTTATTAGATTTTTTTAATACATCACTTCCACCTAAATAAGACAGTGTTAAATACATTAGATCAGCTAAACTACTGCGCAGGAGAGGCATAGTACTTGTACTAAAAATAGAAGAAAATGAAGCAGAATATCAAGCGGGAGAAACTAAAATCAAACTTGGTGGTTCCATCATGAAAGTTCTCAGTTCATGCACATTCCTCTAGAATGGACAGACACACCAATAGGTTGATGTAAAATCCCCGCTACCATCTTACATTATCAATTTAGTGCTTCTGAAACATTGCAGTGTACTACCAATTCTGGCTACAGATTCAGCAGGCTTTTACTAAGCTGCATTGATCTACCATTTTCAAACATCTAGAGAGAGTAACTCACAAAGAAAGGTACTCGGTCAGAACAGTCACATGAGGGAAGTACTGGGCAAGATAACATGTTTAATCCTGCAAACAAATACACAGTCATGAGTTCAAAGAAAGAAAAAAATGAAGCAAACAAATAAATGAAACATAGAAAAGACGCGTACAATAGCTGGAAGGAGTCTCCATGCTACAGCAATGATGAACAAGTCTGCCAAACAGTAAATCATTTGGCCACCAAAATTTCTATTCACTACAGCAAAGAAACCACCGCCACAATGTGACTCTGTTGCCGCTGTTGATCCTAGTCGTCCGCCTGCACTCAATCCTAGCCTCCTTCATGCTGCAGTTCAGAGAGGAATAAGAGGAGGGGTGAACAGAGGAGAGAGGCATGGGAGAGAGTGGATCTAGGCCATCGTGTCCACGGGGTCTAGATCGACTCCTCCATGCATTGAACAGATCAGCGTAAGAGGGAGGAGAGGCGGCATGGGAGGGGAAGCCGTCAGCGGGCGTGTCGCAGGGCTGCCGGCAGTATGTGGCGCCGGTGCGTGGCCTCGTTGGGACGGGGTATGGTCTGCGCTTTGAGTGGGCCGTCGACGACAGCGGTGGCCACATCGTCGCACCTGCAAGGTCCAGGTCGTGCAGAAGGAGAGGACAAAGATGAACAGAGGGGTGCGCTCTCTCTCTCCCTCGCTCCTACCTATTTCTTCCATGGCCGGCACCGTCGCCGTGCTCCTTTCTGGTCTCTTTCTCTTCCACGAATCAATGGAACGATTTAACTGGAGAATTCAGGACAAGGGTTAGCACGTACAAATTGAGCGGTCTCCCAGGCGAGCGAGATGGTGGAGACATGCCGGTCCGAATCGTGGGGTGGTGACGCCGCATCATCGACGAGCAGCAGCATCCCAGCAGGAGGCCGCGTCGGGGCTGTCGCGAGGAACTTCGGGCTATTTTCCCCCGTGCTTTGCGGGGGATTGTGGTTGCTGCGATCGGTTGGGTTGGGAGAGGAGAGAGATCGTGGATGGGCGTCACGAGGGTGAGGGGCGAGGGCGTTGGTCGCGGCTATTTTTTCTCTTCGATGTAGAAATCATGCGAAGGGGTCGAGGGAGGTCGAACCACGAGGAGGTCGAACCATCACGACTTTCGATTCTGCTTTAATAGTAGAGATTGTTAACAGACTGAAAACTGCTGCTTGTATTGTTAACAGACTGAACGGCCAAGTCTGAAGCAAATCCTCTGTTTTGCTGTGCTGGATGGATGCCCAGGCGTAAGTGTGGATCCCTGTTTTGCTTTGGGTCACTGCTGTGCGTTAGATGCGTTTTGGACGGCTGATGGATGCCCGCATGTTACAGCATGACTGCCCATGGGCAAGTCACCTGATCTCTGTCCGCCCTGGCTGATGCGATACAACGCTTCTTGCTGAAGCCCGCTAGCTCCTATCAGCATTCGCCTCCCAGTCCCCAATGCTACATATCACGTCATGCACTCTGAGCCTCTATTCTTCACTGCTACTGAAAGTTTTACTTACCGCTCGCCATGCATGGCTTTGCATGAGAGAATGAAGCTAGGAATCCAGTTATAGGTATATGTCAGTGATGGCAGGTGCACTTGTTGTTTCCGTAGGATGTTCAGGAACAAAGTCCTAATCATCCACGTCGGCTGTCAAGGGCATCAACGATGTACTGTATGTTCAAGCGTGTAGGCAGTGTTGGGCTTAACACGAGTAATACTGTGAAAAAAAATCTCCTGTGTGCTTGTAATAAAAATATTCTCTACTCGTGCAGATCTCCTGTGTGTTCTTGAAAAAAAAAATCATACCAAGATCAAATGAATTTAGATTGAAAGAAAGCTCAATTTATAAGTTTCTAAATGGCCCAACTGATCCTAGGTAGGTTACTTATATTCCTGAGAAGAGTGACCCGTGAGTAACACACCAGATCTTAATTAGCCGAGTTTGTGTTAGTTTCTAGGTCCATCTATGGTAGTGACTCTAGTGTTTAAAGATCATTCATGTTCAGCCCCGTTAGGAACACATGAATTTCGCAGGAATTTCTTAGGGATATGATCCTATGGGAATTTTCCTATAATGCCATTTGGGTTGAAGGATTGGTTTTGAAAATTCATATATGAACCCTTCCTTTCCTTCCCATTTTGGATGACTATAAACATTTTCTCAAACCTCATGTCTTCACTTTCTCTAAGAAGTCCAATTCAACACGTCTCTCTCTATCTCTCTCTCTCTCTCTCAAAAATCCTGTGGTGCATCCAAATGACCATGTTATACAACTACTGAGTTTCATATTCATGTAGGAATCTACAAGAGATGGCATCCAGTTCCTGCAATTTTTCTATTTCTATGCTTTTCCTGCCCGTGTTACGATCATGCTCTCAAGTGTTAAGAATCACTTCAAGTTTTTTTTGTACGAGCAAAATAATCTTTTAAAAAAGCAGTGGCTATGCCGAGTGTTCTACCTTACCAAGTGCTTGACAAAATACACTCAGCAAAGATTCTGACACTCAGTAAAGACATCGATTCCGCTAGCGAGGGAAGGGTCATTCTGCAATCTCCTACATGTGGTATGAGAGCGAGATTGAAGATTTTGAGTTGCGTGTGTTTCTCGAGGGAGAAAAATTCATTGTAGGTACTATAACTTGCGCCGGTGGTCACTTTAGTCCCTGTGGTTCAAAATACCCGAAATACCATCCCTAAACTTGCTCTGGGGATTCACATACGGTCCATTATACGATTTTGTCTACGTATCTGCTGATTTGGCGCCGGTCCACCGGATCCACTTGGCGTTGACTGGCCACGTCATTGCAACAGCATTAATACGTAGGCATTCGAGATATTTTTTGCATATTCGCCAAAACTAAAAAAAAAACCCGCACCTGGTCAACCGACCAACCCGCAACTGGTTAGACCAGACCAGCTCTTCCTCTACTCTCCCTCCCATCCAGACATGGGAGCCTGCTGCGCCGCCCCTGTGGCCGCGCCGTCGCCATTGGCCTCGCTGGCTCCATTGTCCCACTCGCCATCACGCTGCTGGTGTTCCACATGCTACAGCCCACCCTCCCTGCCAACCTTCGCGGCTCGTCGCTCATCACTGAGCTCGCCGTCCGCCTCTTGCTCTCCTCCTTTCCCGTCATCTCCGACGCGCTCGCCGAGCTCGAACTCCTCAACTCTGAGCTCGGTCGCATCACGCTCACCGCGTCCCTCATCACCGACGTCACCTCCTGGTTCCTGGTCGACCGCGGCGTTGCCAACGAGGCGGTGGACGCGGCGGACCTCGCGCTCAAACTCCGGTCGGGTCGCCGCTGCACGCAGAACCATCACTTCTCCCCGATCCTGTAACACCCCCATGTATTAGCTACAGTAATCCCCCATGATCAATGCCAAGTCATCATACTTAACAGTGCTCGATCACCTTTGATCTCATATCTCATTTCAAATTCCACTTTGAAATGGAATTCAAATTTAAAGTGGATTTATAAGTTGTCCAAATCCAGGAACTAAATAGTTCATAATTTTGGAAATATTCCATAACTATTTATGTTCAGGGAAACAACATCACCTAAATTCCCTAGATGACTCTAACATCCAAAAACAGTACCAAACAGTAGCATTTAAGCCCATTTTCATTTAATTAAAATTCAGATGAAATCATTTTGCTTCCAAACCTTTTTCTGGCAGTGATATATATTGCCTAGTATTTAAGTGGACAAGTCACATATTTTACAAAAGTCAAATTGTGGCTAAACAAGTTGCAAACAGTGGTAAAAAGAATAAAACAGAAAAAGAATAAAGAAAAGGGAAAGGAAACCACTGTGCTACTGGGCTTAAGCAGCACAGTGCAGGCCCAGCCCGCGCAGCGCCTTCCCCCACCTCCCACTTCTCTCTCCTCCTCGCTGTCGACGCCACATCGCGTGCGCGTGCGCGCGCCCAAGCCCGCCCCCCTCCCTCTGGTCGACAGCGCGACGCCGTGCACACGGCTGGCCGGTTAAGGGCAGCGCCCTGCCTCCCCTGGCCCTCTCCTGGCCTCTCCCTCTCTCTTTCTCCCTCTCTGCCTCCCACCCGAGCGCCGCCATGATCGGCCCCTGCTAGAGCTCGCGGCCACCGTCGCCCTCTCGTCGCCGCAACCTGTCCTGGAGATCCGCCGCCGTCCGCTACTTCTCCCCGTGCCGCTGAACGGAGCCGGGAGCCCCTGCCTCGCCCGCGTCGACCTTCTTCTTCCTCCTCGGGCGCCGCCGTCTTCGTCACCGATTCCGGCCACACCGAGCCCTCCCCGAGCCCATTGAGCACCTCTGCAGGTTCCCGGTGAGCCGCTGCTTCTTTCCCCTCCTCGCTCGCCGCCGTTTGCTGCCCGTAGCCGCCGTCCCCAACGTGGCCGAGCTCACCGTCGCGGGAGCTCGTCGTGGGCGAGCTTCCCGTGACCTTTTGGTCACGCGCCGCAGCCCGTTTAGCTCGCACGCGCGCGTAGATGCCCCCTGGCCCATCCGTTTGACTTGAGCACGCCCGCATCGCCGTTTTCGCCGAGCTCCTGATCCGGCCGCCGCCCGACGCCGTCGCACTGCACGACTCCGGCCACCCCAGCCGCTGCGGCCGCCACTATTCGACGTGCGGCGGAGCAGCCGTTCAAACGAGCCCAACCGCGGCCCCGGAGACCCCCTGTGCGCGAATCCCGCCGCTGTCCCGACGCGCGCCGCCGTGTTTCGGCTCGTCGGAGCTGACGTGGCCCGCCACGTGGCCTCCTCTGTGAGACTGACAGTGGGCCCGATGGGTCTAGTTGACTGGGTTGACCAGTCAACTGTGCTGACTGGGCAGCTCAGCCACTGACATGCGGGCCCCGCACTGTTTAAACATTTAAAAAAATATTTAAACTGCTAATTATTCCGTTAATTAAAACTGTTAACTAAACAGTCACTGACAGTGGGTCCCACTAACTAATTAGATTAATTAGATAATTTAATCTTCTGCTTAAACTATCCAGTCTATGACAGAGGGGCCCCACCTGTCAGTTTGACCAGTCAACGGTCAAAGTTGACTGCTGACATCACCCTGACCTCATGCTGACGTCACATGTTACTGTTTTGGATAATTTGGATTTAATAATTAAAACAATTCCAGAAATTCAATAAAATTTTGAAAAATCATAGAAATTAAACCGTAGCTCGGATCAAAAAGTTTTCTACATGAAAGTAGATCAGAAAAACGAGACGAACCCGAATATGCCCTCCATGTACCTGCCACACCTCTCTAGCATGATGAACATGGAACTTTCCCCTCCGATTCATCTGACCGATAATTGCCCGGAGCTGGTAAAACACATCCAGATGTTTTCCCGCTCCGACTAACTTGCGTAGTACTGCATTAGGGCACCCCTCGAATAACATACTGCCATGCCATGCATCTGTGTTGCGTTGTTTGCTTCTATTTATTGTTTCTTTCCCCCTCTTCTCTCCGGTAGACCCCGAGACCGACGCTGCTGCCGAGTACGACTACGCCCCTGACGACCAGCCCCTTTCAGCAGAGCTTCCAGGCAAGCAAACCCCCTTGATCATTCCTATATCACCTATTCCTTCTCCCCCGTGCTTGCATTAGATTTTGCTAATGTATTTGATTGCTCCTATTCTGATGCATAGCCTGATTTTGTAACCTGCTGTTGATACCTTACCTGCTATCCTAAATGCTTAGTATAGGCTGGTTAGCGATCCATCAGTGGCCCCACACCCTTGTCCGTGTTGCCAGGCTTTACTACCGGATGCTTCGATCAACGGGATCGATGAGCAGAGACCGAACACAGCACCGCACACCCCCTTAGTTGTACGACTCTACAGAGCTACTATCGAGTGCCGAGGGTGATACCTCCTGCCTCACCCCTGATGATATCTCTGTAGCGTAGCTAGTCGGTTGTGGGTTACCGAGGGTGATTCCTTTTTCACCACCTCCGATGATGCCTTTGTCGTGCAACCCCTCAAGTGGGGACCATCGAGGGTGATTCCTCCTGGTTCTCCTTGATGGATTACACCGAGCGGGAATTCCAATGAGGGTGATTCCTCGGATTCCCACGATGTTATGGACACACGGTTACTTTGACCTTTACCCCAGTACTTTGGGAAGTCGGGTTAGCCAGGAGGGCACCCGCGAGAGATTATTGTGGCGGAACGACAGGGCATGTGGAGACCACCTAGGAGAGAGGTGGGCCTGGTCCCTGGTCGTTGGACCGCGTGTTACCAAGTCGGAGCGACAGGAACCCTGTTCATCTCTGCGAGCTACTAAAACACGCCTAACGGATTTGGGTATTTGATCTGAGTTGGCCACTGGCCTATACGCACTACCACCAAGCGGGATAATGGTTTATGGGGCCCTCTACGTCGTACGTTTCTTCCGAAAGCTCTTCAGATGTCACAGTTCAGAGATGCGGGCTGATCGTTGGGGTGGGCTGGTTACGTCACTTGTGTATACAGTGTCGCGCCTAGGCCCCGACCAGCCACGCAACGTGCAGGAGTGCAGAGGGCGATGGGCCCAAGACCCCTTCGCACTTAGGATTTAGACCGGCGTGCTGACCTCTCTGCTGAGCCTAGGTAGGACTACGCCGTGTCGATTACCCGAGGCCGGGTATTACCCAGCAAGTGTGTCCGGCCAGATGTAATCGAGCGTGTTGGGTAATAGTAGTGCACCCCCATAGGGAAGTGATCTATTCGAATAGCCGTGTCCACGGTAATAGGACGCTCAGTGTTGTATCCCGATCTATTATAACTTGAACTGGATACATGTTACTTAATTGTAAGCTCCGGGATCGCTTTCTCGCCGGGAGTCGAGGAAGGATCCCTAGGCTTTGCTACTACTTGCTTGCAACTTTATAATATGCTAATCTACACTCTTCTAATGCTGCAAGACGCTGAAGATGCTAGTCTTCGATAGGCTAGGCCTTCCCCTCTATTCTGGCATTTCTGCAGTATAGTCCACATATACAGCCCCTTCACTTGATACCAATGCATAAATAGAATAGTTCTGATGTAAGTCTTGCGAGTACTTTGGATGAGTACTCACGGTTGCTTTGCTACCTCTTTTCCCCCATACCCGATTGCTGCGATCAGATGACGGAGCCCAGGAGCCAGCTGCTCCCGCCGACGACTACTTCTACCCTTCCGATGGAGCCTACTACTACGTGGAGACCGACGACCAGGAGTAGATCCGGAGGTTCCCATGCAGGAGGCCTGCGCCTTTTCGATCAGATGTCGTTGTTTTGCTCAGCCTTCTTAAGACAAACTTGTTTCCCTTTATGTCTGTACTCAGATATTGTTGTTGCTTCCGCTAACGCTTGATAGCGAGCTTATGTATTCGAGCCCTCGAGGCCCCTGGCTTGTAATATGAAGCTTGTATGGCTTTTATTTGTGTTTAGAGTTGTGTTGTGATATCTTCAAGTGAGTCCTTAGGCTTGATCGTGTGCATTTGCGTGTATGATTAGTGCACGGTCGAGCAGGGGCGTCACAAGTTGGTATCAGAGCCGACTGCTTGTAGGAGCCCCTTTCCAACTCCTTGGCCGAAGTTGAGTCTAGTCTTTGAAAACTATTTTACTAACATGGCTGTGTGGCTTACGGGCCCACGTCGCAAATGGATGGTATTAGGATCTTTTATTCCTCTTCCTTACTTTGGGATTCTACTCTCTCTTCTATTCGGGTTAAATTTTTTGCTAATTCTAACATTAGATTCACGTGATCACATCCACCCGGAGATTTGAATTAACCCTTCTTTGAATTGTGGGCCAGATTCTGCTTCACGGACCGCAGGATCCTTCTATCGAGGACACCCTACGTCGTCACCTGCGGATTCCTCGCTCCAGTAGTTTTCTCCAACGTTGATGTAGCCTTTGCTATGTCTCGTTGTTGTATCTCTCCACTGTGTGCCTGCGTGCCGCCTACTTTGTCTAGTTGCGAGTGTTTCCGAACTCGTATTGTCCGTTTGTATCCAACTCTATGTATGGATCTATATGTCATGATTGACTATGTTGATGTATCTATTGCACTTCCTTTTGTTGTGCGTATTACTTCATGAATGATTCCTTACACCTGCAAATACACGTGGCTAAACTACCCCTGTTGAACTTTAGCAGGATGGTTAGACCCGCAGGTCGTGGTCGTGGCCGTGGTGCCAACGATCCACCACCGCTAGACTATATGGCAGCTATGATGCAGCAATTCGAACTGAACCGCCAGTTCATGGTTGGAATCATGGCTCAGTTTCCAAACTAGAACCAGAATGCTCAGAATCAACAACCTGCTCCAATAACTCTGCAGGAGTTTGTGCGTCTCAACCCTACCGTTTTCCGTAACTCGGGACAACCACTGGATGCTGATGACTGGCTTCACGGCATCACCTTCGAGATGGAATCTGCCAATGTCGCCCCTGCCAACCTTGTCACCTTCGCGTCCTACTTCTTGAAGGGTCCCGCTGCTCAATGGTGGGACATACACAGGCGTTCACTACCTGCAGGGACAGTCGTTACCTGGATCGAGTTTCAGACTGCTTTCCGTGCCCGTTACATTCCTCAGGAAATCATGGACCGGAAGAGAAGAGAGTTTCGCAACCTCACTCAGGGCAATAAGACTGTCGAAGCTTATCAGCGGGAATTCCTTGACCTATCCCGCTATGCTGAAGAAGACATTGCCACTGATGCCCGCAGACAGGAAAAGTTCCGTGACGCACTTCACCCAGACCTCAAGCTTGCACTTGCTATTCATGACTTCACCGACTTCGCCACCCTGGTGAACAAGGCTATCCAGGTTGAGACCGCTCAGAAGGAACACAATAATGCCATCAAGCGCCACCATGACGTTGGCTCATCTTCGGGCTCGTCATCGCAGAAGCGCCGTATCTGGATTCCTCATGGCATGTACTATCCAGCTGCACCTCCTCCACCGTCAGGGCAACCAAGACCTCAGGTGCCACTGCTTCGAGCTCCTGCTCCCCATCCCGATAATGGGCTCTGCTTCAAGTGTGGCCGTCCAGGTCACCATTCCAGAGAATGCCCTCAGAACCAGAATCAGCTTGCACTTCCCCCTGCTGGCCGTGGAAATGGCCGTGGCAACAACCAACCCCACAACACCGGCCGCAGCAAGAGCCAGGCCGCCGCGGCTGCAGCCCGTGCCAGCCGGGCGAACCCGCTGCTCGCGGCGATGTAGAACCTGCGCGCCCCCATCACGCCTGATGCCGACTCGGCCGCTGCTGCGGCCGAGCTCGAAGAGACGCGCAAGCGCCTGCTCGACGAGGCCACGACACTCGCCGCCGCGCAGTGCCGGATGGAGTCCGTCCAGCGCGAGTACAACACCGCTCACGGCCTCACGCCGGCTGTCGATGGGCCCAGCCGGCTCGAGGAGGTGCGACGCCGCGGCGGGGCCGTTGGCTAGATGCTGGACGTAGACCGGCCCACCTACAACACCCCCGTCAAGAACATGCGGGCCGCGGAGGTGGCCGCGGCCGAGCTGAGACACCTGGAGGGCGAGGAGCTGCTGCTGCAGCAGCAGCGCGTCCAGGACCTCATCGCTGCTGAGAATCTGCAGGTGTAATTCTGATTGCTTTGCTTCTACCTTGTTCCACTAATTTGTATATGTTATTTTCAAATTTGGCAGAATTGGGTTATATGCAATTGCGAGTACCGTACAATGGCAGAAATTGATAAGAGGGTACCTAAAGTTGCTATGAGGTTCAGAGATTCGGATGAGGCTTGGGAGTTTTGGCTAGAATATGGGGGTCACATAGGCTTTGATGGGAGGAAAAGATGCACAAACTTAAGCAAATGTGATGGAAAGGTCACTTTGCGCAGATTTGTTTGTTCCAATGAGGGCATTCGAAGGAAAAGCCAAACAGACCGTGTGCCTAAGCGTTTTAAAGCTGAAACAAGAACCAACTGTCAAGTTCGGATGATTATTACATTGGACCGAGTCGCAGAAAATTATGAAATCACCAACGTTGTGTTGGAACAAAATCACTACCTTCAATTGCCACAAACCTGCCACTTGTTGGCCTCACAAAGGAAGATTTCAGAACAACAAGCCTTCGAGATAGAAACCGCCGATGATTCTGGAATTATGCCAAAAGCTTCACATGAGTTTGCTTGTCCTAAAGTAGGTGGGCCGCTGAACCTTGGATACACTTGCCGTGACCAAAAGAATCATTTGCGAAGCAAGCGGCAGAGGGAGTTGTCTTATGGACAAGCCGGTAGTATGTTGAAGTTCTTTCGTGACAAAATAGTCGAGAATCCATCATTCCAATATGATTCGCAATTGGATTGTGAGGAGAATATAGCCAACATATTCTGGGTTGATGCTAAAATGCTACTTGACTCTGCACACTTTGGTGATGTGGTCATATTTGACACAACATTTGGCACAAACAAAGAGTATAGGCCATTTGGTATTTTTCTTGGTCTCAACCAGTTTAGAGAAACAACCATTTTTGGTGCTGCATTGATGTTTGATGAAACACGTGACTCATTTATATGGCTCTTCGAGACATTTCTAGCCACACGTAATGGAAGGCAGCCCAAGACTATTTATACAGATCAAGATATAGCAATGGGAAAAACCATAGAGAAAGTCTTCACCGAATCATATCATGGATTGTGCACCTTCCACATAATGCAAAATGCTTGCAAACATTTATCTCCAGTGAAGGGCGACGAGAAAGATGAAGTGGAAGAGATAGATGAAGTGGATGATGAAGAAGAAGATTCCCATATTCTCACTGATTTTAGTGCTTGTATGTATGGCTATGAGGACAAGCATCATTTGAAGAAGCGTTTGACAATATGAGGCTAAAAATGCATAAGCAAACTTGGTTGGATAGTATTTACAAGGTGAAAGAAAAATGGGCTGAATGCTATATGAGAGATGTCTTTAGTTTGGGAGTGAGAAGTACACAATTAAGTGAGAGCTTCAACAAGGTTAAAAGTGCATAAGCAAACTTGGCTTGATAAGCTACTCAAGGGAAAGTGAAAGCCAACTAAAGCTACTGCACCAACAAAAAAGGGAGCAAAGGTATGTTGTAGACAGTACACATTATGTTGACATTGTTCATTTGTAAACTAACTACTATAATTTTCATTGGCAGCATCAAAAGAAAAAGGATGGTGTGCAACAAGATAAAAATGATGGTGTACAGCCTCAAGTACAAGTGAAGAACAACAAAGGAGGAAATTTGGAGCTTCAAGTGTGGAATAGCATCATCAGTTTCACCCAACGGCTCTTGTCGCCCGTTTGCCCGTCAAGGGGCATTTGACATCCAGAGACCTTCTTATGAGCTCATGGACTTGATCAATGCTAGTTCAAGTTCACGCCATATTAGGAAATTAGTTCATTAATTCGTTTATTTGCCAACGGGGGCAAGTACAAGTGAAGAAGTATGATGCTGATCTGTTCTAGCATGCAAGTTCATTAGATCGTATTTTGGACATGGTTAACTATAGTATTTTGGGGCTAACCATAGTATTTTGTGGCCTAATTGTACAAATGAATTGGCCAAATTTCTACACTTGAATCATTATTTCGGTAGTAGCACTTGGTTCTGAAATTGTGCAAGAGCTTCCGAATTTCAATGACAAGTGGCTTGTTGTCTCTTAAGAAATCTAAAGAAAAGTGTACTATGTGGAAGGATGGCAATATATTGTTTATCTCTGTATCTTATCTCTGCTAATTACTAGAGAGTCACATATTTTATATCTCTGCTCCTTTATGTTAATTTCTGTATTGTGTGGGAGTGAGAATTTTTTTTTTGAAAAGGAGGAAGGCCCCCGGCCTCTGCATCAGAACGATGCATGCGGCCATCTTATTAAAATTCAAACAATCCAAGGTCTGTAGTAAATTACAGCTCGCAAAAGGAGCACAAAAAGCAAAGATAATAGACATAGCCACAACTGGCAATCAACAGGACAAGACGACTAAACATCTATCCTATTATTGGACCGCCATCCAAACCGGTTGTAGATAGCCCGTGCTACCGTCTCCCAGCGGTTGCACCCAGTAGCCAAAAGCTCCCTGGAGTCCGTACGAGTGAGTGACGACCACGTACGGATCCAAGCAGTAGCTCGGTAGATGACCTACAAGAAATTTATAAGATTTTGTCTGTTAAAGATCATATCATTTCTGCAGTTCCATATAGCCCAAAGTAGTGCGCATATTCCTATCCGAATACGCCCCGCTGTAGCTGGTTCCACTCCAGTAAGCCACGTCCCAAATAACATGTCGATGCTAACTGGAGGGCTGATGTTAAAGGCTATATGAATCATGCGCCAAAGAAGCTTAGCGAGAGGGCAATCAAGGAAAAGGTGTTGTATTGTTTCATCATTGTCACAAAAACAACAACGTGAACTGCCTACCCAACTACGCTTAAGCAGATTGTCTTTGGTAAGTATCACTTGCTTGTGAACGAACCACATGAATATCTTGATTCTCAACGGAACTTTAATTTTCCAAATATGAATTGATCTCGGGATTGGGCCAGCATCTATTAGATCCAAGTACATAGATTTTACCATGAACACACCATTCCTAGTTAACTTCCAGTGAAACGAGTCAGACTGATCTGAAAGTTGAACATCCATCAACCTTCGCACAAGATGCAGCCATGAGCTCCACCGCTCCCCCACTAGAGACCTCCTGAACTGGATGTTCAAGGGGGACGATTGTAATACTGTAGCAATGTAATCATCCTTACGTTGTACAATATTGTACAGAGTGGGATATTGCAAGGCTAAAGGCATTTCCCCTAACCATGTATCTTCCCAAAATCTGGTTGTTGTACCATTTCCAACAACAAATTTCGCTCTGCGAAAGAAGGTATCTTTCGTCCGCATTAACCCCTTCCAAAACGGCGAGTCATTAGGTCTTACGGTAACCTCGGACAAAGACTTTGATTGTAGGTATTTGTTACGTAGGATCTGTGCCCACATACCGTCGGTCTCAACCGATAACCTAAATAGCCATTTGCTTAACAAGCATTTGTTTTTGATCTCCAAGTTCTCAATCCCAAGCCCCCCTTGGTCTTTGGGTCTGCAGAGGTCAATCTATATTTCGTCTTTACTTCGTCACATTGCCAAAAAAAACGAGATCGATAGAAATCTAACCTTTTCCGCACCCCTATAGGTACTTCAAAGAAAGATAACAAGAACATCGGCATACTACTTAATATTGAATTTATTAACACAAGCCGACCTCCATAAGACATAAGCTTGCCCTTCCAGCAGCTTAGCTAATTTCTGTACTAGCACAAGAGAGTCGCATATTCTCTCTTCTAAGTAGATTCATTCTCTGCAAAAAAACTGTAGTTTATTTCTGCAAAAAACTGTAGATTTTCTCTGCTAATCTTTTCATTCATTCTCTACAAAAAAAGTTTGTAACTTATCTCTGCAAAAAATTGTTAGCTTATCTCTGCCGTGTTGTTTTATTTAGTACGTATATAAGCCGCTTGTATTGTTAAGTTGATACTAGTTTGGTGCCCGTGCGTTGCCACGGAATAAATAAAATGACATACCAATTAGCTATTTCAGATATCTATCTAATGTGATGGTGTAATTTCCATCGATATAACAACAAATATCAATTCTCTTTCCCACTTCTTTCCTCCTCGACAGCCACCACTCCTTGCATGAAGACACAGTGTCATGTTTTTCCCGCCCCTCATTCCCTTCCGCTTTCATGCTCTTCATTCACCCATGTAACAAACCTTGAAACAGGCTTTCGCCCCGCTTTATAAATAAAGCAACAACCGAACAAAGTACACGGAGTATGCAATACTCCTCGCATTGCCATGGAAGGAAAAATAGTGTTAAAGGACCTAAAGAAAGTCTTTTGTCTACTTTGTAAATGTGCGTGTCAATCTTGTGGTTTTCCCATGTGTGTGATAACATAAAAAACTTCTCTTGTTTCTTACCTATTCGACTACCATGCACCACTTTGGCCCTGATGATGATGCCTTTACCGCGATTAGAATATGGGTGCTCATAGATTAGCTTAGTTCTTGCTTATAAATTTATTTGTCTTGTAGGGTGGCTCCCATACATATGCATACAAAACAAGCATTTAAAAAAATGATTTCATTAACCCGGGAGCTCAGCAGAGTCGTTGGCAACCAACTGATACAAAGTCTGGGTTAGACTGTAGCCAGAATATAGAAGCCGTAGCCGAATGGTACCCAAATTTCACTATGGCATGGGCAACAGAATTACATGAACAACGGCAAAAGGTAAACTCATGCCTATCAAACGGTCACCATGCAGGTACTCCTCACATTATGAGGAAGTACAATACACCATAATCCGCCAAATAAAAATCACCGGCATTGAGTGCTTGGATCAATGTCTGTGAGTCCGACTCCAGAATATGGGAGAAAAGTCTGTCAGTCATTTATCCTTTCGGAATCATGTACTTGCATACCAACCGAATGAATTAAAAGGATTACTTTCCTTGGAACACGTACATAATGTAATTTTTGTGTTTCTATTGCAGTAGCTTTTGTACTTTTGAAAGAATTCATAGTGCTCTTGGGTCTAACACCTTTTTTTGCTTCATACTCACATAATTTCTAAAAAATAAAATTATATGTTTCAAATGTAAACGAATACCTTTTCATGACCATACTAAAGTTCACATGCTAGCGTTTTCATTTTCCTGTAAACTCAGAACATAATCTCAGATAAAGGCACTATAGAACAAAATCTGATGCAGGTTTGTAGTGAACACATAAAAAGTCTTTTCTATCAATTTGAGCTAACCACTGGTACCTTCAATATAAGTACTAATTCAACTGCTCGCTTTGGAGCTAGAACTGAATTCTGGTAAGGGGGT
The DNA here is from genome assembly GCA_039707655.1 of Elymus sibiricus. Taxonomy (NCBI): domain Eukaryota; kingdom Viridiplantae; phylum Streptophyta; class Magnoliopsida; order Poales; family Poaceae; genus Elymus; species Elymus sibiricus. The sequence goes on along the minus strand of CM077674.1, from coordinate 68,248,708 downwards.
TGAAAGAACAATGGTATCAACTATATATTTACCTGAGATTTTACTAATCCTAATATATCATTGCAAATAGTACAATAGTGTTTGAGTTAAAACTTTCAACATAAATCAGGTGGCAATCAAAATTATGTCATGTATGGAATTTAATTCAATTTATTGACAATTTACAGAAACACTATGATATAAAACCTAGAAATCTGTGTGAATGTTGTGCCAGCTCTAGTTGATTGCCTTTTTTGCCTGAGCTAATGGATTGGCTTTTGTCCCTGAGCTACTGTATTGCATCCACAACTACCAAAGGAATGAGAAAAAAAAATTAGGGTGATTGCTTACTTTGTAAACGAGGAACTCATTGGTACTGAGGGCATAATACAACCATTCAATGGAGGAAGATTCATACTGCCTTTTCCAAATTTCAGATCTACAATGAATCAGTACTGTATGAGCAATCCGACCAATCAAGAGATGGATAATTGGTTACATCATTTTGATATCATCAACCTTGGTATGGCCTGCACTTTCAGGCTTTCAACACATATCACTGTAAAGTTAATTAAGAGAAAAAAGAACACAACATCGCCTCATTCTCCTTCCAAGTTCCAACAAGCCTTTCTCCTGACTCCATGACATCATCCTTGTCCGCTGGTCCACGCTATTGCCATTCGCGTTAAGGTCCTCAATCTGTTGCCACTAAATTCAGACGGAACAAAGATGCAGATGCCAAGTTATCACATAAGCCCCACTTGTGTAAAAGGTAACATATTAGACAAAAAACTACTGGAAAGGTGCAGAACTTGAGTGCTTTCATTCTTAGACATTAGAGTAAAAATAAATGAATATAATGCTAGAAAATTTATCCTATTTCTTTTCTTCACGAAGCTACAGTACATGTGAACAGTACTCATGATATGGTCCGGCAAAAAATAAGTTAGTCAGGTAATGTAGTTTTGAATGTGATAAATTCCCACAAAATCTACAGCTAAATTCTACATAAGAGATATATTAGATTTCCTCAAGAGTCTACATACTACGTGAAGATCACGGATCACCTTATGCTTCCCTGTGAAAGCTGGTTATGGCAATGAGAATTTCACTCCGATGGCTTGAGGTGAACTTCTTCCTTCAAAGGTGCTCCGATGGCACCTTATGCTTCCCTGTGAAAGCTGGTTATGGCAATGAGAATTTCACTCCGATGGCTTGAGGTGAACTTCTTCCTTCAAAGGTGCTCCGATGGCAAACCACGCAATATATATGCATTCTTCAGCGATTGGATTTGAGCAGCGGCATCACCATGTAAGCGTATTTATTAGATTTTTTTAATACATCACTTCCACCTAAATAAGACAGTGTTAAATACATTAGATCAGCTAAACTACTGCGCAGGAGAGGCATAGTACTTGTACTAAAAATAGAAGAAAATGAAGCAGAATATCAAGCGGGAGAAACTAAAATCAAACTTGGTGGTTCCATCATGAAAGTTCTCAGTTCATGCACATTCCTCTAGAATGGACAGACACACCAATAGGTTGATGTAAAATCCCCGCTACCATCTTACATTATCAATTTAGTGCTTCTGAAACATTGCAGTGTACTACCAATTCTGGCTACAGATTCAGCAGGCTTTTACTAAGCTGCATTGATCTACCATTTTCAAACATCTAGAGAGAGTAACTCACAAAGAAAGGTACTCGGTCAGAACAGTCACATGAGGGAAGTACTGGGCAAGATAACATGTTTAATCCTGCAAACAAATACACAGTCATGAGTTCAAAGAAAGAAAAAAATGAAGCAAACAAATAAATGAAACATAGAAAAGACGCGTACAATAGCTGGAAGGAGTCTCCATGCTACAGCAATGATGAACAAGTCTGCCAAACAGTAAATCATTTGGCCACCAAAATTTCTATTCACTACAGCAAAGAAACCACCGCCACAATGTGACTCTGTTGCCGCTGTTGATCCTAGTCGTCCGCCTGCACTCAATCCTAGCCTCCTTCATGCTGCAGTTCAGAGAGGAATAAGAGGAGGGGTGAACAGAGGAGAGAGGCATGGGAGAGAGTGGATCTAGGCCATCGTGTCCACGGGGTCTAGATCGACTCCTCCATGCATTGAACAGATCAGCGTAAGAGGGAGGAGAGGCGGCATGGGAGGGGAAGCCGTCAGCGGGCGTGTCGCAGGGCTGCCGGCAGTATGTGGCGCCGGTGCGTGGCCTCGTTGGGACGGGGTATGGTCTGCGCTTTGAGTGGGCCGTCGACGACAGCGGTGGCCACATCGTCGCACCTGCAAGGTCCAGGTCGTGCAGAAGGAGAGGACAAAGATGAACAGAGGGGTGCGCTCTCTCTCTCCCTCGCTCCTACCTATTTCTTCCATGGCCGGCACCGTCGCCGTGCTCCTTTCTGGTCTCTTTCTCTTCCACGAATCAATGGAACGATTTAACTGGAGAATTGAGGACAAGGGTTAGCACGTACAAATTGAGCGGTCTCCCAGGCGAGCGAGATGGTGGAGACATGCCGGTCCGAATCGTGGGGTGGTGACGCCGCATCATCGACGAGCAGCAGCATCCCAGCAGGAGGCCGCGTCGGGGCTGTCGCGAGGAACTTCGGGCTATTTTCCCCCGTGCTTTGCGGGGGATTGTGGTTGCTGCGATCGGTTGGGTTGGGAGAGGAGAGAGATCGTGGGTGGGCGTCACGAGGGTGAGGGGCGAGGGCGTTGGTCGCGGCTGTTTTTTCTCTTCGATGGAGAAATCATGCGAAGGGGTCGAGGGAGGTCGAATCACGAGGAGGTCGAACCATCACGACTTTCGATTCTGCTTTAATAGTAGAGATTGTTAACAGACTGAAAACTGCTGCTTGTATTGTTAACAGACTGAACGGCCAAGTCTGAAGCAAATCCTCTGTTTTGCTGTGCTGGATGGATGCCCAGGCGTAAGTGTGGATCCCTGTTTTGCTTTGGGTCACTGCTGTGCGTTAGATGCGTTTTGGACGGCTGATGGATGCCCGCATGTTACAGCATGACTGCCCATGGGCAAGTCACCTGATCTCTGTCCGCCCTGGCTGATGCGATACAACGCTTCTTGCTGAAGCCCGCTAGCTCCTATCAGCATTCGCCTCCCAGTCCCCAATGCTACATATCACGTCATGCACTCTGAGCCTCTATTCTTCACTGCTACTGAAAGTTTTACTTACCGCTCGCCATGCATGGCTTTGCATGAGAGAATGAAGCTAGGAATCCAGTTATAGGTATATGTCAGTGATGGCAGGTGCACTTGTTGTTTCCGTAGGATGTTCAGGAACAAAGTCCTAATCATCCACGTCGGCTGTCAAGGGCATCAACGATGTACTGTATGTTCAAGCGTGTAGGCAGTGTTGGGCTTAACACGAGTAATACTGTGAAAAAAAATCTCCTGTGTGCTTGTAATAAAAATATTCTCTACTCGTGCAGATCTCCTGTGTGTTCTTGAAAAAAAAAATCATACCAAGATCAAATGAATTTAGATTGAAAGAAAGCTCAATTTATAAGTTTCTAAATGGCCCAACTGATCCTAGGTAGGTTACTTATATTCCTGAGAAGAGTGACCCGTGAGTAACACACCAGATCTTAATTAGCCGAGTTTGTGTTAGTTTCTAGGTCCATCTATGGTAGTGACTCTAGTGTTTAAAGATCATTCATGTTCAGCCCCGTTAGGAACACATGAATTTCGCAGGAATTTCTTAGGGATATGATCCTATGGGAATTTTCCTATAATGCCATTTGGGTTGAAGGATTGGTTTTGAAAATTCATATATGAACCCTTCCTTTCCTTCCCATTTTGGATGACTATAAACATTTTCTCAAACCACATGTCTTCACTTTCTCTAAGAAGTCCAATTCAACACGTCTCTCTCTATCTCTCTCTCTCTCTCAAAAATCCTGTGGTGCATCCAAATGACCATGTTATACAACTACTGAGTTTCATATTCATGTAGGAATCTACAAGAGATGGCATCCAGTTCCTGCAATTTTTCTATTTCTATGCTTTTCCTGCCCGTGTTACGATCATGCTCTCAAGTGTTAAGAATCACTTCAAGTATTTTTTGTACGAGCAAAATAATCTTTTAAAAAAGCAGTGGCTATGCCGAGTGTTCTACCTTACCAAGTGCTTGACAAAATACACTCAGCAAAGATTCTGACACTCAGTAAAGACATCGATTCCGCTAGCGAGGGAAGGGTCATTTTGCAATCTCCTACATGTGGTATGAGAGCGAGATTGAAGATTTTGAGTTGCGTGTGTTTCTCGAGGGAGAAAAATTCATTGTAGGTACTATAACTTGCGCCGGTGGTCACTTTAGTCCCTGTGGTTCAAAATACCCGAAATACCATCCCTAAACTTGCTCTGGGGATTCACATACGGTCCATTATACGATTTTGTCTACGTATCTGCTGATTTGGCGCCGGTCCACCGGATCCACTTGGCGTTGACTGGCCACGTCATTGCAACAGCATTAATACGTAGGCATTCGAGGTATTTTTTGCATATTCGCCAAAACTAAAAAAAAAAACCGCACCTGGTCAACCGACCAACCCGCAACTGGTTAGACCAGACCAGCTCTTCCTCTACTCTCCCTCCCATCCAGACATGGGAGCCTGCTCCGCCGCCCCAGTGGCCGCGCCGTCGCCATTGGCCTCGCTGGCTCCATTGTCCCACTCGCCATCACGCTGCTGGTGTTCCACATGCTACAGCCCACCCTCCCTGCCAACCTTCGCGGCTCGTCGCTCATCACCGAGCTCGCCGTCCGCCTCTTGCTCTCCTCCTTTCCCGTCATCTCCGACGCGCTCGCCGAGCTCGAACTCCTCAACTCTGAGCTCGGTCGCATCACGCTCACCGCGTCCCTCATCACCGACGTCTCCTCCTGGTTCCTGGTCGACCGCGGCGTTGCCAACGAGGCGGTGGACGCGACGGACCTCGCGCTCAAACTCCGGTCGGGTCGCCGCTGCACGCAGAACCATCACTTCTCCCCGATCCTGTAACACCCCCATGTATTAGCTACAGTAATCCCCCATGATCAATGCCAAGTCATCATACTTAACAGTGCTCGATCACCTTTGATCTCATATCTCATTTCAAATTCCACTTTGAAATGGAATTCAAATTTAAAGTGGATTTATAAGTTGTCCAAATCCAGGAACTAAATAGTTCATAATTTTGGAAATATTCCATAACTATTTATGTTCAGGGAAACAACATCACCTAAATTCCCTAGATGACTCTAACATCCAAAAACAGTACCAAACAGTAGCATTTAAGCCCATTTTCATTTAATTAAAATTCAGATGAAATCATTTTGCTTCCAAACCTTTTTCTGGCAGTGATATATATTGCCTAGTATTTATGTGGACAAGTCACATATTTTACAAAAGTCAAATTGTGGCTAAACAATTTGCAAACAGTGGTAAAAAGAATAAAACAGAAAAAGAATAAAGAAAAGGGAAAGGAAACCACTGTGCTACTGGGCTTAAGCAGCACAGTGCAGGCCCAGCCCGCGCAGCGCCTTCCCCCACCTCCCACTTCTCTCTCCTCCTCGCTGTCGACGCCACATCGCGTGCGCGTGCGCGCGCCCAAGCCCGCCCCCCTCCCTCTGGTCGACAGCGCGACGCCATGCACACGGCTGGCCGGTTAAGGGCGGCGCCCTGCCTCCCCTGGCCCTCTCCTAGCCTCTCCCTCTCTCTTTCTCCCTCTCTGCCTCCCACCCGAGCGCCGCCATGATCGGCCCCTGCTAGAGCTCGCGGCCACCGTCGCCCTCTCGTCGCCGCAACCTGTCCTGGAGATCCGCCGCCGTCCGCTACTTCTCCCCGTGCCGCTGAACGGAGCCGGGAGCCCCTGCCTCGCCCGCGTCGACCTTCTTCTTCCTCCTCGGGCGCCGCCGTCTTCGTCACCGATTCCGGCCACACCGAGCCCTCCCCGAGCCCATTGAGCACCTCTGCAGGTTCCCGGTGAGCCGCTGCTTCTTTCCCCTCCTCGCTCGCTGCCGTTTGCTGCCCGTAGCCGCCGTCCCCAACGTGGCCGAGCTCACCGTCGGGGGAGCTCGTCGTCGGCGAGCTTCCCGTGACCTTTTGGTCACACGCCGCTGCCCGTTTAGCTCGCACGCGCGCGTAGATGCCCTCTGGCCCATCCGTTTGACTTGAGCACGCCCGCATCGCCGTTTTCGCCGAGCTCCTGATCCGGCCGCCGCCCGACGCCGTCGCACTGCACGACTCCGGCCACCCCAGCCGCTGCGGCCGCCACCATTCGACGTGCGGCGGAGTAGCCGTTCAAACGAGCCCAACCGCGGCCCCGGAGACCCCCTGTGCGCGAATCCCGCCGCTGTCCCGACGCGCGCCGCCGTGTTTCGGCTCGTCGGAGCTGACGTGGCCCGCCACGTGGCCTCCTCTGTGAGACTGACAGTGGGCCCGATGGGTCCAGTTGACTGGGTTGACCAGTCAACTGTGCTGACTGGGCAGCTCAGCCACTGACATGCGGGCCCCGCACTGTTTAAACATTTAAAAAAAATATTTAAACTGCTAATTATTCCGTTAATTAAAACTGTTAACTAAACAGTCACTGACAGTGGGTCCCACTAACTAATTAGATTAATTAGATAATTTAATCTTCTGCTTAAACTATCCAGTCTATGACAGAGGGGCCCCACCTGTCAGTTTGACCAGTCAACGGTCAAAGTTGACTGCTGACATCACCCTGACCTCATGCTGACGTCACATGTTACTGTTTTGGATAATTTGGATTTAATAATTAAAACAATTCCAGAAATTCAATAAAATTTTGAAAAATCATAGAAATTAAACCGTAGCTCGGATCAAAAAGTTTTCTACATGAAAGTAGATCAGAAAAACGAGACGAACCCGAATATGCCCTCCGTGTACCTGCCACACCTCTCTAGCATGATGAACATGGAACTTTCCCCTCCGATTCATCTGACCGATAATTGCCCGGAGCTGGTAAAACACATCCAGATGTTTTCCCGCTCCGACTAACTTGCGTAGTACTGCATTAGGGCACCCCTCGAATAACATACTGCCATGCCATGCATCTGTGTTGCGTTGTTTGCTTCTATTTATTGTTTCTTTCCCCCTCTTCTCTCCGGTAGACCCCGAGACCGACGCTGCTGCCGAGTACGACTACGCCCCTGACGACCAGCCCCTTTCAGCAGAGCTTCCAGGCAAGCAAACCCCCTTGATCATTCCTATATCACCTATTCCTTCTCCCCCGTGCTTGCATTAGATTTTGCTAATGTATTTGATTGCTCCTATTCTGATGCATAGCCTGATTTTGTAACCTGCTGTTGATACCTTACCTGCTATCCTAAATGCTTAGTATAGGCTGGTTAGCGATCCATCAGTGGCCCCACACCCTTGTCCGTGTTGCCAGGCTTTACTACCGGATGCTTCGATCAACGGGATCGATGAGCAGAGACCGAACACAGCACCGCAGACCCCCTTAGTTGTACGACTCTACAGAGCTACTATCGAGTGCCGAGGGTGATACCTCCTGCCTCACCCCTGATGATATCTCTGTAGCGTAGCTAGTCGGTTGTGGGTTACCGAGGGTGATTCCTTTTTCACCACCTTCGATGATGCCTTTGTCGTGCAACCCCTCAAGTGGGGACCATCGAGGGTGATTCCTCCTGGTTCTCCTTGATGGATTACACCGAGCGGGAATTCCAATGAGGGTGATTCCTCGGATTCCCACGATGTTATGGACACACGGTTACTTTGACCTTTACCCCAGTACTTTGGGAAGTCGGGTTAGCCAGGAGGGCACCCGCGAGAGAATATTGTGGCGGAACGACAGGGCATGTGGAGACCACCTAGGAGAGAGGTGGGCCTGGTCCCTGGTCGTTGGACCGCGTGTTACCAAGTCGGAGCGACAGGAACCCTGTTCGTCTCTGCGAGCTACTAAAACACGCCTAACGGATTTGGGTATTTGATCTGAGTTGGCCACTGGCCTATACGCACTACCACCAAGCGGGATAATGGTTTATGGGGCCCTCTACGTCGTACGTTTCTTCCGAAAGCTCTTCAGATGTCACAGTTCAGAGATGCGGGCTGATCGTTGGGGTGGGCTGGTTACGTCACTTGTGTATACAGTGTCGCGCCTGGGCCCCGACCAGCCACGCAACGTGCAGGAGTGCAGAGGGCGATGGGCCCAAGACCCCTTCGCACTTAGGATTTAGACCGGCGTGCTGACCTCTCTGATGAGCCTAGGTAGGACTACGCCGTGTCGATTACCCGAGGCCGGGTATTACCCAGCAAGTGTGTCCGGCCAGATGTAATCAAGCGTGTTGGGTAACAGTAGTGCACCCCCGTAGGGAAGTGATCTATTCGAATAGCCGTGTCCACGGTAATAGGACGCTCAGTGTTGTATCCCGATCTATTATAACTTGAACTGGATACATGTTACTTAATTGTAAGCTCCGGGATCGCTTTCTCGCCGGGAGTCGAGGAAGGATCCCTAGGCTTTGCTACTACTTGCTTGCAACTTTATAATATGCTAATCTACACTCTTCTAATGCTGCAAGACGCTGAAGATGCTAGTCTTCGATAGGCTAGGCCTTCCCCTCTATTCTGGCATTTCTGCAGTATAGTCCACATATACAGCCCCTTCACTTGATACCAATGCATAAATAGAATAGTTCTGATGTAAGTCTTGCGAGTACTTTGGATGAGTACTCACGGTTGCTTTGCTACCTCTTTTCCCCCATACCCGATTGTTGCGATCAGATGACGGAGCCCAGGAGCCAGCTGCTCCCGCCGACGACTACTTCTACCCTTCCGATGGAGCCTACTACTACGTGGAGACCGACGACCAGGAGTAGATCCGGAGGTTCCCATGCAGGAGGCCTGCGCCTTTTCGATCAGATGTCGTTGTTTTGCTCAGCCTTCTTAAGACAAACTTGTTTCCCTTTATGTCTGTACTCAGATATTGTTGTTGCTTCCGCTAACGCTTGATAGTGAGCTTATGTATTCGAGCCCTCGAGGCCCCTGGCTTGTAATATGAAGCTTGTATGGCTTTTATTTGTGTTTAGAGTTGTGTTGTGATATCTTCAAGTGAGTCCTTAGGCTTGATCGTGTGCATTTGCGTGTATGATTAGTGCACGGTCGAGCAGGGGCGTCACAAGTTGGTATCAGAGCCGACTGCTTGTAGGAGCCCCTTTCCAACTCCTTGGCCGAAGTTGAGTCTAGTCTTTGAAAACTATTTTACTAACATGGCTGTGTGGCTTACGGGCCCACGTCGCAAATGGATGGTATTAGGATCTTTTATTCCTCTTCCTTACTTTGGGATTCTACTCTCTCTTCTATTCGGGTTAAATTTTTTGCTAACTCTAACATTAGGTTCACGTGATCACATCCACCCGGAGATTTGAATTAACCCTTCTTTGAATTGTGGGCCAGATTCTGCTTCACGGACCGCAGGATCCTTCTATCGAGGACACCCTACGTCGTCACCTGCGGATTCCTCGCTCCAGTAGTTTTCTCCAACGTTGATGTAGCCTTTGCTATGTCTCGTTGTTGTATCTCTCCACTGCGTGCCTGCGTGCCGCCTACTTTGTCTAGTTGCGAGTGTTTCCGAACTCGTATTGTCCGTTTGTATCCAACTCTATGTATGGATCTATATGTCATGATTGACTATGTTGATGTATCTATTGCACTTCCTTTTGTTGTGCGTATTACTTCATGAATGATTCCTTACACCTGCAAATACACGTGGCTAAACTACCCCTGTTGAACTTTAGCGGGATGGTTAGACCCGCAGGTCGTGGTCGTGGCCGTGGTGCCAACGATCCACCACTGCTAGACTATATGGCAGCTATGATGCAGTAATTCGAACTGAACCGCCAGTTCATGGTTGGAATCATGGCTCAGTTTCCAAACTAGAACCAGAATGCTCAGAATCAGCAACCTGCTCCAATAACTCTGCAGGAGTTTGTGCGTCTCAACCCTACCGTTTTCCGTAACTCGGGACAACCACTGGATGCTGATGACTGGCTTCACGGCATCACCTTCGAGATGGAATCTGCCAATGTCGCCCCTGCCAACCTTGTCACCTTCGCGTCCTACTTCTTGAAGGGTCCCGCTGCTCAATGGTGGGACATACACAGGCGTTCACTACCTGTAGGGACAGTCGTTACCTGGATCGAGTTTCAGACTGCTTTCCGTGCCCGTTACATTCCTCAGGAAATCATGGACCGGAAGAGAAGAGAGTTTCGCAACCTCACTCAGGGCAATAAGACTGTCGAAGCTTATCAGCGGGAATTCCTTGACCTATCCCGCTATGCTGAAGAAGACATTGCCACTGATGCCCGCAGACAGGAAAAGTTCCGTGACGCACTTCACCCAGACCTCAAGCTTGCACTTGCTGTTCATGACTTCACCGACTTCGCCACCCTGGTGAACAAGGCTATCCAGGTTGAGACCGCTCAGAAGGAACACAATAATGCCATCAAGCGCCACCATGACGTTGGCTCATCTTCGGGCTCGTCATCGCAGAAGCGCCGTATCTGGATTCCTCATGGCATGTACTATCTAGCTGCACCTCCTCCACCGTCAGGGCAGCCAAGACCTCAGGTGCCACTGCTTCGAGCTCCTGCTCCCCATCCCGATAATGGGCTCTGCTTCAAGTGTGGCCGTCCAGGTCACCGTTCCAGAGAATGCCCTCAGAACCAGAATCAGCTTGCACTTCCCCCTGCTGGCCGTGGAAATGGCCGTGGCAACAACCAACCCCACAACACCGGCCGCAGCAAGAGCCAGGCCGCCGCGGCTGCAGCCCGTGCCAGCCGGGCGAACCCGCTGCACGCGGCGATGTAGAACCTGCGCGCCCCCATCACGCCTGATGCCGACTCGGCCGCTGCTGCGGCCGAGCTCGAAGAGACGCGCAAGCGCCTGCTCGACGAGGCCACGACACTCGCCGCCGCGCAGTGCCGGATGGAGTCCGTCCAGCGCGAGTACAACACCGCTCACGGCCTCACGCCGGCTGTCGATGGGCCCAGCCGGCTCGAGGAGGTGCGACGCCGCGGCGGGGCCGTTGGCTAGATGCTGGACGTAGACCGGCCCACCTACAACACCCCCGTCAAGAACATGCGGGCCGCGGAGGTGGCCGCGGCCGAGCTGAGACACCTGGAGGGCGAGGAGCTGCTGCTGCAGCAGCAGCGCGTCCAGGACCTCATCGCTGCTGCGAATCTGCAGGTGTAATTCTGATTGCTTTGCTTCTACCTTGTTCCACTAATTTGTATATGTTATTTTCAAATTTGGCAGAATTGGGTTATATGCAATTGCGAGTACCGTACAATGGCAGAAATTGATAAGAGGGTACCTAAAGTTGCTATGAGGTTCAGAGATTCGGATGAGGCTTGGGAGTTTTTGCTAGAATATGGGGGTCACATAGGCTTTGATGGGAGGAAAAGATGCACAAACTTAAGCAAATGTGATGGAAAGGTCACTTTGCGCAGATTTGTTTGTTCCAATGAGGGCATTCGAAGGAAAAGCCAAACAGACCGTGTGCCTAAGTGTTTTAAAGCTGAAACAAGAACCAACTGTCAAGTTCGGATGATTATTACATTGGACCGAGTCGCAGAAAATATGAAATCACCAACGTTGTGTTGGAACACAATCACTACCTTCAATTGCCACAAACCTGCCACTTGTTGGCCTCACAAAGGAAGATTTCAGAACAACAAGCCTTCGAGATAGAAACCGCCGATGATTCTGGAATTATGCCAAAAGCTTCACATGAGTTTGCTTGTCCTAAAGTAGGTGGGCCGCTGAACCTTGGATACACTTGCCGTGACCAAAAGAATCATTTGCGAAGCAAGCGGCAGAGGGAGTTGGCTTATGGACAAGCCGGTAGTATGTTGAAGTTCTTTCGTGACAAAATAGTCGAGAATCCATCATTCCAATATGATTCGCAATTGGATTGTGAGGAGAATATAGCCAACATATTCTGGGTTGATGCTAAAATGCTACTTGACTCTGCACACTTTGGTGATGTGGTCATATTTGACACAACATTTGGCACAAACAAAGAGTATAGGCCATTTGGTATTTTTCTTGGTCTCAACCAGTTTAGAGAAACAACCATTTTTGGTGCTGCATTGATGTTTGATGAAACACGTGACTCATTTATATGGCTCTTCGAGACATTTCTAGCCACACGTAATGGAAGGCAGCCCAAGACTATTTATACAGATCAAGATATAGCAATGGGAAAAACCATAGAGAAAGTCTTCACCGAATCATATCATGGATTGTGCACCTTCCACATAATGCAAAATGCTTGCAAACATTTATCTCCAGTGAAGGGCGACGAGAAAGATGAAGTGGAAGAGATAGATGAAGTGGATGATGAAGAAGAAGATTCCCATATTCTCACTGATTTTAGTGCTTGTATGTATGGCTATGAGGACAAGCATCATTTGAAGAAGCGTTTGACAATATGAGGCTAAAAATGCATAAGCAAACTTGGTTGGATAGTATTTACAAGGTGAAAGAAAAATGGGCTGAATGCTATATGAGAGATGTCTTTAGTTTGGGAGTGAGAAGTACACAATTAAGTGAGAGCTTCAACAAGGTTAAAAGTGCATAAGCAAACTTGGCTTGATAAGCTACTCAAGGGAAAGTGAAAGCCAACTAAAGCTACTGCACCAACAAAAAAGGGAGCAAAGGTATGTTGTAGACAGTACACATTATGTTGACATTGTTCATTTGTAAACTAACTACTATAATTTTCATTGGCAGCATCAAAAGAAAAAGGATGGTGTGCAACAAGATAAAAATGATGGTGTACAGCCTCAAGTACAAGTGAAGAACAACAAAGGAGGAAATTTGGAGCTTCAAGTGTGGAATAGCATCATCAGTTTCACCCAACGGCTCTTGTCGCCCGTTTGCCCGTCAAGGGGCATTTGACATCCAGAGACCTTCTTATGAGCTCATGGACTTGATCAATGCTAGTTCAAGTTCACGCCATATTAGGAAATTAGTTCATTAATTCGTTTATTTGCCAACGGGGGCAAGTACAAGTGAAGAAGTATGATGCTGATCTGTTCTAGCATGCAAGTTCATTAGATCGTATTTTGGACATGGTTAACTATAGTATTTTGGGGCTAACCATAGTATTTTGTGGCCTAATTGTACAAATGAATTGGCCAAATTTCTACACTTAAATCATTATTTCGGTAGTAGCACTTGGTTCTGAAATTGTGCAAGAGCTTCCGAATTTCAATGACAAGTGGCTTGTTGTCTCTTAAGAAATCTGAAGAAAAGTGTACTATGTGGAAGGATGGCAATATATTGTTTATCTCTGTATCTTATCTCTGCTAATTACTAGAGAGTCACATATTTCATATCTCTGCTCCTTTATGTTAATTTCTGTATTGTGTGGGAATGAGAAGTTTTTTTTTTGAAAAGGTGGAAGGCCCCCGACCTCTGCATCAGAACGATGCATGCGGCCATCTTATTAAAATTCAAACAATCCAAGGTCTGTAGTAAATTACAGCTCGCAAAAGGAGCACAAAAAGCAAAGATAATAGACATAGCCACAACTGGCAATCAACAGGACAAGACGACTAAACATCTATCCTATTATTGGACCGCCATCCAAACCGGTTGTAGATAGCCCGTGCTACCGTCTCCCAGCGGTTGCACCCAGTAGCCAAAAGCTCCCTGGAGTCCGTACGAGTGAGTGACGACCACGTACGGATCCAAGCAGTAGCTCGGTAGATGACCTACAAGAAATTTATAAGATTTTGTCTGTTAAAGATCATATCATTTCTGCAGTTCCATATAGCCCAAAGTAGTGCGCATATTCCTATCCGAATACGCCCTGCTGTAGCTGGTTCCACTCCAGTAAGCCACGTCCCAAATAACATGTCGATGCTAACTGGAGGGCTGATGTTAAAGGCTATATGAATCATGCGCCAAAGAAGCTTAGCGAGAGGGCAATCAAGGAAAAGGTGTTGTATTGTTTCATCATTGTCACAAAAACAACAACGTGAACTGCCTACCCAACTACGCTTAAGCAGATTGTCTTTGGTAAGTATCACTTGCTTGTGAACGAACCACATGAATATTTTGATTCTCAACGGAACTTTAATTTTCCAAATATGAATTGATCTCGGGATTGGGCCAGCATCTATTAGATCCAAGTACATAGATTTTACCATGAACACACCATTCCTAGTTAACTTCCAGTGAAACGAGTCAGACTGATCTGAAAGTTGAACATCCATCAACCTTCGCACAAGATGCAGCCATGAGCTCCACCGCTCCCCCACTAGAGACCTCCTGAACTGGATGTTCAAGGGGGACGATTGTAATACTGTAGCAATGTAATCATCCTTACGTTGTACAATATTGTACAGAGTGGGATATTGCAAGGCTAAAGGCATTTCCCCTAACCATGTATCTTCCCAAAATCTGGTTGTTGTACCATTTCCAACAACAAATTTCGCTCTGCGAAAGAAGGTATCTTTCGTCCGCATTAACCCCTTCCAAAACGGCGAGTCATTAGGTCTTACGGTAACCTCGGACAAAGACTTTGATTGTAGGTATTTGTTACGTAGGATCTGTGCCCACATACCGTCGGTCTCAACCGATAACCTAAATAGCCATTTGCTTAACAAGCATTTGTTTTTGATCTCCAAGTTCTCAATCCCAAGCCCCCCTTGGTCTTTGGGTCTGCAGAGGTCAATCTATATTTCGTCTTTACTTCGTCACATTGCCAAAAAAAACGAGATCGATAGAAATCTAACCTTTTCCGCACCCCTATAGGTACTTCAAAGAAAGATAACAAGAACATCGGCATACTAGTTAATATTGAATTTATTAACACAAGCTGACCTCCATAAGACATAAGCTTGCCCTTCCAGCAGCTTAGCTAATTTCTGTACTAGCACAAGAGAGTCGCATATTCTCTCTTCTAAGTAGATTCATTCTCTGCAAAAAAACTGTAGTTTATTTCTGCAAAAAACTGTAGATTTTCTCTGCTAATCTTTTCATTCATTCTCTACAAAAAAAGTTTATAACTTATCTCTGCAAAAAATTGTTAGCTTATCTCTGCCGTGTTGTTTTATTTAGTACTTGTATAAGCCGCTTGTATTGTTAAGTTGATACTAGTTTGGTGCCCGTGCGTTGCCACGGAATAAATAAAATGACATACCAATTAGCTATTTCAGATATCTATCTAATGTGATGGTGTAATTTCCATCGATATAACAACACATATCAATTCTCTTTCCCACTTCTTTCCTCCTCGACAGCCACCACTCCTTGCATGAAGACATAGTGTCATGTTTTTCCCGCCCCTCATTCCCTTCCGCTGTCATGCTCTTCATTCACCCATGTAACAAACCTTGAAACAGGCTTTCGCCCCGCTTTATAAATAAAGCAACAACCGAACAAAGTACACGTAGTATGCAATACTCCTCGCATTGCCATGGAAGGAAAAATAGTGTTAAAGGACCTAAAGAAAGTCTTTTGTCTACTTTGTAAATGTGCGTGTCAATCTTGTGGTTTTCCCATGTGTGTGATAACATAAAAAACTTCTCTTGTTTCTTACCTATTCGACTACCATGCACCACTTTGGCCCTGATGATGATGCCTTTACCGCGATTAGAATATGGGTGCTCATAGATTAGCTTAGTTCTTGCTTATAAATTTATTTGTCTTGTAGGGTGGCTCCCATACATATGCATACAAAACAAGCATTTAAAAAAATGATTTCATTAACCCGGGAGCTCAGCAGAGTCGTTGGCAACCAACTGATACAAAGTCTGGGTTAGACTGTAGCCAGAATATAGAAGCCGTAGCCGAATGGTACCCAAATTTCACTATGGCATGGGCAACAGAATTACATGAACAACGGCAAAAGGTAAACTCATGCCTATCAAACGGTCACCATGCAGGTACTCCTCACATTATGAGGAAGTACAATACACCATAATCCGCCAAATAAAAATCACCGGCATTGAGTGCTTGGATCAATGTCTGTGAGTCCGACTCCAGAATATGGGAGAAAAGTCTGTCAGTCATTTATCCTTTCGGAATCATGTACTTGCATACCAACCGAATGAATTAAAAGGATTACTTTCCTTGGAACACGTACATAATGTAATTTTTGTGTTTCTATTGCAGTAGCTTTTGTACTTTTGAAAGAATTCATAGTGCTCTTGGGTCTAACACCTTTTTTTGCTTCATACTCACATAATTTCTAAAAAATAAAATTATATGTTTCAAATGTAAACGAATACCTTTTCATGACCATACTAAAGTTCACATGCTAGCGTTTTCATTTTCCTGTAAACTCAGAACATAATCTCAGATAAAGGCACTATAGAACAAAATCTGATGCAGGTTTGTAGTGAACACATAAAAAGTCTTTTCTATCAATTTGAGCTAACCACTGGTACCTTCAATATAAGTACTAATTCAACTGCTCGCTTTGGAGCTAGAACTGAATTCTGGTAAGGGGGTTGAAAGAACAATGGTATCAACTATATATTTACCAGAGATTTTACTAATCCTAATATATCATTGCAAATAGTACAATAGTGTTTGAGTTAAAACTTTCAACATAAATCAGGTGGCAATCAAAATTATGTCATGTATTGAATTTAATTCAATTTATTGACAATTTACAGAAACACTATGATATAAAACCTAGAAATCTGTGTGAATGTTGTGCCAGCTCTAGTTGATTGCCTTTTTTGCCTGAGCTAATGGATTGGCTTTTGTCCCTGAGCTACTGTATTGCATCCACAACTACCAAAGGAATGAGAAAAAAAATTTAGGGTGATTGCTTACTTTGTAAACGAGGAACTCATTGGTACTGAGGGCATAATACAACCATTCAGTGGAGGAAGATTCATACTGCCTTTTCCAAATTTCAGATCTACAATGAATCAGTACTGTATGAGCAATCCGACCAATCAAGAGATGGATAATTGGTTACATCATTTTGATATCATCAACCTTGGTATGGCCTGCACTTTCAGGCTTTCAACACATATCACTGTAAAGTTAATTAAGAGAAAAAAGAACACAACATCGCCTCATTCTCCTTCCAAGTTCCAACAAGCCTTTCTCCTGACTCCATGACATCATCCTTGTCCGCTGGTCCACGCTATTGCCATTCGCGTTAAGGTCCTCAATCTGTTGCCACTAAATTCAGACGGAACAAAGATGCAGATGCCAAGTTATCACATAAGCCCCACTTGTGTAAAAGGTAACATATTAGACAAAAAACTACTGGAAAGGTGCAGAACTTGAGTGCTTTCATTCTTAGACATTAGAGTAAAAATAAATGAATATAATGCTAGAAAATTTATCCTATTTCTTTTCTTCACGAAGCTACAGTACATGTGAACAGTACTCATGATATGGTCCGGCAAAAAATAAGTTAGTCAGGTAATGTAGTTTTGAATGTGATAAATTCCCACAAAATCTACAGCTAAATTCTACATAAGAGATATATTAGATTTCCTCAAGAGTCTACATACTACGTGAAGATCACGGATCACCTTATGCTTCCCTGTGAAAGCTGGTTATGGCAATGAGAATTTCACTCCGATGGCTTGAGGTGAACTTCTTCCTTCAAAGGTGCTCCGATGGCACCTTATGCTTCCCTGTGAAAGCTGGTTATGGCAATGAGAATTTCACTCCGATGGCTTGAGGTGAACTTCTTCCTTCAAAGGTGCTCCGATGGCAAACCACGCAATATATATGCATTCTTCAGCGATTGGATTTGAGCAGCGGCATCACCATGTAAGCGTATTTATTAGATTTTTTTAATACATCACTTCCACCTAAATAAGACAGTGTTAAATACATTAGATCAGCTAAACTACT
Organism: Elymus sibiricus; assembly: GCA_039707655.1. Lineage (NCBI taxonomy): Eukaryota > Viridiplantae > Streptophyta > Magnoliopsida > Poales > Poaceae > Elymus > Elymus sibiricus. The sequence continues at coordinate 68,230,840 of CM077674.1, read as the reverse complement.
GCGCAGGAGAGGCATAGTACTTGTACTAAAAATAGAAGAAAATGAAGCAGAATATCAAGCTAAAATCAAACTTGGTGGTTCCATCATGAAAGTTCTCAGTTCATGCACATTCCTCTAGAATGGACAGACACACCAATAGGTTGATGTAAAATCCCCGCTACCATCTTACATTATCAATTTAGTGCTTCTGAAACATTGCAGTGTACTACCAATTCTGGCTACAGATTCAGCAGGCTTTTACTAAGCTGCATTGATCTACCATTTTCAAACATCTAGAGAGAGTAACTCACAAAGAAAGGTACTCGGTCAGAACAGTCACATGAGGGAAGTACTGGGCAAGATAACATGTTTAATCCTGCAAACAAATACACAGTCATGAGTTCAAAGAAAGAAAAAAATGAAGCAAACAAATAAATGAAACATAGAAAAGACGCGTACAATAGCTGGAAGGAGTCTCCATGCTACAGCAATGATGAACAAGTCTGCCAAACAGTAAATCATTTGGCCACCAAAATTTCTATTCACTACAGCAAAGAAACCACCGCCACAATGTGACTCTGTTGCCGCTGTTGATCCTAGTCGTCCGCCTGCACTCAATCCTAGCCTCCTTCATGCTGCAGTTCAGAGAGGAATAAGAGGAGGGGTGAACAGAGGAGAGAGGCATGGGAGAGAGTGGATCTAGGCCATCGTGTCCACGGGGTCTAGATCGACTCCTCCATGCATTGAACAGATCAGCGTAAGAGGGAGGAGAGGCGGCATGGGAGGGGAAGCCGTCAGCGGGCGTGTCGCAGGGCTGCCGGCAGTATGTGGCGCCGGTGCGTGGCCTCGTTGGGACGGGGTATGGTCTGCGCTTTGAGTGGGCCGTCGACGACAGCGGTGGCCACATCGTCGCACCTGCAAGGTCCAGGTCGTGCAGAAGGAGAGGACAAAGATGAACAGAGGGGTGCGCTCTCTCTCTCCCTCGCTCCTACCTATTTCTTCCATGGCCGGCACCGTCGCCGTGCTCCTTTCTGGTCTCTTTCTCTTCCACGAATCAATGGAACGATTTAACTGGAGAATTCAGGACAAGGGTTAGCACGTACAAATTGAGCGGTCTCCCAGGCGAGCGAGATGGTGGAGACATGCCGGTCCGAATCGTGGGGTGGTGACGCCGCATCATCGACGAGCAGCAGCATCCCAGCAGGAGGCCGCGTCGGGGCTGTCGCGAGGAACTTCGGGCTATTTTCCCCCGTGCTTTGCGGGGGATTGTGGTTGCTGCGATCGGTTGGGTTGGGAGAGGAGAGAGATCGTGGGTGGGCGTCACGAGGGTGAGGGGCGAGGGCGTTGGTCGCGGCTGTTTTTTCTCTTCGATGGAGAAATCATGCGAAGGGGTCGAGGGAGGTCGAACCACGAGGAGGTCGAACCATCACGACTTTCGATTCTGCTTTAATAGTAGAGATTGTTAACAGACTGAAAACTGCTGCTTGTATTGTTAACAGACTGAACGGCCAAGTCTGAAGCAAATCCTCTGTTTTGCTGTGCTGGATGGATGCCCAGGCGTAAGTGTGGATCCCTGTTTTGCTTTGGGTCACTGCTGTGCGTTAGATGCGTTTTGGACGGCTGATGGATGCCCGCATGTTACAGCATGACTGCCCATGGGCAAGTCACCTGATCTCTGTCCGCCCTGGCTGATGCGATACAACGCTTCTTGCTGAAGCCCGCTAGCTCCTATCAGCATTCGCCTCCCAGTCCCCAATGCTACATATCACGTCATGCACTCTGAGCCTCTATTCTTCACTGCTACTGAAAGTTTTACTTACCGCTCGCCATGCATGGCTTTGCATGAGAGAATGAAGCTAGGAATCCAGTTATAGGTATATGTCAGTGATGGCAGGTGCACTTGTTGTTTCCGTAGGATGTTCAGGAACAAAGTCCTAATCATCCACGTCGGCTGTCAAGGGCATCAACGATGTACTGTATGTTCAAGCGTGTAGGCAGTGTTGGGCTTAACACGAGTAATACTGTGAAAAAAAATCTCCTGTGTGCTTGTAATAAAAATATTCTCTACTCGTGCAGATCTCCTGTGTGTTCTTGAAAAAAAAAATCATACCAAGATCAAATGAATTTAGATTGAAAGAAAGCTCAATTTATAAGTTTCTAAATGGCCCAACTGATCCTAGGTAGGTTACTTATATTCCTGAGAAGAGTGACCCGTGAGTAACACACCAGATCTTAATTAGCCGAGTTTGTGTTAGTTTCTAGGTCCATCTATGGTAGTGACTCTAGTGTTTAAAGATCATTCATGTTCAGCCCCGTTAGGAACACATGAATTTCGCAGGAATTTCTTAGGGATATGATCCTATGGGAATTTTCCTATAATGCCATTTGGGTTGAAGGATTGGTTTTGAAAATTCATATATGAACCCTTCCTTTCCTTCCCATTTTGGATGACTATAAACATTTTCTCAAACCACATGTCTTCACTTTCTCTAAGAAGTCCAATTCAACACGTCTCTCTCTATCTCTCTCTCTCTCTCAAAAATCCTGTGGTGCATCCAAATGACCATGTTATACAACTACTGAGTTTCATATTCATGTAGGAATCTACAAGAGATGGCATCCAGTTCCTGCAATTTTTCTATTTCTATGCTTTTCCTGCCCGTGTTACGATCATGCTCTCAAGTGTTAAGAATCACTTCAAGTATTTTTTGTACGAGCAAAATAATCTTTTAAAAAAGCAGTGGCTATGCCGAGTGTTCTACCTTACCAAGTGCTTGACAAAATACACTCAGCAAAGATTCTGACACTCAGTAAAGACATCGATTCCGCTAGCGAGGGAAGGGTCATTCTGCAATCTCCTACATGTGGTATGAGAGCGAGATTGAAGATTTTGAGTTGCGTGTGTTTCTCGAGGGAGAAAAATTCATTGTAGGTACTATAACTTGCGCCGGTGGTCACTTTAGTCCCTGTGGTTCAAAATACCCGAAATACCATCCCTAAACTTGCTCTGGGGATTCACATACGGTCCATTATACGATTTTGTCTACGTATCTGCTGATTTGGCGCCGGTCCACCGGATCCACTTGGCGTTGACTGGCCACGTCATTGCAACATCATTAATACGTAGGCATTCGAGATATTTTTTGCATATTCGCCAAAACTAAAAAAAAAAACCCGCACCTGGTCAACCGACCAACCCGCAACTGGTTAGACCAGACCAGCTCTTCCTCTACTCTCCCTCCCATCCAGACATGGGAGCCTGCTCCGCCGCCCCAGTGGCCGCGCCGTCGCCATTGGCCTCGCTGGCTCCATTGTCCCACTCGCCATCACGCTGCTGGTGTTCCACATGCTACAGCCCACCCTCCCTGCCAACCTTCGCGGCTCGTCGCTCATCACCGAGCTCGCCGTCCGCCTCTTGCTCTCCTCCTTTCCCGTCATCTCCGACGCGCTCGCCGAGCTCGAACTCCTCAACTCTGAGCTCGGTCGCATCACGCTCACCGCGTCCCTCATCACCGACGTCACCTCCTGGTTCCTGGTCGACCGCGGCGTTGCCAACGAGGCGGTGGACGCGGCGGACCTCGCGCTCAAACTCCGGTCGGGTCGCCGCTGCACGCAGAACCATCACTTCTCTCCGATCCTGTAACACCCCCATGTATTAGCTACAGTAATCCCCCATGATCAATGCCAAGTCATCATACTTAACAGTGCTCGATCACCTTTGATCTCATATCTCATTTCAAATTCCACTTTGAAATGGAATTCAAATTTAAAGTGGATTTATAAGTTGTCCAAATGCAGGAACTAAATAGTTCATAATTTTGGAAATATTCCATAACTATTTATGTTCAGGGAAACAACATCACCTAAATTCCCTAGATGACTCTAACATCCAAAAACAGTACCAAACAGTAGCATTTAAGCCCATTTTCATTTAATTAAAATTCAGATGAAATCATTTTGCTTCCAAACCTTTTTCTGGCAGTGATATATATTGCCTAGTATTTAAGTGGACAAGTCACATATTTTACAAAAGTCAAATTGTGGCTAAACAATTTGCAAACAGTGGTAAAAAGAATAAAACAGAAAAAGAATAAAGAAAAGGGAAAGGAAACCACTGTGCTACTGGGCTTAAGCAGCACAGTGCAGGCCCAGCCCGCGCAGCGCCTTCCCCCACCTCCCACTTCTCTCTCCTCCTCGCTGTCGACGCCACATCGCGTGCGCGTGCGCGCGCCCAAGCCCGCCCCCCTCCCTCTGGTCGACAGCGCGATGCCGTGCACACGGCTGGCTGGTTAAGGGCAGCGCCCTGCCTCCCCTGGCCCTCTCCTAGACTCTCCCTCTCTCTTTCTCCCTCTCTGCCTCCCACCCGAGCGCCGCCATGATCGGCCCCTGCTAGAGCTCGCGGCCACCGTCGCCCTCTCGTCGCCGCAACCTGTCCTGGAGATCCGCCGCCGTCCGCTACTTCTCCCCGTGCCGCTGAACGGAGCCGGGAGCCCCTGCCTCGCCCGCGTCGACCTTCTTCTTCCTCCTCGGGCGCTGCCGTCTTCGTCACCGATTCCGGCCACACCGAGCCCTCCCCGAGCCCATTGAGCACCTCTGCAGGTTCCCGGTGAGCCGCTGCTTCCTTCCCCTCCTCGCTTGCCGCCGTTTGCTGCCCGTAGCCGCCGTCCCCAACGTGGCCGAGCTCACCGTCGCGGGAGCTCGTCGTCGGCGAGCTTCCCGTGATCTTTTGGTCACGCACCGCTGCCCGTTTAGCTCGCACGCGCGCGTAGATGCCCCCTGGCCCATCCGTTTGACTTGAGCACGCCCGCATCGCCGTTTTCGCCGAGCTCCTGATCCGGCCGCCGCCCGACGCCGTCGCACTGCACGACTCCGGCCACCCTAGCCGCTGCGGCCGCCACCATTCGACGCGCGGCGGAGTAGCCGTTCTAACGAGCCCAACCGCGGCCCCGGAGACCCCCTGTGCGCGAATCCCGCCGCTGTCCCGACGCGCGCCGCCGTGTTTCGGCTCGTCGGAGCTGACGGGGCCCGCCATGTGGCCTCCTCTGTGAGACTGACAGTGGGCCCGGTGGGTCCAATTGACTGGGTTGACCAGTCAACTGTGCTGACTGGGCAGCTCAGCCTCTGACATGCGGGCCCCGCACTGTTTAAACATTTAAAAAAATATTTAAACTGCTAATTATTCCGTTAATTAAAACTGTTAACTAAACAGTCACTGACAGTGGGTCCCACTAACTAATTAGATTAATTAGATAATTTAATCTTCTGCTTAAACTATCCAGTCTATGACAGAGGGGCCCCACCTGTCAGTTTGACCAGTCAACGGTCAAAGTTGACTGCTGACATCACCCTGACCTCATGCTGACGTCACATGTTACTGTTTTGGATAATTTGGATTTAATAATTAAAACAATTCCAGAAATTCAATAAAATTTTGAAAAATCATAGAAATTAAACCGTAGCTCGGATCAAAAAGTTTTCTACATGAAAGTAGATCAGAAAAACGAGACGAACCCGAATATGCCCTCCGTGTACCTGCCACACCTCTCTAGCATGATGAACATGGAACTTTCCCCTCCGATTCATCTGACCGATAATTGCCCGGAGCTGGTAAAACACATCCAGATGTTTTCCCGCTCCGACTAACTTGCGTAGTACTGCATTAGGGCACCCCTCGAATAACATACTGCCATGCCATGCATCTGTGTTGCGTTGTTTGCTTCTATTTATTGTTTCTTTCCCCCTCTTCTCTCCGGTAGACCCCGAGACCGACGCTGCTGCCGAGTACGACTACGCCCCTGACGACCAGCCCCTTTCAGCAGAGCTTCCAGGCAAGCAAACCCCCTTGATCATTCCTATATCACCTATTCCTTCTCCCCCGTGCTTGCATTAGATTTTGCTAATGTATTTGATTGCTCCTATTCTGATGCATAGCCTGATTTTGTAACCTGCTGTTGATACCTTACCTGCTATCCTAAATGCTTAGTATAGGCTGGTTAGCGATCCATCAGTGGCCCCACACCCTTGTCCGTGTTGCCAGGCTTTACTACCGGATGCTTCGATCAACGGGATCGATGAGCAGAGACCGAACACAGCACCGCACACCCCCTTAGTTGTACGACTCTACAGAGCTACTATCGAGTGCCGAGGGTGATACCTCCTGCCTCACCCCTGATGATATCTCTGTAGCGTAGCTAGTCGGTTGTGGGTTACCGAGGGTGATTCCTTTTTCACCACCTCCGATGATGCCTTTGTCGTGCAACCCCTCAAGTGGGGACCATCGAGGGTGATTCCTCCTGGTTCTCCTTGATGGATTACACCGAGCGGGAATTCCAATGAGGGTGATTCCTCGGATTCCCACGATGTTATGGACACACGGTTACTTTGACCTTTACCCCAGTACTTTGGGAAGTCGGGTTAGCCAGGAGGGCACCCGTGAGAGATTATTATGGCGGAACGACAGGGCATGTGGAGACCACCTAGGAGAGAGGTGGGCTTGGTCCCTGGTCGTTGGACCGCGTGTTACCAAGTCGGAGCGACAGGAACCCTGTTCGTCTCTCAGAGCTACTAAAACACGCCTAACGGATTTGGGTATTTGATCTGAGTTGGCCACTGGCCTATACGCACTACCACCAAGCGGGATAATGGTTTATGGGGCCCTCTACGTCGTACGTTTCTCCCGAAAGCTCTTCAGATGTCACAGTTCAGAGATGCGGGCTGATCGTTGGTGTGGGCTGGTTACATCACTTGTGTATACAGTGTCGCGCCTGGGCCCCGACCAGCCACGCAACGTGCAGGAGTGCAGAGGGCGATGGGCCCAAGACCCCTTCGCACTTAGGATTTAGACCGGCGTGCTGACCTCTCTGCTGAGCCTAGGTAGGACTACGCCGTGTCGATTACCCAAGGTCGGGTATTACCCAGCAAGTGTGTCCGGCCAGATGTAATCGAGCGTGTTGGGTAACAGTAGTGCACCCCCGTAGGGAAGTGATCTATTCGAATAGCCGTGTCCACGGTAATAGGACGCTCAGTGTTGTATCCCGATCTATTATAACTTGAACTGGATACATGTTACTTAATTGTAAGCTCCGGGATCGCTTTCTCGCCGGGAGTCGAGGAAGGATCCCTAGGCTTTGCTACTACTTGCTTGCAACTTTATAATATGCTAATCTACACTCTTCTAATGCTGCAAGACGCTGAAGATGCTAGTCTTCGATAGGCTAGGCCTTCCCCTCTATTCTGGCATTTCTGCAGTATAGTCCACATATACAGCCCCTTCACTTGATACCAATGCATAAATAGAATAGTTCTGATGTAAGTCTTGCGAGTACTTTGGATGAGTACTCACGGTTGCTTTGCTACCTCTTTTCCCCCATACCCGATTGCTGCGATCAGATGACGGAGCCCAGGAGCCAGCTGCTCCCGCCGACGACTACTTCTACCCTTCCGATGGAGCCTACTACTACGTGGAGACCGACGACCAGGAGTAGATCCGGAGGTTCCCATGCAGGAGGCCTGCGCCTTTTCGATCAGATGTCGTTGTTTTGCTCAGCCTTCTTAAGACAAACTTGTTTCCCTTTATGTCTGTACTCTGATATTGTTGTTGCTTCCGCTAACGCTTGATAGCGAGCTTATGTATTCGAGCCCTCGAGGCCCTTGGCTTGTAATATGAAGCTTGTATGGCTTTTATTTGTGTTTAGAGTTGTGTTGTGATATCTTCAAGTGAGTCCTTAGGCTTGATCGTGTCCATTTGCGTGTATGATTAGTGCACGGTCGAGCAGGGGCGTCACAAGTTGGTATTAGAGCCGACTGCTTGTAGGAGCCCCTTTCCAACTCCTTGGCCGAAGTTGAGTCTAGTCTTTGAAAACTATTTTACTAACATGGCTGTGTGGCTTACGGGCCCACGTCGCAAATGGATGGTATTAGGATCTTTTATTCCTCTTCCTTACTTTGGGATTCTACTCTCTCTTCTATTCGGGTTAAATTTTTTGCTAACTCTAACATTAGGTTCACGTGATCACATCCACCCGGAGATTTGAATTAACCCTTCTTTGAATTGTGGGCCAGATTCTGCTTCACGGACCGCAGGATCCTTCTATCGAGGACACCCTACGTCGTCACCTGCGGATTCCTCGCTCCAGTAGTTTTCTCCAACGTTGATGTAGCCTTTGCTATGTCTCGTTGTTGTATCTCTCCACTGCGTGCCTGCGTGCCGCCTACTTTGTCTAGTTGCGAGTGTTTCCGAACTCGTATTGTCCGTTTGTATCCAACTCTATGTATGGATCTATATGTCATGATTGACTATGTTGATGTATCTATTGCACTTCCTTTTGTTGTGCGTATTACTTCATGAATGATTCCTTACACCTGCAAATAGACGTGGCTAAACTACCCCTGTTGAACTTTAGCAGGATGGTTAGACCCGCAGGTCGTGGTCGTGGCCGTGGTGCCAACGATCCACCACCGCTAGACTATATGGCAGCTATGATGCAGCAATTCGAACTGAACCGCCAGTTCATGGTTGGAATCATGGCTCAGTTTCCAAACTAGAACCAGAATGCTCAGAATCAGCAACCTGCTCCAATAACTCTGCAGGAGTTTGTGCGTCTCAACCCTACCGTTTTCCGTAACTCGGGACAACCACTGGATGCTGATGACTGGCTTCACGGCATCACCTTCGAGATGGAATCTGCCAATGTCGCCCCTGCCAACCTTGTCACCTTCGCGTCCTACTTCTTGAAGGGTCCCGCTGCTCAATGGTGGGACATACACAGGCGTTCACTACCTGTAGGGACAGTCGTTACCTGGATCGAGTTTCAGACTGCTTTCCGTGCCCGTTACATTCCTCAGGAAATCATGGACCGGAAGAGAAGAGAGTTTCGCAACCTCACTCAGGGCAATAAGACTGTCGAAGCTTATCAGCGGGAATTCCTTGACCTATCCCGCTATGCTGAAGAAGACATTGCCACTGATGCCCGCAGACAGGAAAAGTTCCGTGACGCACTTCACCCAGACCTCAAGCTTGCACTTGCTGTTCATGACTTCACCGACTTCGCCACCCTGGTGAACAAGGCTATCCAGGTTGAGACCGCTCAGAAGGAACACAATAATGCCATCAAGCGCCACCATGACGTTGGCTCATCTTCGGGCTCGTCATCGCAGAAGCACCGTATCTGGATTCCTCATGGCATGTACTATCCAGCTGCACCTCCTCCACCGTCAGGGCAGCCAAGACCTCAGGTGCCACTGCTTCGAGCTCCTGCTCCCCATCCCGATAATGGGCTCTGCTTGAAGTGTGGCCGTCCAGGTCACCGTTCCAGAGAATGCCCTCAGAACCAGAATCAGCTTGCACTTCCCCCTGCTGGCCGTGGAAATGGCCGTGGCAACAACCAACCCCACAACACCGGCCGCAGCAAGAGCCAGGCCGCCGCGGCTGCAGCCCGTGCCAGCCGGGCGAACCCGCTGCACGCGGCGATGTAGAACCTGCGCGCCCCCATCACGCCTGATGCCGACTCGGCCGCTGCTGCGCCCGAGCTCGAAGAGACGCGCAAGCGCCTGCTCGACGAGGCCACGACACTCGCCGCCGCGCAGTGCCGGATGGAGTCCGTCCAGCGCGAGTACAACACCGCTCACGGCCTCACGCCGGCTGTCGATGGGCCCAGCCGGCTCGAGGAGGTGCGACGCCGCGGCGGGGCCGTTGGCTAGATGCTGGACGTAGACCGGCCCACCTACAACACCCCCGTCAAGAACATGCGGGCCGCGGAGGTGGCCGCGGCCGAGCTGAGACACCTGGAGGGCGAGGAGCTGCTGCTGCAGCAGCAACGCGTCCAGGACCTCATCGCTGCTGCGAATCTGCAGGTGTAATTCTGATTGCTTTGCTTCTACCTTGTTCCACTAATTTGTATATGTTATTTTCAAATTTGGCAGAATTGGGTTATATGCAATTGCGAGTACCGTACAATGGCAGAAATTGATAAGAGGGTACCTAAAGTTGCTATGAGGTTCAGAGATTCGGATGAGGCTTGGGAGTTTTGGCTAGAATATGGGGGTCACATAGGCTTTGATGGGAGGAAAAGATGCACAAACTTAAGCAAATGTGATGGAAAGGTCACTTTGCGCAGATTTGTTTGTTCCAATGAGGGCATTCGAAGGAAAAGCCAAACAGACCGTGTGCCTAAGCGTTTTAAAGCTGAAACAAGAACCAACTGTCAAGTTCGGATGATTATTACATTGGACCGAGTCGCAGAAAATTATGAAATCACCAACGTTGTGTTGGAACACAATCACTACCTTCAATTGCCACAAACCCGCCACTTGTTGGCCTCACAAAGGAAGATTTCAGAACAACAAGCCTTCGAGATAGAAACCGCCGATGATTCTGGAATTATGCCAAAAGCTTCACATGAGTTTGCTTGTCCTAAAGTAGGTGGGCCGCTGAACCTTGGATACACTTGCCGTGACCAAAAGAATCATTTGCGAAGCAAGCGGCAGAGGGAGTTGGCTTATGGACAAGCCGGTAGTATGTTGAAGTTCTTTCGTGACAAAATAGTCGAGAATCCATCATTCCAATATGATTCGCAATTGGATTGTGAGGAGAATATAGCCAACATATTCTGGGTTGATGCTAAAATGCTACTTGACTCTGCACACTTTGGTGATGTGGTCATATTTGACACAACATTTGGCACAAACAAAGAGTATAGGCCATTTGGTATTTTTCTTGGTCTCAACCAGTTTAGAGAAACAACCATTTTTGGTGCTGCATTGATGTTTGATGAAACACGTGACTCATTTATATGGCTCTTCGAGACATTTCTAGCCACACGTAATGGAAGGCAGCCCAAGACTATTTATACAGATCAAGATATAGCAATGGGAAAAACCATAGAGAAAGTCTTCACCGAATCATATCATGGATTGTGCACCTTCCACATAATGCAAAATGCTTGCAAACATTTATCTCCAGTGAAGGGCGACGAGAAAAATGAAATGGAAGAGATAGATGAAGTGGATGATGAAGAAGAAGATTCCCATATTCTCACTGATTTTAGTGCTTGTATGTATGGCTATGAGGACAAGCATCATTTGAAGAAGAGTTTGACAATATGAGGCTAAAAATGCATAAGCAAACTTGGTTGGATAGTATTTACAAGGTGAAAGAAAAATGGGCTGAATGCTATATGAGAGATGTCTTTAGTTTGGGAGTGAGAAGTACACAATTAAGTGAGAGCTTCAACAAGGTTAAAAGTGCATAAGCAAACTTGGCTTGATAAGCTACTCAAGGGAAAGTGAAAGCCAACTAAAGCTACTGCACCAACAAAAAAGGGAGAAAAGGTATGTTGTAGACAGTACACATTATGTTGACATTGTTCATTTGTAAACTAACTACTATAATTTTCATTGGCAGCATCAAAAGAAAAAGGATGGTGTGCAACAAGATAAAAATGATGGTGTACAGCCTCAAGTACAAGTGAAGAACAACAAAGGAGGAAATTTGGAGCTTCAAGTGTGGAATAGCATCATCAGTTTCACCCAACGGCTCTTGTCGCCCGTTTGCCCGTCAAGGGGCATTTGACATCCAGAGACCTTCTTATGAGCTCATGGACTTGATCAATGCTAGTTCAAGTTCACGCCATATTAGGAAATTAGTTCATTAATTCGTTTATTTGCCAACGGGGGCAAGTACAAGTGAAGAAGTATGATGCTGATCTGTTCTAGCATGCAAGTTCATTACATCGTATTTTGGACATGGTTAACTATAGTATTTTGGGGCTAACCATAGTATTTTGTGGCCTAATTGTACAAATGAATTGGCCAAATTTCTACACTTGAATCATTATTTCGGTAGTAGCACTTGGTTCTGAAATTGTGCAAGAGCTTCCGAATTTCAATGACAAGTGGCTTGTTGTCTCTTAAGAAATCTGAAGAAAAGTGTACTATGTGGAAGGATGGCAATATATTGTTTATCTCTGTATCTTATCTCTGCTAATTACTAGAGAGTCACATATTTTATATCTCTGCTCCTTTATGTTAATTTCTGTATTGTGTGGGAGTGAGAAGTTTTTTTTTGAAAAGGAGGAAGGCCCCCGGCCTCTGCATCAGAACGATGCATGCGGCCATCTTATTAAAATTCAAACAATCCAAGGTCTGTAGTAAATTACAGCTCGCAAAAGGAGCACAAAAAGCAAAGATAATAGACATAGCCACAACTGGCAATCAACAGGACAAGACGACTAAACATCTATCCTATTATTGGACCGCCATCCAAACCGGTTGTAGATAGCCCGTGCTACCGTCTCCCAGCGGTTGCACCCAGTAGCCAAAAGCTCCCTGGAGTCCGTACGAGTGAGTGACGACCACGTACGGATCCAAGCAGTAGCTCGGTAGATGACCTACAAGAAATTTATAAGATTTTGTCTGTTAAAGATCATATCATTTCTGCAGTTCCATATAGCCCAAAGTAGTGCGCATATTCCTATCCGAATACGCCCCGCTGTAGCTGGTTCCACTCCAGTAAGCCACGTCCCAAATAACATGTCGATGCTAACTGGAGGGCTGATGTTAAAGGCTATATGAATCATGCGCCAAAGAAGCTTAGCGAGAGGGCAATCAAGGAAAAGGTGTTGTATTGTTTCATCATTGTCACAAAAACAACAACGTGAACTGCCTACCCAACTACGCTTAAGCAGATTGTCTTTGGTAAGTATCACTTGCTTGTGAACGAACCACATGAATATCTTGATTCTCAACGGAACTTTAATTTTCCAAATATGAATTGATCTCGGGATTGGGCCAGCATCTATTAGATCCAAGTACATAGATTTTACCATGAACACACCATTCCTAGTTAACTTCCAGTGAAACGAGTCAGACTGATCTGAAAGTTGAACATCCATCAACCTTCGCACAAGATGCAGCCATGAGCTCCACCGCTCCCCCACTAGAGACCTCCTGAACTGGATGTTCAAGGGGGACGATTGTAATACTGTAGCAATGTAATCATCCTTACGTTGTACAATATTGTACAGAGTGGGATATTGCAAGGCTAAAGGCATTTCCCCTAACCATGTATCTTCCCAAAATCTGGTTGTTGTACCATTTCCAACAACAAATTTCGCTCTGCGAAAGAAGGTATCTTTCGTCCGCATTAACCCCTTCCAAAACGGCGAGTCATTAGGTCTTACGGTAACCTCGGACAAAGACTTTGATTGTAGGTATTTGTTACATAGGATCTGTGCCCACATACCGTCGGTCTCAACCGATAACCTAAATAGCCATTTGCTTAACAAGCATTTGTTTTTGATCTCCAAGTTCTCAATCCCAAGCCCCCCTTGGTCTTTGGGTCTGCAGAGGTCAATCTATATTTCGTCTTTACTTCGTCACATTGCCAAAAAAAACGAGATCGATAGAAATCTAACCTTTTCCGCACCCCTATAGGTACTTCAAAGAAAGATAACAAGAACATCGGCATACTAGTTAATATTGAATTTATTAACACAAGCCGACCTCCATAAGACATAAGCTTGCCCTTCCAGCAGCTTAGCTAATTTCTGTACTAGCACAAGAGAGTCGCATATTCTCTCTTCTAAGTAGATTCATTCTCTGCAAAAAAACTGTAGTTTATTTCTGCAAAAAACTGTAGATTTTCTCTGCTAATCTTTTCATTCATTCTCTACAAAAAAAGTTTGTAACTTATCTCTGCAAAAAATTGTTAGCTTATCTCTGCCGTGTTGTTTTATTTAGTACGTATATAAGCCGCTTGTATTGTTAAGTTGATACTAGTTTGGTGCCCGTGCGTTGCCACGGAATAAATAAAATGACATACCAATTAGCTATTTCAGATATCTATCTAATGTGATGGTGTAATTTCCATCGATATAACAACACATATCAATTCTCTTTCCCACTTCTTTCCTCCTCGACAGCCACCACTCCTTGCATGAAGACACAGTGTCATGTTTTTCCCGCCCCTCATTCCCTTCCGCTTTCATGCTCTTCATTCACCCATGTAACAAACCTTGAAACAGGCTTTCGCCCCGCTTTATAAATAAAGCAACAACCGAACAAAGTACACGGAGTATGCAATACTCCTCGCATTGCCATGGAAGGAAAAATAGTGTTAAAGGACCTAAAGAAAGTCTTTTGTCTACTTTGTAAATGTGCGTGTCAATCTTGTGGTTTTCCCATGTGTGTGATAACATAAAAAACTTCTCTTGTTTCTTACCTATTCGACTACCATGCACCACTTTGGCCCTGATGATGATGCCTTTACCGCGATTAGAATATGGGTGCTCATAGATTAGCTTAGTTCTTGCTTATAAATTTATTTGTCTTGTAGGGTGGCTCCCATACATATGCATACAAAACAAGCATTTAAAAAAATGATTTCATTAACCCGGGAGCTCAGCAGAGTCGTTGGCAACCAACTGATACAAAGTCTGGGTTAGACTGTAGCCAGAATATAGAAGCCGTAGCCGAATGGTACCCAAATTTCACTATGGCATGGGCAACAGAATTACATGAACAACGGCAAAAGGTAAACTCATGCCTATCAAACGGTCACCATGCAGGTACTCCTCACATTATGAGGAAGTACAATACACCATAATCCGCCAAATAAAAATCACCGGCATTGAGTGCTTGGATCAATGTCTGTGAGTCCGACTCCAGAATATGGGAGAAAAGTCTGTCAGTCATTTATCCTTTCGGAATCATGTACTTGCATACCAACCGAATGAATTAAAAGGATTACTTTCCTTGGAACACGTACATAATGTAATTTTTGTGTTTCTATTGCAGTAGCTTTTGTACTTTTGAAAGAATTCATAGTGCTCTTGGGTCTAACACCTTTTTTTGCTTCATACTCACATAATTTCTAAAAAATAAAATTATATGTTTCAAATGTAAACGAATACCTTTTCATGACCATACTAAAGTTCACATGCTAGCGTTTTCATTTTCCTGTAAACTCAGAACATAATCTCAGATAAAGGCACTATAGAACAAAATCTGATGCAGGTTTGTAGTGAACACATAAAAAGTCTTTTCTATCAATTTGAGCTAACCACTGGTACCTTCAATATAAGTACTAATTCAACTGCTCGCTTTGGAGCTAGAACTGAATTCTGGTAAGGGGGTTGAAAGAACAATGGTATCAACTATATATTTACCTGAGATTTTACTAATCCTAATATATCATTGCAAATAGTACAATATTGTTTGAGTTAAAACTTTCAACATAAATCAGGTGGCAATCAAAATTATGTCATGTATTGAATTTAATTCAATTTATTGACAATTTACAGAAACACTATGATATAAAACCTAGAAATCTGTGTGAATGTTGTGCCAGCTCTAGTTGATTGCCTTTTTTGCCTGAGCTAATGGATTGGCTTTTGTCCCTGAGCTACTGTATTGCATCCACAACTACCAAAGGAATGAGAAAAAAAAATTAGGGTGATTGCTTACTTTGTAAACGAGGAACTCATTGGTACTGAGGGCATAATACAACCATTCAGTGGAGGAAGATTCATACTGCCTTTTCCAAATTTCAGATCTACAATGAATCAGTACTGTATGAGCAATCCGACCAATCAAGAGATGGATAATTGGTTACATCATTTTGATATCATCAACCTTGGTATGGCCTGCACTTTCAGGCTTTCAACACATATCACTGTAAAGTTAATTAAGAGAAAAAAGAACACAACATCGCCTCATTCTCCTTCCAAGTTCCAACAAGCCTTTCTCCTGACTCCATGACATCATCCTTGTCCGCTGGTCCACGCTATTGCCATTCGCGTTAAGGTCCTCAATCTGTTGCCACTAAATTCAGACGGAACAAAGATGCAGATGCCAAGTTATCACATAAGCCCCACTTGTGTAAAAGGTAACATATTAGACAAAAAACTACTGGAAAGGTGCAGAACTTGAGTGCTTTCATTCTTAGACATTAGAGTAAAAATAAATGAATATAATGCTAGAAAATTTATCCTATTTCTTTTCTTCACGAAGCTACAGTACATGTGAACAGTACTCATGATATGGTCCGGCAAAAAATAAGTTAGTCAGGTAATGTAGTTTTGAATGTGATAAATTCCCACAAAATCTACAGCTAAATTCTACATAAGAGATATATTAGATTTCCTCAAGAGTCTACATACTACGTGAAGATCACGGATCACCTTATGCTTCCCTGTGAAAGGTGGTTATGGCAATGAGAATTTCACTCCGATGGCTTGAGGTGAACTTCTTCCTTCAAAGGTGCTCCGATGGCACCTTATGCTTCCCTGTGAAAGCTGGTTATGGCAATGAGAATTTCACTCCGATGGCTTGAGGTGAACTTCTTCCTTCAAAGGTGCTCCGATGGCAAACCACGCAATATATATGCATTCTTCAGCGATTGGATTTGAGCAGCAGCATCACCATGTAAGCGTATTTATTAGATTTTTTTAATACATCACTTCCACCTAAATAAGACAGTGTTAAATACATTAGATCAGCTAAACTACTGCGCAGGAGAGGCATAGTACTTGTACTAAAAATAGAAGAAAATGAAGCAGAATATCAAGCGGGAGAAACTAAAATCAAACTTGGTGGTTCCATCATGAAAGTTCTCAGTTCATGCACATTCCTCTAGAATGGACAGACACACCAATAGGTTGATGTAAAATCCCCGCTACCATCTTACATTATCAATTTAGTGCTTCTGAAACATTGCAGTGTACTACCAATTCTGGCTACAGATTCAGCAGGCTTTTACTAAGCTGCATTGATCTACCATTTTCAAACATCTAGAGAGAGTAACTCACAAAGAAAGGTACTCGGTCAGAACAGTCACATGAGGGAAGTACTGGGCAAGATAACATGTTTAATCCTGCAAACAAATACACAGTCATGAGTTCAAAGAAAGAAAAAAATGAAGCAAACAAATAAATGAAACATAGAAAAGACGCGTACAATAGCTGGAAGGAGTCTCCATGCTACAGCAATGATGAACAAGTCTGCCAAACAGTAAATCATTTGGCCACCAAAATTTCTATTCACTACAGCAAAGAAACCACCGCCACAATGTGACTCTGTTGCCGCTGTTGATCCTAGTCGTCCGCCTGCACTCAATCCTAGCCTCCTTCATGCTGCAGTTCAGAGAGGAATAAGAGGAGGGGTGAACAGAGGAGAGAGGCATGGGAGAGAGTGGATCTAGGCCATCGTGTCCACGGGGTCTAGATCGACTCCTCCATGCATTGAACAGATCAGCGTAAGAGGGAGGAGAGGCGGCATGGGAGGGGAAGCCGTCAGCGGGCGTGTCGCAGGGCTGCCGGCAGTATGTGGCGCCGGTGCGTGGCCTCGTTGGGACGGGGTATGGTCTGCGCTTTGAGTGGGCCGTCGACGACAGCGGTGGCCACATCGTCGCACCTGCAAGGTCCAGGTCGTGCAGAAGGAGAGGACAAAGATGAACAGAGGGGTGCGCTCTCTCTCTCCCTCGCTCCTACCTATTTCTTCCATGGCCGGCACCGTCGCCGTGCTCCTTTCTGGTCTCTTTCTCTTCCACGAATCAATGGAACGATTTAACTGGAGAATTCAGGACAAGGGTTAGCACGTACAAATTGAGCGGTCTCCCAGGCGAGCGAGATGGTGGAGACATGCCGGTCCGAATCGTGGGGTGGTGACGCCGCATCATCGACGAGCAGCAGCATCCCAGCAGGAGGCCGCGTCGGGGCTGTCGCGAGGAACTTCGGGCTATTTTCCCCCGTGCTTTGCGGGGGATTGTGGTTGCTGCGATCGGTTGGGTTGGGAGAGGAGAGAGATCGTGGATGGGCGTCACGAGGGTGAGGGGCGAGGGCGTTGGTCGCGGCTATTTTTTCTCTTCGATGTAGAAATCATGCGAAGGGGTCGAGGGAGGTCGAACCACGAGGAGGTCGAACCATCACGACTTTCGATTCTGCTTTAATAGTAGAGATTGTTAACAGACTGAAAACTGCTGCTTGTATTGTTAACAGACTGAACGGCCAAGTCTGAAGCAAATCCTCTGTTTTGCTGTGCTGGATGGATGCCCAGGCGTAAGTGTGGATCCCTGTTTTGCTTTGGGTCACTGCTGTGCGTTAGATGCGTTTTGGACGGCTGATGGATGCCCGCATGTTACAGCATGACTGCCCATGGGCAAGTCACCTGATCTCTGTCCGCCCTGGCTGATGCGATACAACGCTTCTTGCTGAAGCCCGCTAGCTCCTATCAGCATTCGCCTCCCAGTCCCCAATGCTACATATCACGTCATGCACTCTGAGCCTCTATTCTTCACTGCTACTGAAAGTTTTACTTACCGCTCGCCATGCATGGCTTTGCATGAGAGAATGAAGCTAGGAATCCAGTTATAGGTATATGTCAGTGATGGCAGGTGCACTTGTTGTTTCCGTAGGATGTTCAGGAACAAAGTCCTAATCATCCACGTCGGCTGTCAAGGGCATCAACGATGTACTGTATGTTCAAGCGTGTAGGCAGTGTTGGGCTTAACACGAGTAATACTGTGAAAAAAAATCTCCTGTGTGCTTGTAATAAAAATATTCTCTACTCGTGCAGATCTCCTGTGTGTTCTTGAAAAAAAAAATCATACCAAGATCAAATGAATTTAGATTGAAAGAAAGCTCAATTTATAAGTTTCTAAATGGCCCAACTGATCCTAGGTAGGTTACTTATATTCCTGAGAAGAGTGACCCGTGAGTAACACACCAGATCTTAATTAGCCGAGTTTGTGTTAGTTTCTAGGTCCATCTATGGTAGTGACTCTAGTGTTTAAAGATCATTCATGTTCAGCCCCGTTAGGAACACATGAATTTCGCAGGAATTTCTTAGGGATATGATCCTATGGGAATTTTCCTATAATGCCATTTGGGTTGAAGGATTGGTTTTGAAAATTCATATATGAACCCTTCCTTTCCTTCCCATTTTGGATGACTATAAACATTTTCTCAAACCTCATGTCTTCACTTTCTCTAAGAAGTCCAATTCAACACGTCTCTCTCTATCTCTCTCTCTCTCTCTCAAAAATCCTGTGGTGCATCCAAATGACCATGTTATACAACTACTGAGTTTCATATTCATGTAGGAATCTACAAGAGATGGCATCCAGTTCCTGCAATTTTTCTATTTCTATGCTTTTCCTGCCCGTGTTACGATCATGCTCTCAAGTGTTAAGAATCACTTCAAGTATTTTTTGTACGAGCAAAATAATCTTTTAAAAAAGCAGTGGCTATGCCGAGTGTTCTACCTTACCAAGTGCTTGACAAAATACACTCAGCAAAGATTCTGACACTCAGTAAAGACATCGATTCCGCTAGCGAGGGAAGGGTCATTCTGCAATCTCCTACATGTGGTATGAGAGCGAGATTGAAGATTTTGAGTTGCGTGTGTTTCTCGAGGGAGAAAAATTCATTGTAGGTACTATAACTTGCGCCGGTGGTCACTTTAGTCCATGTGGTTCAAAATACCCGAAATACCATCCCTAAACTTGCTCTGGGGATTCACATACGGTCCATTATACGATTTTGTCTACGTATCTGCTGATTTGGCGCCGGTCCACCGGATCCACTTGGCGTTGACTGGCCACGTCATTGCAACAGCATTAATACGTAGGCATTCGAGATATTTTTTGCATATTCGCCAAAACTAAAAAAAAAAACCCGCACCTGGTCAACCGACCAACCCGCAACTGGTTAGACCAGACCAGCTCTTCCTCTACTCTCCCTCCCATCCAGACATGGGAGCCTGCTCCGCCGCCCCAGTGGCCGCGCCGTCGCCATTGGCCTCGCTGGCTCCATTGTCCCACTCGCCATCACGCTGCTGGTGTTCCACATGCTACAGCCCACCCTCCCTGCCAACCTTCGCGGCTCGTCGCTCATCACCGAGCTCGCCGTCCGCCTCTTGCTCTCCTCCTTTCCCGTCATCTCCGACGCGCTCGCCGAGCTCGAACTCCTCAACTCTGAGCTCGGTCGCATCACGCTCACCGCGTCCCTCATCACCGACGTCACCTCCTGGTTCCTGGTCGACCGCGGCGTTGCCAACGAGGCGGTGGACGCGACGGACCTCGCGCTCAAACTCCGGTCGGGTCGCCGCTGCACGCAGAACCATCACTTCTCCCCGATCCTGTAACACCCCCATGTATTAGCTACAGTAATCCCCCATGATCAATGCCAAGTCATCATACTTAACAGTGCTCGATCACCTTTGATCTCATATCTCATTTCAAATTCCACTTTGAAATGGAATTCAAATTTAAAGTGGATTTATAAGTTGTCCAAATCCAGGAACTAAATAGTTCATAATTTTGGAAATATTCCATAACTATTTATGTTCAGGGAAACAACATCACCTAAATTCCCTAGATGACTCTAACATCCAAAAACAGTACCAAACAGTAGCATTTAAGCCCATTTTCATTTAATTAAAATTCAGATGAAATCATTTTGCTTCCAAACCTTTTTCTGGCAGTGATATATATTGCCTAGTATTTAAGTGGACAAGTCACATATTTTACAAAAGTCAAATTGTGGCTAAACAATTTGCAAACAGTGGTAAAAAGAATAAAACAGAAAAAGAATAAAGAAAAGGGAAAGGAAACCACTGTGCTACTGGGCTTAAGCAGCACAGTGCAGGCCCAGCCCGCGCAGCGCCTTCCCCCACCTCCCACTTCTCTCTCCTCCTCGCTGTCGACGCCACATCGCGTGCGCGTGCGCGCGCCCAAGCCCGCCCCCCTCCCTCTGGTCGACAGCGCGACGCCGTGCACACGGCTGGCCGGTTAAGGGCAGCGCCCTGCCTCCCCTGGCCCTCTCCTGGCCTCTCCCTCTCTCTTTCTCCCTCTCTGCCTCCCACCCGAGCGCCGCCATGATCGGCCCCTGCTAGAGCTCGCGGCCACCGTCGCCCTCTCGTCGCCGCAACCTGTCCTGGAGATCCGCCGCCGTCCGCTACTTCTCCCCGTGCCGCTAAACGGAGCCGGGAGCCCCTGCCTCGCCCGCGTCGACCTTCTTCTTCCTCCTCGGGCGCCGCCGTCTTCGTCACCGATTCCGGCCACACCGAGCCCTCCCCGAGCCCATTGAGCACCTCTGCAGGTTCCCGGTGAGCCGCTGCTTCTTTCCCCTCCTCGCTTGCCGCCGTTTGCTACCCGTAGCCGCCGTCCCCAACGTGGCCGAGCTCACCGTCACGGGAGCTCGTCGTCAGCGAGCTTCCCGTGACCTTTTGGTCACGCGCCGCTGCCCGTTTAGCTCGCACGCGCGCGTAGATGCCCCCTGGCCCATCCGTTTGACTTGAGCACGCCCGCATCGCCGTTTTCGCCGAGCTCCTGATCCGGCCGCCGCCCGACGCCGTCGCACTGCACGACTCCGGCCACCCCAGCCGCTGCGGCCGCCACCATTCGACGCGCGGCGGAGTAGCCGTTCAAACGAGCCCAACCGCGGCCCCGGAGACCCCCTGTGCGCGAATCCCGCCGCTGTCCCGACGCGCGCCGCCGTGTTTCGCCTCGTCGGAGCTGACGTGGCCCGCCATGTGGCCTCCTCTGTGAGACTGACAGTGGGCCCGGTGGGTCCAGTTGACTGGGTTGACCAGTCAACTGTGCTGACTGGGCAGCTCAGCCACTGACATGCGGGCCCCGCACTGTTTAAACATTTAAAAAAATATTTAAACTGCTAATTATTCCGTTAATTAACTAAACAGTCACTGACAGTGGGTCCCACTAACTAATTAGATTAATTAGATAATTTAATCTTCTGCTTAAACTATCCAGTCTATGACAGAGGGGCCCCACCTGTCAGTTTGACCAGTCAACGGTCAAAGTTGACTGCTGACATCACCCTGACCTCATGCTGACGTCACATGTTACTGTTTTGGATAATTTGGATTTAATAATTAAAACAATTCCAGAAATTCAATAAAATTTTGAAAAATCATAGAAATTAAACCGTAGCTCGGATCAAAAAGTTTTCTACATGAAAGTAGATCAGAAAAACGAGACGAACCCGAATATGCCCTCCGTGTACCTGCCACACCTCTCTAGCATGATGAACATGGAACTTTTCCCTCCGATTCATCTGACCGATAATTGCCCGGAGCTGGTAAAACACATCCAGATGTTTTCCCGCTCCGACTAACTTGCGTAGTACTGCATTAGGGCACCCCTCGAATAACATACTGCCATGCCATGCATCTGTGTTGCGTTGTTTGCTTCTATTTATTGTTTCTTTCCCCCTCTTCTCTCCGGTAGACCCCGAGACCGACGCTGCTGCCGAGTACGACTACGCCCCTGACGACCAGCCCCTTTCAGCAGAGCTTCCAGGCAAGCAAACCCCATTGATCATTCCTATATCACCTATTCCTTCTCCCCCGTGCTTGCATTAGATTTTGCTAATGTATTTGATTGCTCCTATTCTGATGCATAGCCTGATTTTGTAACCTGCTGTTGATACCTTACCTGCTATCCTAAATGCTTAGTATAGGCTGGTTAGCGATCCATCAGTGGCCCCACACCCTTGTCCGTGTTGCCAGGCTTTACTACCGGATGCTTCGATCAACGGGATCGATGAGCAGAGACCGAACACAGCACCGCACACCCCCTTAGTTGTACGACTCTACAGAGCTACTATCGAGTGCCGATGGTGATACCTCCTGCCTCACCCCTGATGATATCTCTGTAGCGTAGCTAGTCGGTTGTGGGTTACCGAGGGTGATTCCTTTTTCACCACCTCCGATGATGCCTTTGTCGTGCAACCCCTCAAGTGGGGACCATCGAGGGTGATTCCTCCTGGTTCTCCTTGATGGATTACACCGAGCGGGAATTCCAATGAGGGTGATTCCTCGGATTCCCACGATGTTATGGACACACGGTTACTTTGACCTTTACCCCAGTACTTTGGGAAGTCGGGTTAGCCAGGAGGGCACCCGCGAGAGATTATTGTGGCGGAACGACAGGGCATGTGGAGACCACCTAGGAGAGAGGTGGGCCTGGTCCCTGGTCGTTGGACCGCGTGTTACCAAGTCGGAGCGACAGGAACCCTGTTCATCTCTGCGAGCTACTAAAACACGCCTAACGGATTTGGGTATTTGATCTGAGTTGGCCACTGGCCTATACGCACTACCACCAAGCGGGATAATGGTTTATGGGGCCCTCTACGTCGTACGTTTCTCCCGAAAGCTCTTCAGATGTCACAGTTCAGAGATGCGGGCTGATCGTTGGGGTGGGCTGGTTACGTCACTTGTGTATACAGTGTCGCGCCTGGGCCCCGACCAGCCATGCAACGTGCAGGAGTGCAGAGGGCGATGGGCCCAAGACCCCTTCGCACTTAGGATTTAGACCGGCGTGCTGACCTCTCTGCTGAGCCTAGGTAGGACTACGCCGTGTCGATTACCCAAGGCTGGGTATTACCCAGCAAGTGTGTCCGGCCAGATGTAATCGAGCGTGTTGGGTAACAGTAGTGCACCCCCGTAGGGAAGTGATCTATTCGAATAGCCGTGTCCACGGTAATAGGACGCTCAGTGTTGTATCCCGATCTATTATAACTTGAACTGGATACATGTTACTTAATTGTAAGCTCCGGGATCGCTTTCTCGCCGGGAGTCGAGGAAGGATCCCTAGGCTTTGCTACTACTTGCTTGCAACTTTATAATATGCTAATCTACACTCTTCTAATGCTGCAAGACGCTGAAGATGCTAGTCTTCGATAGGCTAGGCCTTCCCCTCTATTCTGGCATTTCTGCAGTATAGTCCACATATACAGCCCCTTCACTTGATACCAATGCATAAATAGAATAGTTCTGATGTAAGTCTTGCGAGTACTTTGGATGAGTACTCACGGTTGCTTTGCTACCTCTTTTCCCCCATACCCGATTGCTGCGATCAGATGACGGAGCCCAGGAGCCAGCTGCTCCCGCCGACGACTACTTCTACCCTTCCGATGGAGCCTACTACTACGTGGAGACCGACGACCAGGAGTAGATCCGGAGGTTCCCATGCAGGAGGCCTGCGCCTTTTCGATCAGATGTCGTTGTTTTGCTCAGCCTTCTTAAGACAAACTTGTTTCCCTTTATGTCTGTACTCAGATATTGTTGTTGCGTCCGCTAACGCTTGATAGCGAGCTTATGTATTCGAGCCCTCGAGGCCCCTGGCTTGTAATATGAAGCTTGTATGGCTTTTATTTGTGTTTAGAGTTGTGTTGTGATATCTTCAAGTGAGTCCTTAGGCTTGATCGTGTGCATTTGCGTGTATGATTAGTGCACGGTCGAGCAGGGGCGTCACAAGTTGGTATCAGAGCCGACTGCTTGTAGGAGCCCCTTTCCTACTCCTTGGCCGAAGTTGAGTCTAGTCTTTGAAAACTATTTTACTAACATGGCTGTGTGGCTTACGGGCCCACGTCGCAAATGGATGGTATTAGGATCTTTTATTCCTCTTCCTTACTTTGGGATTCTACTCTCTCTTCTATTCGGGTTAAATTTTTTGCTAACTCTAACATTAGGTTCACGTGATCACATCCACCCGGAGATTTGAATTAACTCTTCTTTGAATTGTGGGCCAGATTCTGCTTCACGGACCGCAGGATCCTTCTATCGAGGACACCCTACGTCGTCACCTGCGGATTCCTTGCTCCAGTAGTTTTCTCCAACGTTGATGTAGCCTTTGCTATGTCTCGTTGTTGTATCTCTCCACTGTGTGCTTGCGTGCCGCCTACTTTGTCTAGTTGCGAGTGTTTCCGAACTCGTATTGTCCGTTTGTATCCAACTCTATGTATGGATCTATATGTCATGATTGACTATGTTGATGTATCTATTGCACTTCCTTTTGTTGTGCGTATTACTTCATGAATGATTCCTTACACCTGCAAATACACGTGGCTAAACTACCCCTGTTGAACTTTAGCAGGATGGTTAGACCCGCAGGTCGTGGTCGTGGCCGTGGTGCCAACGATCCACCACCGCTAGACTATATGGCAGCTATGATGCAGCAATTCGAACTAAACCGCCAGTTCATGGTTGGAATCATGGCTCAGTTTCCAAACTAGAACCAGAATGCTCAGAATCAGCAACCTGCTCCAATAACTCTGCAGGAGTTTGTGCGTCTCAACCCTACCGTTTTCCGTAACTCGGGACAACCACTGGATGCTGATGACTGGCTTCACGGCATCACCTTCGAGATGGAATCTGCCAATGTCGCCCCTGCCAACCTTGTCACCTTCGCGTCCTACTTCTTGAAGGGTCCCGCTGCTCAATGGTGGGACATACACAGGCGTTCACTACCTGTAGGGACAGTCGTTACCTGGATCGAGTTTCAGACTGCTTTCCGTGCCCGTTACATTCCTCAGGAAATCATGGACCGGAAGAGAAGAGAGTTTCGCAACCTCACTCAGGGCAATAAGACTGTCGAAGCTTATCAGCGGGAATTCCTTGACCTATCCCGCTATGCTGAAGAAGACATTGCCACTGATGCCCGCAGACAGGAAAAGTTCCGTGACGCACTTCACCCAGACCTCAAGCTTGCACTTGCTGTTCATGACTTCACCGACTTCGCCACCCTGGTGAACAAGGCTATCCAGGTTGAGACCGCTCAGAAGGAACACAATAATGCCATCAAGCGCCACCATGACGTTGGCTCATCTTCGGGCTCGTCATCGCAGAAGCGCCGTATCTGGATTCCTCATGGCATGTACTATCCAACTGCACCTCCTCCACCGTCAGGGCAGCCAAGACCTCAGGTGCCACTGCTTCGAGCTCCTGCTCCCCGTCCCGATAATGGGCTCTGCTTCAAGTGTGGCCGTTCAGGTCACCGTTCCAGAGAATGCCCTCAGAACCAGAATCATCTTGCACTTCCCCCTGCTGGCCGTGGAAATGGCCGTGGCAACAACCAACCCCGCAACAATAATGCCAGACCTTCTTATGGTCGTGGTCAAGCTTACCATGTTGATCTGAATGAAGCTCAAGATCAGCTTGCTACTGTGATCGGTACTATCCTTGTTCACTCAGTACCACCTCCTGTTTTAATTGATTCAGGAGCATCGCATTCATTTTATGCTAAAATCCTTTGCATTCACGCATGATATTAGAAGTGAACCGTTGCACAATCCGTTAATGGGAAATTCTCCCGCGGGCCCATGCCAAGCCTCCTTGGTATGAATACCCCGACCTTCTTCCTTCTACCTCCTGAATCCTCGGGACGAGAATTTCTTTTAGAGGAGGAGAATTGTAACACCCCCATGTATTAGCTACAGTAATCCCCCATGATCAATGCCAAGTCATCATGCTTAACAGTGCTCGATCACCTTTGATCTCATATCTCATTTCAAATTCCACTTTGAAATGGAATTCAAATTTAAAGTGGATTTAAAAGTTGTCCAAATCCAGGAACTAAATAGTTCATAATTTTGGAAATATTCCATAACTATGTATGTTCAGGAAAACAACATCACCTAAATTCCCTAGATGACTCTAACATCCAAAAACAGTACCAAACAGTAGCATTTAAGCCCATTTTCATTTAATTAAAATTCAGATGAAATCATTTTGCCTCCAAACCTTTTTCTGGCAGTGATATATATTGCCTAGTATTTAAGTGGACAAGTCACATATTTTACAAAAGTCAAATTGTGACTAAACAATTTGCAAACAGTGGTAAAAAGAATAAAACAGAAAAAGAATAAAGAAAAGGGAAAGGAAACCACTATGCTACTGGCCTAAAGCAGCACAGTGCAGGCCCAGCCCGCGCAGCGCCTTCCCCCACCTCCCGCTTCTCTCTCCTCCTCGCTGTCGACACCACAGCGCGCGCGCGCGCCCGAGCCCGGCCCCCCTCCCTCTGGTCGACAGCGCGACGCCGCGCACGCCGCTGGCCGGTTAAGGGCAGCGCCCTGCCTCCCCTGGCCCTCTCCTGGCCTCTCTATCTCTCTTTCTCCCTCTCTGCCTCCCACCCGAGCGCCGCCATGATCGGCCCCTGCTAGAGCTCGTGGCCACCGTCGCCCTCCTGTCGCCGCAACCTGTCCTGGAGATCCGCCGCCGTCCGCTACTTCTCCCCTGCCGCTGACCGGAGCCGGGAGCCCATGCCTCACCCGCGACGACCTTCTTCTTCCTCCTCGGGCGCCGCCGTCTTCGTCACCGATTCCGGCCACACCGAGCCCTTCCCAAGCCCACTGAGCACCTCTGCAGGTTCCCGGTGAGCCGCTGCTTCTTTCCCCTCCTCGCTCGCCGCTGTTTGCTGCCCGTAGCCGCCGTCCCCAACCTGGCCGAGCTCACCGCCGCGGGAGCTCGTCACCGGCGAGCTTCCGGTGACCTTTTGGTCACGCGCCGCTGCCCGTTTAGCTCGCACGCGCGCGTAGATGCCCCCTGGCCCATCCGTTTGACTTGAGCACGCCCGCATCGCTGTTTTCGCCGAGCTCTAGATCCGGCCGCCGCCCGACGCCGTCGCACTGCACGACTCCGGCCACCCCAGCCACTGCGGCCGCCACCATTCGACGCGCGGCGGAGTAGCCGTTCGAACGAGCCCAACCGCAGCCCCGGAGACCCCCTGTGCACGAATCCCGCCGCTATCCCGACGCGCGCCGCCGTGTTTCGGCTGGCCGGAGCAACTCCGGTCGCCGGAGCTGATGTGGCCCGCCATGTGGCCTCCTCTGTGAAACTGACAGTGGGCCCAGTGGGTCCAGTTGACTGGGTTGACCAGTCAACTGTGCTGACTGGGCAGCCCAGCCACTGACATGCGGGCCCCGCACTGTTTAAACGTTTTTTAAAATATTTAAACTGCTAATTATTTCGTTAATTAAAACTGTTAACTAAACAGTCACTGACAGTGGGTCCCACTAACTAATTAGATTAATTAGATAATTTAATCTTCTGCTTAAACTATCCATTCTATGACAGAGGGGCCCCACCTGTCAGTTTCACCAGTCAACGGTCAAAGTTGACTGCTGACATCACCCTGACCTCATGCTGATGTCACAGGTTACTGTTTTGGATAATTCGGATTTAATAATTAAAACAATTCCAGAAATTTAATAAAACTTTAAAAAATAATAAAAATTAAACCGTAGCTCGGATCAAAAAGTTTTCTACATGAAAATTGATCAGAAAAACGAGACGAACCCGAATATGCCCTCCGTTTATGTGCCACACCTATCTAGCATGATGAACATGGAACATTCCCCTCCGATTCATCTGACCGATAATTGCCCGGAGCTGGTAAAACACCTCCAGATGTTTTCCCGCTCGGACTAACTTGCGTAGTACTGCATTAGGGCACCCCTCGAATAACATACTGCCATGCCATGCATCTGTATTGCGTTGTTTGCTTCTATTTATTGTTTCTTCCCCCCTCTTCTCTCCGGTAGACCCCGAGACCGACGCTGCTGCCGAGTATGACTCCGCCCCTGACGACCAGCCCCTTTCAACAGAACTTCCAGGCAAGCAAACCCCCTTGATCATTCCTATATCACCTATTCCTTCTCCCCCGTGCTTGCATTAGATTTTGCTACTGTATTTGATTGCTCCTATTCTGATGCATAGCCTGATTTTGTAACCTGCTGTTGATACCTTACCTGCTATCCTAAATGCTTAATATAGGCTGGTTAGCGATCCATCAGTGGCCCCACACCCTTGTCCGTGTTGCCAGGCTTTACTACCGGATGCTTCAATCAACGGGATCGATGAGCAGAGACCGAACACAGCACCGCACACCCCCTTAGTTGTACGACTCTACACAGCTACTATCGAGTGCCGAGGGTGATACCTCCTGCCTCACACCTGATCATATCTCTGTAGCGTAGCTAGTCTGTTGTGGGTTACCGAGGGTGATTCCTCTTTCACCACCTCCGATGATGCCTTTGTCGTGCAACCCCTCAAGTGGGGACCATCGAGGGTGATTCCTCCTGGCTTTCCTTGGCGGATTACACCGAGCGAGAATTCCAATGTGGGTGATTCCTCGGATTCCCACGATGTTATGGACACACGGTTACTTTGACCTTTACCCCAGTACTTTGGGAAGTCGGGTTAGCCAGGAGGGCACCCGCGAGAGATTATTGTGGCGGAACGACAGGGCAGGTGGAGACCACCTAGGAGAGAGGTGGGCCTGGTCCCTGGTCGTTGGACCGCGTGTTACCAAGTCGGAGCGACAGGAACCCTGTTCATCTCTGCGAGCTACTAAAACACGCCTAACGGATTTGGGTATTTGATCTGAGTTGTACACTGGCCTATACGCACTACCACCACGCGGGATAATGGTTTATGGGGCCCTCTACGTCGTACGTTTCTCCCGAAAGCTCTTCAGATGTCACAGTTCAGAGATGCGGGCTGATCGTTGGGGTGGGCTGGTTACGTCACTTGTGTATACAGTGTCGCGCCTGGGCCCCGACCAGCCACGCAACGTGCAGGAGTGCAGAGGGCGATGGGCCCAAGACCCCTTCGCACTTATAGGATTTACACCGGCGTGCTGACCTCTCTGCTGAGCCTAGGTAGGACTACGCCATGTCGATTACCGGAGGCCGGGTATTACCCAGCAAGTGTGTCCGGCCAGGTGTAATCGAGCGTGTTGGGTAACAGTAGTGCACCCCTGCAGGGAAGTGATCTATTCGAATAGCCGTGTCCACGGTAATAGGACGCTCAGTGTTGTATCCCGATCTATTATAACTTGAACTGGATACATGTTACTTAATTGTAAGCTCCGGGATCGCTTTCTCGCAGGGAGTCGAGGAAGGATCCCTAGGCTTTGCTACTACTTGCTTGCAAGTTTATAATATGCTAATCTACACTCTTCTAATGCTGCAAGACGCTGAAGATGCTAGTCTTCGATAGGCTAGGCCTTCCCCTCTATTCTGGCATTTCTGCAGTATAGTCCACAGATACAGCCCCTTCACTTGATACCAATGCATAAATAGAATAGTTCTGATGTAAGTCTTGCGAGTACATTGGATGAGTACTCACGGTTGCTTTGCTACCTCTTTTCCCCCATACCCGATTGCTGCGATCAGATGACGGAGCCCAGGAGCCAGCTGCTCCCGCCGACGACTACTTCTACCCTTCCGGTGGAGCCTACTACTACGTGGAGACCGACAACCAGGAGTAGATCCGGAGGTTCCCAGGTAGGAGGCCTACGCCTTTTCAATCAGATGTCGTTGTTTTGCTCAGCCTTCTTAAGGCAAACTTGTTTCCCTTTATGTCTGTACTCAGATATTGTTGTGGCTTCCGCTAACGCTTGATCGCGAGCTTATGTATTCGAGCCCGCGAGGCCCCTGGCTTGTAATATGAAGCTTGTATGGCTTTTATTTGTGTTTAGAGTTGTGTTGTGATATCTTCAAGTGAGTCCTTAGGTTTGATCGTGTGCATTTGCGAGTATGATTAGTGCACGGTCGAGCAGGGGCGTCACAGATCCTTGCTCCGATCCACGCCATGCCTCACCCACCACCCTTCCTTCCTTCCTCGTTGCACACTACCCCAGAAGAAGATACCACGCCGCCAGAGGAGAGACCCGACCCCCAAGTAAGATGAGTTCTTCCAACAGGTTATGTTATCCGGTGACGCCCAAGCAAGTATCCCTCCAAAGGATTGGTTTTGAAAATTCATATATGAACCCTTCGTTTCCTTCCCATTTTGGATGACTATGAACATTTTCTCAAACCCCATGTCTTCACTTTCTCTAAGAAGTCCAATTCAACATGTCTCTCTCTCTCTCTCTCAAAAATCCTGTGGTGCATCCAGATGACCATGTTATACAACTACTAAGTTTCAAATTCATGTAGGAATCTACAAGACATGGCATCCAGTTCCTGCAATTTTTTTGTTTCTATGCTTTTCCTGCCCGTGTTACGAACATGCTCTCTAGTGTTAAGAATCACTTTAGGTATTTTATGTACTAGCAAAATAATCTTTTATAAAAGCAGTGGCTATGCCGAGTGTTCTACCTTTACCAAGTGCTTGACAAAATACACTCAGCAAAGATTATGACACTCAGCAAAGACATCGATCCCGCTAGCGAGGGAAGGGTCATTCTGCAATCTCCTACATGTGGTACGAGAGCGAGATTGAGGATTTTGAGTTGCATGTGTTTCTCGAGGGCCACATCTCTAGCCACGCAGCTCCAAGGTGGATGGAGTTGTAGGGGAACGTAGCAGAAAGCAAAAAATTTCTGGCCTACGCACCCACTCAGGACCACTATGGAGACTGCATACAAGGTTTGATCTTTTCGTTACCGACTCGTAGCGCAGCGGAAGTAGAGTCGATGACGATCGGCGGTGCAGATCCCCGCAGCTAGGATTTACAACCTCCCAACCGCGAGGATGTTCTCCCTTGTCTGCTCGTCGGACAGCCCTCCGGGAGGCGGTCGGACAGTCCCTCGGATGGTGTCACGGACAGCCCTTCGGGAGGACCCTCAAAACTCGGACGGTCACTTGGACAGCCCTTCGGGAGGCACCTCAAAACTCGGACGGTCACTCGGACAGCCCGTCGGGTGGCACTCTTGAATAGCCCCTCGAGCAAAAAGATCAAACCTACGACCTCTCTACGGGGTGACACACATACGGTGTCATCTATCCGGCAGGGCTTCGCCGTCCAGAACTAGTTCCCACCGGAACCCAGACAGCCTTTCAGCTCTACAAAACTATTCCGCGGGGACGGAGAGAGAAGCCAGATCATGCATGGCACTTGTATGTGAGAAAGGAGTGAGTGTGGAGAGCACCTCTCCACCTCTATTTATAGGAAATCCCCAAGGGGTGGGGTGGCATTCCAAAACCCCAAAATGCCCATGAATGGAGTCCTCCACAAGGGCATAAAGGGGAAGGTAAAAGGGCAAGTGGGGCCCCATGTAGGAGCCTCACCATGGCTGGCCACCCCCTAGTGGGTCCCCCCCAAAAGGGGTTCCTTAGTCCCCAAGTCCTTCTAGAAGCCTTTTGGGAAAAGCCCTAAAAGGTGGCTTTCCATAAAGTAACCCATAAAGCACTTTCACTATTCATGGAAACATTTTTCCGCTACCGTTAAATCCGAAAATATTTCTGTAGGTCTTAGAACATTTCCAGTACCCACTAAAATAATTTTGGATGCATTCCGAAACAATTTCGGATTAGTGATTTTCATCTACGAAAAGTAAACAAAGCGGTTCCGGCAGCTCCGGAACATTTCCGGGTTTTTTCTTCGACAAGTCCCAGAAGTTCACAGAACAATTCTGGTAGCCTCCAAGAATTTCCAGGCGTGTGCCTAAACCAATTTGACTTAATGGTATACCCTGAAACAACTTTTCAGTTTTACCGAAACTATTCCGGTGTTCTCTCCCCGAAACTTTTCCGTTGTCTCCGAAACTTTTCCGGTGACTTTCTCTCAGACTCCCTATCTAGTATTCAACAGATAGATGACCCTTAAGCATGTGACCCCATAGGTTCGGTGAAGCATAGACATGGCCGGAACACTTTCCGATCAATGATCAACATCGGAGCCGTGGACACCCATATTGACCCCTATACCCACACGAATAAATATTCGAGTGAACCTCCAGTTGCCGTGTGCTATTCCTGTTGCTTCGCGATATGTTACAAACACCCGAGGTGAGACTTATCAGCATCCCCGTGAATCAACAACTTGTCCACTATGCCAGTTACCTCGTTACCGGTTTTGTTCTCTTTTCTCGTTCCCGTGTTCCGGCATCCCTGTGATCAAATCACAATGTGTCTGGCCAGACGATGGTGGATACCGTAACACCGAGAGGGCCCAGAGATATCTCTCCATCGTCGGAGGAGCAAATCTCAATCTTGAGCTATCAAGTCACTTGACACACTTTTCCATGAACCCGTAAGCCGCCGTAATAGCCACCCATTTACGGATGACGTTTAACAAACCCCAAAGTTCATGAAGCAAGCATGAAGAAACTCAACACTCTCATGGTCTAAGGAATTATGCAAACGTTAACTTTCTCTGTGTTATTAACCATTAACTTGTGACGAATGTATCTCATAGCATAACATCAATTCGGGTTGATTCAACATATATGTTCTTCTAACATTGTGCCCTCAAAGTTGCCGGCATAGGCATGCCCATAATCAGGAAAACAGAACCATCATGCAACACTTGAGCTAGTCTTAGAGGCCAGACTAGGAATACATTTTACCGTTTATTATTCCACACGTGCATATGAGTTTCCCTCCGAGCCTCGTGGTTATTGTAGACTCGAGAACCATTGCAGTTATAGCACGGAATATAAATTTAATTATGAACATGGGGATAAATAATAACATTTATTATTGCCTCTAGGGCATATCTCCTACAGACTCCCATTTGCACTAGAGTCAATAATCTAGTCAATGCTAAAACACTTTACACCTATGGCATACTGGTGTAAAATATGCCTCGCTCGTGGTATAGCTTGATGTCCAACGGATCTGACAACTTCAGTTCCGTGTGTATCTTTGCATCTCCTCGCGTTTTCACGCTTTCACAAAATTCATATTTTGTGTGGACTTGGCTTTGTATATATGTGAATCACAGGTCTAACCTTGATTCCTCAGACTGAGCTATGGAGCGACTATCTACAATAGTGTCCCATTGACCAAAGCCTTCTTGGAACCATACTAAGTTCATGAATGAACTATATGATTCAACATCTTCTTAGTCGCTTCCAAAGCGTCAACATACTTAGCCTTTGTTATAGAAATTGCCACAGTAACTTGTTTGGAACAATTTCCAACTACCGTGCCACCATATCGTGTATTACACAAAACCCTTAACTTAAATCGAAAATCGCATGGAGTATTGATGAAGACTGTATCGATGTAATTACTTACAACGAGCACTTCATAATTTCTGCTTGCGAGAAAACATGTCATTAGTGCTACTTTAGTACTTAATGACATTTTCCACTGTTGTCCCATGATCAGTACTTTGATCACTTTGGTATCTATACTCGCAACAGCTTGGGAGTATCGGACATATCTGGTTGTTTTACATACCATGGAATATATGATTAATCCAAACACAAGAGTGTGTGGGATCTCCATCATGTATTTTGCTCATCAGTGTTTTGGGACACCGAGTCTTGCAAAACTCTTTCCATGTGACTTCGGCAAGAATCACTCCTTGGCGTTCTTATGCTAAACTATTTTAGCATCTTGTCAATATGTATTTTTGGCTTAGCCTACTAGGCAATTCTATCTCGTAGATAAATATGCCTAATATCAAGGCTATTTAGCCAAAGCACTTCATCGAAAAACTATTTTCAATGAAGTCCTAATTCGTGTCAAGAAATTTATATTATTTCCAATCAACAATGTGTCAAGCACACAAAGTTTTTAGAATTATTATTATCCTCCCACTTACTTTCTTGTAACCACAAGCCTCTTCGTTATCCATTGATGAAATCAAACTCTTTTGACTATTTCATCAAAACGAAGATTCCAACTCCATTTTGCTCTCTTCTGTCCATTGCTGGAACTCTGAAGTTTGCATACTTACTAGCATCCTCTGGATTGGCAAAATACTTCGGACTGTATCACATGCAAGTCCTAGGTTGCATTTCCATCACATGGAAATCCTTTTGGCATCTATGTATCATATCTCAAGATTGAAATATGTATTAATTGCTAGTTTAACCCGATCTGACTTTAAGCATCGCTACGGTGAGACAATCTCATCGTAGTCAACTCCTTGAATTTGTTATTCCAACATGTCGAGCTTTATGGATAAAACATTTTATCCACATCAGTTTATAGTTCCATTAATGTTTGTTAGACTCTAAGTCTTCCGAAGGGTTTATCAAGATATAATCTTGAATCATTTATATGGAAACTATCTCGGATTATATTGGCATTTAGCCAATTCCGGAGTCAGGGCCCATCAACGCTTCCTTGTGTATCGTAGGTATTCTGTTGTCTAACAACAATATCTCGCTTGCGCACCTGAGAGGTTTGCACGAGTTTTGCCTACGTGGTTCAGTTGCAAGTTCGACCGAAGTCCATACCTCTCATGTAGAGGCTTCCGTATTAGTCGCAGTAGGAAACTCTGGAATTACTTCCAAGGTTTCTTTCCTTTGATCTGATGACGAAGATACTGTTATCTCGTCGAGTCGCACTGTCCTCCCACTCACCTTTTTGCAAGAACCATTTTCTTCAAAAGCATACCGTTCTTTGTGGCAAAACCTTTTGCCTCGGTACAGTGGTGGGGGAATACCCAATAACTTGGGATAACCTACAAAGTAGCACTTGTCTGATTTGGAATAGGTTTGTAAATATTTTACACAAGCCCCATATTCCAAATGTTAAGAAAAGACATAACATGGTTGGGTGTACCATACCACAGAGTCATTTCAACAGATCTGATGGTGCTCTTTTCAGTGTAAAAGCCACAGTCTCTAAATCATTACTTTTAAAAGGGATAATGGCAAATTGATTTATGTCATTTTTGATCCTACCATGTCATAAATGGTTTGATTACATCTTCACGGATATTCCACTCACAGTGATGCTCCGTGAGGTGTAAGTTATGAAACTCTTTTCACAACTCATCAGACATTCGCTAAACTTGTAACTCAAATATTCCTTTCGGCAATCTAGTTTGCAGAAACATAATTTTCTTGTTACAATTATTTCTACTTCATTTTTGAAAACCTTATGAATGATTTCAAAATATCCAGACTTACGTCTCATCAAGTAAATATCCATATATCTACTTGAGTCATTTCTGAAGATAGATAAATCCACTGCTAGCAACAACATTTATCGGACTACATACATCAAAATGTATGATCACCAATAAGTTCGTTGCTCGTTCCTTATGGCCTGTGAACGGTATTTCAGTCACTTCACTTTTCGGAGGAAAGTTGCAAGTGTCAGATGATTCATAATCAAACGACTTCAAAATCCATCATTATAGAATTTCTCCATGCGAGTTTCTCCAATGTGACCAAATGCAGTGCCACACATGTGTCGTATTCCCTTAGTCTTGCGATATTTAGCGTTAGTGTTATGGACGTATCATATTACCATCAATATTCATAACATACATCCCATTCATGATGGAAGTATGGCCCTTATGTTGTTCATAACACTGAACAACAATTGTTCTTTTATGAACAACCCTTTTGCAACAAACATTATGCAATGGGCTAGAGTATGTAAAACTCTAAAATGAATTATGAAAGTAAATACGGAGGTAATATATTATTATCAATATTCATAACATACATCCCATCCATGATGGAAGCATGGCCCTTATGTTATTCATAACACCGAACATCAAAAGTTCTCTTATGAACAACCTTCTTGCAAGATACTTTATGCAATGGGCTAGAGTGTATAAAAACTCTAAAATGAATTATGAAAATAAATACATAGGTAATGTACCGAGTATAGCAACTTTTACTATGTTCCCAGCGCATATCTAAACCTCACTCCGGCAAGTCTTTTAGGCCATAGTAGTTCTTGCATCGAGTCGCAGCAGAATGCAATCGAGCGGGTATCTTTGTGATCAACTCACAATACCCAAGAATTAGTGACTAACAATTTAATCACAATTCCCAAGAACTATTTCTTTGACCAGCCTTCTATACATCAATAGCTTGTATGACTTTCATACATGAGCTGGACATTCCAGTCTTCTCTCTTTTTGCCTTTATACTTCTAACAGTTTAACTTTCAATATTTCTCCTACTCTCAGAAGAAGCACTCAACTTAAGAGTGGCGTTAGCCCCAGATTTCCTAGGTGTGTAAGTCACACTAACACCCTTTGGACATTTCCATTCTCTTTAAGTTGTTGTTTTATTCACCTTCATCATATGATAGGCGTTCTTCTGGATCCCTCTCGTATTAGCCAAATGCATAGTAAACACTTTTACTAATAGTTTGCAAACAAACATTTCTTTGGATATCTCATATCTTTTAGCCTTTGTTTGTATCTGAAACTAATTTTTAGTTCCATGAATATCACATAGCTATCCCAAACTTTTGAAGTTCGGGTCTCATGGAAGCAAACATATTGCACTTGACCGTAATGAAATTCTAGCTTTTGGATTGAAGGACGAGAGTCACATCATCCATAGCATTAGCGAGAGGATACCGAAAGCATGCGATAGGACAAAATCCTTCTCGGCACTCTTGAGTACAATCCTCATATTACGTTACCAATCGTAAAGTTTTAACCAGATATATAACAGCTATTCAATTTTAATAGGGAAGGTGGAAACGCGAGCCATTATTCTACAACTATTATGCAAATTTCACTTAGACAAAGTTCATAATTAATTGCACAAAGAATTAAACAAGTTAATTCTATAGTGCGCTCCCACTCAAATCAATATCTCTCATAATTGATTGTGAGTGATACAAGACCCGCATTTCAATTCAACGCCATTGATGTGGACATCACTGATGACGAGAATTTTAATCGGTAGGCCAACTTGCCAATCACATCTCTATGTGATTCTTGTTCATCTTTCGATGGACGTGTTCCGAGCTCAGGACGATCAAGCCGGAACGTCAAGACAACCAAGTGATCTCGCTGCATGGTTTGACCTCACCCGCCTTACACCCATACAATCGTTCGTACCCATGTAGACATGGCGCACCCCGAAAGGAAAGATGCTGTGACGGTGCTACACTTGGGAGAACACTAACTACTTGATATTTTAAGTGAGAGATCACCCTAATAAAAGCGACTACCGCGCAATCAAAAGGGTGCATCATAAGGGATAAACATCTCAGGCAATTCATAATAGCATGATATGGTATAGCCCTTTCTGACGGAGAAGTCTTTAATTTCTTTGTCTTCGGCATTCGCGTCGGTTTTCACCTTTGCGAAGTTTGCCACCACCTTGTCAATGCACCAGATAATATTGCTATCTCTATAGCTAATAAAATAAGTGCATTACTTAAGGTTGACACGCAGGTCATTAAAGTGACAATCATATGGCTCCAGCCATCATGCCGAATCATGACACGCAGGTCATGTTAGTAAATTTACATCATATAGTCATCTCATACATAATCAAATTAATATGAGCATTGTTATACCACATCACATGCACATTCTGCAAAACCAAGTTAGACGCCTCTAATCGGTTTATGCAAAATTTTATTTTACGTGGCTTCTAAGGTTTCGAAACAAACCGAAGCTACCAACGTCCATCATCAAGTATGATTATTCAAGTCGCTAGATTAACTTTGCGGGGTGTATGAAACACGAGATAATAAAATCTCGAGCCCCATACTTAACTTCATCATACGCATGACCCCAGTGCAGATCATATCTGCATTGCCCTTTCGTCTGTGAAATTTCATCTTTCTTTTAACTATGGTGGAATTCAAAGAACTGCTAGCACTTCGTTGATCAATCAGGATCGCGGATTGCCAGAACTTTGAAACTCCACCATATCATTTATCAAGATCAGAAATACGCAAATTCAAGGGAAGCAACAAGAACATTGGGTAATAGATTTCATCTGCTACCCGCATAAATAATTTTCAGCAATAGATGTCATCTACTACAAAATTATATTATGCAACACCCATACATCTCTATGTATTCTAGATCGTAACCTGCATCTACGCATAGCACAGCCCATGATGCCACCGTAGGGGAACGCGGCAGAAAACAAAAAATTTCCGACCTACGCACCAACCCAAGACCACTATGGAGACTGCATACAAGGTTTGATCTTTTCGTTACCGACTCGTAGCGCAACGAAAGTAGAGTCGATGACGATCGGCAGTGCAGATCCCCACAGCTAGGATTTATAACCTCCCAACCGCGAGGATGTTCTCCCTTGTCTGCTCGTCGGACAGCCCTCTGGGAGGCGGTCGGACAGTCCCTCGGACGGTGTCACGGACAGCCCTTCGGGAGGACTCTCAAAACTCGGACAGTCACTCGGACAGCCCTTAGGGAGGCACCTCAAAACTCGGACGGTCACTCGGACAGCCCTTCGGGAGGCACTCTCGAACAGCCCCTCGGGCTAAAAGATCGAACCTACGACCTCTCTACGGGGTTGCACACATACGGTGTCATCTATCCGGCAGGGCTTCGCCGTCCAGAACTAGTTCCCACCAGAACCCAGACAGCCTTTCGGCTCTACGAAACTATTTCGCGGGGAGGGAGAGAGAAGCCAGATCATGCATGGCACTTGTATGTGAGAAAGGAGTGAGTGTGGAGAGCACCTCTCCACCTCTATTTATAGGAAATCCCAAGGGGTGGGGTGGCATTCCAAAACCCCAAAATGCCCATGAATGGAGTCCTCCACAAGGGCGCATAAAGGGGAAGGTAAGAGGGCAAGTGGGGCCCCATGTAGGAGCCTCACCATGGCTGGCCACCCCCTAGTGGGTGTTGGGGAACGGAGCATGAATTTCAAAAAATTTCCTACGCTCACGCAAGATCTATCCATAGAGATGCATCACTACGAGAAGGGGGGTGTGTGTCTACGTACCCTCGTAGACCGTTAGCGGAAGCGTTAGTTCAATGCGGTTGATGTAGTCGAACAATCCTTCGAGCTCCACCGATCGAGTACCGAACGTACGGCACCTCCGAGTTCTACACACGTGCAGCTCGGTGACGTTCCTCGCCTTCTTGATCCAGCAAGACGTCGAGGAAGTAGATGAGTTTTGTCAGCACAACGGCGTGGCGACGGTGACGGTGAAGTGATTCCGGTAGGGCTTCGCCTAAGCTCTCCGAAAATATGACCGAGGCTCTAAACGGTGGAGGGGGGCGCCGCACATGGCTTGGGATAATCAACTTGTGTGTCTAGAGGTGCCCCCCCTCTCCGTATATAAAGGAGGGAGGAGGAGGAGGCCGGCCAGCCCCTAGGGGCGCACCAAGGAGGGGACTCCTACTAGGAATCCTACTCCTAGTAGGAGTCCACCAAGAGGGGAAGGAAGAGGGGAAGAGGGAGAAGGAAAGAGGGGTGTTGCGCCCCCAACCCCTTGTCCAATTCGGACCAGCAAGGGGAGGGGCGCAGCAGCCCCTGTGGCCTGCTTCTCTCTTTCCCGTATGGCCCAATAAGGCCCATAACTTCCCCGGGGGGTTCCGGAACCCCTCCGGCACTCCGGAAAATACTCGGATCACTTGGAACCTTTCCGATATCCGAATACAACCTTCCAATATATCGATCTTTACCTCTCGGACATTCCGAGACTCCTCATCATGTCCGTGATCTCATCCGGGACTCCGAACTACCTTCGTTCACTCATCACATAACTCATATAATACTATATCGTCATCGAACCTTAAGTGTGCGGACCCTACGGGTTCGGGAATGATGTAGACATGACCAAGACGACTCTCCGGTCAATAACCAACAGCGGAACCTGGATGCTCATATTGGTTCCTACATATTCCACGAAGGTCTTTATCGGTGAACCTCCTATGTCAACATACATTGTTCCCTTTGTTCGGCGGTATGTTACTTGCCCGAGATTCGATCGTCGGTATCCAATACCTAGTTCAATCTCATTACCGGCAAGTCTCTTTACTCGTTCCGTAATACATCATCTTGCAACTAACTCTTTAGTCACGGTGCTTGCAAGACTTCTGTGATGCTGTATTACCGAGAGGGCCCAGAGATACCTCTCCGATAGTCGGAGTGACAAATCCCAATCTCGATCCATGCCAACTCAACAAACACTTTCGGAGATACCTGTAGTGCACCTTTATAATCACCCAGTTACGTTGTGACGTTTGATGCACCCTAAGTATTCCTATGGTATCCGGGAGTTGCATGATCTCATGGTCAGAGGAACCTGTATTTGACATAGTGAAAGCAATAGCAATAAACTGAACGATCATATGCCATGCTAACGGTTGGGTCATGTCCATCACATCATTCTCCTAATGATGTGATCCCGTTATCAAATGACAACTCATGTCCATGGTCAGGAAACCTTAACCATCTTTGATCAACGAGCTAGTCAAGTAGAGGCTTACTAGGGACTCAGTATTTGTTCATTATTCACACATGTATTTAGTTTCCGGTCAATACAATTCTAGCATGAACAATAAACTATTATCATGAACGGGGAAATATGATAATAAACACTTTATTATTATTGCCTCTAGGGCATATTTCCAACAGTGGGTCCCCCCCAAATGGGGTTCCTTAGTCCCCAAGTCCTTCTAGAAGCCTTTTGGGAAAAGCCCTAAAAGGTGGCTTTCCATAAAGTAACCCAAAAAACACTTTCACTATTCATGGAAACATTTTTCCGCGACCGTTAAATCCGAAAATATTTCTGTAGGTCTTAGAACATTTCCAGTACCCACTAAAATAATTTTGGACGCGTTCCAAAACAATTTTGGATTAGTGATTTTCATCTGCGAAAAGCAAACAAAGCGGTTCTGGCAGCTTCGGAACATTTCCAGGTTTTTTCTCCGAAAAATCCCAGAAGTTCCCAGAACAATTCTCGCACCCTCCAAGAATTTCCAGGCGTGTGCCGAATCCAATTTGACTTAATGGTATACCCTGAAACTATTCCGGTGTTCTCTCTCCGGAACTTTTCCGTTGTCTCCAAAACTTTTCCAGTGACTTTCTCTCAGACTCCCT
Source organism: Elymus sibiricus (assembly GCA_039707655.1). NCBI lineage: Eukaryota > Viridiplantae > Streptophyta > Magnoliopsida > Poales > Poaceae > Elymus > Elymus sibiricus. Next base: position 68,189,364 of record CM077674.1, on the reverse strand, counting down.
ATCTAGTATTCAGCAGATAGATGACCCTTAAGCATGTGACCCTATAGGTTCGGTGAAGCATAGACATGGCCAGAACACTTTCCAATCAATGATCAACATCGGAGCCGTGGACACCCATATTGACACCTATACCCACACGAATAAATATTCGAGTGAACCTCCAGTTGTCGTGTGCTATTACTGTTGCTTCGCGATATGTTACAAACACCCGAGGTGAGACTTATCGGCATCCCTGTGAATCAACAACTTGTCCACTATGCCAGTTACCTCGTTACCGGTTTTGATCTCTTTTCTCGTTCCCGTGTTCCGGCATCCCTGTGATCAAATCACAATGTGTCTGGCTAGACGATGGTGGATACCATAACACCGAGAGGGCCCAGAGATATCTCTCCATCGTCGGAGGAGCAAATCTCAATCTTGAGCTATCAAGTCCCTTGACACACTTTTCCATGAACCCGTAAGCCGCCGTAATAGCCACCCATTTACGGATGACATTTAACAAACCCCAAAGTTCATGAAGCAAGCATGAAGAAACTCGACACTCTCATGGTCTAAGGAATTATGCAAATGTTAACTTTCTTTGTGTTATTAACCATTAACTTGTGACGAATGTATCTCATAGCATAACATCAATTCGGGCCGATTCAACACAAATGTTCTTCTAACATTGTGCCCTCAAAGTTGCCAGCATAGTCATGCCCATGATCAGGAAAACAGAACCATCATGCAACACTTGAGCTAGTCTTAGAGGCCAGACTAGGAATACATTTTACCGTTTATTATTCCACACTTGCATATGAGTTTCCCTCCGAGCCTCGTGGTTATTGTAGACTCGAGAACCATAGCAGTTATAGCACGGAATATAAACTTAATTACGAACATGGGGATAAATAATAACATTTATTATTGCCTCTAGGGCATATCTCCTACAGGAGTAAACCTCTGGTATGGTATAGGAGTACATGACAAAAATGACAATGAAACCATAAATACTAATCTGTTTCCCAAAATATTCAAATAAAAACAAGTTTACCAATTGTAATGTTAACACTCAGCAAAGATGAACTTACTAACAACTTAAATAGTTTACCGTGTGTCGATCGAAAAACACTCGGCATAGGTGGACGCACCATCACCCCGTTGTCAACCGCGGCGAGTAGGGACACGTATCCACCCGTTTACCGAGTGTATTTTGTCGGACACTCAAAATATCGGAGGTTATGCCGTGTGTTCTGCGTTTACCGAGTGTTTTCCTTGTCACTTGGTTTGGGCCGGGGACACAAGCCGATAACCTTCTTTAAGAAGTTCTGGCCGGTCCTAAAAACTCTCGTCTATGCTATCATTGAAGGTTTTTGTTTGGGTACAGTTGATATCTCTCGACTTAATTATGCTATTCTTTCCCTTATCCCTAAAGTTAAAGGCGCGGACTCGATCCACCAGTTTAGAGCAATTGCTCTTATTAATAATTTATCGAAATTTCCCTCTAAAGGTTTTGCCTCCCATCTATCCCCATTGCTCATCGTGTGATTTCTCGCACTCAATCAGCCTTTGTTAAAGGTCGCTTTATTCTTGATGAGATTTCTAGCTTGCATGAGATTGTTCATGACCTCAGGGTTAAAAAGAGACATACCTTGATTCTTAAAATTGATTTTGAAAATGTGTACGACTGTGTGAGATAGTTCTTTCTTAGAGATATCCTTCTTTCTAGAGGTTTTGATGGTGCTGATGTTCATCGCATCATGCAGTTGGTCTCAGATGAACACACGTCTGTGTCTGTCAACGGGGTTATTAGTCCCTTCTTCGCCAATGGTCGTGGACTGAGGCAAGGGGACCCTATCTCCCCTCTTTTGTTTAATTTTGTGTCCGATGCTCTCTCCTGTATTCTCGACCGGGCCTCTTCTGCTGGGCATATTTCTCCGGTTCTTTCTGGTCTCATTCCCCATGGTGTCACTCACCTCCAATATGTTGATGACACGGTTGTCATGGTGGAGAACTCCGATTCTTGCATTGCTAATCTTAAATTTCTTCTTCTGTGCTTTGAATCCCTCTCGGGTCTGAAAATTAATCTTTCCAAAAGCGAGTCATTGTGATGGGATGTTCACACGAAGATTCCAATAGGGTTTCCAACTTGCTAAATTGTCAACTGGGCTACTTTCCTTTCAAATACCTTGGGATCCATATCTCTTCTTCAAAAGTTTATATGAAAGATTTTGCTCCCATGGTTCTTAAGGTGGGAAACAGGGTTATGCCTTGGAGGGGCCGTTACAATACTGTGGCGGGTAAAGTGCTGCTCACCAATTCATGTTTATCCTCTTTACCAATGTTCCTCATGGGTTTCTGTTGTCTCTCTGAGGGTACGCATGAAGGCTTTGATAAACACTGTAGTGGTTTCTTTTGGAATTCTGCTGATAATAAAAAGAAGTACCGTTAGTTAAGTGGAGAATAATTTGCCGTCCTAAAAGCCATGGTGGCTTAGGGATTATTAATACTTCAGTTATGAATATCTGTTTGATGGTCAAATGGTGGTGGCGTATCTTGCACGCGGTGCCGGGGACTTTATGGTTTGATATTCTAAAAGCCAAATACTTCCCATCTTCTTGTCCTTTGCTGGCCTCCCCTAACAATGGGTCTCAATTCTGGCGCTCATTGATAACAGTCCAGGACGTTCTCTGGGATCATGTGAAGTTTATAGTCAACAATGGGAAATCTATTCTTTTTTTGTTAGACTGGTGGCATGGAGGTGCTCCACTGTGTTCGCCCTTCCCAACTTTGTTTTCTTTCTGTGGGAATCTTGACATCACTATTTTTGAGAGCGAGCTCTAGGTGCGATTTGGCCTTCCGAGGTTCCCTTGCTTCTGAAGAGTTGGAAATGTGGCATTAGCTTGCTGCTACTTTCCCCCTGCTCTTGGAGTTCTGTCGTTTGGCCTCACTCCCCCTCGGGTTTTTTTACGGTGAAATCTCTTTATCAGAAGCTTATCTCTGGGGCTGCTTATTCGAAGTATAAGGATGTTTGGAGGGCGCGTGTCCTCAATAAGATTTTTATTTGGCAGGCTATTCGGGGCAAGCTCCGTGCGCGGATCAGATTAGGAAACATAACTCTAGGACTGCAATTAACTGTTCTCTTTGTTCTAGGCCAGAGGATTCTGACCACATTCTTTTTTTCATGTGATTTTGTTCTTCTCCTGTGGAGTTGTATTCGTTCGTGGATGGGGGTGAATTGGTCTCCCCCTAGTTTTGCCCAACTGTTACCTCTGGTCAATAACCTATCTGGGCAGCTGAGACGTATTTTCTGGTTTGGCTTTGCTGCTATTTGTTGGGCTCTTTGGATGACCCGCAACAAGTTCATTGAGCATGTGTTCCCCTCTAAGCCTGCTGACGTTATTTTCAAATCTCTTACTCTTATGTAGGAGTGGAAGCCTCTGGTTAAGGGCTGTGATGTGGATGCAATTAATGTGCTAATCTCTCGTGTCAAGGTTACGGCGATCTCCTTATCCCCAAGGGTGCAAGCTCCGGTCTAGCGTTCGTCGGGTTGTCGTTAGCTATTCTTCCTTTTGGTATCTGGTTGTGGCCTGCGTGCCAACTTTAAACTTGTTAAGGCTTTGGTTTGTGTGTTGGCTGGTGAGCGAGTGTGTTGCTACTCAGTTTGGCTGTGTTGTTGCTGTGAACCTTCTGTGACTTTATTTATAACTAGCAAACATGCCCGTGCGTTGCAACGGGAGAAATAAAATCTCTGGCTTGATAAGAATGGTTTAAGACACCCCACGGGTACACGTCCATCATTTTAATATGGTGGAGACACACTAATAGCAGAAGCAGTGAAAGCTTAATTTGATAATTCAAGTTTAATAGTGCCAAAAATAGTTACAAAGACATGCATTGTTTTGTACATAGATTGATAGCTATAGAGTATCTACTGCTAGTGTAGATATTCTAGCATGTAATTGTAATCTTTCTGCAATAAATAAGAGATTTTTATAGGATAGAAAATCTCATTTAATGACATTTCTAACAAAATTTCTGCATTTTAAACCTTATTATGCTGGTACAATATTAAATTAAGCAAATCTAAGGAGGCTAATAATTATTTTAGGTGACCCCATATTCATTTTTTTTCTTAGGAATATTGAAATTTAATTTTGTCATTGTGAGTCTATTTAATTTTCTGATACAAAGTCCAAATTTTTACCTGATCTTTCTTGGTCATTGTACCGGAATATGACTTTTTTTGTGGGGGAAAAAACACTCGCATGTGTAGTTAGGATTTATTTTTCAGTGGCACGCCGACGTGATGAGCAACACGGCGGAGGCTGGGGGTGGGACACACGGTGAGATGCACCTCCTCTCGGCGGCTCTGTCGTTACTCTGCCCTAGAGATCTCGGCGGCAGGGGAGCAGCTTCCTGTCGCAACAACAAAGGGCAATGGCGGTTAATCTGGGGAGGACTGGTGTGACGTTCCGACGCGGCGTTGATGGGCATGGTGCCCAAATTTCTAGTCAAAGTTGCACAAATTTTTGGTCCATTTTTTTCTGCGGTCTCTTGTTTATCTAGTATACATACAACAGTTGCTTCTCGACCGTCGAATTCCGCGCTTCCACCGCATCTGGAGGTCGCCTCCGCCCCGTATCTGTCGTCGCCGGCAGCATGAGCATCCTGCGGACCGTCGAATCCCGCTGTCCACCGCATCCGGAGCTCGCCTCCGCCCCGTATCTGTCGTCCCCATCAAGAGTTCAAGCCGCTGACACGGTCTTCCTAGATCCACTGCTTCGATCGACCACCCAGGCCCCTCCTGCCTTTTACGTGGTTTTTCTTTCTTTTTGAGTTGGACTTATTGGGTCTCTCTTGGCTGGTTGATTCTAGTGCAATTCACGTGTGTTATAAATTGGTGCGATTTGATTTAAAGGAGCGAGGTGGGACTAATGTAAGCCGAGCGTCCTTCTAGCGCAGTGCTCCCGATTCCCGAATCGACGGAAAGAAAAGGTGCACAGCTGGCCCACCTCGGCCCACGCACGAAAATCAAAAACTGCAGCCCATGTGGGGATATGTGGAGGACGAACGTGGAGGACGGTGAGGGTGTCCCGGACTAGGGGGTACTCGGGCTGCCGGCCTATCTCCTATAGGCCGGACTAATGGACCACTTTTAACTCATCAGAGGAAGGCCGGATTACGGGCAACCCCATACACCAGAAGAAAACCTCCGAAGACTTGGCGTCTCCTCCAAGAAACGTTTGGCGTAACTGGCATGATTATCCTCTAAGGGCAACTGACCATATGTAACCCTAGGTCCCCCTGGTGTCTATATAAACCAGGGGGTTTAGTCTGTAGAGGCGGGAGAACCATCGCCATTATACCTACTTAGGGTTTTGTTCATCCGATCTTGAGGTAGATCAACTCTGTAATTGTCATACTCTCACATCAATACAATCAAGCAGGACGTAGGGTTTTACCACCTCGCGAGGGCCTGAACCAGGGTAAACACCGTCTCTACGCTCCCTGTTACCCATTGACTACAAGATCCACAGCTCGGACCCCCTACCCGAGATCTGCCGGTTTTGGTACCGACATTGGTGCTTTCATTGAGAGGCTCCACTGTAGGGTCATCGAGGATCAATGGCTCGCTTAGTCATCAACAACAGTACCAGCTGCGGGGACATCTTCATTCCCGGCCAGCTCTTTGCGTTCGGCAGCGCCATGCTACACGCCGATCCGGCCGGTCGCCTCGGCCGGGTCGACAGCTTTACCCCCGATCAGGAGATCAGGTTCGGGAACTTAGAGTTCGTCGCCGACTCCCGAGGAGACCTTATTCTTACAGGGTCCTCTGCCTCGCCTGGAGGACCCGCAAACCCTGAAGCTTTGACTTCGGGTACGGCTAACCCCACTCTCGGGACGGTCGCAATTCTAGATCCAGCCTTGAGCCCGAATCTAATCTCCGCGCTCGGCGGCCGAAGACTGGCCTCAGCCGAACGTGACTGCGGGGCGATGTCGAACGCTCCCGGCGCAGCCATACTACGGGTTGACCCCGAAAACTGCCAGAACTTGGGTCCGACGGATCTGTCGCTACAAAACGGGATACTGGATCGGATCCAAGCCATGGGAATCACCGATGGCCAGTCCTCGGTCTACGACCAGATTGGGCTTAAAGCCGATGACAGGGAAATTCATACCCCTCCGGCCGCCCACTTGGTCGCCACTATCGAAGGCTCGACCGAGGGCTCGCCCCTCCCCCTGGAGCCGAGAGCACATGGGGTGCGAGTTTCCGATCATCAAGCTTCATCCTCCAGCTCGGCAGCCGAACTCCGCTCCGGAGAGAATTCAAAGCCGAAGTCTGATTCAGCACACAACCTCGAGTCTACGCAACCGCGCCTGGGTAAAAATCCGGATCCAGAGCCCGGCACATCGGATTCCATGTCGATCCAGGACGCAGCCGCCAAAACCCTGGACTCACACCCTGCTGGGATCAATTTTTTTATCCCACCCACCCCCCACATCGAGTACTGTCCAAGTAACTCAGGACAACCCGACATATGGGACCTAATGTACGTAAAGCAACAGCCCGGAGAGACAGTTCGGCACTTCTGGGCTTGATTCCTTCTCTTCAAAAACAAGATGACGGACTATTGCAGCAAGGAAATTCTGGCAGTTTTCCGACAGAACTGCCGAGACGAAGGCATCTTAAACGCCCTCGCCCGCCGTCACATCCAAAACTTCTCTGAGTTATCGAACTTGGTGTCCAAATACTGCGCCATGGAGGATGCTTGGCAGGCTCAGCTCGCGCAAGCGGAGTCAATCCATACTGAGGGATCAAGCCGAGCTTGGGCAAAACGCGCACACCCTCGCCGGACACCTCAATACGAGCCGTCCGAGAAAAGGAAGAAACTCCTGACAGGATCCAGAACGGTCCTTGACGAGCAACTGGACAAACCGTGCCCCATACACTCCGTCCTTCTCAACACAAACCCAACCCACAGCCTTCGACCTTGCTGGGTGGTCAGGCAAGTCGCCAAGAGCGGCGAAGCCATCCTCGGAGGCCCGTACTCAAATAGATGTCCAGCAGCGCCCCTTGACGATGACGCCGAGATCCTAACAATTTATGAGACATATTCCTCAAAGAATCAGAGGAAGAGAGCCCTTCGAGAGCTTGGTCAAATTCACCATGTGGCAGCACTGGACTCATGGACAGACATAAATATCACTTTCAACGAACAAGATCAGCCGAGGTCTCGCCCTATCCGCCCTGCTGCCGCCCTTGTCCTCAATCCCATAGTGGATGGATTTCGACTCCAAAAGGTGTTAATGGACGGTGGCAGTGGACTAAACCTCATTTACGAGGACACCCTGGACAAAATGCAGTTTGACAGATCTCGCATCGAGCAAAGTTACACCACCTTCCGAGGGATCATCCCCGGAAAGGAGGCACGTTGCCGTGGTCGAGTCGCTCTCGATGTAGTCTTCGGAACCCCCGAGAACTATCGATCCGAGGAATTGCTTTTCCACATTGTTTCATTTCGCAGTGGCTACCACGCCTTATTGGGGCGTGACGCATTCGCACGATTCCATGCTATCCCACATTACAGGTATATGAAACTTAAGATGCCAGGGCCAAACGGCGTGATCACAGTAACAAGTGATCCGGACAGAGCTCATTGGGCCGAAAATAAAACAGCATCGCTCGCCCTCGAAGCGTTGTTCGAGGCCCTCGCAGCTGAAGAACTGACCGCGCTTCGTTCAACGGTGGATAAGGACGATGTAATCCTCGACAAAAGGCCCAAATCTACGTCCTTCAAACCAACAGATGAAACCGTAAAATTTCAAGTGCATCCTACAGATCCCAACAAGACGGCATCCATTGGAGCTCAGCTGGACCTTGCGGTCGATGAAGAGTTACGCAAATTTTTGCGCGAAAACTGGGATATCTTCGCCTGGCACCCGTCAGACATGCCAGGGATCCCACGTAATTTAGTTGAGCACAGCTTGAACATAATTAAAGGTTTCAAGCTAGTCAAACAGGCTTTACGCCGATTTTCTGAACCCAAGCGCCAAGCTATGGGCGAGGAATTGGCAAAATTGATCGAAGCCGGGTTCATCCGAGACATAAAACATCTGGAGTGGTTGGCTAATCTGGCCATGGTACCTAAGAAGGACAAATCCTGGCGGTTGTGTGTCAATTTCAAGGACTTAAACAAGGCCTGCCCCAAGGACCCTTTCCCCTTGCCCCGCATAGACCAGATCATAGACACCACTGCCGGGCATGACTCGCTATGTTTCCTCGACGCTTACTCCGGATACCATCAAATTAAAATGAAGGAGTCCGATCAAGTGGCCACATCATTCATCACCCCCTATGGACCATTCTGTTTCAACACAATGCCCTTCTGATTAAAAAACGCAGGGGCTACATACCAGCGCATGATCCAAACATGTTTGGAAAAGCAAATCGGCAAAACGGTCGAGGCATATGTGGACGACGTGGTTGTCAAAACCAAACACGTCAGTCAGCTGGTGGACGATCTCCGGCAAACCTTCGACAGTCTACGGACTTTCGATATATGGCTCAATCCAGAAAAGTGTGTCTTCGGAGTGCCGGTCGGCAAGCTGCTCGGATTTATTGTTTCACATAGAGGAATAGAGGCTAACCCAGCAAAAATACGGGCACTGTCCCAGCTGGCGGTTCCTACCGAGCTAAAGCACGTCCAGAAACTGGCCGGCTGCGTGGCAGCCTTGAGCCGCTTCATCTCACGCCTCGGAGAGAAGGCCTTACCACTTTACAAGCTGCTTAAACGGACCAAGAACTTCGAGTGGACTAGCGAGGCAGCGGCCACACTAGAGGAAATTAAAACACTACTGGCTAGAAACCCCATCTTGACAGCACCCAGCTTGGGCGAGCTAATGCTGCTATACATTTCGGCCACGAATCAGGTGGTCAGTGCGGTTCTCGTCGTCGAACGAGAGGTAGAGGGTCACAAGCTCCAGGTGCAGAAACCAGTGTACTATGTATCCGAAGTACTCACCCCGTGTAAAATGAGGTACCCGCACTATCAGAAGATAGCCTACGCAGTTTTCATGGTGTCCCGAAAGCTCCACCACTATTTTCAAGAGTGTTCGGTCACGGTGGCATCCAAAGTACCCCTGAATGACATAATCAATAATCGAGACGCCACTGGCCGTATAGCCAAATGGGCTATAGAGCTCCTCCCCTTCGAAATCATATATCGACCGCGCCGAGCTATTAAATCTCAGGTGTTCGCAGATTTCGTAGCGGAATGGACGGAAGCCGAACTCCCTAGAGAGTACAGTACATATTCGCATTGGACGATGTACTTCGACGGCTCCAAAATGCTCGCCGGGCTGGGGGCTGGAGTGGTTCTCACATCTCCTATTGGCGACAATATCCGGTATGTACTTCAGATCATGTACACCGACTCCAACAACGCGGCTGAATACGAAGCTCTGTTGCATGGACTTCGGATGGTGGTGTCAATGGGTGTACAGTGGCTCGAGGTACGGGGAGATTCTAATCTCGCCATCTCTCAAGTCAACGGCGAATTCGACGCAAAAGACCCAAAAATGATAGCATATCGCAACGCCGTCCTAAAAATATCCGCCCGTTTTGAAGGGCTGGAGTTCCACCATGTTTCTAGAGACAGCAATCAAGCTGCCGATGTCCTTGCTCGAATGGGTGCCAAGCGCGATCATGTTCCTAAGAACACCTTTTTGGAATGACTCTTCAAGCCGTCTGTGGTGTGGCAGGAGGATGGCCAGGACTCTGAAACCAAGGCCTCAGGAGAGCTCGTCCCTCCAACTATCGAACCAGATGAAGGAATTGTTGGGAGCTCGGCCGTCGAAGAGACGTCTTCGGCTCATGAGGTCATGGCGGTAATTGCGCCATGGACCGAGCCCTTCCTCGCCTATCTCCTCCGCCAAGAGCTACCTGATGACCAGACTGAGGCAAGGCACATAATTCGGCGATCAAAAGCCTACAAGGTCCACGAGGGCGAACTATACAAGAAAAGCACTACTGGCGTCCTCCAAAGATGTATATCCGAAGAGGAGGGGAGACAGCTCTTGGCCGAGATCCACGCCGGCATGGGTGGTCACCATGCAGCAGCTCGGGCCCTAGTCAGCAAGGCCTTCCGAGCCGGGTTCTTCTGGCCCACTGCCCGCTCAGACGCCCAAACATTGGTCCAACATTGCGTTGGATGCCAGCTCTTTGCAAATCAAAGTCATATGCCCCCCACGGCTCTTCGGACGATACCGATTACTTGGCCTTTCGCGGTCTGGGGGCTGGACATGGTCGGACCACTTAAAGGGGGGACCAAGAAGAAGAAATATCTACTCGTCATGGTAGACAAATTCACTAAATGGATTGAGGCAAAACCAGTAACCTCAGCCAAGTCCAAGCCGGTCATTGATTTTATATCCGGCGTCGTGCACCGTTATGGTGTCCCCCATAGCATAATAACGTACAATGGATCCAATTTTACCGCCCAGGAAGTCAAAGACTGGTGCGCTAATTTAGGCATTAAGCTCGATTATGCCTCAGTATACCACCCTCAGTCTAATGGACAGGTCGAGCGAGCTAATGGACTAATTTTGAGCGGCATTACGCCCCGTTTGGTCCGATCTTTAAAAGAATCTGACTGCCACTGGGTTGAGGAGCTCGACTCTGTATTATGGGGCCTACGCACCACTCCCAATCGATCCACGGGCTACACACCGTTCTTCATGGTGTACGGGGCAGAAGCCGTCCTCCCCAGCGATCTTATTCACGACGCACCTCGAGTACGTATGTATGAAGAAAGGGAGGCCGAGCTGGATCGGCAAGATGACCTGGATGCCCTAGAGGGCGAGCGCGACATAGCTCGGGCTCGTTCTGCCTTCTATCAGCAGCAGGCCAGACGCTATCAGAGCAGGGAAGTACGGGCAAAAGCCTAAAACATGGGCGACCTCGTCCTGTGCCTCCCGGAGAAGCAGAAGCATAAGCTGCCGCCTAAGTGGGAGGGGCCCTTCATAATTGATCAGGTACTCGCGGGCGGAGCGTATCGTCTCCGCGACCCAAAGGACGACCGCCTTGAACCAAACCCATGGAATGCAGCTCGGCTTCGATGCTTCTACGGCTAAATCAGCGTCATCACCCTCTTCGGTTTATCCTTCTCGGATTTATATTTTTCTCGAGTAACTAGTCTTTCGCGGGTTGTGTTCGGTTAAAGCCGAACTACGTTAAATTTTTCTTCGGCAAACATCCTCGAATGTACCACACGCTTTTACCCGGGGGCTTCTTTTACGGAGCCAATCATATATTATTTGTGCAACCATCAATTTCTACATGTTTGCAACCTTCCAGTATCGTTCTAAAGCCATCATATGCATCAATTTAACTTAAGATTTGGCCAAGCTGAGTTGCCTCGCTCCTATGTTTACTCCCTACATTCCCGATTGTTCGGATTACCCAAGAACACAATTGGTCGGCCACGCGAAGTGAAAATAATTGGTAGCTATTGCCAAGATTCCGGGGTTATTTTCCCGAAGTAACCATCACCTGTCTATTTCGGGTATTCGGTTATACGTCCATGATCAACATGACAACCCGAAGAAAGGAACCCATAGAGGAACTATTTTCGTCGGAAGATGTTTCTTACGTTAAACAGTAATATAACATAACTCCCCGAGCGCGTTTTTGTCTGTTTGTACGTAATGGCCGGATTGCCTGGTTATCCGAAGTGTTTTTCCGAGGTTCTCGGATCGCATAGTAGGAAGCACTCCTCGGCCCCTGGCGGAGGGGGCAGAAGCCGATGGCCGGTTAAGACAACGTTTCAAGCACGGTTTGGCGACTATTTGATGTAAAGTACATAGATACATAGAATCAAAATGTCACTCTTGATCAAGACCATCTACTATGGTCTCCAGAGCACAATCTGCTTGGGACAGCCGAGCTGCAGGCATAACATGGTCATATACCAGATGCACGGGCACTTCCTGCCCATCTGGCCCTACCGGCCCAACCCTAGCTAAATGCTCCGGTTCAAGCTTGGTGAAGCGGGTCTTGATCATCGCCCAAGCTTCTCGTGCTCCCTCTCGACAAGATGACATCTTCCATAACTCAAAGCGGCGCCGAGCTCCTTTGAATCGATTAGCAAGTTCGGCCATCCCTTCCGGGGTCACCTCGCCCGGCCATAGTGCATTGAACATGCTCTTCATGGACTTTCGGGCCCGCTCATGTACGGTGGATAGCTCCTTCAGCAGGTCCCGTCCCAACGAGTTGGCCTCCTCTTCGGGGCGTCCGGTCAGAAGAACTACAATGAGACGTGGCGTTGTTCATATTGCTGTCTCTTACATACAGTCTATGAACTGAAAAACTAGGTTGCACTCACCAAATATGCCAGCTTTCAGTCTCTGGTTCACCTCCTGGGATAGGGCCAGTTGAGCTCTCAAGCTCTTGATTTCTTGGGCCTGTTGTTGACCTTCCGCCTTGAGCCTATTCCTTTCGTCATGACTTCAGGTCAGCACGCGGTAGCCAGCCTCCTGCTGCGACTCCGCATACCTTTGAGCTTCTCGGGCAGCATCCAGATCCTTCTGCAGCTGATTTATAGACTCGGCTGCTACGGATCCATCTTTCATTAGAAAAGGTGTTCCATCAAAAAAATTATTACACACATTTAAGTTCGGCACTTACCATGTGCCTCTCTGGTAAATTTCTTGACCTCCTCTAATTCGGCTTTCATAGATTCTAACTGTGTTTGCGCCAGCCCGAGGTCTTCGGACAGCTTTTTGTTTTGTTCCCGAACAGTCTGCACAATAGCACGACATTATAAACATCAGACCCTTAACTCGGCCGTTCCGCCCAAATTAAGGCTCGGGGGCTACTGGGTTAGGTAACCGGTTGTCAAAACCAACGGTATACCTGCAGATTAGTAGACATGAGCTTAACTTCCCCCTCGAGTCCCGTTCGGGCAGCTCCGAGGTACGCGTCTACCGAACTAAGAGCATTAAACTCCTGATCGGAAAACGCAGAGTGCCTTAGCAACACCTTGCGCCATCGGTGATTCATCACGCTTTCGACCTCGGAGTTGGTGACCAATACATCCCCTGAGTCCTCGGGATGTTGGTCCTCGGCAGGAACCTCCGGAGTAACGCCAGCTACAACAGGGGACCTCGGTTTTGGGTCGCCCCCCGGCACCTCTTCAGCATCCTCAGCTGAAGGCGGTTCTACATATCGCTTGCAGGACACCGCAGAGAAAATTGTTGGCATGCTCGGCGAGTGTCAAAGATAAAGACTGTGTTGGTACGACGGATGCGTTACCTCTTCGGGCGGGGCGCGGATGACGTAACTCCCGTCGGGGCCGCGCGTTTAGACACCCCACGGCCACTGGCCGCTGGTGCCACTCTTGCAGATGTCCGACGCGTCGTACGGCGGCCCTTGGGAGTAGAAGTCAGTGTATTTGGAGCCGCAGCAGCTGAGCGTCTTTTTCGAGAAGCAGCCCGTTGGTCACTTACAGCGGAGGAGGGAAGCGCCCCGGGGTGATCGGCCAAAAGGGCCACCTTAGAGCCATCAAGCCTCTCCTGGTAGAAGACCCCCTCCTCAAAATCGATCGATGTTTCGGGATCGTCATGAAACCCAGGGTCGTTGTCACTAGAATGACTCTCCGGTTGAGGAGCAGGCCAGCTCACTGTCTCGATCCAGCGCCTCCAGCTCTGTTCGGACAAGTTAAAAATCTGATTAAGAAAAAATGGCGTGCCGTCCAAGCTATGAAGCATGGTTGGACTCACCATTTCGATGGGTTTATAGCTCGAGAAGCCTTCCTTGGGCCTTAACCGAGCAAACTCTTGCTCTTCTCCCTTGTAAAGGTCGGCTAGTATGGCTGCCATCGCCGCTTGATCGGCCGGTCCCTTCCGTGTGTATCGGGTCGAATCATTCTCCCCGTTGTAGCGCCATAGCGGGTGTACTCTCTGTTGAAGAGGTTGAACGCACCGAGCAATGGCTGCTGCCATCACGTCGATGAAGGTTAGCCCGTTGTGGGCTAGCCACCTCACTTGGGCGGCCAGCCGTGTTACTTCGGCGCTTTCCTCTTGAGAAGGACTCTTCGGGCGCCAGTTGAACCGCTTCTTCGGAGAAACAAGTGAGAACTCGGGCAACCCCTTCCGAACTGGATCGAATAGGGGGACGTCTTCAATATAAAACCATTCCGAGGTCCACTCCTCGGCATCTTTCTTGGGAGTCCCTATGGGATATCCCGTTCCGGCGATACGCCATACCTCGGCCCCGCCGACCTCGTAAATTATCCCTCCTCGGGTGCGGGGGACAAGGCAGAAGTATTTCCTCCACAACTCGAAATGAGCCTCACAGCCCAGAAACATCTCGCAAAGGGCGAAGAAGCCCGAGATATGTAGAATCGATCCTGGGGTAAGGTGGTGAAGTTGGATCCCGTAAAACTCTAGTAGACCCCTCAGGAAGGGATGAATGGGGAAACCTAGGCCTCGCAAGAGGAAGGGCACGAAGCATACCCTTTCCTCCCCGTGGGGGGTAGGGAAGTTCTCCACAAGGGCCTCCCCGTCCGCGGAAGTTAATCCGGGGCAGGTGGACGCGAGATCTGAAACGGGAAGATACCCCTGCGTCTCGAGGCTGCCCAGTCGCATGCGGGATACTGAGCAGCTCGCCCAGTCGCCTTGACGGGGGCCGTGAGGGCATGAGGAGGAGCCTGGAACACTCGCCATTGTTTGCTGGCTGTGACCTCTTGGGGACGTGAGGAAGAATGGCAGGGGATGGGGTGCGTTAGCCTCCACGCCCTTGGCCTATTAAAAGGGCATTCTTTCCCCCCAAAAAGGGGCATTTTTGTAAAAACCTACCGGGCCGCTCGCATTCCCCGGGTACGCAGAAATCGAGGGGCGTCATTAATTCTGGGTGAAGAAAAACGGTATGGCGGGCCCCACAATGCCTCGCCAATTGGAGGATTTTCGGCGACCGAACTATTGGTGGCCGAACACAGCAGGTGGGAGGAACTCGCCCCTCAAGCCGAAGATCCTGGAAGCATGCAACTGAGGGAAACTGTCGACTTCGGCATTGGAGGCTAGTTCGGGGCTACTGAGGGTGTCCCGAACTAGGGGGTACTCGGGCTGCCGGCCTATCTCCTATAGGCCGGACTAATGAGCCACTTTTAACTCATCAGAGGGAGGCTGGATTACGGGCGACCCCGTACACCAGAAGGAAACCTTCGAAGACTTGGCGTCTCCTCCAAGAAACGTTTGGCGTAACCGGCATGATTATCCTCTAAGGGCAACCGACCATATGTAACCCTAGGTCCCCCTGGTGTCTATATAAACCAGGGGGTTTAGTCTGTAGAGGCGGGAGAACCATCGCCATTATACCTACTTAGGGTTTTGTTCATCCGATGTCGAGGTAGATCAACTCTGTAATTGTCATACTCTCACATCAATACAATCAAGCAGGACGTAGGGTTTTACCTCCTCGCAAGGGCCTGAACCTGGGTAAACACCGTCTCTACGCTCCCTGTTACCCATTGACTCCAAGATCCACAGCTCGGACCCCCTACCCGAGATCTGCCGGTTTTGGTACCGACAGACGGACTAAGATTAATACCACCTCGGATAGAAAAAGATAGATGGGGCGGACGGACGGACGAAATTACGGTGGTAAGAAACGCTTCATCTTTTATTAGTATATATATATAGGTACTAGCACAAATGCCCGTGCGTTGCAACGGGAGAAAACGCTGGTGCTTATGAATCAAAATTGGCCAGGTCAAACACGGGCTAGCTGCGTGCTAGTGCTCCAAATCTTCTACCGGAAATTTTCATGTCCACCGGCGTTAATACTCACACAACTATAGGTGTCCGACTCCATCGCTAGGGCTGCTTTGTTATGGGCAAACGGTTAGACATGTATTTGTTTTAACTACAACATTTAAGTAAAAGAAGCACAATCCATAATACCACGTTCACTAGAAAAACTAATTATGCATAAGAGCACAAACTTGCTGCACAATAAGGCGATCTCCAATAAAATAAATAGCCATTTCTTTTATGTATACACACAGAAAATAGCAAAGTAAAAATTCTTCACAGAGAATGCACATTGGTACTTTTGGATTTTTGGTTAGAGAAATGATTATGATGGCACAACCGATATATGCACATAAGATGATTCTAGGCAGCTAATTGTCAATTTTTAATGAGCGAAGAGGAATCATCCTGATGTACTATTTTCTAATTAAGAACTTTTAGGCAAAATAAGAAAAGGAACGCTTTAGATGGGTGGGAAAATTAATTGGAGAAGCAGATGATTAGAAGCTGTATCTAGGCCATTGTTATATGTGCGTGTTTAGGCAGCAAACCAAAGTTTATATGGGTTGATGGTGGGTGACTGCATCAACACGTCTTCGCGTCGCTGTGTCCGAGCAGCCCGGCATCTCGTCCTTGCCGTGTCCTCGTGCATTACTGCATCAACACATCTTCGCCTCACTGTCCGAGCAGGCCGGCGTCTCGTCCTTGCCGTGTGGTTTCGAGCAGCCCCGTGTCCGGCTACAACTTCGGCGTGCATTACTACATCAACACGTCTTTGACTCACTATCCGAGCAGCCGGCTTTCGTTTCCTTTCTTTCAGGATCACAATTTCGCTTCCTTTCTCTTTCTCAGCTCATCGTTTGTTTCATGAGGTGGCTGCTTGATGTTACAAAGAACTTCAAAATGTATATAAACTGATGAGAATCGATTTAACAGGGCGAGGTGGGACTATTGACCAAATAATATGCAGGCATCAAACTATTTTTTGCGGCCTTTGTAAGTCGAGGCGTGGCTGCTGGCTCATAAGGCCTAGCAACGCAGCGAGCTGGCCGATGCAAGTACTTTTAAGAAATACTAGCAAACATGCCCGTGCGTTGCAAACGCCAATTATCACGAATTACGCTGGCCAGGTAGAGGATAAGTTTGATGATGACAAAATCATGGATCAATTAACAATAGGATTCTTTGGGGCGCTAGTTCAAAACATGGGACATAAATCGTAGTCATCTAATCGGGTGAGCAACCCTATCTTTAGATTACTATACTGACAATGCTTATTTTTATTTACTGACATCACACAATAAAAATGTGGTATACTTCATCCGGCGTCCAGGCATGTATGTTTCCGGCGTTTACATTTTTCGTCTGACTTCAGTATAACATTGTAGATCAGATCATCGATGCCGGGTGAAAAAGCATACCACATCGGCAGACAAATCTTTGTAATGTCATCAGACAATAAAAATGTTGAGCATGCAGCACTTTCAAAGTAATTTTACCTGGATGCAACTGTTGTTCCTCCATAGGTTTATTATATGCACTTTTATGAATCGGGATCAGCAATGCCTGGAGACAATTTATATTCGTTGGACGTGCAAGCTATATGTTTTCGTTGTGTTTGTCCTAATATGTGTATATATATCAGTCTTACAGTTTTCATGTCTTAATAGTCCGTCAATATGAATTCGTAAGGAAAACAAACAGAGCCAAATTCAATCTAAAAAAAATATCTTGCATCAAATCTGACAACGTGTGCCATATAGGTTCGGACAACAAACACATGTGTACACGTCCGCGTACTGGTGCGTGAAGTAATCATCTCGGCCTGTGCGCCACACGTCCTTGTGGAGCTACACACTACGCAGTCGGTCTTTATCTCTTAAGTCCCAGCCCATCTTATCTCTAAGGCTGAACGCAGCAAAATCCCCCTTGTAGAGTCAAAATCCCCCTTGTAGAGTCATCTCCAGAAGCCCCTGTTGGGAGCAACCGTGGGACTTGCAGCAGCAGCGCACGGCGGCGACCTCTCGAGCAGCCGGCCTGCAGCTCCCCCAAAGATCGAGCCTGTGCGCCCAAGGCTGCCTCGCCCTACCTCCTCCAATCGGGAGAGGAGCTCCTCTGCCCCGAGCTGCCTCAAAAGCAGGCTAGCCAGCTGCAGCCCCTCTCCTCCTCTCTCGGCTTTCCCTTCTCCTTCTCTCTAATCTCTCTCTCTCTCTCGCACGTTATATCCAGGAGCCGCCATGGAACAACCCGCAGAACCCCGCCTTGGAGTTCGCCGCCTCCGGCCACCTCTCCATCTCGTTCTAGATCTGCTCCGCCCCGTCGCCGGATCCACGCCAGAGCAGCCGGATCCGCCGCCCAGACTGCCGAGCGCCGCCTCATGCGCCCATTCGTCCGCTGCGTGGGCCACGCAGCTGCCACGGCCCAGCTCGCCCGCGAAGCGGTTGTCCATCTCTCTGCCATGTTGTGCAGGCCACTGCCGCCGCTGGTGTCACAAGGTCTTCAGGCGGGCGTTGATACTACGATTGGACCGCGGGTGTCCCTCTTTTTTGTTCCTTCCTTCTTCTACCCAAAGCTGGGTCTTTGTGTCTCGAGAGAAGTGCATATTACACCCCTCAACTCTAGCTAGTCTAATATACACCCCCCAACTCCAATACCGTCTAGTTTACACCCCCCAACTCTCAAAACCGGCCGGAATTCAGCCCTCCCCTCCCCGTTGACCGGTTTTGACCCAGTTGACCGGTTTTTGACCCGTTGACTGGGTGAACAGTAAATTCAAAAAGAAAATAAAAAGATGAAAAAAATAATGGATATGCTCCTAGACTTCCTTATCCAAATAATGGTGGAGCATCCAATAATTTTAATGGAGCTAATGGTAGCAATAGAAATACTCTTGAAGAAACTCTTAAAAGTTTTATTGCTAGCCAGACTGAGCAGAATGGAAATTTCAAGAATATCTTGAAGAATCATGATAACTTACTCGGTCAATTGACCGGTAAGGTTGTTGGACTAACAAATGATGTGCAGATACTTGAAGCCAGATCCAACAATATGGAGGCACAAGTGGCAAAGATAGCAGAGAGCCAAACCTTGATTTTGGCCAAGTTTGTAGGTAAACCGGAGGCTAACCCGGTTGAAGAAGTTAAAATAGTGAGAAGCAACGAAGAGAAAGATGAGGTACTTGACACAAAGCTATGTGCCAGAGTACAACTATACCGTTGCTGATTTTGTAAAGATGATATCTATGAAGTACCCACTACCGGAGGTAACTAACGATGAGGCATATAATGTCTTTGTTGAACAAGTCGCAACCAAGGTACGTGAACTTGATGATGAAAGAAAAAAGTTATTCAGTAAGTTACCAGCTAAGCAAGAAAATACTTTTGAGCCTACTATAGAGATTGAGATAGGACTTAATAAGTTCAGTGCTCTATGTGATCTAGGGGCAAGTGTTTCCACTATCCCCAAATCTGTTTATGATAGTCTCAATCTTGGTCCTTATGCTAACACTGAGATTATATTGAATATCGCTAATTCTACTTTCACTCAGGCAGTAGGCATTAAGCATGGAGTTATAGTTCAAATAAAAAATTGCCCTGTCATGATTGATCTTGTTATAGTAGATATGCCTGAAGATCCTATTGCTCCTATAATTCTCGGTAGACCTTTCCTAAGGACGATCAAAGCTGTGATAAATGTGTTTGAGGGGAATGTTCGTTTTGATTTACCATCTAAAGATCCCTTTATAAGGCATTTCCACAGGAAAAAGAAATTAAAGACCTATGCAGGAGGTGGCATCATTTTAAATGCCAGAAGCTATGGTCTCGGTGTTCTAGCACCACCTTGATCACCACAATGGTCGAGCTATCCGACCAAAAACAAGCGCTTCGTGGGAGGCAACCCATGCGAATAAAGTAGACAAGTAAGTTTTTGTTTTTGTTTTAATAAAAGAGTGATTGAAGTTCCGTATGAAGAAGTTAGTTTGGAAGAGTCGTTCTAATAAAGGCCTAGTTTTGTGCAAGATGATTTATATTGATGTTTGAATACCTGGAAATATGTCTATGTATTGTCTTGGAACTAACCCTGCAGGAGAGAAAATAAAAAGAAAAGTCTCGCAAGAGACAGATCAAAAGACGGCGTTCGAAACGACCGCGAGCGGTCGTATGAACGGTCGCATGACCTGCCAGAGGTTCCAGGGCAAAACAACAGAGACAGCAGGAGCAAAGACGGTGTTTCAAACGGGCGCACGCGCCCGTTCGACCGGTCGTTTGATTCCTTTGCAGAAAACAAAGAAAAATCCAGTGTGTTTGACGGCGTTCCAAACGGGCGCACGCACCCGTTCGAGCGGTCATTTGCCATCGTCGACCAGAAGCGCAGAAAGAACAGAATGAAAGACGGCGTTCAAAACGGATGCCTGCATCCATTTCAGCGATCGTTTCATCTGCACACAGCCAAAGGTGAGTTTAACCGGGTCAAAGGCGGCGTTCCATACGGGCGCTAGTGCTCGTATGAGCGGTCGTTTTACGCGCCGGCGGCTCCAATAAGCCCGAGGAGGAAGGTATTTTGCCCCCATGTCTCTATTTTCTTCTTCTTCTTCCTCCAAACCTCTCCAAACCCTAGCAAAACTTCGCCCGATCTCTCTACTCGTTCGTTTTCAGTTTGAATCCTTCCGTGTGATCGATCTACGGTACGTTTCTCCTCCGATCGCCTATTTATTTTTCGCGAATCCATGTTCTACATGCCTAGCATTGCCATGTTTAGGATATGCACATTTTTGATTCAAACTTGAGTTTGGCATAGATTTGTTGATGTTTTTAGAGGAGTAAGATGTTCTGAGTACCGTAGGATCATTATTGTTTCATTGTATTGGACTAAAAAAATGTTTTATAGATGTTTACATGGAGGTCTTCTCGCGTACGCGGTGGTTTGAGTTCATCTACCGCACAACCGCAACAAGTTTTCACTTAGGGGATCGTCTTCACTGACCGTGCAGCAAGGAAGAAGTTCCAAAAGCTCACAACAAGGAAGATCAAAGCAACCAAATGGGCTTGTGCGAATACTCTCGCCAAGCTAGGTATCACTCATGATTTTAATTTGCTTTGTCATAATGCCGGGTTGCATCACTTTGTTTATCAGGGATGTGAGACTTATGAATGCTTGACGCTTGAGTTTCTTAGCACTCTCTCGCACAATGTTGGTTTAATGCCAAATGCATATGAGGAGGAGAGGATCACTTTCCGTCTCCTTGACCAAGACTTTAACATCACTTTTGTTGAGTGGTGTAACTACTTTGGCTTCCCCAACAATGATGATGATATTAGATATGTTTATGATTTCACTGACCTGCACCCGAGACAATCCTTTCTTCGGATGAGTCACCACGGCTCTAGGCATAGAGCCAGTTGCACTAAAAGTCCTGCTATACGTTATTTCTACTATGTTATCACTAAATCATTGCAGGCACGAGGAGAAGTTTCTAAGGTGAATGATGAGAACATGCTAGTTCTCGGGAAAGCAGCAAACCTGGACGTCGGTTATTCGCCCAACCTAGGGGCAATACTTTTGCTACACCTCGCGCATCAAGCAAACCATGCACAAGGAGATATCGTGTGTGGAGGAGTGATCACCATGTTGGCCAAATCCCTTGGCCTCAACTACAATCATCTCCGTCCCATTGTCGGTAACACCCTTGTTAACATTCGTGTTCTTACTAGCGCTGGTATGGTAGTAGTTCGTAATGGCCGTCATTGTATCAAAATTCCTGGAGTGGCGTACTTGTTGCCCACACCTATGCCTAACCATTTCTCCATCGAGAATGGACAATTGCATTATGTTGCACAGGAAGGAGATGTAGCTTTTGACCAAGAAGGGCCAGAACCTGAACAAGTAGATGAAGAACTCGCCACCGGTGAAGAGGAAGAGCAGCCCTAACAAGACTACACCACCTACGCGGACCTCAACAACCTTCAGGGCTCTATCCAGGATATGAGCAACCTCGCATCGTCCCTAAGAGGCACGGCCGCCTACATGAACATGAACTTCTTCAATTGGAGGCAGGAGTGGGCTCCTGACCAACCACCACAATGATCTCGCCGGTTTGGGCTTGCAAGAGCCTAAGCTTGGGGGAGGTTATCACCACTTCTACATTAAGATGTGGCTGTATTTGAATAAGTTGTAATGAGGTTGTACTTAAGCTCGAGGAGCTTTAAAACACTCGTGTTGGTTTGTTCCAACACTTTGCTTTTTATTTGCTTTTGCTTTTTATTTTTTGCCTTTTGCGATTTTTTGGTTGCAAGTTAGTTTTAAAAAACCAAAAAAATAGAATAAGATTTTCTTTGCCCTTGTTCTATATTTAGCCCCTTGGAGTTCGTTTGCATTTTGTTTTCAGAGGAGTTGGTCTATGCCAGGACAACGAGGAATGCAAGAGTAAGGAGGAGAAGTGTGTAAATTCGCAACCGTGAAGGTATGTCCTACGGCCCCCGTCTTTTGCACTTGAATACTTAGAGTAGATGTAGTAGTTGTATGTGAGATATGTGCAGATGGGAGTAAGTCTTTGATAGTTGATACAAAGGCTTTGCTCTAGTAGCTGAAATAATTTTGTAGCCTTTGTTTTCTTTAGTTTAGACAACTAAGACTTGCCGTGGGACAGTTTTAAGTGAAATGTTATTAATCAAGTATAACTATGCACAAGAGAAAGTCTCTCAAGACTTGGGAGTTGAGAAATTGTAGTGGAAGTAATGTTTAATCATGCTCAACCCCATGTTGTTAATTTTAATAGACTTGATAGCACTTGTGGATTAAATTGTCTAGAGGAACTTAGTTGAAAGGTGGGTGAGATTATGCCAAAAATCTATGTTGTATATCTCAACATGGTGTTACAGCCTCCGGCTGGTGCCATGGCCTTTGCTACTATATACGCGTTTACGTGTGTAAATGTGGTTTCGTCATCCTTCTTGATGTTATGGTGAGGACTCCGCTGGCCAATGAACGATCCACCAAGAGCGACAGCTCGGATTTCTGCTATGAGTTTGTTACAGTACGTAGTGGCAACACTACAAACGAATATTATTCAGCTTTCTCTTGAGTGGGTGTGTATGTGGTAAATAAAGAGGACTAATCAAAAGAGCTCGAAAGAAACATTATTGCTGAAGGTCCATAGTTCCCAAACATTAAGCCACAGCGAAAACCTATGCATGATCACTTATTTGGCATAATCTCCTTCACGTGACAATCAAAGTTCCAGCAAACAAAGATTGAAACAAAGTGTTTAAGAGCCTAGAGGGGAAAGCAATTGTGGGTGTACTCATGAGCACTTGAACATTATATTTTACTATATAGTTTCTACTCCCTAACTTATGTTTTTATGGCTCTATCTAAAGAAACTCTTCCGTGCATTCCCGGCAAGCAAGTGTTGTCTAGATTAAATGAAATGAAGTGTTGCAAAGTTGTTTTATCTAGTAGATCAGAAATTTTGTGTTGATTATCTTTGCTTCACTAACACTTGCTCTATAATCATGCCACCGCTACATCTATGATAAGTTTTTAGGTCAAGAAGCGGAGGGCTATCTAGGCATACTGATCGTAAGTGAACCAAAACCTTCTCGTTATTTCGGTTTAAACAACTGAGTTCCTTATGCTTTGGATTTCTCTCTATGATGCTCGAGGATGATCAAGTTTAAGCTTGGGGGAGTTGATGAGTGATATTTTTACACTCATTTCAACCTTGTTTAAACCGAAATATTTCACTAAAAGAGAGGTATTCGCTCTGATATTGTCACTAATGGCTAATAAGTGCAAGGAATTCCACAAATCCTCTCTTTGATATTTTCCACAGGAAATGGGCTAAAAAGGGAAGAAATCACGTGGGAGAAAGGAAAGGAAGGAAAATGGAGAAGAGATAAGTCACCAGGAGGCGCCAGAAGGCCGCCAGAGTCAAAGACAGCATTCCATGCGACCGCAAGCGCTCGCATAAGCGGTCGTTTGGCATGGTAATCGAGGCAGGTCGTCCACCTGAACAACTTTTATAAAGGGGACCCAGTCGAAATGTGAACAGAGAGAGCGTCGAGAGAACGTCGAGCACAGCCAGAACCTCTTCATCATTATCTTCATCCACAAACCCTAGCCGCCACCATTTTCATCTCCATCGCCATCTCCACCACCATAGTTCTCTCTCATCTAGTTCATACTTGTAATCGTGCATCACACAAGGCATCCATTGTAAGACATATTGCAATTAATCAATCTGAAGATGTGTTCTTCAATGTTTTGTTCTCGCGATCTGATCTCCATGTGTGAGTAGATCGGTAAGGTATGGGTGAGGCATGAGCCTTGCAACCCCAGGTATTTGGTGAAGGGATCAATGGGAGTATTTGACATAACGTCTCGTATGTGTGAAATAAAATTGTTTCATGAAGTGTCTCTTGTCTTGTCCGCGATCTTCATCCCTCCAGGTACCCAGGATCATGGAGATTGAGCACCGGTGAGGCTAGGAGCAAGGGGACCGTGAAGTGTTATACCGAACACCGGTGACAATAAGGTTTAGTAGGGTAACATGGATCATAACCTTGGGGATTCATGAGGTGTAGTCATTAAACGCCCAAAGCTTTTGTCTGATATTATTATCTTAAATATCGGGGCAACCCTGCGAAACAGATAGGGCCTGCTGTAGGATAACTGATTCTTGATGCAGGACTCGAGCCGGTCAAGATGTTATTTGGACACACCGCCCACTCCGATATGAAGCAAGCACCTCTTGATGGGTGACTTCCAGAGCACAAACTAATATCATTTTTGATCCCAACACCAATACATGGTGTCTGTACCAAAATCGGCAGATCTCGGGTAGGGGATCTGAACTGTGGGTCTAGAAATCAATGGTTAACAGGAAGTGTAGAGACGGTGATTTACCCAGGTTCGGGCCCTCTCGAAGAGGTAATACCCTACGTCCTGCTAGATTATATTGATGTGATTGTATGAAGGTTACAGAGTTGATCTACCTCGAGATCGACTGGGCTAAACCCTAGGTAATGAATATGATCCTCTACGGACTAGGCCCTCTGGTTTATATAGACACCAGAGGGCCCTAGGGTTACATATGGCGGTTACCATCAGGGGATAAACATGTCGGTTACGCCAATTATTCCTTGGAGGAGACGCCAAGTCTTCGGAGGTTTCCTTCTGACACACGGAGTTGCCCACAGTCCGGCCTTCCATCGACGTGTAGAGAGCAGCCCACCAGCCCGGCCTACGAGAGATAGGCCGGCAGCCCAAGTACCCCCTAGTCCGGGACACCCTCACATGGTTGTAAGCATTAAGACCTCATCCCATTATACACTAATATCGAAATTACATGGTCGGCTTAAGATGAAGCTAGCTTATTAATCATCGTACATGCCCTAGCTTTGCCATCTAAGAGCATCTACAGCTAGACCCTTCATATCAACCCTATCCATCTGGGCGGACAGCTCGGTCACTGCCCGTGCAGGAGAGAGAAGGAAAAAGGTGACCCACTATACTCCTCATATCATCCTTATGTGTTCGGGTTGTGCATAAACCCTCATATCCAGACCATATATGAGAAGGATATGAGGGTACACAGATGCGCCCGGTCAGTCCGCCACATAGGACGTGGCCCACCTTGGACTACCTTTTCTCTTTCTTTATTCTTTCTTTGCTTTCTCTTTCTTCATCTCCACCAGTCATATACATGTGATCGGGCATATAAGAAGAAAAAAGAAGAAGCATGAATACCGGCAAGCCTAATCAACCTAGCCAGCCGCCGCCTCCCAAAAAGCTAGTGTTCTTCTGCCTCCCGCCGGCGCCGGCGCCGGTCCGCCCCGTCTCCGGTGGCCTGAGGGCATGGGGGCGGAGTGGATCCCGGCCCATGCCAGTGGGAGGTCTCCGTTCTTAGATCTTTTTTTGAGTTTTGTTAGGGTTTGTGTCCTGCTCAGGAAGGCGAGACGGCGGCGGCTCCCTGAAGATGGAATAAAGGTCTCCCCGCCTAGCCCCCGTTCCGGTGATGCGTCTAGCATCGTCGGTGGGCGTGTGGAGGTGTGTCTCCGGCGGATCTGTCTTTGGTGGATTTGCTCGGATCTGTTCGTCGTTCGTCTATGTTCGCGTGTCTTCAGGTTGGATCCTTCTGATCTACACTCTTCATCGGCGGCGGTTGCTGTTCTGGTGCGTTGGTTCTATGGGGCCTTAGCACGACGACTTCCCGACTGTTTACTACAACAAGGTTTGCCCGGCTCCGGTGAGGGAGGGGCGATGAGAGCGGCGAGCCTTCGGCTCGCTTCAGTGCTTGTAGTCATCGCTAGGTGGTCTACGGATCTGGATGTAATTTTTATTATTTCTAGTGTTCGTTGTACTACTATGATCGAAGATGAATAGATCGGAAGTTTTTTCTCG
This sequence comes from Elymus sibiricus, assembly GCA_039707655.1. Classification (NCBI taxonomy): domain Eukaryota; kingdom Viridiplantae; phylum Streptophyta; class Magnoliopsida; order Poales; family Poaceae; genus Elymus; species Elymus sibiricus. Next base: position 68,163,171 of record CM077674.1, on the reverse strand, counting down.
CAAAAAAAAAAGAAACATGAATGCATGCACAGATAAATTAATAGGGGCTCAAACAGACACGCCCGCTGGACGCGCCCGTCTGCTAAGTCTGGCTGTAGATGCCCTAAACTTTGGGCCAAGCGAGAAGCTTGGTGTGCACTTAAAGTTCAAAAGGACCTGCATTGAATTCGCCACATGGTTAGGCCCAGTTCTTTTGGCCGATTCTCCCAGAATCGCCACCCTCCCCAGCTTCTCCCAGAATCGCCACTTCATATTTTTTTTTACAATCCTAACTAATTAGACCTTAACTAGATAAGATTGTAAAAAATATATGAAGTGGCGATTCTGAAAGAAGCTGGGGAAGGGGGCGATTCTGGGAGAATCGGCCAAAAGAACTGGCCTTTAATCAGTTAAGCTAACCGCCTCTCGCTGTTGACCTCGAACACACACACTGTTTAAGCTAACTGCCTACTGGCTAGATATAGGACCATTTAGCACTAGCTAGGGGTACTAATAAACGAAGCTGTCACGCACGTACGCGTACGTGTATAGAGTATTTCCATCAAAGGAGTAGCACTGAAGCTAGGCATCGAAAGCGCTCTCTAGCTTGTCCATCTGACACCCCATCACGTTTATTGTTGACGTGCCCAATATGTACGACGGTGCGCTGTTCATATCTGCGACGTCGTACTACTAGCCATTGACGCGCACGAGTAAATACAGCCGAACAGTAGAAATGATACAAGAAAGTACATAAGCTAGTACTGATCATACGGCGGCAATCTTGATCTCGTTCCGGACCAACCAACGATCGCTGTTACGCCACAGTGCCACACCGACGCGACGCGACGCGCCATCTCTCCTCTCCCTTTCTTCTCTTTCTTTCTCTTCTCACCTACTGCGGCCGTCCCGCCATTGCCATATAACCCACCACCCCACCGCACCCCTCACACACGCCCACAGCTCCACATATCGCCACCGTTTTCTAGGTCCCTCCGTCCACAGCCAACCAGCCCCGCTCCACCACCCGCAGCCAAATGGCGAAGCTGCTGCCAGCCGCCGCCGTGTTCCTCCTGGCGCTCGCCGCCGCTGCGGCGCTGGCCCCGTCGTCGGCCTTGGCCTTGAAGGGCACCGGCGAGCTGGGCCTTGGCGGCGCGGCGGCGGTGGTCAGGGCCGGTCCTGAGATTTTGGGGGCCCGGGGCGAAACCAAAACTCGGGGCCCCTTAGTATAACCATCATAACAATAATAATCAGTGTCTCTACGGTGTCTTTCATCCCCCATTTTCGATCATCTGATCTCATCTAACAAATGCGAGGTAGGTTGTAGTATTGCAAAAAGACCCCACTACCCTGCTCCATGTTGGCGGAAACCCCTTAGTATTCCCACATCATCCAAACAAATTCAAGGAATATACTTTGGGTGAAACATAACATATTTTTGGATCCCTAAAAATCAAAAATAGGTTGATTTTTTTTCAAGTCTCCGAACAAGTATCAGTCTATTTTGGATCCGTTGCAATGCACCGGCAATATATATATTTAAATCCACCCAAAACCAATATTCATATGAAATAGTTTATACACACAAATATACGGTGTTGAAAATAAAACAAAAATACATCATAAGTGGAAAAGTGCAAAAGCTATGCGTCCCATATGTAAAGGTATATAAATTACTTAGTTAGCTGATACAGAATAGTAATAAGGTATACCTCACAGTTGGATCCGCGTTGCTGATGGTCTGATTGGGCACTCAGCAACGATGCGATCTGGACTGGGGTGTGTCAGTACGTCTACCCTCGGCGATGAGTGGGTGACACCGGAGATTGGAGAGCGGAGTTCGCCAGTGAAACGGCGATTCACGATCAGAACCCGGCGGCGATCAGAACCTGGCAATTCACGATCAGAACCCGGGACTCAGGACAAGATCGTGATCCTCATAGAGATGCGAACCCGCGGTTGGATCTTGCCATCTCAGAAGGGAATTATTGTAGGAAACCTAACTAACAGCCGCACCTTCGAGGCTACGACTCGCTAAAGCGATTAAGCGAACGAGGAGTTGAGGAACGAGCGGCTGCGTGCGTGGGCTAGCCGCTGTGTGCGTCTACACGTCCAGCCCATGGCCTAGTGTTCATAGCTGCGTGTGTGGGCTAGCTGGCTGCGTACATACCCTGGGTGGGGGCCCCTACATCTTGGGGGCCCGGGGCGGCCGCCCCCCCTCAGGGCCGGCCCTGGCGGTGGTGATGCGCCGGGGCCGCCGGACGTGCCGGGGCACGGTGGGCGAGTGCATGGAGTACTTCGGCGTCGACAGCGAGGGCGAGGGCGAGGTGGCGGCGATGGCTGGCAAGCGAAGGGTGCTGCAGGGCGGGAGCGGGTACATCGGCTACGACGCGCTGCGGCGGGACAACATGCCGTGCTCGCAGCGCGGGGCCTCCTACTACAACTGCCAGCCCGGCGCCGAGGCCAACCCCTACTCCCGCGGATGCAGCGCCATCACCCAGTGCAGGGGCTGATTCATTAAACCCCTTCTTCATTTCTTCTCACCTGCATGCCTCATCAACTAATGTAATGTAATGTACAATTACAAGAAGAAGATCAAACACTTCTTGACGATGCTTGATCAATCATCACTGGGTGGTGTGATCAATCGTACCGTACGGATCACCGGAGGAGGCATGGTTAATTATTGTGTCGTTTGTGTCTATTTGGGTGAAAGTAATCAAGCTTAAGCAGTTTGGTCCATCTGATTTCGGTTGTGCCCAATAAATTTGTAGTCCTTTGGTACGTACTTCCTCCGTCTCATATTAGTTGCCGCGCAAACAGATACTATTTCCCTCGGTTTAACTATGGTGTGTTGAATGTGCTTCTCTGCCATGGCTTTTCTCCATTTTCTTGATTGAGCTGTAGGTGGCAGAGAAGGTTTTCTGTGAGCCTGACATGCCAATTCGCGGATGCTTGTCAGAAAAGAAACATCAATATCTCTCGAGTTGAGATGTCTTTTCTGAATATTTTTACCTTTCTCCTTTCTCCTGCCTCCTTCTTTCTGGTTGGGCAATCTTTAATCAGTGCTCCGAATTATATTTGTTTTCTGCACCAAAAGCGATCGGCTTTTGTTTGGTCTTAATGGGAAAATGACTCTTGTAGTATTGTGTAAAAGGTTGGTTCAAATGGGTTGGTGAAAGTAGAGCTTCTTTGGCTACTTAAATTATTCCTTGTACACTTTAAAACGATTCATTTGTTAGCACCAACACACAATGTCCAAGTGGTTGTGCTGTCATGCTTCATCCTATGTGCAGCACTGCGGCCAATAACTAGAAGGAAGGGATCCATCTTCTTATGGAATCTTACATTCGCAAGGATATCTAGAAGTGCACAAGCTCAAGAGAGGATATATAGATATACAATCAATGATTAATGTTTTCTTTGGCTAAATTTGCCCCCAAGACTTGATCAGGGGGGAACCCCTTGACAAGTGGAGATGCTGCAGCGTAGTAAGACTCAATTTTGCTTTCACGACGTGAATCTCTATTCACAAGGTGTTCCGGCACTCAGCCCAATCAAAGAATTAGCATGTGGCGTTTGCCAAAAGGAATGGGGTTGACCCATACAAACATGCAGGTGCAGATGCCGGTGCCCTCCTCTAAAAAACTTCCCGTAAAAGTGCTTTTACAGGACGTCTTTAAATTTTAAGGGAAGTTTCTCGGAAGCTACTTTTCTCAGATCCTGTAAAACATCTTCCCTTAAATCTAGTTTCATTTTATTTTTTATCAAACAAAACTAAATAATGGCTTAGGGCATCTCCAAGGCGGACCCACAAATCACCCTCATCCGTCCGAACCGCGCTGTCCGGACCGCGGAAGCCATCCAACGCGGGCCTGTATCGGTCTGCGGCACGGTCCGGACGCGATTTCTCCCGCAAATTGGAGACAAACGTGGGGGCCGGAGCTTTGCGGGAGTCCGGACACCCGAAACGTAGGACTCCGACACTCCCGGCCTACCCAATCCCCCCTCCCGGTCCCATTTCCTTGCACGCCGCCCCTTCTCCCCCTTGCTTTGCATCCGCACCCTCCACCGCCGCCGCTGCTCCTTGTACGTCTCCGGCCGCCACAGAGGCATTGCCGGACGTCCGCAACCAGCACCGACGCAACCGCTCGCCGTTACGACGGAGCTTTCCACCCTGGAGCCGTTTGTGCCCAGGTACACTCCGCCCCCTGTCAACGACCTCCATGGCGGACACCACGCCCGGCAGGTGTTAGGTCAAATGCCATTGAGCTTATTTTCAAATGCTATGTCGTTTTTTAGAGTTCGAAGGATGGTGAGCTACTCGACCATGGAGGATGAGTTGTTGTGCGATTCGTGGCTGGCCGTATCCGCGGATTTCATAGGCAGGAGCAGAGGGGAGCCCTTCTGGAAAACACATTGCGCCCTACGACATGTACATCATTCAACCACGCAACGTGAAGTCGTTGTCGTATTGCTGGCACGCTATCCAGATCCGAATTTTTTCTTGAATTTACTGTTCACACGGTGAAAAAAACAAGATTTTTTTTGAATTTTTATTTTTACTTTTTAATTTACTGTTCACCCAGTCAAAGGGTCAAAACCGGTCAACGGGGAGGGGAGGGTTGAATTCCGGCCGGTTTTGAGAGTTGGGGGGTGTAAACTAGACGGTATTGCAGTTGGGGGGTGTATATTAGACTAGGGTTAGAGTTGAGGGGTGTAATATGCACTTCTCTCTTGTGTCTCTCTGCTCCCGAGCTGCGCATGCACGCAAGCTGCTTTTTTGGATTTCTTCTTTATATCTCAAGGGTAAATATTACCCATATATCTCATCCTCTTCTGGTGTCTTTGCTTGCTTGATTCTTGCAACTGGCCAACGTATATAAGTTGATAAGATTTGATTTAACGGAGCAAGGTGGGACTATTAATTACCAAAAAAAATCAGCACATGCATAAGGAGCAACTTTTTCACCGGCCCATTAAAACTCTGGCCCACTTCCGAATCTGCAGACGACACCGGACGAACGCGTCATGACGTACGAAACTGAACGCCAGGTGGACGGACCAAAACGGACGAAATTACGGTGGTAAGAAGCGATCACCCCTTTAATATTAGGTAAAGATAGCAAGCCAACTACTACACACATAATTATGCTAGCTGTTCGTGGACGTGACGGTGAGACTTTAATTCCAGTTGCCAGCAATTTTTTTGCTTTTCCTTGGGCTGGCTTAGCTCAGCCACAAACCACACGGCCCATGTACGAAATTCTCTCTAGCAGACGGACGCATACAAATTTAGTACCACCTGGAATAATAGAAACTGAAGTCTGAAGGGTTGGACGGACGAAAAACGGACGAAATTACGGTGGTAAGAAACACTTATCCCTTTATTATATACTAACAAAAGAGCCCGTGCGTTGCAACGGGAGGGAAAATAACACACGCACTTAACCGAATAACCATGACTCAAGACCCTAATAGGTCCACGTCCTTTATTTTCACAAGGCATCACATTTGTGTTGCCGACAGTGGCCTCAGTGCTCACATAACGAAAACGCGTTTGAATGTGGTCAGTCCTAAGGCATCTCTATCTCGCGCGCGCGCACGCACACTCGCTTGGAATAAGAAGAGAAATATGTTGTTTTTCCCCGTGAGGTTTTTCAGAGTTGTGCATGCGTGGTTATCGATGTTTTCTTTCCTCACAATCTGGTTTTAATGGGTGTTTATTTGCAATTCGGATCACCGTCGGTACGAAAGAACAATGGACCGTGCACTATAGATTAAGTGTGCACCAAAAATAATATTTTAAAAATATTTAACAGTTAAAAATAACATCATATTTAGATGCTACACATTTTTCTAATCAAATTTCATATATAACATGTTAAAATCGGAGTTACGGTTTAAAAGATATGGATAATTTTGTTTTAGATAAACTGCGGACTGATTAACCGAAAAGTCAGGGGGTTTTCTGTTAAAACAAAAAAAAACGATTCGGCTGACTTAAATATGGACGGCGGGTTGATTACCTGAAATGTCAGGGGGTTTTCTGAGAAAATGCAAAATAACGGTTCGGCCGCGACTTAAACGTGTACTGCGGGTTCAATAAACAAAAAACATAAGGACTTTTTCGCAAAAAGGAACGACGACGGTGAGCCGACAGAAACACTCCGTGCTTTATTATTAGGTAAAGATATATATATACACAAACTAGCATATATGCCCGTGCGTTGCGACGGAAAAACTTGATGTGCCCATCAGCAAATATAAAATTTGTTAAAGTCCCCAAAGCACTTTATTTAAATTCCTCATATTTCTCAAATCCCACAGAAATAACAATGTGGGTCTAATCCCTTCTCTATCTTTATTTTATTCAAGTTTCTGTTTAATTAAAAAAGGAAAAAAAAAAAGGAAAGAGGGAGTCGGCCAGCCTAATCTTTCCACCTCGTTTGGCCCACGTACCCCCGTTAACCCTAGAGCTAGGAGATCGATCCCCACATCTCGTCTCTCCCTCGCCCCCCGAGCACCTCCTGGCTCGTCCCCGAGTAAACGCCCTCGAGGAGTTCCCCGTCCCCGTCAACCGCGCCGGCCACGCCGTCGCCGGCAACCCCGCTGGCTCCCTTCTCCGTTCCTTCTTTTTTCCCTCTGGTTCCCTCTCCTTCCCCCGTAAGATCTCTATCTCGTTTGCTGAACGCAGGACGCCGCCGCCCCTATACCAAGTCCAGCCGCCGCCGGATCTGCCTCCACCGGACCGGATCCGTCCGGATCCGGCTGCCCTTGACCGTCCCCAGCCTCGTCTGCTCCTTCCGTCACTGGATTTGCCCTCGACCGTCACCCCTATACCAAGTCCAGCCGCCCCCCCGGCCTCATCTGCTCTTTGATTTATTTGATCTTTTGATATCGATTCCTGATTCGTGGCGTTGCAATCTGCTCTTCTTTGTCCGATTCGATCGACCGTTTCTTTCCCATTGTGATTATCCTCATCTCTGTTTCCTGATTTCTGTGATTGCTTGTTGAATCATCAATGTGTACCTATATGAACCGGTCAGAATTGGCGTAAAGAGGCAATGTGGTATTATTATTTAGTGGAGTCATATAATTTTATTGATGTGATTGTATGAAGGTTACAGAGTTGATCTACCTCGAGATCGACTGGGCTAAACCCTAGGTAATGAATATGATCCTCTACGGACTAGGCCCTCTGTTTTATATAGACACCAGAGGGCCCTAGGGTTACATATGGCGGTTACCATCAGGGGATAAACATGTCGGTTACGCCAATTATTCCTTGGAGGAGACGCCAAGTCTTCGGAGGTTTCCTTCTGACACACGGGGTTGCCCACAGTCCGGCCTTCCATCGACGTGTAGAGAGCGGCCCACCAGCCCGGCCTACGAGAGATAGGCCGGCAGCCCGAGTACCCCCTAGTCCGGGACACCCTCAGTAGCCCCCGAACTAGTCTTCGAAGCCGAGGTAGACGCCGAACACTGTTGGCTTCGTGGACCAGTTCCCTTCCTTCCGTATTATCGATGACTGGTCTGTATCTCCTCCGAGTCGAGTTCTCAAGCGTCGCCTAGCCGTACACGTCCCAAGATATACTTTGGTTGCCGCGGTGTATCAATAACTTAGCCCCGAAGGCTAGTCACTTCGGTGTGAATAGCACCCCCTTCTGACAACTTTTTATCGAAGGGTCACAACGTGCCACGACCCCGAGACGTTTTATGACAAAACTCGATTCGCGGCTCGAGGCGGTTTTTTCATTGGCACGTCCCATCGATATGGAGATCGTGCCCTGTTTTCAAGGGATATGATCAATTATCTGCCTCATCCCCCGCGCGCATAATGGCACGGTTACATGGGGAAATGGCGAGGACTGCGGCGCAGTAAAAGGACCGTGGGTTTTACAGCCCTTAAAAGAGGCACAGCCTTCGTTCCTTTCGTACGCTCTCATTTCCCCCTTCGCCATTGCCTTCCCCGTCTTCTAAGCTCGAGCGCTCAGATCCGTTCTCCCAACTGAGAACTTTTCCAGCAACCCGTTCGATCTAGCAATGGCGGGCTCCGGGTCCAAAGGCAAGTGGGAGGCGTCCGTAGTCACCCAGAGCGCCCTCATGGAGCTAAAGGGCGCGGGCTATCTCCCCACTAACGTCGCCCACCGAGCCCCAGAGGCCGGCCAGGTCGTCCCCACGCCGCGGCAAGGCGAGAGGGTGGTGTTCCTCCCCCACTTCATTCGAGGGTTGGGCTTTCCCCTTTACCCCTTCGTCAGGGGTCTCATGTTCTTCTACGGGCTTGACTTCCACGACCTCGCGCCAAACTCCTTCCTCCACATCTCGGCCTTCATCATCATCTACGAGGCTTTTCTTCGGATCCGGCCACACTTCGGCCTGTGGCTGAAGATCTTCAACATCAAACCGAAGATCGTCGACGGCCAGCAGGCGGACTGTGGAGGCGCGATGGTCAGTAAACTCCCCCGAGTGGAGTGGCCAGAAGTTACCTTCATCGAGACCATCAAGGTCTGGCAGAAGGAATGGTTCTACATCACCGAGCCGAGGAGCGCGGATTGGGGGGCGATTCCGGCCTTCCGATCCGGACCCCCTACGAGGCTGGTCTCGTGGATCAAGAAAGGCCTCGACTGGGGGGTGAACAAGGAGGTGGCGCAGTTGCAGAACCGGATCAGCAAAATGATAGAGAAGGGCGTCGAGCTGCCCAACGTGATCCAGATCATGCTTGGCCGCCGAATCCTCCCATGCCAGGACAGGGCCTCCCCCATGTGGGCTTACAAGTCCAAAGACCCGGCCACCGTGCGTAGCTTCTTCTGCACCTCCCACGCTTAGCTGTGGAGGGCGTTGTTCAAGCCGCAGAAGGACTGGCCGGCCGAGGACGAAGACATCGGTCTCGACGCCGTAAATTCCCCACGAGAGGTATGACTAATTTTACTCTTATATCCGAACTGTTCCCCTTTGATAAGGTACATAGCTATTCACTTTCTATCCACAGAACTGGCTGAAGAAGGCCGAGCGGATCGTCAGTCCGGCGCCGGTGCCAGAGGGACCCAGGACGCCCCTGCTGGCGGCCATGTTGGCCGTTGAGCCATACGAGGCGCCGGAGAGGAAGGAGAAAAAGAAGGACCTGAAGAAGGAGGCCAGAGAGGGCCTCCGTTCCCAAGGACCCCCGGACACTAGATCCGGGGACACCCACGCTCCCTCCGCACACGAGGAGGAGAAAGAGCAGGGAGGAGAAGGGGAGGAAGACGATTCCTCCCGAACAGGGAAAAGGATGGCGTCCGAAGACGTCGGAGAGGAGCTGCCTCAACCCGCCCCCAAAAGACCGCGCAAGGCCAAGGTGGCCTTGTCTGGTGACAGCTCGGCTTCTGCCGAGGACTCCGAGGCCTCCAAAGAGGTTCCTCGGAGGATTCCCAGGGCTAAGCCACAGGCTCAAAGGTATGCGTTCTAGTAACCGCTTGACCGTCCTTAGCCGAACTGGGTTTAGATATTGATAACGTTTCCGTTTGTAATTTTGCAGCCCGCTGCGCGATCTCCCCACCGACCGAGTCTCGGAGGGGGATTCTCCACTGGTGGCGCTAGCGGAGAGCGGGACCGAATCCCGAGCCTCGCCTCCCCCAATCATCGAGGAGGCCGAGGAGGTCCTGTCGAAGAGGACCCCTCCCGTGCCGCACACAGGGGGAGGAGGTGACACCGTCATGGCCGAGGTGAACACCTCGGTTGCCAAAGACAAGGAGGGGAGGGCCCCTCTGGTGAATGAAGAGGAGGAGCCCGGACGATCCGAGCTCTCTCCGAGGGCGGCACCGGAGACGTCAAGGTGTCCGGAGCCGGGCACTCCGGCCCCTGAGAGGGAAGAAACCGAAGTGCCCCCGCCACCCCCACCCGCCCCAGAGCGGGTGTCGACTGGGTGGCTGGATGAGATGGAAGATGCTTTAACCAGCTCCTCTATCGCCGAAGAGCACTGTGCCCTTATGGGCGCGGTGTTGCAAAGTCTTCGGTCCGTGGATAACGGACTGAAAGAGGCTTTCAATGGCCTTCTCACGGGCTTCAAGGTGAGCCAAGTAATGTTTTGCCTTAAAGAATTTCTTTTGTATAAATGTATAGCCTCATACACAGTAGCCCCCGAGACTCTGACCGGCGTGACCAAAGCCGGTCAGGGGATCAAAAATCCATAGCTCGGATATTGACATGCGTAGAGTAATTCGCAGGCATCGTCTTCGGCGGCAGCCGCCAACGCCGAGGAGTTGGCCAAGCTGAATCGGAAGCTCAAAAGCTCCGAGGACGACCTCAGCCTGGTGAACAAAAGGTTCGACGAGGCGCAAGGTAAGTCCGGACTGCCGTATTTGTTTACAGCCGTTGCGTATGTGTTAAGTAGAGTTTAAAGTAGCTGAAACGGAATCAGTGGATATGACTACAGCTGCCACCGCGGAGGTCGAGAGCCTCCAGGCCGCGCTGAAGGCGGTTCAGCTAGAAGCGGCGAAGCAGAGGTCGGCAGCCAAACAGGCAGCTACCGAACTGACTTCGGTGAGAGCCGATAGTCAGAAGCACGAAGCCAGAGTGGCGGAAGTGCAACAAGAGCTCGTGGATGCCATCACAAAGTGTGAGGCTCTCGAGCAAAAAAATAAAGAGCAGGCCGCCGAGCTAACCGCACTGGGGTCGGCGGCCAAGGAGGCGCGGATAGAGGCGCGCGGCTACCAGGAGGAACTCCGCCAAGTGAAGCTTATTGCGGATGGTAAGCCATATTTGCTGCAAAGCGTCTTTGGTGGTAACAGGTTCGCTTTGCTCACGCGGGTGTGGCGTTCCGCAGGCGCCTTTGCGGACCTCCCGAGGAGTGCTGCGGATGCGGCAAGGTTCTTCGCCGCCCAGGAGGGTCGGGCCGAACAGAAGCTATTCTGGGCACAATTTCAGGCGCCCGAACACCCTCCCCTCCTCAACAACCAAATGAAGCAGTTGATGGAGCTGCATCGGATGGCGGAGCTGGCGATGAGGGACCTCTGCGTCAAGCTGTGGCCTTCAGAGCCGCTGCCGAGCAGCTACTTTGGTCTGGTGCAGAGGCTGTATGACGCCGTTCCCCGGATCGATGTCTGGAAGCGCTCCACGTGCATTGAGGGGGCTCGGATGGCCTTTGGCAAAGCAATGGTACATTGGCCGAAGATAAAGCCAGCCGAGATGGCCAGCGGACCTCCGCCGCCAGGGAAGGAGCATAGGCGCCCCGAGCAATACTTTTCCGTCGTGATGGACGGTGCTCGGGCAATAGAGGCCCAATGCTCAAAACATGTAATTTTTTAGTAGAGTGGTTGTCCTTGTAACCAAGGAGTTGAAACTTTTATTTTATTGTAATGGAAGTTTGTTTGGCTGTGAAGAAAGGGCCTGCTTATGTTAATTTTGACTCCTGTGCGGCCGTTTGTAAACTGAAAGTTACCAGTCGTCCGCTTCAGCCCCCTTGCAGATACTGCATGGGGTGTTTTCTCGTAATACATGAACCCTTAGCCGACGTCTCAGTGTCCGGAGGCGGTTGTATGTACAGAAAACCAGGCAATCCGACTATGCGGTTTTAGTGCTTTCACTTAGCCATAGGAGCTTGACTGCGGGGGCTGGTGACTAGCCCCCAATGTTTGTGATATTCGGACGAGCCGCGGTTGACACCATCATCACATGGTTTCTGTAACAGAAGACCCTTCATGTAACACGGATGAATCTCCAACAATTTTTGGTTTGACACGAGTCATCGGATCGCCGACCAGTTCTCGCTTATTGTGACAGTCAGTTTTCGGCTTTCTCCACTGAGGTACTTAACCAGGCGAGCTAGAAGTACAATCGCAGTGGTTCTCCCTTTACCCTCTTAGCCGAACAGTGCGGAACATAAGAGGGTAAACACAGGAGCTGGGCAACCCAACTATTGACCAAGACGCAATTCGGAACTGATTCATATAGTGCAATATCCGTGACGCCGAGCACATAAAGTAAAAATAAGTGCCGGGACAAGGTTATACGGCAAGATTTATGTTCGAGCCCCCGGTCTATTAGCCGGGTATTAAAAAAGGACGTATCGCGAAGTTTACTTCGGCCTAAAAGCACGGAAAGGAATATGCAATGTGAGTGACTGCACGATTACCAGAGAAAAGTTGGTCTTTATTTCCTTTGAATATGTGACGTCCAACCGTACAATCCGGATTGCCGAAGTAACTTCGATAGATACTTTTGAAGAAATAAATACATGAGAGTAAAGGTTGACGCAAGGCCGTCATGAGTGGTTCAACGTCCATACTACGCCCTGCTGCACGTCTGCGCCTTTGCTCCTTAAGAAACTTCCGTATGAGCGGAGCTGTCGACCGTATGTTCGGCGGAAGTAGTACTATTCGGCAGACGAGCCCTTGGGAAAGGGTTTTGAGAAGTCGCCGTGGTATATCAGTTTGATGCTGATCAGGCCCTAGACGGTACCCATTGTCGATGTTGATTCGAAGACAGCTGTTGGCCATTGCTCGGTCGAACCGAGTTCTCGGCCATTGTTGCATGTGTCCCCACGACTGCCCATGGAATTTTGAGCACGAAATTGTGCACTCGAGGTACGTATTTCGCGGCTAGGAGGGCCGTGCTGTGGGGCGCGTACGCCTATTTGGGGTGAGCATGGGAGTGCTCCGGGACCGAGGCTGCAGCTCGGGAGCGCTTGCGTGCGTCCAGTGTCTTGGCAGTAGACTGGGCCTGCGACGCCTCTTCGGCAGCTTGGACTTCGGCGGCTAGAGCCGCCGTGTGTTCCTCTGATCGGAGCGAGCACTCGGTATTCCTGTTAATGGTAATAACGCCATTTGGCCCTGACATCTTGAGCTTCAGGTACGCATAGTGCGGGACGGCGTTGAAGCGGGCGAAAGCAGTTCGCCCGAGGAGTGCGTGATAACCACTGCGGAATGGGACAATATCGAAGATCAAGTCCTCGCTGCGGAAGTTATCGGGCGAGCCGAAGACTACTTCCAATGTCACGGATCCCGAGCAGTGTGCCTCGACGCCCGGGATTACACCTTTAAAGGTGGTGTTACTGGGTTTGATCCTTGACGGGTCGATCCCCATTTTCCTCACTGTATCTGAGTAAATCAAATTGAGGTTGCTGCCTCCGTCCATAAGGACTCTGGTGAGGTGGAATCCATCCACGATGGGGTCGAGCACCAGAGCCACCGTTCCTCCATGGCGTATACTGGTCGGATGGTCTCGACGGTCGAAAGTGATCGGGCAAGCCGACCACGGGTTGAATTTCGGGGCTAACGGCTCTAAGGCGTAGACATCCCGAAGTGCGCGTTTCCGCTCCTTCCTTGGTATATGCGTGACGTAGATCATGTTCATGGTTTTGACCTCTGGAGGGAACTGCTTTTGGCCTCCATTGTTCGGCCCGCGAGGTCCGTCGTCATCCTCGCTGCGGGGGCCCTTGCCCTGATCTTCGGCCGTGACCTTTCCGGCCTTTTTGATTACCCAACAGTTACGGTTGGTATGGTTAGTGGGCTTGTCAGGGGTGCCGTGAATCTGGCAGGGCCTATCCTGTAGGAGATATGCCCTAGAGGCAATAATAAATGTTATTATTTATCTCCATGTTTGTAATTAAGTTTATGTTCCATGCTATAACTGCTATGGTTCTCGAGTCTGCAATAACCACGAGGCTCGGAGGAAGACTCATATGCACGTGTGGAATAATAAACGGTAAAATGTATTCCTAGTCTGGCCTCTAAGACTAGCTCAAGTGTTGCATGATGGTTTTGTTTTCCTGATCATGCGCATGACTATGCCGGCAACTTTGAGGGCACAATGTTAGGAGAACACTTGTGTTGAATCGACCCGAATTGATGTTATGCTATGAGATTCATTCGTCACAAGTTAATGGTTAATAACACAAAGATAGTTAATGTTTGCATAATTCCTTAGACCATGAGAGTGTCGAGTTTCTTCATGCTTGCTTCATGAACTTTGGGGTTTGTTAAACGTCATCCGTAAATGGGTGGCTATTACGGCGGCTTACGGGTTCATGGAAAAGTATGTCAAGTAACTTAATAGCTCAAGATTGGGATTTGCTCCTCCGACGATGGAGAGATATCTCTGGGCCCTCTCGGTGTTACGGTATCCACCATCGTCTGGCCAGACACATTGTGATTTGATGACAAGGATGCCGGAACACGGAAACGAGAAAAGAGAACAAAACCGGTAACGAGGTAACTGGCATTGTGCACAAGTGTTGATCCACGGGGATGCCGATGATTCTCACCTCGGGTATTTGTAACATATCGCGAAGCAATAGGAATAACACATGGCAACTGGAGGTTCACTCGAATATTCATTCGTGTGGGTATAGGGGTCAATATGAGTGTCCACGGCTCCGATGTTGATCATTGATCGGAAAGTGTTCTGGGTCATGTCTATACTTCACCGAACCTATAGGGTCACACGCTTAAGGGTCATCTATCTGCTGAATACTAGACAGGGAGTCTGAGAGAAAATCACCAAAAGTTTCGGACGAAACGGAAACGTTCCGGAGAGGACACCGGAATAGTTCCGGTAAAACTGAAAAGTTGTTTCAGGGTATTCCATTAAGTCAAATTGGTTTCAGCACATGTCTGGAAATTCTTGGAGGGTGCCAGAATCGTTCTGGAAACTTCTAGGATTTTTCCGGAGGAAAAACCAGAAATGTTCCGGAGCAGTCGGAACCGCTATGGTAGCTTTTCGCTGAAGAAAAACATTGTTCCGGAATTGTTTCGGAGTGCGTTCAAAATTGTTTTAGTGGGTACTAGAATTGTTCTAGGCACACAGAAATAATTTGGGATTTATCAGACGCAGAAAAATGTCTTCGTGAATAGTGAAAGTGCCTTTTGGTTTACTTTATGGAAAGCCACCTTTTAGGGCTTTTTGGAAAGGCTTCTAGAAGGACTTGGGGGCTAAGAAACCCCCCTTGGGGGGCCCGCCAAGAGGGTTGGCCGGCCACATGAGGGGCTCCTCCATGGGGCCCCACTTGCTCCATTACTTCCCTTTTATGCCCTTGTGGAGTCTTCTTTCATGGGCATTTTTGGGTTTTTGGAAGTGCCCATCCTACCCCTTGGTTTTCCTATAAATAGAGGTGGAGGGGGTGCTCTCCACACTGATCCCTTGCTCTCATACACATGCCATGCTCGTCTGGCTCTCTCTCTCTCCCTCCCACGAAAAGAGTTTCGTAGAGCCGAAAGGCTGTGTGGGTTCCGATGGGAACTAGTTCTGGACGGCGAAGCCCTGCCGGATAGATGACACCGTATGTGTGCAACTCTGTAGAGAGATCGTAGTTTCGGTCTTAGTTCGAGAGTGCCTCCCGAAGGGCTGTCCGGGTGACCATCCGAGTTTCGAGGTGCCTCCCGAAGGGCTGTCCGAGTGACCGTCCGAGTTTCGAGGGTCCTCCCGAAGGGCTGTCCGCGACACCGTCCGAGGGACTGTCCGACTGCCTCCTGGAGGGCTGTCCGAGGGGCAGACGAGGGAGTACATCCTCACGGTTGGGAGGTTGTAAATCCTAGCTGCGGGGATCTGCACCGCCGATCGTCATCGACTCTACTTCCGCTGCGCTACGAGTCGGTAACGAATAGATCAAACCTTGTATGCAGTCTCCATAGTGGTCCTGGGCTGGTGCGTAGGTCGGAATTTTTTTGTTTTCTGCTACGTTACCCTACAGTGGCATCATGAGCCGTGCTATGCGTAGATGCAGGTTACGATCTAGAATACATAGAGATGTATGGGTGTTGCACAATATAATTTGTAGTAGATGAGTTCTACTGCTGATAATTATTTGTGCGGGTAGCAGATGAAATCTGTTACCCGATGTTCTTGTTGCTTCCCTGGAATTTGCATATTTCTGATCTTGATAACAGCATGGTGGAATTTCAAAGTTCTGGCAATCCGCGATCCTGATTGATCAACTAAGTGCTAACAGTTCGTTGAATTCCACCATAGCTAAAAAGAAAGATGAAATTTCGCAGAGGAAAGGGCAATGCAGATATGATCTGCACGGGGGTCATGTGTATGACAAAGTTCAGTATGGGGCTCGAGATTTTATTATCTCTTGTTTCATACACCCCGTAAAGTTAATCTAGCGACTTGAATAATCATACTTGATGATGGACGTTGGTAGCTGCAGTTTGTTAGAAACCTTAGAAGCCACGTAAAATGAAATTTTGCATAAACCGATTAGAGGCGTCTAACTTGGTTTTGCAGGATGGTTTGCATGTGCATATGATGTGGTATAGTAGTGCTCATATTAATTTGATTATGTATGAGATGACTATATGATGTAAATTAACATGACCTGCGTGTCATGATTCGGCATGATCGCTGGAGCCATATGATTGTCACTTTAATGACCTGCGTGTCAACCTTATGTAATGCACTTATTTTATTAGCTATAGAGATAGCAATATTCTCTGGTGCATCGACAAGGTGGTGTCAATCTTCGCAGAAGGTGAACACCGACGCGAATGCCGAAGACGAAGAAATACAAGACTTCTCCGTCAGAAAGGGCTATACCATATCATGCTATTATGAATTGCCTCAGATGTTTATTCCTTTGATGCACCCTTCTTGATTGCGAGATATTGATTTGAGTGGGAGCGCACTTTAGATTTAAACTTCTTTAATTCTTAGTGCAATTAATTATGAACTTTGTCTAAAGTGAAATTTTCATAATAGTTGTAGAATAATGGCTCACGTTTCCACCTTCCCTATTAAAATTGAATAGCTGTTATATATCTGGTTAAAACTTTACGGTTGGTAACGTAATGTGAGGATTGTCCTCAAAAGTGCCGAGAAGGACTTTGTCCTATCGCATACTTTTGGTATTCTCCCGCTAATGCTATGGATAATGTGACTCTCGTCCTTCGATCCAAAAGCTAGAATTCCGTTACGGTCAAGTGCAATATGTTTGCTTCCATGAGACCCGAACTTCAAAAGTTTGGGATAGCTATGTGATATTCATGGAACTGAAAATTATTTTCAAACACAAACAAAGGCTAAAAGATATGTGATATCCAAAGCAATGTTTGTTTTGCAAACTATTAGTAAATGTGTTTACTATGCATTTAACTAATAACAGAGGGATCCAGAAGAACGCCCATCATGTGATGAAGGTGAATAAAACAACAACTTAAAGAGGAAGGAAATGTCCGAAGGGTGTTAGTAAGACTTTCATGCCTAGGAAGTCTGGGGCTGACGCCACTCTTCAAGTCGGTGCTTCTTCTGAGAGTAGGAGAATTATTGGAAGTAAAACTGTTAGAAGTATAAAGGCAAAAAGAAAGAAGACTGGAATGTCCAGCTCATGTATGAAAAACATACAAGCTATTGATGTATAGATGGCTGGTCAAAGAAATAGTTCTTGGGAATTGTGATTAAATTGTTAGTCACTAATTCTTGGGTATTGTGAGTTGATCACAGAAATACCTTATCGATTGCTTTCTGTTGCAATTCGATGCAAGAACTACTACGGGCTAAAAGACTGGCCGGAGTGAGGTTCAGATACGCGCTGAAAATATAGTAAATGTTACTATACCTTCCATCGGTGTATTACCCTCTGTATTTATTTTCATAATTCATTTTAGAGTTTTACACACTCTAGCCCATTGCATAAGGTATCTTGCAAGAAGGTTGTTCATAAGAGAACTTTTTGATGTTCGGTGTTATGAATAACATAAGGGCCATACTTTCATTATGAATGAGATGTATGTTATGCATATTGATAATAATACATTACCTCTGTATTTACTTTCATAAATCATTTTAGAGTTTTATACACTCTAGCCCATTTGCATAATGTTTGTTGCAAGAGTGTTGTTCATGAAAGAACAATTGTTGTTCGGAATCATGAATAACATAAGGGCCATGCTTCCATCGTGGATGGGATGTATGTTATGAATATTGATGGTAATATGATACATCCATAACACTGACGCTAAATGTCGCAAGACTAAGGGAATACCACACATGTGTGGCACTGCATTTGGTCACATTGGAGAAACCCGCATGGAGAAATTCCATAATGATGGATTTTGAAGTCGTTTGATTATAAATCATCTGACACTTGCAACTTTCCTCTGAAAAGTGAAGTGACTGAAATACCGTTCATAGGCCATAAGGAACGAGCAACAAACTTGTTGGTGATCATACATTTTGATGTGTGTAGTCCAATAAATGTTGTTGCTGGCAGTGGATTTATCTATCTTCAGAAATGACTCAAGTAGATATACACTATGGGAACCAGCTAGTTTGCCGTCAGCATTTCATCAGGGCAGACAACAAAGACCAATTTTGCTGACAGCTGCTGACGGTAAAGAACGGCTGACAGCAAAACATACTTTGCCGTCTGCGGTTTTTATTACAAACGGCAAACCGCATACTTTGCCGTCTGTAATAAAAAACACAGACGGCAAAGCAGAAACACACGACGTGGATCGATCCCACGGATCGGTGACATGGCGCACCACACAGCCCACGACGCAGGACGCGGCTTGCCTGCGGCCGCTGCGTGCGACCATCCGTGCGACCCGGCCATCGCACGGCTGTGGCTCCACGCACGTCCCGCTCCAGAATTCCTCCGAAAAAAAAATACACATCCTTCTCTTCTTCGATACACTTCTATCCACATCTTTCCCCTTCTGTCTGAACCAAAGCTCGAGCTGAAGCTTGACCTCCGGCCGGCCATTCGTGCAGCAGCTTGGCTGGAACGGGAGCCCTCATTGGCTCGGAGGCGTGAAGCCTGGCAGGCGGATGCGGGACCACCTCTCACCCCGCCCAAACTCGGCTGGCCGCGGCCCGCCTGCGCTTGCCGGACCTGGCCGTGCAGCAGCTTGGCCATGACCGGCGCCTCAACCGGCGTCGGCCTGACCTGCGGGACGGCCACACAACAGGGCGGCGCGTCGGACTTGTGAAGGAGCTTGGAGGAGTGGTCGAGGGAGCGAGAGGAAGGACATCGTCGACCGCAGCGTCAGCGCCATGGATTTGATGCGCCCTTGGAGAGGAAGAAGGTGGGACGGAGATGCTTGGAGGGGGGAGAGGGACTGCAATCTTCGGCTCCAGCTCCGGTCGTCACTTCCGTCCTCAACAAAGCCGTCGGCCTGCACCTCGTGGATTCAGCATCACATACACAGGACACAGGTAAATCTCATTTTCTTCTTGTGTTGCTCCCATCAGATGCAAATTGAGTTGGGAGAAAGCTGAGTGCAAATCCAATATGTTTAATAGAAAATATTTTCATGCTATTGTCAATCTTGTGCGCGAACTATGAAACTCGGAGGCTTGGACCAATTGATATGCTGACTGCTCGCTCTATGCCTCTAGGTTTGACATTTGTACAGATTGTTATGTCTGCACTTTTGTCAATAGAATTAAAATTGATTGTTGGGATCCCTATCATCACACTTAAATTGAAGGATAGCTGAGAGGTTAGACGAGCATGATGCCTGCGGACATTGTGCACACATAATTCTGTGAACGAGTATATTTGATTGGGGAGATGGAGTAGCATTCAGTTAACGGTACATACAAGTTCGAATAAAAATCATCACTTGCAACTTGGAAGTGTAACACACATGAGATAAAATAAAACCCGCGAGAACAAAATAGATTAGGTTGGCTTCTGTTGACCGAGAGAGAATTGATTTTGTCCTGTCATCAAACTAGAGTCAGAGGTCCCAATGCTCCCTTGCTGTGACGGATTCAGCGCAGAATGTTGCCGGTGTAAATATGTATACACGTGATTTGTTGGATTACCCCGTGCAGAAAATTTGTGTAGTTTAGTTTCATTGAAGTTCTGAAATTATACTTGAAATGAATGTGTGGACTGCTTATACCACTGGAATATTGCGTGCTTCTTGGATCTGCGGTGGCATTGGGATGGTATGACCACTCGATTGCAACATTGAAGAATTTAGGATAGATGTTGGATTCGGTTGATGGAGGAAGTCTTGATTTTCTGCTGTCATCGAACCAGAGTTAGACGCCCCAATGGTCCCTTGCAGCGAGGTGTACATGTTATTTGTCGGATGACCCTGTGGAGAAAGGAAAGTTCAGTTGCACTGAAGTTTAAAAAATAGGAAACTTGAAAGTGTGTATTGCTTCTACCATTGCTGTATTGTATGGTTGGAATCCAGCCAACAGTTGTTGGGTCTGTGGTGGCATAGGAATGGCATTACCAATTGGTGGCTGCATTGAAGCACTTAACATAGCATTATAGTGTAATTGATATGCAGCCATTTGATTCGTGAAAAATTCCATAGGACCCTGTAGAAAATGATAGAGAAATGTTAGACCCCTTGGATCACTAGGCTAGATTAGATCGGTAGTGATGAGAGGAGATACCTTCTCCTTGTGACGACGAACTCCCGGTGCCGGCCATAGTGACGGTGGCGAGGAGCTCTGCGTAGAGGTCGACGGTGAAGTGGCTGGTGGTGCTTCCCGTCGCTTCAGCGCCTCCCTCTCGATCGGACTAGGGTTAGGAGTGGGGAACAGTGGCGGCGGCGAACCTCGTACCTTGTGCCGTGGTCCCCACCTCCTCTATATGGCACTGCGCGACAGGGGCCCACCAGCCTTGCTTGGGCTGGACGCCCCCGATCAGGGCGTGGATCAAGGCCCATTGGGGAAGAGATCAATCTAACATTCTCCCCCTTGATCTCATCATATACTTTTAACTTTATACTTTGAAATAACTCTTTTCAAAGTACTCGTTCCATCACAGATTTGCATGTAGAGCATGTCTCATCATCACGGTCTATCCCGATAGAATCAACACCTACAACACACTCCTCTGTTTTGAAACAGATTCTTTAACCTTGGGCCCTTTATTTGTTCGGAAATCTTAGACTATACCATAAAACCCATGTCGACTGTGTGTTCTCCGAACACACTGGGAGGTAAGCCTTTAATAAGCAGATCTGCAAACACTTGTCTGTTGCATTTATGCTTCAAGCATTTCTACATAATTCCGGACTTTCTCCTTTACAACGCATAACTCTGTGTCAGTGTGTTTGGCATCAACACTTGACTCGTTGTCATAGGAGCGAAAAACTTAAAATGGTTATCGCTGTTGTAAACCATTATCAACTCCGGGTACAGGTCTCCTTGACCATTTTGCCTGTCCCTCAGCCTCATATCAAGCTATAACATGTTTTTGCATCACATTGATGATAATTGTTTGATTCTTTGGAGCTTTTCCACACAAAAACTCCAAGTGTGAAGGTTAGCGACAATTGTGGATTTCGCTATACATTTCACAAGTCCTGTCTTTGTACTCACAATCTTTTGAGAGCACTTATTTCTTTCAGCATGAGGCCGATATCTTTGACTATTCCAGTGATCTATATATGGACTGGACATTGCCAAAACAACCCGGATACGTGAACTGTGTCAGGGTAATATATTGAGCTTCCAACAGCTGAAGCATATGGCACCATATCCGTTTTCAATATTTTCTCATCAATTTTTGGAACACCATAGTTTCCAGTTCCATTACCCTTGACTATAAGAACAGGCGTAGGTTTTCTCGCATGCATACTTTAGAGACCTTTCTTAGCATGTCCATGCGACATTTCTAATACCCCCTTTTATTCTTTTCTTGGTGAATCTCGATAATTATAACGAGAGACACTCTACCGAGAACATTCTTTTGAACTTTGAGGACAAGAACTTCTTTTCTCCTCCTGCAGTAGATTGACATGACCACTAGCAAGTAGGACGTCATCCACATGCACATGATTAGAATGAATTTCCTATTCTATAACTTTGCATGAATACAATTGTCCTCTCATTTTCTTTAACCCAAAATAACATCCGATTCTTCTAACTTTAAATGTCACTGTCTAGAGATTTGCTCTAGTCCATAAAAGACTTCTTGAAGCAGTATCCCTTGTGTTCTTTACTTTCATCTAATGTAACTCAGATCATGATGTCGGTCATGATGTGCCACTAACACTCATTGTAATTTATTCATTCTCTTTGCACAAAATCTTTCGATTTAAGTCGCGCTTTACACCTTTACATATTTCCTTTGGAGTCACATTGGCCTTGTAGACCCTTTACAGCCTACTGTTTTGGCTCCATTGGAAATTACTTATGAGTCCCAAACATCGTCGGGATTCACCAATTTTATTTCGTCTCACATAGTCTCTTATCATTTAGACAAACAGACACTTCTCAAAGCTCGATCGAGCGCTTTAAATGAGGTGGGATCAACCTCCATTTGAATTTCACTAACATAGACTTTATAGTAATCAGAAGTATCTGATTTTCTCATTCCTTGAGACCATCTGTGTCTCAGGTACTGGCACTTCTTTTCATATGGGACTGTTGTTGCTCTGTCATTGCCAAGAGGCAAATTAATTGTATAGTCTTTCATTTCCAAGAGGCAATAGGTTTTACAGGGACCTTTATCACAAGATCCATGTTTACTCATTCCTCCTTTATAGAGCTAACAACAGGTGTTGTATAGGTCATACAACATGCTCCCCCAGATTACTCCATCTTCACTAAAAATGGCGTATCTTTAAACTTTATTATTTGGGTTTATTCTGTTAAAACTTTCTTCTTTATGGCACTTTAAGCACCGTCTTAGTATTCCTTAGTCTGCTTTCGGAACTGTAAAAGATCCAGGAATACATCTATTTCTTTTCTTTAGGGGTATTATTATGACCGTCGTAGTCCCCCAGACGATCACATTCTTCATTAATGGATCACTTTAGATGCATAATGTGCATCACATTATCTAAAGTATAGAGGAGTTTCATCATTCTTAATTTATCTCATATTTCTTTCTCCCCCTCGAAATGTGGCAAGAACTTTTCTGCCACAATTTCGAAATACCATTCATAACTCTTGTGAATTGAGGAAACTTCGATTATCTATTTCATTTATCTGATTACTTCATACGAAATGAAGTTATCTGTTAACTGGTATGGGACTACTTTTTCCTCATTCCATTTCAGAAACTCAACATAGTTCTTTATCATTAGTACTTTTGCAAGTCACACTTGCATATCATTCTTATCTTTAGGTTCGTCTGTAACTTTTATTCTCTTTGGATTTATTGAGTGCTTAATGACCGTTACACATAAGGTGTACGGTCGATACTAGGAAAGCATAATAGCTACTCCATACTTTTCTCCCAGAGTGGGACACATTAAAAGCACATGAGTCATCATATCTTTCTCCTGTCATACAGGATAAGTCCTTTGCTAAAATTTCTGCCGCCATACGGGTGACGCAGGTATTTTCCCACACTTTTCCTGCCATGCGGGTTTTATCATAATCATCTTTTCCCGCCATGCGGGTAATTCCTTGTAAGGGACATAAATGCCAGAATTGGCTCTTTTGACTGCATATTCAATCATCAAATTTAGAAATAAATTCGAATGCTCTTTGACACACATGCTTGATCCGACGTTGGTCAAATTAAACATGCATGTTGCTTGTTTCATCTCAAATCATGTTGACTGAAAAATCTTCTTCATAGAGAGTACATGAAAGACATTCGTCAACCAAGACTCTCAATGATCTATCTCTTTTCTTTTGAAGCCATTCTTTAGAGAGAACATACTCCCTCACGTTATGACCTTCCTTGGTCATCTTTCGGGTCACAAGTACCCAGCCATTCGCTTTCACGAATGAAAGCATGGAAAACTTTTAGTCTGAGAAAAAATTAGCCAATAATCAACAATAATGAGCATAAAAATAACCCTATGTTGGTATGGTTAAAAAATATGCACATTAAACTTTTAAAACTTTCTTTTATATTCTAAATCACCGTTGGGCAGAATTAGAATAAAACATCATCCTTCTACATTAATTCCATATCACCGTTGGGCGGAAATGGAAATAATGCATATAACTCACAAAAAATGTGATGATAGTATGTCTATTAAACAACTTTGCTAAGAAATAATCATCATCATCAACTTTATTGCAGCGGGAACAAAAAATATACATTTCTCTAGTTCAAGAGCATTTCTTGATCTTTATCTGTTCTCTGAAAATTGATCACTTTGATACAAAATTTATCAGTGATTTAAGCTTTGAACATAAGACTCATAGAATTATAGTACTGTTATCATCAACGTTGGTCAGAAAATAACAATACCATATTTTAACTTTAAAACAAATATCTTTCTTTTGTCATAGCGGAAACTATCTGAATCTAATTTCACCCACAGGGGAAAAACATTGCTAAGAACAGTTCTGCCAATTAAATTTTCCCGTTGGTTCCAATTTAATTTGAGGATAAAACTTTTACTTTGCAGCGGAAACTTTACAATATTCTATTCAGAAACAATTATGTACTCTTTTACTCTCTAAGCAATTTTAACCGGTTGGTTCAAAATTGCATTAGAGAAGCAACAATTTAATCTTTTACTTTAGTTCTATTCACTTTTAAAAGAGCACTTTTATTTTTATTTGCAGCGGAAAACATGAATAAAAAAAAATTCACGAACTTTATACTTTTCAGAAACATTTCTGTCACGTTTCTATTTTCTAAACAAATTTTCGTTGGATTAAATTTGAATAGAAAAGCTATTTATAAGATTTGCCCAAAAACTGAACAAAAAAGAAATAAAACACGGCAGCTCCAGCCGGCCTCGGCCTGGCGTGTGAGGCCCGCAGCTGCCCACGGCCTGCTCCTCCGCGCGCTCGTGCGAGCCGGCCTGGCCTTGGCCTGGGGCCGCAGGCAGCGGCAGCCTCGGCCCAGCGCCAGCGCCTCTTTCGGCCCAAAAGGCCCAGTGTGCCAGCGGCGCCCGACCCTGGCCATCGGATCAGATCCGACGGTCACCCGTGCCGATCGGACGAACAAAAACGGGGCATGGCTCGGACGGGGGGAACCGTAGGACGCCATCGTCGGAGGGGAGAGGCGAGACGAGACGACGGGAGCGAGAGGAGCAGCGAGGCGACGGGGGAGTGGAGAGGAGAGCGACGCGTTCTGGGCGACGGGCCGGGCGGGCGCCGGCTTTATATAGACCGCCGGGGGAATGGGGGGCGACGGGGCGGTTGGGCGGCGTTACTCCCCCGGAGTAAACGCGTCGTCTCGGGAGCCGGCGGGCCTCGGGAGGCGACGGGCCTCGGGAGACGGCGGACTGACGGTCAATGAGCGGCGGCGTCAGGCATTAATACGACGGGAATGATGGCGCCGGCCTCGGGGCGACGCGGACTGACGACGTAGGCGGGATTAATGGCGGCGGCCTCGGGAACCGACGGTGAATCTGGAACCGGCGCGACGGGGCCTGGTTTGACCACGGTCAGGGCGACGCGGGCAGACGTGGGGATGACACGTCACGCCGGCTGACGCGGGTACGACGCGTACCCCTCCGTACCTGTACGTCGCCTGACCGTCCGCTGGCGCCGCGGGGCTGACGCGCGTACGTCGGACCGGGGGGGAAAGACCATCCTGCCCTTTTTTATGAAAGGGTATCGTTCAATCTGAGCCATCGTTGTGTCCAGGGGGGTTGTACTGAAGAAGAAGTGTTAACATATAGCTAGATTCAACCTTCAACTTGGGAGTAGTCTGTGTTGCTTTGAAGTCATACTTCACCTCTTCACATCTTTTATCCGAAACTAGCCGTTCAAAATGCTCAAAGAAAGTAAGCATGTCATATTTAATACTAATGTATCTCTTCAGTTCATTGTTCATGCTTTCACTTCTTCGGGTGGTGCTCATGTGGGCAGAGAACGTATTTTTACCATACACTAGTGCCCAATGTTCCTTTTCCTCATATAGCCTTTGCAGTTATTCATTGTCATGCAGTCCATACTTGTCAATCATTTTATCCCAAGCACCTACAAATTCATCCTCCTCTTCTATATCATATATACAGTGCTGAAAATCAACATTGAACTTCTTATATTCATCAACAACTCCGGCGAGGTGCTTGCAAGCATTTTGATTCATATGCCACACACAAAGTCTATGGTGAGAGTGAGGGAAGACTTCACGAATTGCCTTCGCCATTGCCGCATCTTCATCAGTGAGAATTGTACGTGGATGTTTTCCTGACATAACTTTTAGGAAAGTTCTGAAAAGCCAAGCAAAACTAGCAGCGGTTTCATCATAGAGAAGTGCAGCACCAAAGACCATAGTTTTCTGATAATTATTCACCCCCACAATCAAACCAAATGGACGTCCATCATCTAGTTTTCTGTATGTTGTGTCAAAGCATATAACATCGCCGAATATTGCATAGTCCGAAACCATTTTGGAGTCGGCCCAAAAAATATTAGTTATCAACTCATCCTCATCCACTTGAATTGAATAGAAAAAGTTGACATCTTCCGAGACCTTTTTCTCCATGTATTCTAATACTCCCCCTGTGTCACCTACCTTCGCTTTTATTGTTCTCTTTGAGTACAAACAATTTTTCATATCTTGAGGTGTAAAACCAAGGTTTTCACTTCCACCTGCTTCTTTGGCCATCAAATCGATTGTTGCTTTATTTGAAATGCCAACTGACTTTGCGACCTCTGCATTTGCTATCTGTGCTTCTGTCACTTTTCTCTGGGATCTCAAGTATTGGGCCATGATTCCATGAGCAAGAGTGTGGTTGTGTGGTGCCTCAAATTCATACACATAATAAAATCCGTTTCTAAGGCTAATCTTCATACGGGCATCACATCCACATCTTGTTTCGGGCCTACTGTAACTGAATGTCTCCTCTCTTTTATCTTCCCGGCGATGGCCTATAAGTTGTAGTAATTGTCTTAGAGTATAAAGAAGTGATCAGCATCAAAACAAATTAAAAATATTCCATACCTTGACGCGAGCATGTAAATGTACGTTGCTGTATTGTAGAAGAGTTTGTCACTTTATGACCACTGCTTCTTCTGATGCTAAAACCGATAGTTTTAGCATAGTTGTTATAAAATAAATAGGCTTCCTCTTCGGATAAAAATTTCATGCCAAGCTTGGGTACCCTTTCATCGCTGTGATCTACTTCGGTTTCTTGCTGATCCTATATCAATCAGTATTTGATTTAGTTATTACTTCCCATGAACTATATGCATTGCAAAAGGAATAGAAAAAACTGCACGGGATGCTTTCCAGGAACTGAAATCAGTGATCCTACAAGAACGGCTGCACATGCAATTAAATTTGAAATGGGGAGTACTATACATGGTACTGCTTTGTTTTTTTCTAAATGGAGAAGAACTAACTTTCCATCGATGTTTGGCATCTACAGATTATAATCACGGATTCTGTAGAAGTTCTACAAGGGTGCATCATGCTGCTTTTTTCTGTCCAACTCTTGGGATCGTGCCGCAGTTAATGGAAAGATTCACCGTCAAAGAACAGAGTCAGGTTTCTTACTTTTGGTGTGTGAGATTGATCGTCACCCTCCTGGTTCCCTGGACCACTCCTCGAAGGAGCCATGGGGGACGCGAGACTTGGAGATGCCATCAGGGACGCGGATTACTTTGCTGCTCAATTCAAGAACAACCGCTATTGATTGTTGTACGACTGTAGGTCGCTCCTGCCTCCTATGAGCTGTAGATTTGCATTTTGGCGCGCTTTTGTATATGTTGTGGATCTGTTCGCAGGACGGCGGGAGATTGGATTATTCCCTCCAGTTTTGCTTTCTGGTTTAATGATGAGAATATTACGGAAAGGAATATGTATTAGGATGTGTATTTTGTTTTTTTTCCGGAGGAATTCTGGAGCGGGACGTGCGTGGAGCCACAGTCGTGCGATGGCCGGGTCGCACGGATGGTCGCACGCAGCGGCCGCAGGCAAGCCGCATCCCACGACGCATGCCTCAACCCATCACGTGGCCCCACCCCCACCCACTACGCACCAACCCCCACCCACCTCTCCTTTCTCTCTCTCCCTTATCCCGAGCCCCCACCCACCTCTCATTCTCACTTCTCTCTCTCCCTGGAACCGGCGCCGGTCCTTCCCCGTCGACCCCACTGCTGGCCCTTCCCGGTCCCCGCTGCTAGCCCGTCCCCGTCCCCGAGTAGCCCGGCGCCGCCGGCCCCGTCCCCATCGCCCCCGAGCAGCCGCACCCTCCCATCCACGTCCTCCGAGCAGCCGCACCCGGCGCCGCCGGCCCCGTCCACTGTCAGAGCACGCTCGTGCGGTTGCGGTCACGGCAGGGGCTCTCCCTCCTCCTCGTGAGCACCGGCGCGGGTGTACTGCCTATTCCTTCGGCTCCTCCTCGGTTCTGTGGCGCGGGCGAAACAGGGCGGCAGGCGCGGCCGGGCAGGGAGGCGGGCGCGGGCGAAACAGGGCGGCGAGCGCGGCCTAGCAGGGCGGCTGGTGCGGGCGCGGCCGGGCACGGTGGCGGGCGCGGCCTAGCAGGGCGGCTGGCGCGGGTGTGGCCGGGCAGGGAGGCGGGCGCGGGCGAGGCATGTCTTTGGACGCGCTCACTGCCGGACCGCGACGGCCATCTCTCTCCTTTGCCTCGTGAACGACCAAGGACGCTTCCGTAAGAACGACCGAGGACGTCGCCCGTGTTTTTTTTAATTAACTGAAAACTCTTTGGCGTCTGTGTACTATGAGGAAGACGGCAAAGCGACGTGGGGGTCATCTGCTAACAGAAAACCGTAAATCCCTCTTTGCCGTCTGCCGCGGGAGAAAACCTGACGGCAAATTATTTTGCCGTCATCCCGATGAAAAGCAGACGGCAAACTATGCCTTTGCCGACTTTGGCTTTGCCGTCTAAGTTTGCCGTCTGCCGGCTGACGGCAAACTCTTTGCCGTCTGTATTCCTTTCTTTGCCGTCTGTACATGCCTGACGGCAAACTAGCTGATTTCCGTAGTGATATGGATATTTACTTGATGAGACGGAAGTCTGGATCTTTTGAAATCATTCATAAGGTTTTCGAAAATGAAGTAGAAATTATTGTAACAAGAAAAATATGTTTCTGCAAACTATATTGCCGAAAGGAATATATGAGTTACAAGTTTAGCGAATGTCTGATGAGTTGTGAAATGAGTTTCATAACTTACACCTCCCGGAACTCCACTGTGAGTGGTACGTCCGTGAAGATGTATTCAAACCATTTGTGACATGGTAAGATCAAAGATGACATAAATCAATTTGCCATCATTCCTTTTATAGTAATGCTTTAGAGACTGCGGCTTTTACACTGAAAAGAGCGCCATCAGGTCTGTTGAAATGACGCCATGGTATGGTATGCCCAACCATACTTTGTCTTTTCTTAACATTTGGAATATGGGGCTTGTGTAAAATATTTACAAACCTATTCCAAATCAGACAAGTAATACTTTGTAGGTTATCCCAAGTAATTGGGAATTCCTCCACCACTATACCGAGGCAAAAGGTTTGCCACCGAGAACGGTATGCTTTTAAAGAGAATGGTTCTTGCAAAAAGGTGAGTGGGAGAACAGTGCAACTCGACGAGATAACAGTATCTTCGTCATCAGATCAAAGGAAAGGAACCTTGGAAGTGATTTCAGAGTTTCCTACTGTGACTGATACGGAAGCCTCTACATAAGATGTATGGACTTCGGTCGAACTTGCCACTGAACCACGTAGGCAAAACTCGTGCAAACCTCTCAGGTGCGCAAGCGAGATATTGTTGTTAAACAACAGTATACCTACGATACACAAGGAAGCGTCGATGGGCCCTGACTCCGGAATTGGCTAAATGTCAATATAATCTGAGATAGTTTCCATATAAATGATTCAAGATTATATCTTGATAAACCCTTCGGAAGACTTAGAGTCTAACGAACATTAATGGAACTATAAACTGATGTGGATAAAATGTTTTATCCATAAAGCTCGACTTGTTGCAATAACAAGTTCAAGGAGTTGATGTTGGAAATATGCCCTAGAGGCAATAATAAATTGGTTATTATTATATTTCCTTTTCATGATAATTGTTTATTATCCATGCTATAATTGTATTGATTGGAAACTCAAATACATGTGTGGGTACATAGACAACACTGTGTCCCTAGTAAGCCTCTAGTTGACTAGCTCGTTGATCAAAGATGGTTAAGGTTTCCTAGCCATTGACATGAGATGTCATTTGATAACGGGATCACATCATTAGGAGAATGATGTGATGGACAAGACCCAAACTGTAAACGTAGCATTTGATCGTGTCAGTTTATTGCTATTGTTTTCTGCATGTCAAGTATCTGTTCCTTTGACCATGAGATCATGCAACTCACTGACACCGGAGGAATACCTTGTGTGTATCAAACGTCGCAACGTAACTGGGTGACTATAAAGGTGCTCTACAGGTATCTCCGAGGGTGTCTGTTGGGTTGGCATGGATCAAGACTGGGATTTGTTACTCCGTGTGACGGAGAGGTATCTCAGGGCCCACTCGGTAATACAACATCACATTGAGCCTTGCAAGCAAAGTGACTAAAGAGTTAGCCACAGGATCTTGTATTACGGAACGAGTAAAGAGACTTGCCGGTAACGAGATTGAACTAGGTATAGTGATACCGACGATCGAATCTCGGGCAAGTAACATACCGAAGAACAAAGGGAATAGCATACGGGATTAACTGAATCCTTGACATAGAGGTTCGACCGATAAAAGATCTTCGTAGAATATGTAGGAGCCAATATGGGCATCCAGGTCCCGCTATTGGTTATTGGCCGTAGAGGTGTCTCGGTCATGTCTACATAGTTCTCGAACCCGCAGGGTCTACACACTTAACGTTTGGTGACGATTAGTATAGTTGAGTTATTATGTTGGTGACCGAAGGTTGTTCGGAGTCCCGGATAAGATCCCGGACATGACGAGGATCTCCGGAATAGTCCGGAGGTAAAGATTGATATATGTGATAATAGTGTTTTGATCTCCGGAAGAGTTCCGGAGTTCACCGGAAGGGGTTCCGGATGTTTGCCGAAGTGTTCGGGTGCAGCAACACTTTATATGGGCCAAGGGATAAAAGCCCACGAGGTATTGGAAAGTGCAAAAGTAGTTTTGCTGCCGCGTAAGCGGTACTACCGCTTGGTGAAGCGGTACTACCGCCCGAGCGGTACTACCGCTTGTGTGAAGCGGTACTACCGCCCGAGCGGTACTACCGCTTGTGTGAAGCGGTACTACCGCTTGTGTGCGGCTGTGCACGGTTCGGCAGGGATCCGAGTTGGACTCTTTCCCTGCGGGCCAAACCGACCTTGTGCGGGCAAAACCGACCTGGAAGAGGCTTTTACTCCAAGTTTAGACCCCAAGGCTCAACATATAAATAGAGGGGCAGGGCTAGCACACAAGACACATCAAGATTTCCCCAAGCCGTGTGCGGCAACCCTAACCCTCTAGTTCCTCCGTCATAATCTCCGTAGCGCTTGGCGAAGCCCTGCAGAGATTGTTCCCCACCACCATCACCACGTCGTCGTGCTGCTGGAACTCAACCACTACTTCACCATCGCTCGCTGGATCGAGGAGGTGAAGGCGTCATCAAGCCGTACGTGTGTTGAACGCGGAGGTGCCGTCCGTTCGGCGCTAGTTCGTGATCGGATCGAGGGACGACTTGCGATTTGGATCGCGGAGACGTTCGACTACATCAACCGCGTTTCTTAAACGCTTCCGCTTAGCGATCTACAAGGGTATGTAGATTCACTCTCCCTCTCGTAGATGCTCATCACCATGGATAGATCTTGTGTGTGCGTAGGAAAAATTTTTGTTTCCCATGCAACGTTCCCCAACAGTGGCATCTGAGCTAGGTCTATGCGTAGATGAGATCTCGAGTAGAACACAAACGAGTTGTGGGCGTGGGTGTATACATATTGCTTGCCGTTACTAGTTGATATTTGATTCGGCGGTACTGTGAGATGAAGCGGCCCGGACCGACATTACGCGTACACTTACGCGAGACAGGTTCCTTCAACTAACATGTAACTTCGTTGCATAAAGATGGCTAGCGGGTGTCTGTCTCTCTCACTTTAGTTGAATCGATTTCAATGAAGAGGGTTCTTTTAGAAGATCAAAAAGCAATCACTACACCACGTTGTGGTTTTGCGTAGGTAAGAACGGTTCTTGCAAACCCATAGCAGCCACGTAAAATTTGCAACAACAATTAGAGGACGTCTAACTTGTTTTTGCAGGGTATGATGTGATATGATATGGCCAATTACATGATGAGATATATGTGATGTATGAGATGATCATGTGATGTATAGAATATCACGACTTGCATGTCGATGAGTACGGCAACTGGCAGGAGCCATAGAGTTGTCTTTAATTATTGTATGACCTGCGTGTCAATCATTAAGCGCTATGTAATGCTTTACTTTATCGCTAAACGTTAGCAATAGTCGTGGAAGCAACAGTCGGCGCGACAACCTTATGGCGACACGTTGATGGAGATCAAGATGATGGAGATCATGGTGTCATGCCGGTGACGATGGAGATCATGCCGGTGCTTTGGAGATGGAGATCAAAAGCACAAGTTCATGGCCATATCATGTCACTTATGATTTGCATGTGATGTTAATCCTTTTATGCATCTTATTTTGCTTAGGACGACGGTAGCATTATAAGGTGATCCCTCACTTAAATTTCAAGATAAATTGTGTTCTCCCCAAGTGTGCACCGTTGCGAAAGTTCGTCGTTTCGAGACACGCCATGATGATCGGGTGTGATAGACTCTACGTTCATATACAACGGGTGTAAGCCATGTTGCACGTGCGGAACACTCGGGTTAAACTTGACGAGCCTAGCATGTACAGACATGGCCTCGGAACACAAGAGACCGAAAGGTCGAACATGAGTCATATAGTAGATATGATCAACATGAAGATGTTCACCATTGAAACCACCTCAACTCACGTGATGATCGGACTTGAGTTGGTGGATTTGGATCATGTTACACTCGAATGATCGGAGGGATGTCAATTTGAGTGGGAGTTTTTTAAGTAATATGATTAACTAAACTCATTATCTAGAACAATAGTCTAAGTTGTCTTTGCTATATTTATGTTGTAGATCATGGCTCGCGCAGTAGCACCCCTGAATTTTAATGCGTTCCTAGAGAAAGCTAAGTTGAAAGATGATGGAAGTAACTTTGTGGACTGGGCCCGTAATCTAAGGATTATCCTTACGGCTTCCCAGAAGGCTTATGTCCTTGATGCACCGCTTGGTGATCCACCCGCTCCAGTTGAGTCTCTAGACGTTGTGAACGCCTGGCAGGCTCGTTCTGATGATTACTCAATAGTTCAATGTGCAATGTTGTATGGCTTAGAACCGGGACTTCAAAGACGTTTTGAACGTCATGGAGCATATGAGATGTTCCAGGAGTTGAAGTTTATCTTTCAGAAGAATGCCCGGATCGAGAGATATGAGATCTCCGATAAGTTCTATGCTTGCAAGATGGAGGAGAACGGGTCTATCAGTGATCACGTGCTCAGAATGTCTGGGTACTCCACCCGTCTGGCTGAGTTAGGGATGCCCCTTCCGCCAGAGGCTATCACTGACAGAGTTCTTCAATCATTGCCACCTAGCTACAAGAGCTTCGTGTTGAACTATAACATGCACGGGATGAACAAGTCAGTCGCCGAGCTGTTTGCGATGCTGAAAGCCGCTGAGTCTGAAATTCAGAAGGAGCATCAAGTGTTGATGGTCAATAAAACCACTAGTTTCAAGAAAAATGGCAAGGGTAAGAAGGGTAACTCCAAGAAGAGTGGCAAAGCAGTTGCTCCTCTCGTGAAGAAACCCAAGGCTAGACCCAAACCAGAAACTGTGTGTTTTCATTGCAAGGGAACTGGACACTGGAAGCGGAATTGCCCCAAGTATTTGGCTGACAAGAAGGCGGCCAACAACAAACATGGTATATATGATATACATGTTATTGATGTGTACCTTACCAACTCTCGTTGTAGTGCCTGGGTATTTGATACCGGTGCGGTTGCTCATATTTGCAACTCAAAACAGGAACTGCGGAATAGACGGAGGCTGGCAAAGGACGAAGTGACGATGCGCGTGGGAAATGGTTCCAAGGTTGATGTGATCGCCGTCGGCACGCTCGCTCTTCGATTACCGTCGGGATTAGTGATGAACCTAAATAAGTGTTATTTGGTGCCTGCGTTAAGCATGAACATTATATCTGGATCTTGTTTATTGCGAGACGGTTACTCATTTAAATCAGAGAATAATGGTTGTTCTATTTATATGAGTAATA
Source organism: Elymus sibiricus (assembly GCA_039707655.1). Lineage (NCBI taxonomy): Eukaryota > Viridiplantae > Streptophyta > Magnoliopsida > Poales > Poaceae > Elymus > Elymus sibiricus. The sequence goes on along the minus strand of CM077674.1, from coordinate 68,129,075 downwards.
TCTTTTATGGTCATGCACCCAATGTGAGGGGTTTATTCTTATTGAATCTCGATAGTAATGATACACATGTTCATAACATTGATGCCAAAAGATGTAGAATTGATAATGATAATACCACTTTCTTGTGGCACTGCCGTTTAGGTCATATTGGCGTAAAACGCATGAGGAAGCTCCATGCTGATGGACTTTTGGAGTCACTTGATTTTGAATCAATTGACACATGTGAGCCATGCCTCATGGGCAAGATGACTAAAACGCCGTTCTCTGGAACAATGGAACGGGCAAGTGACTTATTGGAAATCATACATACTGATGTGTGCGGTCCGATGAGTATTGAAGCGCGCGGTGGTTATCGTTACTTTCTCACCTTCACTGATGACTTAAGTAGATATGGGTATATTTACTTAATGAAACACAAGTCTGAAACATTTGAAAAGTTCAAACAATTTCAGAGTGAAGTTGAGAATCATCGTAACAAGAAGATTAAATTCCTACGATCTGATCGAGGAGGAGAATATCTGAGTTATGAGTTTGGCAGTCACTTAAGACATTGTGGAATTGTTTCACAATTGACACCGCCTGGAACACCACAGCGTAATGGTGTGTCCGAACGTCGTAATCGAACTTTATTGGATATGGTGCGATCTATGATGTCTCTTGCCGATTTGCCACTATCGTTTTGGGGTTATGCATTAGAGACAGCTGCATTCACTTTAAATAGGGCACCATCGAAATCCGTTGAGACGACGCCATATGAACTTTGGTTTGGCAAGAAACCAAAGCTGTCGTTTCTTAAAGTTTGGGGATGTGATGCTTATGTCAAAAAGCTTCAGCCTGAAAAGCTGGAACCCAAAGCGGAGAAATGCGTCTTCATAGGATACCCAAAAGAGACAGTTGGGTATACCTTCTATCTCAGATCCGAAGGCAAAGTGTTTGTCGCTAAAAACGGAACATTTCTTGAGAAAGAGTTTCTCTCGAAAGAATTGAGTGGAAGGAAGATAGAACTTGATGAGGTTGTTGAACCTTTACTTCAACCTGAGAGTAGCGCAGCGCAGAAAGTTGTTTCTGTGGAGCCTACATTAGCTGAAGAGGAAGTTAATGATGATGATCATGAAGCTTTGGATCAAGTTGCTATCGAACCTCGTAGGTCGACAAGGACGCGTACTGCTCCCGAGTGGTACGGCAACCCTGTCTTAGAGGTCATGTTGTTAGACAACGATGAACCTACGAGCTATGGAGAAGCGATGATGGGCCCGGATTCCGAGAAGTGGTTAGAGGCCATGAAATCCGAGATGGGATCCATGTATGAAAACAAAGTATGGACTTTGGAAGTATTACCTGAAGGGCGTAAGGCCATTCAGAACAAATGGATCTTTAAGAGGAAGACGGACGCGGACGGTAATGTCACCGTCTATAAAGCTCGACTTGTGGCAAAGGGTTTTTCACAAGTTCAAGGAGTTGACTACGATGAGACCTTCTCACCCGTAGCGATGCTTAAGTCCGTCAGAATCATGTTAGCAATAGCTGCCTTTTTCGATTATGAAATTTGGCAGATGGATGTCAAAACAGCGTTCCTTAACGGTTACCTTAAGGAAGAGTTGTATATGATGCAACCAGAAGGTTTTGTCGATCCAGAGAATGCTGACAAAGTTTGCAAACTCCAGCGATCCATTTATGGACTGGTGCAAGCATCTCGGAGTTGGAATCTTCGTTTTGATGAGGTGATCAAAGCGTTCGAGTTTATACAAGTTTACGGAGAAGCTTGTATTTACAAGAAAGTGAGTGGGAACTCTATAGCGTTTCTAATATTATATGTGGATGACATATTGCTGATTGGAAACAATATAGAAATGTTGGAAAGCGTAAAGGAATATTTGAACAATAGTTTTTCAATGAAGGACCTAGGAGAAGCTGCTTTCATATTAGGCATCAAGATCTATAGAGATAGATCAAGACGCTTAATAGGACTTTCACAAAGCACATACCTTGATAAGATTTTGAAGAAGTTCAAAATGGATCAGTCCAAGAAGGGGTTCTTGCCTGTTTTGCAAGGTGTGAAGTTGAGTAAGACTCAATGCCCAGTGACTGCAGAAGATAGAGAAAAGATGAGTGTCATCCCCTATGCTTCGGCCATAGGCTCTATCATGTATGCAATGCTGTGCACAAGACCCGATGTCAGCCTTGCCATAAGTATGGTCGGAAGGTTTCAAGGTGATCCAGGAATGGAACACTGGACGGCGGTCAAGAATATCCTGAAGTACCTGAAAAGGACTAAGGACATGTTTCTCGTTTATGGAGGTGATCAAGAGCTCGTCGTAAAGGGTTACGTCGATGCAAGCTTTGACACTGATCCGGATGACTCAAAGTCGCAAACCGGATACGTATTTATTCTAAATGGGGGTGCGGTTAGCTGGTGCAGTTCCAAGCAAAGCGTGGTAGCAGATTCTACATGCGAAGCGGAGTACATCGCTGCCTCGGAGGCAGCGAAGGAAGGTGTCTGGATGAAGGAGTTCATGACAGATCTTGGAGTAGTGCCTAGTGCACTTAACCCAATGACTCTGTTTTGTGATAATACTGGTGCCATTGCTCTAGCCAAGGAACCAAGATTTCACAAGAGGACCAGACACATAAAGCGACGCTTCAATTCCATCCGCGATTACATCAAGGAGGACGACATAAATATTTGCAAAGTACACACGGATCTAAATGTTGCAGATCCGATGACTAAACCTCTTCCAAGGGCTAAACATGAACAACACCAGAAATGCATGGGTGCTCGATTCATTACAATGTAAATCACATAGTGATGTGAACTAGATTATTGACTCTAGTGCAAGTGGGAGACTGTTGGAAATATGCCCTAGAGGCAATAATAAATTGGTTATTATTATATTTCCTTGTTCATGATAATTGTTTATTATCCATGCTATAATTGTATTGATTGGAAACTCAAATACATGTGTGGGTACATAGACAACACTGTGTCCCTAGTAAGCCTCTAGTTGACTAGCTCGTTGATCAAAGATGGTTAAGGTTTCCTAGCCATTGACATGAGATGTCATTTGATAACGGGATCACATCATTAGGAGAATGATGTGATGGACAAGACCCAAACTGTAAACGTAGCATTTGATCGTGTCAGTTTATTGCTATTGTTTTCTGCATGTCAAGTATCTGTTCCTTTGACCATGAGATCATGCAACTCACTGACACCGGAGGAATACCTTGTGTGTATCAAACGTCGCAACGTAACTGGGTGACTATAAAGGTGCTCTACAGGTATCTCCGAGGGTGTCTGTTGGGTTGGCATGGATCAAGACTGGGATTTGTTACTCCGTGTGACGGAGAGGTATCTCAGGGCCCACTCGGTAATACAACATCACATTGAGCCTTGCAAGCAAAGTGACTAAAGAGTTAGCCACAGGATCTTGTATTACGGAACGAGTAAAGAGACTTGCCGGTAACGAGATTGAACTAGGTATAGTGATACCGACGATCGAATCTCGGGCAAGTAACATACCGAAGAACAAAGGGAATAGCATACGGGATTAACTGAATCCTTGACATAGAGGTTCGACCGATAAAAGATCTTCGTAGAATATGTAGGAGCCAATATGGGCATCCAGGTCCCGCTATTGGTTATTGGCCGTAGAGGTGTCTCGGTCATGTCTACATAGTTCTCGAACCCGCAGGGTCTACACACTTAACGTTTGGTGACGATTAGTATAGTTGAGTTATTATGTTGGTGACCGAAGGTTGTTCGGAGTCCCGGATAAGATCCCGGACATGACGAGGATCTCCGGAATAGACCGGAGGTAAAGATTGATATATGTGATAATAGTGTTTTGATCTCCGGAAGAGTTCCGGAGTTCACCGGAAGGGGTTCCGGATGTTTGCCGAAGTGTTCGGGTGCAGCAACACTTTATATGGGCCAAGGGATAAAAGCCCACGAGGTATTGGAAAGTGCAAAAGTAGTTTTGCTGCCGCGTAAGCGGTACTACCGCTTGGTGAAGCGGTACTACCGCCCGAGCGGTACTACCGCTTGTGTGAAGCGGTACTACCGCCCAAGCGGTACTACCGCTTGTGTGAAGCGGTACTACCGCTTGTGTGCGGCTGTGCACGGTTCGGCAGGGATCCGAGTTGGACTCTTTCCCTGCGGGCCAAACCGACCTTGTGCGGGCAAAACCGACCTGGAAGAGGCTTTTACTCCAAGTTTAGACCCCAAGGCTCAACATATAAATAGAGGGGCAGGGCTAGCACACAAGACACATCAAGATTTCCCCAAGCCGTGTGCGGCAACCCTAACCCTCTAGTTCCTCCGTCATAATCTCCGTAGCGCTTGGCGAAGCCCTGCAGAGATTGTTCCTCACCATCATCACCACGCCGTCGTGCTGCTGGAACTCAACCACTACTTCACCATCGCTCGCTGGATCGAGGAGGTGAAGGCGTCATCAAGCCGTACGTGTGTTGAACGCGGAGGTGCCGTCCGTTCGGCGCTAGTTCGTGATCGGATCGAGGGACGACTTGCGATTTGGATCGCGGAGACGTTCGACTACATCAACCGCGTTTCTTAAACGCTTCCGCTTAGCGATCTACAAGGGTATGTAGATTCACTCTCCCTCTCGTAGATGCTCATCACCATGGATAGATCTTGTGTGTGCGTAGGAAATTTTTTTGTTTCCCATGCAACGTTCCCCAACAGTTGACTACGGTGAGGTTGTCTCACCATAGCGATGCTTAAAGTCAGATCTAGTTAAACTAGCAATTAATACATATTTCAATATTGAGATATGATACATGGATGCCAAAAGGATTTCCATGTGATGGAAATGCAACCTAGGACTTGCATGTGGTACAGTCCAAGGTATTTTGTCAATCCATAGGATGCTAGTAAGTATGCAAACTTTAGAGTTCCAGCAATGGACAGAAGAGAGCAAAATGGAGTTGGAATCTTCGTTTTGATGAAATAGTCAAAAGAGTTTTCATCAATGGATAACAAAGATGCTTGTGGTTTCAAGAAAGTAAGTGGGAGCATAATAATATTTCTAAAAACCTTGTGTGATTGACACATTGTTGATTGGAAATAATATAAATTTCTTGACACGAATTAGGACTTCATTGAAAATAGTTTTTCGATGAAGTGCTTGGGCTAAATAGCCTTGACATTAGGCATATTTATCTATGAGATAGAATTGCCTAGTAGGCTAAGCCAAAAATACATATTGACAAGATGCTAAAACAGTTTAGCATTAAAACGCCAAGGAGTGATTCTTGCCGAAGTCACATGGAAAGAGTTTTTTGCAAGTCTCGGTGTCCCAAAACACTGATGATCGAAATACATGATGGAGATTCCACACACTTTCGTGTTTGGATTAATCATGTATTCCATGGTATGTAAAACAACCAGATATGTCCAGTACTCCCAAGGAGTTGCGAGTATAGATACGAAAGTGATCAAAGTACTGATCATGGGACAACAGTGAAAAATGTCATTGAGTACTGGAGTAGCACTGATGACATGTTTTCTCGCAAGCAGAGATTATGAAGTGCTCGTTGTAAGTAATTGCATCGATACAGTCTTCATCAATACTCCATGCGATTTTCAATTTAAGTTAAGGGTTTTGTGTAATACACGATATGGTGGCACGGTGTTTGGAAATCGTTCCAAACAGGTTACTGTGGCGAATTCTATAACAAATGCTAAGTATGTTTTCGCTTTCAAAGCGACATAGAAGATGTTGAATCATGCAGTTCGTTCATGAACTTAGTCTGGTTCCAAGATGGCTTTGGTCAATGGAACACTATTGAAGATAGTTGCTCCATAGCTCAGTCTGAGGAATCAAGGTTTAACCAGTGATTCACATATATACGAAGCCAAGTCCACACAAAATATGAATTTTTTGAAAGCGTGAAAACGCGAGGATATGCAGAGATACACACGGAACTGAAGTTGTCAGATCCGTTAGACATCAGACTATACCACAAGCGAAGCATGTTTTACACCGGTATGCCATAGGTGTAAAGTGCATCAGCATTGACTAGATTATTGACTCTAGTGCAAGTGAGAGTCTGTAGGAGATATGCCCTAGAGGCAATAATAAATGTTATTATTTATCTCCATGTTTGTAATTAAGTTTATGTTCCATGCTATAACTGATATGGTTCTCGAGTCTACAATAACCACGAGGCTCGGAGGAAGACTCATATGCACGTGTGGAATAATAAACGGTAAAATGTATTCCTAGTCTGGCCTCTAAGACTAGCTCAAGTGTTGCATGATGGTTCTGTTTTCCTGATCATGGGCATGACTATGCCGGCAACTTTGAGGGCGCAATGTTAGGAAAACACTTGTGTTGAATCGAGCCGAATTGATGTTATGCTATGAGATTCATTCGTCACAAGTTAATGGTTAATAACACAGAGATAGTTAATGTTTGCATAATTCCTTAGACCATGAGAGTGTCGAGTTTCTTCATGCTTACTTCATGAGCTTTGGGGTTTGTTAAACGTCATCCGTAAATGGGTGGCTATTACGGCGGCTTACGGGTTCATGGAAAAGTATGTCAAGTAACTTAATAGCTCAAGATTGGGATTTTCTCCTCCGACGATGGAGAGATATCTCTGGGCCCTCTCGGTGTTACGGTATCCACCATCGTCTGGCCAGACACATTGTGATTTGATCACAAGGATGCCGGAACACGAAAACGAGAAAAGAGAACAAAACCGGTAACGAGGTAACAGGCATTGTGGACAAGTGTTGATCCACGGGGATGCCGATGATTCTCACCTTGGATATTTGTAACATATCGCGAAGCAACAGGAATATCACACGGCAACTGGAGGTTCACTCGAATATTCATTCGTGTGGGTATAGGGGTCAATATGGGTGTCCACGGCTCCGATGTTGATCATTGATCGGAAAGTGTTCCGGGTCATGTCTATACTTCACCAAACCTATAGGGTCACACGCTTAAGGGTCATCTTGTATGCAGTCTCCATAGTGGTCCTGGGCTGGTGCGTAGGTCGGAATTTTTTTGTTTTCTGCTGCGTTACCCCACATATCCAATATTCTGTCAAGCGCGGACGGGCCGTCGCGATTCCCTTTAGAGGGTTTTTTCCGCGGTCCCGATTTCGAGCCGCTGAATCCGGCGTTTACTGCTGTGTCATCGGCTTCACCGCCGTTGTTTGAGTGCCGGCGCTTGTTGTTCCTATTGCGCCGGGGTTTCCCGTTTCCATCCCGGGTCTCTGAGGTGCCGGAGTCTTCGGGGTGGTTGCTTCGACGAGCTAACCAGCTATCCTCACCCGCGCAAAAGCAGGTCATTAGGGAGGTAAGGGCCGACATTGTTCTCGGCTTGTCCTGGCCGAGCTGGCGGACGAGCCACTCATCCCGAATACTGTGTTTGAATGCCGCAAGAACCGGTTCCAGAATTGCCGGGCTGACTCTCCGGGCTGCTGAATGACATGGCTCAAGTCATCGGCGTCCGGTGGCCGAACATAGGTGCCTTGAAAGTTAGCTCGGAATGCATCCTCGAGCTCTTCCCAGCTCCCGATGGAGTTTTCGGGTAGGCTGTTCAGCCAATGCCTTGCTGGTCCCTTGAGTTTCAGCGGTAAGTACTTGATAGCGTGGAGATCATCTCCCCGAGCCATATGAATGTGGAGAAGAAAATCCTCAATCCACACGGCTGGGTTAGTTGTCCCATCATAGGATTCTATATTGACGGGTTTAAACCCCTCGGGGAACTGATGCTACAACACCTCGTCAGCGAAACACATTGGGTGTGCGGCGCCCCTGGCCCGGGCCACGTCGCGCCGGAGATCGGTTGTCATCCGGGCACGGTGCTGCTCCCGAGCTCTGTCGTTTCTATCGCGCCAGGCCTGGTATCCGTCCCGTCCGGCGGGTGCGTATCCTGTGGATCCATAGATGGATCTCGACTAGATCGCTCTGGCGTTCAGGTCACGGTGCAGATCGTATTGGTTGTCCGGTTGAACCGGGTCTTTGCCTGCTCGGCGAGGAGGCGCGGGTGGATATTCGGCTTCCCCGGCCGCCCTACCCCGTCCTCGAGGGGGCGCGGGTGGGAGTTCGGCTTCCCCGGCTGCCCTATCACGTCCTCGAGGGGGCGCGGGTGGGAGTTCAGGTTCCGCAGCCGGCCTATCCCGTCCTCGAGGGGGGCGATCGGGCTGGTTTGCGTAAGTTCGTCTGGGAGGCATGGGCTCGAAGGCCTCATCCTCAAATTCTGGGAGTAGACGCCGCCATGGGTAACTCTTGTATTGACCCTGACGTTGATCGTCAAGGCTTTCTTCGGCAGCTAAGACCATGGTCCATCTGTCGTTGAGCGTATCATGCTCGGCTTTTAGCTGTCGTTGTTTGTTCTTCAAGCTTCTGGCAGTGGCGATGAGTTGCCGCTTGAATTTCTCTTGTTCCAGGGGATCCTCAGGGACGATAAAGTCTTCGGGTCCGAGGCTATCTTCCTCTTCGGACGGAGGGAGATAATTGCTGTCGTCGGAATCCTCGGGGTCCTCGGGGTCACCCTGGTCCTCGTGCCCTTCAGGGGCGTCGGGGTGCTGCTCGGGTGTGTTGTCGCCGAGCTCCCCCAAATTGTCCGGAGTCTCATTATCTCCGGTGCCATTCGTGTCCGTGTGATTTTCCTTGCCCTTTCCTTGCCCTCTAGCTCGCCGTCGTCGGCGTCTGGGCGGTTCTTCGGCGGGATCATCGCCGTCCTTTTTGGTCGTGTCACCGTCCTTCATGGGGGTGTCGACCATGTAAACGTCATAGGTGGAGATGGTGGTCCACTTTCCGGTGTGTGAAGTGGCAAGGGAGGGAGCCGTATAGGGCGGGACGTCGATATCCTCGTCCATGTCATCAGCCTCCTCGGAGGCGTAGTCCAGCATGTCGGTTAAATCTTCGACAGTGGCTACTAAGTGGGTGGTGGGTGGGACGCAAAATTCCTCGCGGTCAGCCTCCTATCCGATCTGCTCCTGATCCGAGGACGGGCCATCCGCGATATTCATCCTTTGGATCCGATCTAACATCTCGCTTTAAAGCGGGAGGTCAACCGGATTGATGCTCGGGCGTCCGTTGGAGTTGAGCTCTGGCGCGCCAAAATTGTGAAGGTGTTCGGCCCAGGGTGACACTTGGTTTTCTGGCATTGGGATTGGATCTGAACTCAAGGCTAGATCCGAACTGAGGCCCTGTCCGAAAATAGGGACGGGGAGGGAATTCGAGGTCAAAGCCTCGGGATTGGTGGGCTCCTCGGGTAAAGCCGAGAACCCAGTAAGGACAAGATCGCCTCGAGCATCGGCGACGTACTCAAGGCCGCCGAACCTGATTTCTTGCTCGGGGGCGAAGCTACCTACCTGGTCAAGGTGACCGGTCGGATCAGCGTGCAGCACAATGCTGCCGAACGCGAAGAGCTGTCCGGGGACGAAGATGTCCCCGTTGCGTATTCCATCGCTGATGAGAAGGCGAGCCATTGATCCTTGGTGACCCACGGCGGAGCTCTCAATGAAAGCACCAATGTCGGTACCAAAACCGGCAGATCTCGGGTAGGGGATCCGAACTGTGGGTCTAGGAATCAATGGTTAATAGGAAGTGTAGAAACGGTGATTTAACCAGGTTCGGGCCCTCTCGAAGAGGTAATACCCTACGTCCTGCTAGATTATATTGATGTGATTGTATGAAGGTTACAGAGTTGATCTACCTCGAGATCGACGGGGCTAAACCCTAGGTAATGAATATGATCCTCTACGGACTAGGCCCTCTGGTTTATATAGACACCAGAGGGCCCTAGGGTTACATATGGCGGTTACCATCAGGGGATAAACATGTCGGTTACGCCAATTATTCCTTGGAGGAGACGCCAAGTCTTCGGAGGTTTCCTTCTGACACACGGGGTTGCCCACAGTCCGGCCTTCCATCGACGTGTAGAGAGCGGCCCACCAGCCCGGCCTACGAGAGATAGGCCGGCAGCCCAAGTACCCCCTAGTCCGGGACACCCTCACATGGTTGTAAGCATTAAGACCTCATCCCATTATACACTAATATCGAAATTACATGGTCGGCTTAAGATGAAGCTAGCTTATTAATCATCGTACATGCCCTAGCTTTGCCATCTAAGAGCATCTACAGCCAGACCCTTCATATCAACCCTATCCATCTGGGCGGACAGCCCGGTCACTGCCCGTGCAGGAGAGAGAAGGAAAAAAGGTGACCCACTGGACTCCTCATATCATCCTTATGTGTTCGGGTTGTGCATAAACCCTCATATCCAGACCATATATGAGAAGGATATGAGGGTTCACAGATGCGCCCGGTCAGTCCGCCACATAGGACGTGGCCCACCTTGGACTACCTTTTCTCTTTCTTTATTCTTTCTTTGCTTTCTCTTTCTTCATCTCCACCAGTCATATACATGTGATCGGGCATATAAGAAGAAAAAAAAGAAGCATGAATACCGGCAAGCCTAATCAACCTAGCCAGCCGCCGCCTCCCAAAAAGCTAGTGTTCTTCTGCCTCCCGCCGGCGCCGGCGCCGGTCCGCTCCGTCTCCAGTGGCCTGAGGGCCATGGGGGCGGAGTGGATCCCGGCCCTTGCCAGTGGGAGGGCTCCGTTTTTAGATCTTTTTTTGAGTTTTGTTAGGGTTTGTGTCCTGCTCAGGAAGGCGAGACGGCGGCGGCTCCCTGAAGATGGAATAAAGGTCTCCCCGCCTAGCCCCCGTTCCGGTGATGCGTCTAGCATCGTCGGTGGGCGTGTGGAGGTGTGTCTCCGGCGGATCTGTCTTTGGTGGATTTGCTCGGATCTGTTTGTCGTTCGTCTATGTTCGTGTGTCTTCAGGTTGGATCTTTATGATCTACACTCTTCATCGGCGGCGGTTGCTGTTCTGGTGCGTTGGTTCTATGGGGCCTTAGCACGACGACTTTCCGACTGTTTACTACAACAAGGTTTGCCCAGCTCAGGTGAGGGAGGGGCGATGACAGCGGCGCGCCTTCGGCTCGCTTCAGTGCTTGTAGTCATCGCTAGGTGGTCTACGGATCTGGATGTAATTTTTATTATTTCTAGTGTTCGTTGTACTATCATGATCGAAGGTGAATAGATCGGAAATTTTTCTCGCAAAAAAAAAAAAGAAACATGAATGCATGCACAGATAAATTAATAGGGGCTCAAACAGACACGCCCGCTAGACGCGCCCGTCTGCTAAGTCTGGCTGTAGATGCCCTAAACTTTGGGCCAAGCGAGAAGCTTGGTGTGCACTTAAAGTTCAAAAGGACCTGCATTGAATTCGCCACATGGTTAATCAGTTAAGCTAAACGCCTCTCGCTGTTGACCTCGAACATCCACACTGTTTAAGCTAACTGCCTACTGGCTAGATATAGGACCATTTAGCACTAGCTAGGGGTACTAATAAACGAAGCTGTCACGCACGTACGCGTACGTGTATAGAGTATTTCCATCAAAGGAGTAGCACTGAAGCGAGGCATCGTAAGCGCTCTCTAGCTTGTCCATCTGACACCCCATCACGTTTATTGTTGACGTGCCCAATATGTACGACGGTGCGCTGTTCATATCTACGACGTCGTACTACTAGCCATTGACGCGCACGAGTAAATACAGCCGAACAGTAGAAATGATACAAGAAAGTACATAAGCTAGTACTGATCATACGGCGGCAATCTTGATCTCGTTCCGGACCAACCAACGATCGCTGTTACGCCACAGTGCCACACCGACGCGACGCGACGCGCCATCTCTCCTCTCCCTTTCTTCTCTTTCTTTCTCTTCTCACCTACTGCGGCCGTCCCGCCATTGCCATATAACCCACCACCCCACCGCACCCCTCACACACGCCCACAGCTCCACATATCGCCACCGTTTTCTAGGTCCCTCCGTTCACAGCCAACCAGCCCCGCTCCACCACCCGCAGCCAAATGGCGAAGCTGCTGCCAGCCGCCGCCGCGTTCCTCCTGGCGGTCGCCGCCGCTGCGGCGCTGGCCCCGTCGTCGGCCTCGGCCTTGAAGGGCACCGGCGAGCTGGGCCTCGGCGGCGCGGCGGCGGTGGTGATGCGCCGGGGCGGGCGGACGTGCCGGGGCACGGTGGGCGAGTGCATGGAGTACTTCGGCGTCGACAGCGAGGGCGAGGGCGAGGTGGCGGCGATGGCTGGCAAGCGGCGGGTGCTGCAGGGCGGGAGCGGGTACATCGGCTACGACGCGCTGCGGCGGGACAACGTGCCGTGCTCGCAGCGCGGGGCCTCCTACTACAACTGCCAGCCCGGCGCCGAGGCCAACCCCTACTCCCGCGGATGCAGCGCCATCACCCAGTGCAGGGGCTGATTCATTAAACCCCTTCTTCATTTCTTCTCACCTGCATGCCTCATCAACTAATGTAATGTAATGTACAATTACAAGAAGAAGATCAAACACTTCTTGACGATGCTTGATCAATCATCACTGGGTGGTGTGATCAATCGTACCGTACGGATCACCGGAGGAGGCATGGTTAATTATTGTGTCGTTTGTGTCTATTTGGGTGAAAGTAATCAAGCTTAAGCAGTTTGGTCCATCTGATTTCGGTTGTGCCCAATAAATTTGTAGTCCTTTGGTACGTACTTCCTCCGTCTCATATTAGTTGCCGCGCAAACAGATACTATTTCCCTCGGTTTAACTATGGTGTGTTGAATGTGCTTCTCTGCCATGGCTTTTCTCCATTTTCTTGATTGAGCTGTAGGTGGCAGAGAAGGTTTTCTGTGAGCCTGACATGCCAATTCGCGGATGCTTGTCAGAAAAGAAACATCAATATCTCTCGAGTTGAGATGTCTTTTCTGAATATTTTTACCTTTCTCCTTTCTCCTGCCTCCTTCTTTCTGGTTGGGCAATCTTTAATCAGTGCTCCGAATTATATTTGTTTTCTGCACCAAAAGCGATCGGCTTTTGTTTGGTCTTAATGGGAAAATGACTCTTGTAGTATTGTGTAAAAGGTTGGTTCAAATGGGTTGGTGAAAGTAGAGCTTCTTTGGCTACTTAAATTATTCCTTGTACACTTTAAAACGATTCATTTGTTAGCACCAACACACAATGTCCAAGTGGTTGTGCTGTCATGCTTCATCCTATGTGCAGCACTGCGGCCAATAACTAGAAGGAAGGGATCCATCTTCTTATGGAATATTACATTCGCAAGGATATCTAGAAGTGCACAAGCTCAAGAGAGGATATATAGATATACAATCAATGATTAATGTTTTCTTTGGCTAAATTTGCCCCCAAGACTTGATCAGGGGGGAACCCCTTGACAAGTGGAGATGCTGCAGCGTAGTAAGACTCAATTTTGCTTTCACGACGTGAATCTCTATTCACAAGGTGTTCCGGCACTCAGCCCAATCAAAGAATTAGCATGTGGCGTTTGCCAAAAGGAATGGGGTTGACCCATACAAACATGCAGGTGCAGATGCCGGTGCCCTCCTCTAAAAAACTTCCCGTAAAAGTGCTTTTACAGGACGTTTGTAAATTTTAAGGGAAGTTTCTCGGAAGCTACTTTTCTCAGATCCTGTAAAACATCTTCCCTTAAATCTAGTTTCATTTTATTTTTTATCAAACTAAACTAAATAATGGCTTAGGGCATCTCCAAGGCGGACCCATAAATCACCCGCATCCGTCCGAACCGCGCTGTCCGGACCGCGGAAGCCATCCAACGCAGGTCTGTATCGGTCTGCGGCACGGTCCGGACGCGATTTCTCCCGCAAATTGGAGACAAACGTGGGGGCCGGAGCTTTGCGGGAGTCCGGACACCCGAAACGTAGGACTCCGACACTCCCGGCCTACCCAATCCCCCCTCCCGGTCCCATTTCCTTGCACGCCGCCCCTTCTCCCCCTTGCTTTGCATCCGCACCCTCCACCGCCGCCGCTGCTCCTACGTCTCCGGCCGTCACAGAGGCATTGCCGGACGTCCGCAACCAGCACCGACGCAACCGCTCGCCGTTACGACGGAGCTTTCCACCCTGGAGCCGTTTGTGCCCAGGTACACTCCGCCCCCTGTCAACGACCTCCATGGCGGACACCACGCCCGGCAGGTGTTAGGTCAAATGCCATTGAGCTTATTTTCAAATGCTATGTCGTTTTTTAGAGTTCGAAGGATGGTGAGCTACTCGACCATGGAGGATGAGTTGTTGTGCGATTCGTGGCTGGCCGTATCCGCGGATTTCATAGGCAGGAGCAGAGGGGAGCCCTTCTGGAATCAAGTGCATGAAAAGTTTCACGCAGGAAAACACATTGCGCCCTACGACATGTACATCATTCAACCACGCAACGTGAAGTCGTTGTCGTATTGCTGGCACACTATCCAGATCCGAATTTTTTCTTGAATTTACTGTTCACACGGTGAAAAAAACAAGATTTTTTTTTGAATTTTTATTTTTACTTTTTAATTTACTGTTCACCCAGTCAAAGGGTCAAAACCGGTCAACGGGGAGGGGAGGGTTGAATTCCGGCCGGTTTTGAGAGTTGGGGGTGTAAACTAGACGGTATTGCAGTTGGGGGGTGTATATTAGACTAGGGTTAGAGTTGAGGGGTGTAATATGTGCACTTCTCTCTTGTGTCTCTCTGCTCCCGAGCTGCGCATGCACGCAAGTTGCTTTTTTGGATTTCTTCTTTATATCTCAAGGGTAAATATTACCCATATATCTCATCCTCTTCTGGTGTCTTTCTGGTGTCTTTGCTTGCTTGATTCTTGCAACTGGCCAACGTATATAAGTTGATAAGATTTGATTTAAGGGAGCAAGGTGGGACTATTAATTATCAAAAAAAAAATCAGCACATGCATAAGGAGCAACTTTTTCACCGGCCCATTAAAACTCTGGCCCACTTCCGAATCTGTAGACGACACTGGACGAACGCGTCATGACGTACGAAACTGAACGCCAGGTGGACGGACCAAAACGGACGAAATTACGATGGTAAGAAGTGATCACCCCTTTAATATTAGGTAAAGATAGCAAGCCAACTACTACACACATAATTATGCTAGCTGTTCGTGGACGTGACGGTGAGACTTTAATTCCAGTTGCCAGCAATTTTTTTGCTTTTCCTTGGGCTGGCTTAGGAAAATAAGTGGGCTGGCTTAGCTCAGCCACAAACCACACAGCCCATGTACGAAATTCTCTCTAGCGGACGGACGCATACAAATTTAGTACCACCTCGAATAGAAACTATAGTCTGAAGGGGTGGACGGACGAAATTACGGTGGTAAGAAACGCTTATCCCTTATATATATACACACACTATATATATATATATATATATATATATATATATATATATATATATATATATATATATATATATATATATATACACTAGCACATATGCCCGTGCGTTGCGACGGAAAAACTTGATGTGCCCATCAGCAAATATAAAATTTGTAAAAGTCCCCAAAGCACTTTATTTAAATTCCTCATATTTCTCTGATCCTACAGAAATAACTATGTTGGTCTAATCCCTTCTCTATCTTTATTTTATTCAAGTTTCTGTTTAATTAAAAAAGGAAAAAAAAAGGAAAGAGGGAGTCGGCCAGCCTAATCTTTCCACCTCGTTTGGCCCACACGTACCCCCGTTAACCCTAGAGCTAGGAGATCGATCCCCACATCTCGTCTCTCCCTCGCCCCCCGAGCACCTCCTCAACCTCCTGGCTCGTCCCCGAGTAAACGCCCTCGAGGAGTTCCCCGTCCCCGTCGACCGCGCCGGCCACGCCGTCGCCGGCAACCCCGCTGCCTCCCTTCTCCGTTCCTTCTTTTTTCCCTCTGGTTCCCTCTCCTTCCCGTAACATCTCTATCTCGTTTGCTGCACGCAGGACGCCGCCGCCCCTATACCAAGTCCAGCTGCCGCCGGATCGGCCTCCACCGGACCGGATCCGTCCGGATCCGGCTGCCCTTGACCGTCCCCGGCCTCGTCTGCTCCTTCCGTCGTTGGATTTGCCCTCGACCGTCACCCCTATACCAAGTCCTGCCCCCCCCCCCCCCCCCCCCGGCCTCGTCTGCTCTTTGATTTATTTGATCTTTTGATATCGATTCCCGATTCGTGGCGTTGCAATCTGCTCTTCTTTGTCCGATTCGATCGACCGTTTCTTTCCCATTGTGATTATTCTCATCTCTGTTTCCAGATTTCTGTGATTGCTTGTTGAATCATCAATGTGTACCTATATGAACCGGTCAGAATTGGCGTAAAGAGGCGATGTGGTATTATTATTTAGCGGAGTCATATAATTTTTTTGGCATGATCCTAGGAAGGAAGGAGAAAGCCCAGCACATGAGGCCCAGTACGGGCGGCGTGGAGGACGCAGGATGAAGCAGAGAAATACACGGAATGTTTTTACGGATCGTTTTTTTTCCACTTATTTACTGGACTGCGGGTTAATTACTTAAAACCACAGGGGGCTTTTTTGCAAAAATGCCCGCGACGGTGAACCGACAGAAGCAATAGGTGCTTTATTAGTAGGTATATATATATATATATATATATATATATATATATATATATATATATAGGTATAGGTATAGATATAGAATAGATATAGATATACATATAACTAGTAAAAATGCCCGTGCGTTGCAACGGGTATAAACAAAAAAAATGAGTTTAAAATAATTTACTATTCAAACAGTTTTGCAAGTAGCAAAACAATTTCCTTTTGACTTGAGCAATACAGTATTAAAAGTACTCAAAAGTACCAAATGTGATCTTTGAATTAAAAAAAACCTGAAAGTGTCTAGGCCTCTCCTATTGCAGAATCACATGGGATTTACATTTTTTTTTCTTGCGTACCAGTGATCTTTCCTCTCTCGTCATGTTTTCATGCCTCCTATTTCTTTATCTCCACTACTAATAATGAAGTGACAGTTCCTATAAATCCAAATTGCATATCTCTTCGGGCCTTCTTTGTGCTTGTTTCCCCTCTTTGGAGAGGTTTTCTTTTATCTATTCAACCTGACGACCATGTGAATCACATCAAAATTCTGCCAGCAACCACCATTAAGACCTGTCCCAGCCTATATAGTAAACTAATACAACATGTACTTGCACGATCCGACCCTTGTGATCAAGTTCAAGTTCCAATAATTCGCCTTTTTAACTTGATCTTCCATATCATTAACCAGCTTCTCAACCTGTTTTTCTTTGTCCTATTTTTTAGATTTGTTTTGGTGGTTGCAACAACATCACTACTCATTTACCAAAACCGGAGTATGCTTCTTGAGCATCGCATTGTTCTCATCTTCTCCTTGACGATGTTGTGCAGCCTCCTACCTGGATCTAGCTGACTACACCTCTAAACCCAACCAATTAAGCTCAAAAGTTGATTCTTTCTCTTCATTAGGCCCAGCAGAGTTAGGAAGGAACCCGACTACAGTCTAAATCACGTGCTCGACAAATCAGCAGGGAACTCACCTAGCGATGCCAACCTGAGCCTCTGAACCTCCAGCTCCTTCTCGTCGCCACATAGAAGGCCAGCAAATAAGCACAAGAAGAGAAGCATCGTCTCGGTGAGTAGGGCCCCGCGGTGGCCTCTCTTGTAATCTGCTGAGCAGGCACTTGTCCGTAGATCATGGCATGTGGCGGCGGCTGCTACAACGACTGCGTGTACTATGGCATCGGGGGATTGCTCCCCGGTGTCTGATGATCGGCATGCCTAGCGTGCGCCTCCATCGTGTCTGTCGTCCCCAACGGTCCTGCCCCTTTTCTGGATCGTGCTCCGCTGCAGCCGGTGTCGACTTGCTTCTGTCGTTGTGCTCCTCCAAGGCGGTGCCCTTCTTGGAAGAGACGTAAGTGGCTGCTGCCGCTCGCCTGCACGGCGACCGGACTTTGAGCCTGAGGCGTGCCCGGTTGCTTGCGATAGAGCTTGGCGACGATGTGCGCCCTGATGCACCAGGATGTTGTCGTTGTTGTTCTCAGGCACCGCCTGCTCAGGGGCAAGCACTCCTTCAAATTCGAATCTGGCATCCCCGTAAAAGAGGAATATGCTAGAAATTCGCACGTTAATCCAAAACATATGACCGTTTATTAGATAGGAATATGCAATGTTGAACTGGAATTTAAATGTTTTGGTTGCAACTGAACTCGGGACCTCTCTTGTTGTTAGATATTTGTGATGTGAGCAAAACCATGTACATATATAAATTGAATCAATACAATTTATTTTACAAAAGCACACAATACAAGAATTTAGGATATAGAATTATAGATCAGAGGTTGCTATAGAATCTAAGCATTTAATAGGAACATATTTTCACTCGTGCTGCCATAACAATTTGACAATGAGAATCTTGTAAGAACTACATTTTCAGCGATAAAATCGAGAAATTACCAATTCCTAAGACCTTAGCTAGAACCCAAT
Organism: Elymus sibiricus; assembly: GCA_039707655.1. NCBI lineage: Eukaryota > Viridiplantae > Streptophyta > Magnoliopsida > Poales > Poaceae > Elymus > Elymus sibiricus. The sequence goes on along the minus strand of CM077674.1, from coordinate 68,110,706 downwards.
AATGATTTATAACAAGGATGGTCTAGCAAGAGCTAGATCACCACCACCTCTGAAATTTCGTCAAGCATGTGATGTACAACAACCAACAATGGTGGAGCAAAGTGAGTTCTACCTGAATAGTGCTCGACCGAAGCGACTCAGTCTGAGATTTCGTAGCCACATCCATGGCAAGTGTGCACGGCCTCACCATGAGCGAGAGAGGGCACCAAAGCCATTCTCACTAGTAGAAAATGGGCCATCAGTCCCGTTTCGGGAGAGCCTTTAGTCCCGGTTGCCCAACCGGGACTGCGCAATCGAGACTAAAGGCCCACCCCTTTAGTCCCGGTTGTGTTGCGAACCGGGACTAAAGGCCCTCCACATGGCCGCTGTCTGGAGCGGGGCTGGAGGACCTTTAGTCCCGGTTGGTTGGTGTTACCAACCGGGACTAAAGGAATTTTTTTTTGATTTTTTTAAGTTTTTTCCGATTTTCAAATCTTTAAATTATTTGACAATTTAATCTCTAATCACCCCTCCTCACTGCTCCAGCATGGAGCACTCATTCCAAATCGTCTAACTTCCCGGCCGGTCACCCATCCTCTCACTACTCCAGCCCCAGCACGCTTAACTTCCCAGTTCTATTTCCCCTAGTTTCCAAGTCTGCACTTGTTGTTTTCCTGACAATAGTAAGCCATCAATCCTATTAACCCTTAGGTCTTGATGTCACATGATTTAATTTTTTGAATTCCAAACAATTATTAAAATAAAATAAGTAATAATAATATTGAATTTCAATGAAAATAAAATAAGTAATAATATTATTTTATTCATTTTTTGCCATTTATTCATTTAATATGGCATAATTAATATCTTTAAATCTGTAAATAGAAATTCGATAAATAATATATCCATTATTATCAGAAAAATGCGAGGAATCCAAATATGACATCATTTATTTATTTTTAAATAAAATTAATTTTTAAAATTATTTCACATATGCTGGAATCAATTGCTTCTTGGTGATGTGATTAGGATGAGAACTAATGAGCTTTCTATGTTTGGCTAAGCACAAGTGCCTGATTTGGATTCATTGATAAAATGGTTATAATTTGTTGATCTGGTACTAGCTCAGGTATAAAATGGTGAATCACTGAATCACTATATACAATGTCTGTGCAGTTGCAGAAACTGCTGTTATTTGATTTTAGGAGTTGAACTTGAGCATGATGTCACACGTTTCACCGTTTGAGTTTGAAACTATTATTCTAAAAAACAATAATTATTTAGTAACACTAATATTTATTGAATAAGTAGTTTGACCATAGTTTGACCATAGTTTGACCACAGTTTGACCAAAAATTCGAAAAAACTTAAATTTGAGGATAACTTTTTTTCCTTTCGGAATTTGAGGATTCTAAATATTTGCAAAACGGCCTATGGCAGTTGAAATCGGAACCGGTTTCTCGTGCTGAACATTTTGATATATTATACGTTTTTTTCGACATCGTATGCAAAAGTTATAGCCGTTTTACTTTTTCATAACACTTTTTTGCAAAACATGTCGAAATTTATGTTTTTTTAATTTTCCTAACTAGTAGATGTAGTAACATAACTACATCTCGAAGGATTTTAATTTTTGAAGTTTTTATCATTTTCTTTTGTTTTTTTCAAAACTGAAATGGCGATATGGGGGGGTGGTAGAGTTTGAAAATTTCAGAACCCCTTTAGTCCGGGTTGGTGTCCATCCAATCCTACCGTCGACTACATCTGCTAGCACCGTCCCAGCCAGAGTCACAACTAAGGTTAACCAAGCCAGAGTCACGTTCTCGGGCTTAGTAACATGGGTGTGGGTTCCTACCTCATGCTTCTACTCAACTACAAGATTCAATATACTACTGGAGGAAAGTTGAAACGGTGTCACTAAATGCAATAAAAACATAGGTATGAAAAGTATGGTGAAAGTGAACTTGCCTGGTATAGTTAATGAAGATAATATCGCTCTCAAAAATAACTTGATAGAACTATTCGTCATCTCTGATGAAATCTATATTAATCAAACATTGCATTCACATAAGCATTTACTCTAGCAAGCAATTCTAACAATCATGTTAACAACCAACAAATAAAAAGCAATAAAGAAAACAATAAGAAAAACCAAATAGAAAGCAAAAGAAAACTTCAAGGAAATCCAAAGAAAAACTCCTAAGGAAACTACACACAAAAAAGAAAATAGTTTTTGTCCTAATTGAAACATAACAGCAAGGAAAATACTAAACTCATAAATAAACAGAAAGTATTTCACTAAATTAATAACTAGCAAAAATAACTAATTAAAAACTATTATAACAATCTAGTTATAATCATAAGAAATTAAAAACAACTAACATAGCAATAAAGCAATATTAACTAATTACAAAAACTAAATTATTGTCAAACAACAGAAACTAAAGTTAATTATATTAATGTGGCAAAAAGAATTACTTTTTAATATAGCAAAACTAATTCTATCAACTATAATTAAAGGCTAAACAACTATTAATACAAAACAGTAGCAAAATTAATATTAATTAATTATAAAATTTTATCTACTATTGTCTAACAGAAGCATACTACAACATGTTAAAATCTACAGAAAGAACTAACTAAAAATAATTAAAAACAACAATTAAATGACTAAAACAACTATATAAGCAAAACAGTACTGTTTTAATTAAAATACTAATTTAAATTATTCTAAAAAGAACCAAATAAATGTTACTGTGACACTAATCTAACATGTGACTAGGAGCAAAAAGAATTAAATTAAAAACTATTTTTAAACTCAAGTTATTCACAATCTAGGGTTTGAAGCAAATTTGAACAAATTCAAATTTAAATCATTCAAATTTGAAAACTAATAGCACAAACAGAAACTAGACAAAATTTTGAATCTAATGCAAAAAAGAATCACTCAAAAACATCAAATATCCTAAAAGATATAAGCAATTTAAAACAGAAAACAAATGGAAAAACAGAAAAGAAACTTTCAAAACCCCTTTAGTCCGGGTTGGTATCTCCAACCGGGACTAAAGGTCTAACCTTTAGTCCCGGTTGGAGACACCAACCGGGACTAAAGCCTCAACCCCTTTAGTCCGGGTTGGTGTCTCCAACCGGGACTAAAGGGGTTCGCACCGGCCGCATCCTGCCGCAGCCCCTTTAGTCCCGGTTGTTATCTCCAACCGGGAGTAAAGGTTGCGTTTGACCCGGGACTAAAGCTAGCCGAGCCCCGTCCGACGTCCTAGCCGCTCGAACCGGGACTAATTAGTCCCGGTTCGTAACGCGACCGGGACTATTGATCCTTTCCAGCTAGAACGAAAGCCCTGTTTTCTACTAGTGTCTGGCTCAAATAGGATGAAGGCGTGAGTGGTCGGAGAAGCACATGCCCCTGGCCATTGTGTAGACAGCTCTGTACATGCAAATACAATACAAATAATTGTTGGAATTGTCAGCTGAATAGCAAATTCAGTTAGAATTTCATGTCAACATAAAACCCCAATTTAATCAGATTAAGAAATCTTCTTTTTACCAAAAAAATAAACACAAGCGCTAGAACAATAGTTGTACATAAATAAAGTTTACAGATGCACTTGAATAGATCCACACGAACAGAGCCAAACGAAGAGTTGAGTCAGTAACCTCACCATGATCCCAAGATCATGCTATGCATCTGGAGGCGACTTCATCATTGCCAAGGAGTAGAGCTACAGAACCGCAGAACAACATCTCTCTTCATGGGAACTGGGGTGAGCGGAACACGTGGAGGAGCATCATATCAGGTCACATAAGGCGCGATGTCAGGCACGCCGGCAGCCGGCAATGCCATGGAGAAGAAACATAGCAGAAGCAGCTGAGCAAGGATGTAGTGAATAGTGAATCTGTGGGAAGGTCAACGCAGCAGCTTGGATCAATGGAATTGATGGCCATTAGATGGGTCGGCGAAAGCGAATTGGGTGGCGCTTGGCTAGGGTCTTTCTTCGCAATGTTCGTCTTCTTTAGGATTGCACTCCGTCGCCACACTTCCTCGTGGTCTTCTCCGCCCCGCCAGACACCTCCCCTGCTTCTCAGGCCGTCTCGCGGTCTCATGTCACTCGATGGCCTCACTGCCCGGTAGCTACTTCATTGTAACAATGGGAACCAATCTTGTTTAGAGAGAAGATTGTGTCAATGAAAACTACAAAACGCATGAATCATCATGAAAACGAATAGCAGTACATCGGAACCAAGAGAAGAAATAAATAAGAAGTGAAAGGAACTTGCAGAAATCAATGGCTTATGCAAGGATAATCTGCAAAATATGTTTGTCAAGACAAATCTGAAAACCAAACTGCTTGTGTGACCTTAATACGAATTAAATTGCTGAACCAAATATTTTTGTCAAGACAAATCTGAAAACCAAACTGCTTGTGTGACTTTAATATGAATTAAAATGCTGAACCTCAGTATAGTGGAAAAGATATTAATAACGTACAGGGTAATTAAGACTTCCAATCCTAATGTTTACTAGCATGCATAACAATGTGACTCCCAGCATGCACCAACAATACGAAAAAAATTAGAGATGGAAGGCATGAATTCCTAATACAAATAACATGATGGTCAAAAACTAATTCAAGCTGAAAAGAATCGAATCCTACAGCTCATCCATCTTATAAGGTAAGGATTCCTGCTTCCAAAATCTTTTTTTCTCTGCAAATTCAGATGACCATGATAAGAATAATTAATACATGGCATGGCCGGCCATAGATTATACCCGGAAGCAATGCGTGCTTTATTAGTAGGTAAAGACTAGCAAAACATGCCCGTGCGTTGCAACGGGAGAAAAAGTGTCCTTGCACCGTCCTACTTGAATGCAACACGTAAGCATGTTTATGAACGTAGCAAACACGGTTGCGATGAATCAGGCGACAATGCGGCTCGATGATAGTACCGGCATGGATGAGCGCAGAGTCCTAGTTGAGGTGTTGAAAACGGCATCGCAAAGACGTCCACAACCGTCCGTGATGTTGATCTCTATCGCTGGTGTTGGAGTGAATGAGCGTGGAGCCCGGACGGAAGTTGAAACAGGGTACGTCTTCGGCTGGCATGAACAAGAATTGACTGGTTTGACGTAAACGCCAAACAGTGCAGCATCCGGACTGTCTCATCTGGCGACAGGGAGTTGCACGCCAAATTCTACAGAAAACACATATCAGCTGCACTTTTTTTAGAAGAAATAGAACGGAGAAGATGAAAAAATGATACAAATTTCATGTATCAAGCCGGTGTTGTGGGGTTTTGTGGGCAGCTTAGAGATCCTTCAAGCCGGCTTTGCACTTTGTCAGTACCGGACATATGCACAGAATACTAATTATATATAGCTTCCCTTTTGCACTACTGCGCATGCATATATTGGATGCACGCATCGATCAAGCACCACTTCCGTCATTCTCAATGAAGCCACAACTTCTTTGATCCCACTTCCATCATTCCATTCCCAACAAAGCCACAAATTCTTTGAAGTATCCCAGACTACTATTGCACGCATGCACACATGAGCCTCTTGCATTACTATTAAATTAAAGCCCAACCAAAGCGCACCTCTTGCATCACTATTGCATGCATGCATGCACATATGAGCCACAACTTCTTAAGCGACTGTCCAATATATCCCATGTATCATGTAGCCTCCAAGCTTCCAAAGCACTTCCCCTCTTCCATGTGAAGGATTCCCTTTAATTAGCTCACACCAGACATATATAAATTAATGAGAATCATTTGATTGGAGCCATGTGGGACTATTCAACATGAAATATCCATAGGCATTAATACTGTAGGGTGGGCTCTATTCTTTATACGTTGATGGAGCCATGTGCGTGCGCTGTTGCAGCTGGCCCAGCAGCTAGAGCGATGGCCCAGGCCCAATCCTGATCTAATTATAGGTTGAAGAGCATATACAAATATAGAGCAACTCGAATTTGTTCACAACACTTAGCTGTCACAGTTGGTCATCGCGTTCGTCCCCTTGCAGGCTACCAGAGAGAAGGTTATTGGTTCGAACCCACCAATTTTTTTAGCCTTTCTTTTAGGAAAAAATGAACCTGACATGGACACATGATCGTGCAGGGGACGTAGGGAAGTCGCATACAGGTGCAGCGACGGACGAAGGGGGCCCAAGTGGCCGCGAACGTGGCCCAGATGTGAACTTTCTAACGCCCAGACCCAATATATAAAGCAGAACAGGATTTTAGTACCACTTCGGATAGCGAAAATAATACTATATGGTGAACGGATGACGGTGAACCCGACGGAAGCAATGCGTGCTTTATTAGTAGGTAAAGAGGTCGGGCAATTGCCTTTTTTTAAAAAAAAACCTTGAGCTGTAATGACTAGACCAAAAACTTTGTTGTTGTTTTGATTTCAATGGAGATGGAATCCAGGCGAGTCTTTTCGTCTAGGAAAAAGATCTATCGAATTGAAAAAAGAAAATTATAAAAAAGAGGCAGGCACCTGAGCCGGACTCCCCAAAGCTTGCATGATTTGGTTCCTAACCGGATAGGAATTGCACGATCCTACCTAGCGCGTCTTCTGTTGCCAGCCCTAGCAGACCAACATCGCCATCGATGTCGTCGCTATCGCCGCCGCCGCCGACATGGGCTCCCGAGAAGAGCTGGGCGGAGCTCCCTCTGGACGCGTTGATGTGCGTCTTCCACAAATTGGACTACGCCGACCTCATGTTCGGAGGCCCGTCCATGGCGTGCCGCACCTGGCGCCGTGCGACGCGCCAGCCCGAGCTGTGGCGCCACATCGACATGCGCCACAACTCCAGGCTCAGCAGGACGGCGCGGCTCCTCGCCATCCCGTTCAGCGCCAGGCAGTGCCAGTCGTTCCTGGGCGATCACCACGTCGACGTCGACCTACTCCTTTACCTCGCAAAGCAGTAATTTTCCTTGTTTTCAGAGGTTTTAATCATTCAGAAAATTCTGTTACTAACACGACACATCGATCCTTGCAGGGCAACTTCATTAAAGAGCCTCAGTCTCGTCGTATCCAGGCTCAACAGAGAACCATTTGCAGAGACGCTGAAGAAGTTCCCTCTGCTCGAGAAGCTTGCACTTTCAAGTTGTAATCATACGTATGCCTGGCGGCTGCTTGAATTCTGCCCACAGCTCAAGCACTATAAACATGTCAAGCAAGTCTATGGCCCGGGGAAATTTTTCGACATTGGACCCCATTACCGCAACATGGAAGCCTTTGCAATTGCACGATTGCCCAGGTTACTTTCCTTGCAGCTCGTCGGCGATGACCTCGACAATGCAGGGTTATCATCCATCCTTGAGAACTGCCCTCACCTAGAGTTACTTGACTTGCGCAATTGTCCTAATATCCGCATGGATAGCAGCCTACTCGTCAACTGTGCCCAGGTCAATAGGAAGAAACCGTGGCGGTATGCCTTAACTGATGGCCGGGTGCATTGTTGGGTCGACAAACATGCATCTTCATATGACTCAACTGATGTCTGATCATCGTGTCAATCTTCAGCCAGGAAGACCTATTAGGTATTGTTGTATGTGTGACAGGTAATGACAATAATTGTCACTTTTGGTATATTGGGAGCTATATATATGATGATGACTTTGACACGCACTGATCATTCTTGCTACCTTACTAGTGTTGACCGTTGAGGAGATCGGTCTTAAATAGCATGGTACGATTATGGACAAGGGCAAACGTAGGTACACTAGAAACTTAGGTACACCATAGATCAATGCTGCCTTCCTTTCTCGCTCAACGATCTTTGTAAAGTGTTCACTTGCTGTATTTGGCGCCGATTTTGTGTTTCACATGAGGATTCACCTAACTGCCTCAAGTTTGAAGAGCTCTTCCTGTTAGTCTTCACCCAACCGATTTGCGGAAGATATATATACTTCTGATCTGAGAGCAATAAAAGTTGTCGACGGTGTTTTACTTATTTTTTTCTTGCGGGAAGACGATATTTTACACTGTTATTCTTTTTGGCGCAATGTATACAAATTTCTATAATAATTTTGTGCTTATAATATAGGAAACTGATCTGATTCATCCGGATGTAAACTCTCGACTCGTCAGCCTCCTCCCTCGCACGACACGTGCCCCCATGGGGCCCATCCACCGCTTCCAACCTCCCAACCTTATCTCCAATTCCAAGCAACAACCTCGTCCACTCGTTCCTCTCGACGTCGCGCGGGCCGGCTTTTACCGCGCAGCGAAGGCGGTCCGGTGAGGCGGCGTGGGCGTGGCTGCGAGCAGCTTGAACTCGCACGAGCGGGACGCCTCCGATGGTGCGACCTCTGCGAGGGGCTGGTGCTGCGAGTGGACGCGCTCCGATGCCGCGAACCAGCGAGTTCCGCTGCTGCGAGGCGGCACCGTCAGTGCTGCTAGCCGATGCAGCGAACCGGCAAGCACCAATGCGGCGGCGCGGAGCTGCATCGACATGCTACGAGGGGACGAGGGCCGCGGTCGCCGGTGCTGCGACGCCATGGTTACAACCGACGGTGTCGCTGCTGCAACGACGCGTTGCTGCGACGGGCGGCAGTCGCCGGTGCTGCGACTGGCGCTGCAAAGAGGCAGGCGGCGCCACTACTGCAAATCTATTGGAGGTTGTCGCGACGGTCCGGCGACCGTCGGGATGCTGCGACGGTCCGACGACCGTTGGGATGCTACGACGACCGCCGACGAAGTGGCCAGGCGTTGCTGCGAGTGGATGCTGCGACGACGTGTTTTCAACTGCAACGGCGGCATCTTGGCGGCGGTCCGAGTACGAGTCTGCTCGTTGGCGGGAGCGCCGGAGACTTCCGGATGCTGCGAGTCTGCTCGCTGGAAGCATCTGATGCTGCCAGGTTAGCGGCGGGTATGGAGAGGGAGCGCCGGTGCTGCGACGAGGTAGTTGCAGCGGTGGCCGGCGGTGAGCCGGCTACAGCTACGCCGACTGCTGAGGCGAGGGGTTGCGGCAGCGGTGACCGGCGGCGAGCAGGCTGCAGTAACGCTGACTGCTGCGAGAGGGAGTTGCAGCAGCGGTGACCGGCGGTGAAGTTGGCTGCAGCAACGCCGGCTGCTGTGACTAGGGGGTTGCAGCAGTGGTGACCGGCGGCGAAGACGGTTGCAGCAATAGCGGCTGCTGCGACGAGGGGGTTGTAGCAGCGGCGGTCGACGGCGAGCCGGCTGCAACAACGAGGGACAGCAGCGGTGGTCGGCGGCGGAGCCGGCTGTAGCAACGCTGGCTGCTTCGTGGCCGGCGGCATCGGCGAGCTGGCTACAGCAACTACGTGCACAGGGAGACGAGGAGCAACGAAGCGAACAATGCCCAGATTGGAGATGGCGAGGTGAAGAGGAAGCTGCGTTGACTCATGCAACGGCTACAGGGAGTCCGATCGGGTGGCTGCGGACCCGGCTGTTATTTTCCTCACTGCATTGGGATGGCGCCTAGCGGCCGCCTATAATATATGTATATATAACAATTGTACGCCACAGCGGACAATCACGGTGTATGCCTACAGGGGACACGCCATTTGTTGCCTTGCATGCATGTGCTAATACCTATTAGATAAAAGGATGGCATCTCAGCCAGTTTTTTTAACAAATTTGAAATTCAATATGTTTTAACTCGTAAACGATGAATCTGTTGAAGTTTGTCTAAAGTGTTGGGTTTGTCTCGACTGGAGCTTCAATGTTAGATCTCATATGAGCATGCAGGGCCGGCCCTGGGGAGGGGCAGGGGGGGCGGCCGCCCCGGGCCCCCAAAGTCCAGGGGCCCCTCCCCATGTATGTACGTAGGGGTCGTAGGCTATGGCCAAACATTTCGAGAGATCAGAAAAAAATCCCTATCGGGCTGGCCGGCTGGGCCTCACGAAGCATGCGCGCATACACGCACGCAGCAGGCCAGCGAGGCACGGAGGCAGCCATCGTTTCTTCCTTTTTTCACGTAAAAATAGGAGTGATTGATCCCTTCCTATTCCATCTCGCATTGACGCAGCGATTCCTAGCGGCCGCCGACACTTCGTCTGTTAGTAGCTGCGCCCTCGACGCTCCTTAATCCTTTTCTCCTTATCCTAATTTCCTTTCTAGTAATTCAGATCATCAGCCGCTCGCCGCCGATTTCAATTCGCCGGGGCCGTCTTAATCCGGCTTTGGTTTCCGTCCATCGCTGATTCGGCCATCCGAGGTATATATCATATATTCGTATTGTGGTTCTGTAGATGCATAGCCGGCACAGCGGCACTGTTCACCAATTAATGATTTTTTTTCAGCATTGTGTCTCATCATATCGTCCGGAAGAAAGTATGCATCTGGTAGCGATAAAAGGAAAAGAAAGAAAATACAAGGTATAACACAATATTTTGAGAAGTACAGAGATTAGGGGTTTTCTACTAGTTTGATAATTGTCAAAGGTATTACAACTGAAATGAGTGTAGAGCCATTGTTTCCGGTAAAATCGTCGTGTTACAATGATAGAAACAATTTGACGAAAGTGATTGTCGAGAAGAAATTCTAGAATCTGAGAAGGCTTTCCAAGCTTTTTTTTTTTTGGTTGATAGCGATCACTTCTTTGAAGGATATATTTAAAGAACTCATCGTGTTTAAATATATATTTGGATTTTTATTGAGCTCGTGAACTGGGAAGTCATTGAATGATAATGAACTTGAAGAGTGTCGCACAAAATTTGCAGAAACTTTCTCTCTTGATAGTTCATGTGATGTTGAGGTATATGATCTTATTTCTGAATTAAAGATTGTGAGATTCACTTTGCCAGATGACCGTAATATCTGCTTTGGAGGTTTCGAGCATGGCAAGAGAAGTTGGTTGTTATCCTGATATCTCCATTGTTTATCGCATCTTATTAACTATGCCTGTGACTATCGTATTGGTTGGAGGAAGCTTTTCGAAGTTGAAATTATTGAAGAACATTCTGAAGTCACCAATGACTCAAGAGAGGTTATATGGTTTGGCAACATTATAGCATCGAGAGGAAATTATTGGATGATATTGACATCGACCCCATCATAAGTAACTTTGCATCAAGGAATGTTAGAAGAATTATTTAAGGTAATATTTATTAAATATTTGATAGGCATACTGGTTTTGGATGCATTTAAGTGCTATAGAATATTTCAATGTACGTATATTCATTGTTATTGTTATGATGTTTATATTAAGGGCCCCGAGTTTCAGTCTCGCCCCGGGCCCCCAAAATCTCAGGACTGGCCCTGTGAGCATGTTCCGTACTTTTTGTTTCATCTTATAAAATAACACACAATAATTTATGAAATTACCACTCCATTAGTACCAGACTTAGGGCATCTCCAACGGCAACCCGCAAATTTCCTTCTGCATCCGTCCGCGGACAGGGGACCAGTCCATGGACGCGGATACGGGAGGCCGCCATCCAACGCTGCCCGCATACATCCGGCAAACAATTCGAACTAACTGGACAAAATTCGATCAAACCGGTCGATATTCATCAAAGTTCGGATAGAAAATAGCACAAATCATCCATACATAGCATGCAAATTAAGTCTAGTACAACAATGTCTCAAATTTGACTAGATTAACCGGATGTCCAACAAGTTTTTCATCAATGGATCAGGGCATCCCACACATACTCCTCCTTCAGCTTCATCCAACAGTGTGTGTACGTAAATGGCCGTTCCTCTGTCCTGTGGTAGACCATGACAGCGCGTGCGGTCTACATAATGTGTAGACCAACATTGAGTGAATGAATCAATTGACAAGTTGAGCAAGGGGAAGCAAAACTTACGATCTCGTCCTCTGCCACGTGCAATGGCCACCTTGCCTCCAGTTGACGAACCACATCATAAAACTTGGTGATGCTAGTCTGGATTGCGTACCAGCGATTCGACAACGACCTCATGTTGCGTTGTTGAATGATGTACATGTCGTAGGGCGCAATGTGCTTTCGTGCATGAAACGTTTTATGCACTTGCTCCCAGAAGGCCTCCCCTTTGCTCCTGCCTACGAAATCCGCGGATACGGCCAACCACGCATCGCACAACTACTCATCCTCCATGGTCGAGTAGCTCGCCATCCTTCGTACTCTAAAAAATAACATAGCGTTCGAAAATAAGTTCAATGACATTTGACCGAACACCTGCCGGGCGTGGTGTCCGCCATGGTGGTCGTCGACAGGGGGCCGGAGTGTACCTGGGTACAAACGGCTCCAGGGTGGACAGCTCCGTCGTAAAGGCGAGCAGCTGCGTCGGTGCTGGTTGTGGACGTCCGGCACTGCCTCTGTGGCAGCCGGAGAGGTACAACGGCGACGGCGGAGGTGCAGGGTGCGGATGCAAAGCAACGGGGAGATGGGGCAGAGTTGAAGGAAATGGGACCGAGAGGGGGGATTGGGTTGGCCGGGGGTGTCGAAGTCCTAAGTGCCTGCTGTCCGGACTCCGGCAAACCATGATAGGATTATGTACAAGGGCAAACGTAGGTCGTAGGTACAGTAGAAACTTACGTACACCATCAATCAATGCTGCCTTCCCCACTTGCTTGTATTTGGGGCCGATTTTGTGTTTCACATGAGGATTACTAACTGCCTCAAGTTTGAAGAGGTTCCTGTTAGTCTTTACCAACCAATTTGCGGAGTATATATATACTTCTGATCTGAGAGCAATAAAAGTTGTCTATGACGTTTTACTTATTTTTGCTTGCGGGAAGACGATGTTTTACACTGTTTTTCTTTTTCGCGCAATGTAGACAAATTCTATAATAACTTTGTGCTTATAAATTTATAATATATGTATATAACAATTGTAAGCCACTGCGGACAATCACGGTGTATGCCTACAGGGGACACGTTATTTGTTGCCTTGTATGCATGTGCTAATACCTATATTAGATAAAAGGATGGCATCTCAGCCAGTTCTTTTTAACAAATTTGAAATTCAATATGTTTTAACTCGTAAACCATGAATCTCACTAGTAGAAAACAGGGCTTTGGTCCTGGCCAGATCAGAGCATTAGTCCCGGTCGTGTTACGAACCGGGACTAATGGGAGCATCAGTCCCGGTTCGAGAGGCTAGGACGTCGGCCGGGCCTCGGCAGGCATCAGTCCCGGTTCGGCTGGGACCTTTAGTCCCGGTTCCATCCACCAACCGGGACTAAAGGGGTTGCTGCCCTTTAGTCCCGGTTGGTGTCTGGAACCGGGACTAAAGGGTAGGCCATTAGTCCCGGTTTTAGACACAAACCGGGAATAAAGTTTTGCCTATATATATCCACGCCCCCCCCATCTCCTCTGTTTTTTGGCCGTGGAAGGGTGGAGGTGTGGGCTACTCTGTTTTTTGCCTATATATGCACATGAGGTGTTCGATGAAATGCCAGAGCCACACTTAAGCTTTCTCCTCTATTCTTCCTTCAAGCTCGACCTCCAAGCTTCATTTTCCCCAAGATTTGTCTAGGTTTGGCGGTGCACCAACTATCCAAGTGTTCTAAAAAGGTTAGCAACTTCATCCTTTCATCTCTCACTGCTAGTTTAGCTCATTTCAAATGCTCTAGAAGTAGTGTGGTTTGTGGGTTTTAGTGGAGGAGTGTATGTGTGAGTTTATTTGATTTAGATGCACAATTTGAGCTCAAATTAACTTCTTAGTTTGCACATGTGTATGATTTATATAGCTACTTGTATAATTTTCTTACTTGTATTATTGTTTGTTATTATATAGTGCCATGGTTTTGGTATCCGCCCCCGTCGGCTCTCGTCCGGTCTATGATTCGGATGTGGTATATTATCTTTTATAACTATTTGTTTCATTTAGTGTTTATGACAATTATGCCGACCAACTTGACATAGATGTCTTTATCTAGGAGGTATGTGAACCAGAAATTCCAACCGACCCTCTTGTCGAGAGGTTAAATTTAGTTGAAAAAGAAAACAATTATTTGAAAGAAAAATTGAAAAGAGTTGAAGAAGAGAAGATGAAATTGGAGTTGCATGTTGCCGATGTCGTCGATCTACACAAGATCCAGATGGATGCAATGCGCTTGAAGATTAGAAAGATTAGAAAATATGCCATTGATAATGAGGCTTGGTATCATTATGCTGTTGGATTAATTGTTACCTTAGTTGCGATTTTGATCGCATTTGTTGTTGCATTTAAATGTTTTACATAGTTGTATGTTAGTTTCAATGTATGTTTTAATTAGATGCTCTAGAGAGCTGTATGTTGTTCTATGAGAACTATGTATGAACTTTATGTATTTATTTTTTCAGTAATAACATTTGATCACTACTGTACTTTGGTTTTAATGTGATGATGAACTTGTATTAATTTGGTCATTTCTCTATTCATGATGTTCTGTAATGGTTTTTGATATACTTAATTATATAATGCACGCAGATGAACCGGCAATGGATGTACGGTGACCGACGCACCTCCGACTACATTACGGGCCTGCATAATTTTCTCGATGTGGCTGAGGCAAACAAGGAGAATGGTTTTATGTATTGTCCATGTATTGTCTGTGAGAATACGAAGGATTACTCTGACTCGAAAACCCTTCACTTCCACCTGCTTTCGAAGGGTTTCATGCCACACTATAATGTTTGGACCAAGCACAGAGAAAGAGGGGTTATGATGGAAGACAACGAAGAAGAAGAGGATGATGACAACTATCCTATGTTCCCTGAATACGGTGATACTGCAACGGGGGAAGCTGAAGATCAAGAGGCACCAGATGTGCCCGATGATGATCTTCGCCGGGTCATTGTTGATGCACAGAAATGATGCGAAAGTGAAAGGGAGAAGTTGAAGTTCGATCGCATGTTAGAGGATCACAAAAAAGGGTTGTACCGAAATTGCGAAGATGGCAACACAAAGCTCGGTACCGCACTGGAATTGATGCAATGGAAGGCAGAGAATGGTGTATCTGACAAGGGATTTGGGAAGCTACTGAAAATAATGAAGAAGAAGCTTCCAAAGGATAACGAATTGCCTAACAGTACGTACGAAGCAAAGAAGGTTCTCTGCCCTCTAGGATTAGAGGTGCAGAAGATACATGCATGCCTTAATGACTGCATCCTCTACCGCGGTGAGGAGTACGAGAATTTGAATGCATGCCCGGTATGCGGTGCATTGCGGTATAAGATCAGACGAGATGACTCTGGTGATGTTGAGGGCGAGCGCCTCAGGAAGAGGGTTCCTGCGAAGGTGATGTGGTATGCTCCTATAATACCACGGTTGAAATGTCTGTTCAGAAACAAAGAGCATGCCAAGTTGTTGCGATGGCACAAAAAAGACCGTAAGAAAGACGGGAAGTTGAGAGTACCCGCTGATGGGTCGCAGTGGAGAAAAATCGAGAGAAAGTGGCCGGACTTTGCAGGTGACGCAAGGAACTTATGGTTTGGTATAAGTGCAGATGGCATTAATCCTTTTGGGGAGCAGAGCATCAATCATAGCACCTGGCCTGTGACTCTATGTATCTATAACCTTCCTCCTTGGTTATGCATTAAGCGGAAGTTCATTATGATGCCAGTGCTCATCCATGGCCCTAAGCAACCCGGCAACGACATTGATGTGTACCTAAGGCCATTAGTTGAAGAACTTTTACAGCTGTGGGACATAAAAGGTGTACGTGTGTGGAATGAGCACAAACAGCAGGAATTTGACCTACGAGCGTTGCTGTTTGTAATCATCAATGATTGGCCTGCACTTAGTAACCTTTCAGCACAGACAAACAAGGGATACCACGCATGCACGCACTGTTTAGATGAGACCGAAAGTATATATTTGGATAAATGTAAGAAGAATGTGTACCTGGGACATCGTCGATTTCTTCCGACCAAGCATGCCTTAAGAAAGAAAGGCAAGCATTTCAAAGGTGAGGCAGATCATCGGAAGAAGCCTGTCCTCCGTACTGGTGATGATATACTTGATATGGTCAACGATTTACAAGTAATCTTTGGAAAGGGTCCTGGCGGACAATCTGTTCCGAATGACGCTGACGGACACGCACCCATGTGGAAGAAGAAATCTATATTTTGGGACCTACCCTATTGGAAAGACCTAGAGGTCTGCTCTGCAATCGATGTGATGCACGTGACGAAGAATCTTTGCGTGAACCTGCTAGGCTTCTTGGGTGTGTATGGGAAGACCAAAGATACACCGGAGGCACGGGAGGACCAGCAACGTATGAACGAAAAAGACGGCATGCATCCAAAGCAGTATCAAGGTCCTGCCAGCTACGCTCTTACCAAAGCAGAGAAGGAAATCTTTTTTGAATGCCTGCTCAGTATCAAGGTCCCGTCTGGCTTCTCGTCGAATATAATGGGAATAATAAATATGGCAGAGAAAAAAATTCCAAAACCTAAAGTCTCATGACTGCCACGTGATTATGACGCAACTGCTTCCGGTTGCATTAGGGGGCTTCTACCAGAAAATGTTCGATTAGCCATTGTGAAGCTATGTGCATTCCTCAATGCAATTTCTCAGAAGGTAATCGATCCAGAAATCCTACCAAGGTTACAGAATGATTTGGTCCAATGTCTTGTCAGTTTCGAGTTGGTGTTCCCACCATACTTCTTCAATATTATGACGCACGTCCTAGTTCACCTAGTCGACGAGATTGCAATTCTGGGTCTTGTATTTCTACACAATATGTTCCCCTTTGAGAGGTTCATGGGAGTCTTAAAGAAATATGTTCGTAACCGTGCTAGGCCAGAAGGAAGCATCTCCACGGGCCATCAAACAGAGGAGTTCATTGATTTTTGTGTTGACTTTATTCCTGACCTTAAGCCGATTGGTGTTCCTGAATCGCGGCATGAGGGGAGACTTGGTGGAAAAGGCACGGTAGGACCGAACTCAATAATATGTAGGGACGGGCATTCTTGGGCGCAAGCACACTACACAGTTCTACAGAATTCTACCTTGGTGGCCCCCGTATATCAATGAACACAAGAATATTCTACGCTCCAAACACCTGGAGCAGTCTGACGACTGGATTACACATGAACACATGGGGACTTTCGGCGGTTGGTTGCAAACACATCTCATGGGTAACACCACTGTTGGAGATGAGCTGTACTTGTTGGCCAGGACACCATCTTTGACTGTATTGACTTTCCAAGGATACGAGTTAAATGGGAATACATTTTACACGATCGCCCAAGATAAGAAGAGCACCAACCAAAACAGTGGTGTCCGTTTTGATGCAGCAAACACCAATAGGGCAAAGGACACATATTATGGTTACATAGAGGACATATGGGAACTTGACTATGGACGTGATTTTAAGGTCCCTTTGTTTCGGTGCAAATTGGTCAATCTGTCAGGAGGCGGGGTACAGGTAGACCCGCAGTACGGAATGACAACAGTGGATCTCAACAATCTTGGGTACACAGACGAACCATTCGTCCTAGCCAATGATGTGGCGCAGGTTTTCTATGTGAAGGACATGTCTACCAAACCAAGAAAAAGAAAAGATAAGGAAGCGAATACATCATACGATGAGCCAAAGCGCCACATAGTTTTTTCAGGGAAAAGAAACATCGTGGGAGTGGAGGACAAGACAGACATGTCAGAAGATTATGAAAAGTTTCATGAAATTTCTCCCTTCAGAG
This sequence comes from Elymus sibiricus, assembly GCA_039707655.1. Lineage (NCBI taxonomy): Eukaryota > Viridiplantae > Streptophyta > Magnoliopsida > Poales > Poaceae > Elymus > Elymus sibiricus. Next base: position 68,093,112 of record CM077674.1, on the reverse strand, counting down.
TGAAGACTGACCCGAGCATCATGTTAAATGATGAAGATTATCCATGGTTACGGCGCAATAAGCAAGGGACACACGCGAAGAAATAGTTTTATACCACAAGATCCCACTCTGGGATGTGACCGGCTTCACCGCCATCACTTTCTCTCTAGTGTGAGTTTCCGGACTTATAGCTGGAAAGTGCCACTTCGGACAAACCGGAGGGAATCTTTGTAAGAGCTAGCTAGGGCATTTTGGCATTTGAAACATGATTTTATAACAATTATTTATTAAGTTATGAAATTTCAAATATTCCTATCCTTTCAGTCACATGTTTTGCAAGGTTGATCATACGCGGTTAGTCCCGGTTGGTGGCTCCATATATAATAACAAGGTTAATATAGACATGGCTTAAACGTCTTGACATAGATGAATACAGCAGAAGCATCGGAGATGATAAGAGAGAAACGTTGTATGACATAAAGTTGGAGGTACTATGTGGTTTCTTTGATCGGAGATGATAAGAGAGAAACGTTGTATGACATAAAGAAAATATAACATTATTAGGTTAACTGAAAATACTATGTGTCTATGCATCAAAATAAATTAGGTTAACAAAAAGTATCGGAATTTATGGTGAATATGTTGCGGCAATGGTACATATGAAAATAACTTGATAGAACTAGCTATTTTGTCACTATCTGATGAAAATCTGTATCATGAAATAAAGTTATATAAAATTCTAGTTATGATCAACTAAAACAAAACTATAATATTCTTCAATAGCAAAAAGAATCAACTAAAAAGCTTTTATAAAACTCTAGTTATGATCAAAATAATATTAACTTAAAATTATATAAATTTTATGCAACTAAAATTTTCATAAAGTATTTTTTGTTAAAAACTTTAATAGAAAAAAGAATTAAATGAAAACTAGGCATGTATGCATCTGTTTAAAAGAAAACTTTAGAATTAAAACCAAAAATAGGCATGATCTCTTTCATTAACACAGAAAGAATATGAAAGTTTTGCATTTTTTAGAATTTCATATATTTTGTTGAAATTATTTGATAATCATGTGTATTACGCATAAGTGAGTATGTATAAAAATTAGGATGTGATTTGAAGAAGGTCAAAAAATTGACATATATATAAAATTCTAGTTATGATCAACTAAAACAAAACTATAATATTCTTCAATAGCCAAAAGAATCAACTAAAAAGCTTTTATAAAACTCTAGTTATGATCAAAATAATATTAACTTAAAATTATATAAAATTTATGCAACTAAAATTTTCATAAAGTATTTTTTGTTAAAAACTTTAATAGCAAAAAGAATTAAATGAAAACTAGGCATGTATGGATCTGTTTAAAGAAAACTTTAGAATTAAAACCAAAAATAGGCATGATCTCTTTCATTAACACAGAAAGAATATGAAAGTTTTGCATTTTTTAGAATTTCATATATTTTGTTGAAATTATTTGATAATCATGTGTATTACACATAAGTGAGTATGTATAAAAATTAGGATGTGATTTGAAGAAGGTCAAAAAATTGACATAACATATGCAAAAAATAAAAAAAATAAAAAATGCCTGCCTACTAGCAGGAGAATTCACACACCACGGCCTGCATACGACTAGAAACCCAACTATATATGGGCCAGGATGCAGGCCCGCGGGGCATGAATTTCTGCTGTCAGTAGGACCCACAGGGCAGAGAGGGGCCAGGTCAGACGATGAGCTGTCTGTGCTTTGAGAGGAGCTTGCAACGGTAGCCGCAGGCGGGCTTATAAAACGCTGCGAGCGCCTCTTGCTTGGCGAGGTGGGACTAAACTCCCACCGCCCCTCGGCTGTGCCAGGACCAACCCTTTAGTCCCGGTTGGTGGCTCCAACCGGGACTAAAGGCCCCCCTTTAGTCCCGGTCCGAACCACCAACCGGGACTAAAGGGTTGGGTTTCGCGCCCTTTGGGCTGGTGAAATTCACCTTTAGTCCCGGTTGGTGGCTCGGACCGGGACTAAAGGGGGGCCTTTAGTTCCGGTTGGAGCCACCAACCGGGACTAAAGCTCGGGCTATATAAGCAGCACTTAGAAAATTTTCCAAACACCATCTGTAGTTTTTGATCTTTCTCTCCCCCGACGCCGAAGACCACCTCGACGCCGCCAGGCTGCCGGACCTCACCGTCGCCTCCGAGCCGTCCCCGAGCCCGCTCCTTGTCGCCGGACCTCCCCGCCCTCCTCGTCGCCGGACCTCCTCACCCTCCTCCCCGAGCCCGCTCCTCGTCGCCGCCCCGGACGCCGTCCCCGAGCCCTGCCCCGACGCCGTCGCCGAGCCCTACCCCGACGCCGTCCCCGAGACCTGCCCCGACGCCGTCGCCGACGCCCCCTCGCTGTGAGCGCCGCCCCGATCTCCTCCTCCTCCTCCTATTCCTCCCCCCTGCTGGGCGCCGACACCGACGCCGGCCGCCCGCGCTGCTGGCCGACCCCGACGCCGCCCGCGCTGCTGGCCGATGCTGACCCCTCTCTCTGAACCAAATTCAGATAACTGAATTTTTCGACAGTGAACAGTGTGCACACAACCTATATGATGAAATGACAGAGAGGTCTAGGCATTTTAGGAATTTTGAGGAATTTTTGTGGTGAGGTGTTGATGTATATAAGAGAGTTTGGCAAAGTTTTAGAATTTTTGGAGCTATAAAAATTGAGTTTGTATCAGAGAGTTTGTTTCTGGTCCAAATTTGAATTGAAGGAAATTTGAAATTTTTGAACTGTAGAACCCAAAGTCTTTGGTGAAATGGGTTGTAGGTACCGTCTAGTTGCTAGGATAATTTTGGTGGGAGCAGAAGACTTGTAGAAAATATGGTTCCTTTGTAAACCAAGGAAACCATGAACAAATTAAATTCCAACTTTGGAATTTTAGTAAATATTGTAGAAATATTTTTGTAAGGTGGATAAGAGTTATAGCATTATTCATGATCTCAAATTTATTGATATTATTCATGTGTAATATTTATGCAAATGTTTTATAGCATTATTCATGATCAAAGTCATTTTTTATAGCATTATTCATGATCAAAGTCATTTCATTTGTGATATTTTTGTTCCGAGCGTATGTAATGAATTTGTGATATTTTCATGTGTAATATAAATTTTTGTTCATTGAGATGAGATGAGATGGATGAGATGAGATGGAGATGGATGAGATGAGATATCCTCTCCCGAAAGATAGGACGACTCATCAGATATGATTCTAGATAATGTCCAATGCCTCATATCGTGAACATAGTTATATTAGATAATTGATCTTCATATAAATGAAGCATAAAAGTTTAGCAATCACTTACAAATTTTAATGTTGTTCATTGACTTCGACATGAGGGGGGGGGGGGTCGTTAAAACATAACCCCGATAATTTCGGTATAACTTCGACATGAGGGGGGAGGGGGTCGTTAAAACATAACCCCGATAATCCACTAATCCATTGCTCATATGCATATGATTCCTTGTTGTGATTAGGTCTATGTTTGCCACTAATCCATCTCTCATGGTTGTATATTGCCATGTTGTAATATTTCCAGAAACTATGGAACACGACAGAGACTTAGAACAAGAAAAGGCGTTGGAGGAAATAATCCGTGAGGGAGATGATGATATCATCACCTCATAGTTTCTCAACGACTCCGATGGTGAGGGAAGAGAAGATGACGACTCCGGTAATCGAATGGAGGAGGGAGAAGATGACGGCTTCGCCGGTGTTGGAGTCTTAACTGTTGCAAAGTCCGGCGAGGAATATATATTAATTAAGCCTCTGCTGACTAGATGCATTAATTGTTTTGTATATACATATATTAACGCTTCTTTCTTCTTTTAGCCCTCCGGATCGTTGAGCCAAACTTCTATAAGGAGACGAGGCCCGAAGAAAAGGTTGGGCGAGAATGAAAGGTTCACGATCGAACAAGTCGATCCAAATGGCAAACCGAATGTTCCCAAGCGGACCCAAGACCGATTTATACATCAGTGCGGAGTTGTTGTTAGGGATAGCGTCCCGATCAGCATCCAAGAATGGAATAAGAAGAAGGACGATGGAGTTTGATAGATGCAAAGATGACCTTTGGAACTCGCTCATGATAAATTTCAGCATACCGCCAGAGGAGGATCCAAATAACCCAGTTATACAGCGAAAAGTCAAAAAATGGGCTCTTAAGAAGATGGTAGAACAATTCAAGAACTGGAAGAAAAGATTGAACGAACAGTTTGTCGAGAAAGACGAGACTCCAGAATTCACCGGTTAATATGCGAAGATAAAAGATCACTGGCCCGCATTTGTGGCGTACAAGAAATCGGAGAAAGCTAAGAACAGGTCACAGACAAATAAGCTAAATGCTGCGAAGAAGCTGTATCACCATGTTACGGGGTCAGGTGGCTACAAGGTTGCCCGGCCTACGTGGGACAAAGCTGAGAACGACCTGCTTGCTAAAGGGATCCAACCATCGACATTGAGCTGGCCCGAATGGGCAAGGACTTGGTTCTTCGGGCATGGGGGAACTTTGGACCCAGAAACAGGGAAGTGTGTTTACACGAAAGAACAACTTGAAACACCCCTCATAAAGATTCAGGAAGCAATCAAGGACGTGCAGGAAGGGAGGTTCCATCCCGACAGAGAGAAGGACGTGTTGTCACTCGCCCTCGGGAATCCTGAACACCCTGGACGAAAACGAGGCACATCAGGCTCTATTCCGTGGGTGCATGGGTTTCCCGACAGCACTGGTTATAGAAGCCGAGGGAGAAAGAAGAAAGAGGAAGCAGACCAGATGCAGAAGGTAGAAGAAAGATTAGCGTTGCAGGAGAAGAAACTAGAGGCACTTACCAGTCAGCGAGCTACCGGCCCACCATCTCAGCAGCACGAAGATCCTTCATTCGATACTGCCCACGAAGCTACCCCACCATCTCAGCGGAAAAGCAGCATGGCTTCCACGGAGCTCGTTTGGCCTGATATCACGGCTCCTCGCTACCCCGTGGATGATATCACGGAGAGGGAACATTGTGAGCTAATGGCGAAATGCAGCAACCTAACCTTGAAGGTGGCGGTCGGCTATGTCTTACCTCCTCGACCTGATGGAACTTTCCATTGCAATCCGATTCCAGATGGCTATGCTATTGTCCGGGTGGATGAAGTTACCAACGGATTCGAGGGGCTGGACCTTGAGTACCCTACAGGTGAAGGGGAGACTCATCTGGTAGATGCCGTAAGGACTACCATTCTATGGAGAAAGGAAAACATCGTGCTTCCACAATGGACGCCGCGTCAACAGACTCAGCCGGAGGAGGCCCCTCAGCAGACTCCTCACAGTACTCCAGCTCTATCTCCGCTGCCTCAGTCGTCTCCGCCGCGTCAGCACACTCCGGTGCCTCAGCTGTCTCCGCCGCCTCAGCGGACTCTGCCGGAGGAGGCCCCTCAGCAGAATCCTCCACCGCCTCAGCTGTCTTCGCCGCGTCAGCGGACTCCGCCTCCTCCGCCGCGTCAGCTGACTCCGCCTCCTCCGCCGCCTCAGCAACGGCGGAAGAGACCCGCCGCAGCTCCGGCAGCTAGCAGTACAACAACGAAGAAATCCAGAGCAGGTCCAGGCATCAAGAAGGCTCCTGCGAAGTTACCATACGACATGACTGAGGAGGAAAACAACGAGTTCGTGGCTGCCGATGTGAAACGCCAGCTTGCACGGAAACGTCCAGATCCAAAGGAGAAAATAGATTCGGTAAAAGTGAAGCGCTGTCTGGATGCCCTTAAGCGACCACCACCTCCTCCGCCGCTCTCACACTATGACCGCTGTATTGTAAAGACATTTCATGAAGTGAAAAGGTCGGGAAGTAGCAGTGCTTCAAGAAGTGGGAAAACAATTTCCCCAGCTCGGCGAACAGGAAAAACAATCGTGCCCCCCGCTCAAGGTGTTTCCTGATATTGCTAATGATTCGGTGGTAGCGGCCGCTCATCCTGGTTACACTCTTGGTGATTACTTAGGCGATCAGGTACAGTTTGAAATGGCTGAGGTAGCCTTTAGATACGAGCACGGGAAGCCTCTCGTCAGACCTGAGCAGCTCCCGCATCTATCAACGATGATGCGAATATTGCATAACTGGTACTTGAAAGGCTGCAAGGAAGGGACCGACAGTATCTACGTGGGAATTAAAGATGAGCACTACTTCAATGGAGTCGAGGCGTTGTACATTGAATTTGAAGAATTATTTCAGTTATACAATCAAGACGCCCTCGACAAAACTATCGTCAGTTGCTATTGTATGTAAGTATTTTTTCTGTAATTAAGTCTCTAGCTCAGCTCGTTCATTGCATGTATAATTATCCTCACACTATATTATGCAGATTGAAGATCCTCGAATGCAGAGGAAAAATCTATGACATTGGGTTCATTAACCCAAATACTGTAAATGAATATACGGTACAAAAAAACCCCGATGATACTGAGAAAAACTTGCTAAAGGCGTTACTTGGACAACAAAACAAAAGGTAAATCCTATTTCCTTACAACTTCAAGTGAGTGTTACTATCTTGTGCAAATTCTGTTTCGCTTACTCGAGGTTAAGTGTAATTGATGAGTTATGCGTGCGCAGGTTCCACTATATTCTGCTCGCCATTCAGCTTGACGCGGGACTAGTAATTGTCTTGGACTCGAGACGTAAAGAGCCTAAGGAGTGGGCGGACCTGAGTCAAATGCTGCAGAAGTAACTTCAATCATTATCGCACCATATCGGCAACTTTCGTTCATTTCCTGATATCAAGTAATCATTTTCTTTGCCGGGCAGGGTTTGGAAAAATTTCACCAACCAGGTTAGGGGTGAATGGAAAAACGAGTTGCGATTTCACCACCCCAAAGTAAGTACTACTAGCTAGCTAGTTCCGTGCATCTCTCATTGATTCTAGTTTCAATACCATTATCATACTTGAGTATCATTTTGATTGAACTCTATTCTCGTAAAATTCTTGTGGCAGGAACCCAGGAATAATTTATGTGGATACTACGTTTGCGAGTACATTCGCCACAAGATCTCTGAGCGGGGCAGATCTTTAGAACAATTTGAAGTACGTAAACAATATTCATATTTTTATTTTATTACCATCAATTGTGTTGAGTTTCATTCATATATATATATATATATATATATATATATATATATATATATATATATATATATATTGACCCCCTTCTTTAAATTAGATCTGGCGGAAGCGGGACGAACTCCTACCAATTGATCGCATACGAGCAATTCAAGAGGAATTAGCGGGATTCTTTGTTGAGCATGTCATACCTACAGACGGAGAATACCATCGGGATTTGCAATGCGATATTGGTAATTAGATATTACGGATCGTAAGAGATGTTATATTGTATATATGCATGAACGTGTACTATATGTAGTAGCATCGAATAGATATACAAAAACTTGTTGTTCGACCAAGCGCGAAGAAAGAGATGTCACTTCTCTCTATATATTGATCATGACGATGTTGTGTAATGGTTCCTTCATTGCTATATGTAGTAGCTAGCGTCGAGTTGAATGAAAAGCATAAAATAAAAATGAAAACCCTAAATGTAAAGGAATTGAATGGTAAATACAAAAAGAAAAGGGGAAACACAATATGAAACCCCTAAACCCTCCAAAACCCCTAAACCCCTCCTTTAAAAAAAACAAAAACAAAAACCCCAGCGCCTGGCAGTTGCTGACGCGTGGCTGCCTTCTAGTCCAACCGGGACTAGAGGTCCTCCTGCCTGGGCGCCCACGGCAGCCACGTGGAGCTCCTTTAGTCCCGGTTCGTAACCCAACCGGGACTAAAAGTGGGGGCCTTTAGTCCCGATTGTTTTGTCCCGGTTGCAGAACCAGGACTAAAGGCCCTCTGAAACCGGGACTGATGCCCTGTTTTCTACTAGTATATCTGTTGAAGATTCGTCTTAAGTGTTGGGTTTGTCTCGACTAGAGCTGAAAAATATTAGATCTCATATGATCATGTTCCATACTTTTGTTTCATCTTATAAAAGAGTAGCACACAATAATTTATGAAGTTACCACTCCATGCATTAGTACCAGACTTACCACAAATCAATTTATTTTGTTTATTTAAGATATTAATGTGGTGTATTTTGCTTATAGAGTATAAGCACAAAGTTAGGAGAGACATTACGGTGTAAGCACCACTAACTAGTCATGTCACTAGTAGTGTATGAAGAAGTTACCATTATGGTAACAACGTACTGACTATACAGTTTCATTACAAGTTACCAGTTCATGTAATTACAATGGTGCTTGGTGTTTTCTTATGGCCTCCTTGGTGTGGTGACGTACTTACCTGCGGTAACTGGTACGACCATGCATGATGATAATGTACTTCCTATACTCTGTGGTAACTTGTCAGAGAAAATATGATAAATACTTGTTATAATGTTTGGAAAATATCTAACACAACAGTAGTGGTGTAGTTGCCACGGTTTTGATGTATCCACATACTATTTGGTCAAATTACCAGGTAAATGAGTTACCGTGATGATTAGTATTGGTAATATTTGAGATGTTTTTATCAAACTATGTGGTACACTATGATAGTGATGTAATTATTTCTACTCCCTCGATTCGTACTACTTGTTACTGAAACGAATATATTTAGACGTATTTAAGTGCTAGATACATCCGTTTGAGCGACAAGTAATATGGATCAGAGAGAGTAGATTGTTTTATATAAAAAATAGCACAATCATGCTAGGGAAGCATGGCAATCTATTACAAATTAGGATGGCAATGCTACGGTCTGGGATCAATTTTCTTTCTAAAAATTAATCAATATATCCAAGTGGGCTCTAGTTTTGAACTTCTTGTCAATATGAAGCAAATGGTAAAAAAGGAACGACAAACAGACTGGGCTACAAAATATTTTCAGTTTCCTTAGATCACCAAAATTTGGAAGGATGCAGAGTTTGTTAGCAGGTGTCCGAGTAAACATGACAACCCACTTCAAGGTAGACTTACTTATCTGTGGTCTTGCTAATTCTTCAATGCATGAGATATTTTTTTCTTGTGAAGGAGTACCCCGGGCCTCTGCATCAAGCGATGCACACAATCATTTTTATTATATTATTTAACAGGACCCGACAAAATAAATACATGGATCAACGTAAAACCACCTGCCTGACAATCACTGTTGCTACACCTACAAGCTTAATGATGCGCCCTGACCTTGCATCAACACACACTATCTAATTCGGTGGCCTCATCAAGCAGCCCAACAGCAAGCCGAGAGCACTAACCGGTCTAGCAGCCCTCTGTGCGCACTGCATGCACACGCTCTAGAATCAGCCGCCGCCATCTTCCGCTATCCTGCCTTTAGAGCGATCAACGCATTCACCTTGACAGGCCATTCTGTTGTTGATGCCACCACAACGCCAGACAACGCTACCGTCCTGCGCTCGTCCATCAAGATGCATCTGCCGCCGAGACTCCGCTGCACCATATCGCCAAGTCCCGCCGTGGCCAACGTGGTAGCTACGACGCCGCTCCACCTCTGGACCCCTCCAGCCAACACTTGATCGAAGAAAGATGGCCCCAAGAGGGGGGGGGGGTGTGACGCTAGACACTACCATCATCCGATCCGGGAGACCCAGATCCAGTGTTGCCCCAGAGCAAACGACCCTTCCCAGCGAGTCTACGCAGTGATCCAACGCCGCTGCACCTCTGAAATCTCTCCGGCTAATATGAGCTTCAAAACAGTGCCTCCAAGAAGGTAGACGATGCCACATGCTTCAAGCTTCTTCCTTGTCACCACCTTAGTCAACATATCAGCCCCATTGTCATCGGTGTGAACTTTATCAAGTTGCATTTGCTTGGAATATAACACATGTCGTATCCAATGATAGCAGACTTCAATATGCTTAGACCTTGAATGAAAGCTTGCATTCTTACCCAAGTGGATGGCACTTTGATTGTCACAAAACAACACATATTTGTCTTGCTTAAAACCAAGCTCACAAGCCAACCGTTTCAGCTACAATAGCTCTTTGCTCGCCTCCGTTACTGCAATGAATTCAACTCCAGTTGTATTCAATGCCACACACTTCTGTAGCCTACTTTGCCATGACACTGCTCCCCCTGCATAGGTAACCAAGTAATCTGAAGTAGACTTCCTTGTGTCAACATCTCCAGCCATGTTAGAATCTGAAAAATCAATCAGTTTGGGCTCTACGGTGTGTGGCGGCCATTCGAGGTACGCCAGCGACGGCTGGTCATGCACGATGCCGGACTCAGCCGACATGAGCAAGGCCGATGAGTGCATCGAGCGTGGCCATGATGGCGGCACGGGCAGCGAGGATGCCGGCCATGCGCACCGCGGCATCGCAGGGCGCACGCGCTTGCGTCGGCCAGCGGGGCAGACGCGGGCACGGGCAGGCTCACGGGTGCTGCGAGCTGCGCGGCTCGTGGCTAGCAGGGCTGGTGCGGGCAGGACACGACGGTGTCTCGTCGAGCTCTCAGCGATGCGACGTACGGTGACCGGTGGGGTCGGGGCAGCGGCGCGACGCAGGGCCAGCAGGTACAGGGCGACGACGGCGACTCGTGCGTCACAATTGGCAAGGACGTGGCCATGGTTGCACGGTGTCATCTAGACGTTGTGCAGGCTCGGGAATGTTCGAATCATGTGGCGTCACCACGACGCGTGTACATCTGGTACATCGCGGCGGTATTGTGCTCATCTGGGGCACGTGTAATCACCATCTCCCTACAGTGTAGTCAGCAAATTTCTCGTGATGCAAGATTGATCGGCATTGAGTCCGTCGTGATCTCACAAGAAAAATCTACACCATAGGTGAACTTCATCCGAAAAATAAAGTAGTCGTAAAAAAGAATCATGGAGAGACTGGGAATCAATTTTTGCAAAACGATGGAACGAAGTTTATACCTTCATGGGATTGAAGAAAGCCTACTTGATGTAGACTTGACGGAGAGTTGATGGAGCGAAGCGTGTTGATAATGTGTTTCACAACTCTTGCAGGCAAGTCTGGTCCAAGGTTACGGAGCGGGAGAGAGCGTTGTAGACCAAGTAGTTGATCACACAAGGTCCATAAAGTAGATGACACAGAGAAGTAGAGGAGAACATTTCCTTATTAATGATTGAACCGTGTATAATGATTGCTCATCATCTTAATATATAGGGGCAGGGGTCAAGGGATAAGTACCCACTTAACATAAAGTGTGGAACCGGAAGGGGCTGTTAGAGTTGTGTCGAATATTACTATACAAGGTAGGTTACAGTTGGACTTGGAGTCTTACGGTGTGTAGACAGGATATGGAGTCGTGTCCAAGTAGGACACTTGTATCCTAGGCCTCTTATATAATGAGGGGGTAGACACACGATGTAATCTATGCCAACATAATAGCATAGGCACGCAGGGGAGCCGGCGCCGTGTGCCGGCGCCCGGGCGGCCGGGGTGCGGTATTGTAGCGGAGCACCCGTAGTCAAGCCCCGAGGATGTAGCCATATCGATGAACCTCGTTAACAAATCTCGGTGTCGTGCTTGTGTGATTGCTTGGTCCTTGTTAGATCGAGTGTGCGCCTCGGATTATTCTAACAAATGGTATCAGAGCTAGGTTGTTCGGAAGTCACGAGTTTGATCTAGAGGATGGATTCATGGAGCTGTATGCGTGGTCGATAGCGTCAGTCGCGGAAGCTGAAGATCGGATGGGGTAGAAACTTCATTGTTGATTGCGGGGCTGGTCCGGACGAAGACATGTTGTGCGCTGTATGCATCGGCATGGAAGTCAAAGCGATCGCAGGCGGCACTGCGAGTAGCAGATCAATCCAAAGCGGCGGCTGCGTGTTCCAGAGGACTCGGCGAGACCGATCGAGATCAGATCGTGTCCATTGGTGGCGTGACGTAGCGTACGGCAGTTGGAGATCGATCTAGCGAATCACACGATGCAACAGCGGTGCAGCGCGGGGAGGCCCAAGTGCGTGTGGTCAAAGGCGTGGCGGCCTGGTGCGACCCAGGAGGCAGCAGGCTGAGCTGGTGCGACGGGTGCATGGGTGCAAGGCGAAGGCCTGGTGCGGCTCAGGTACAGGCGTGTGCAGGCAAGGCTGGGGCGCTGCAGTGTTGAACCAGTATAGCACGAGAAAGCCAGATTTAAAGCATCGTGAGAATTTGTTAAAAGGAAAAAAACAGGATTTGTTTCCGAAGGGAGCTGCTGCAGCGTGTTAGAACATGGGAGTTCCAGTTACCATCAGGTTGATTTATAGCGTGGAAAAGTAAAGTACAAGAAAATAGTCAAAAAGAGTCACGGGTGCTGCATGCATGAAGGTGAGCTTGAGCTTGCTGCTACATGTACGAGAAGACAAAAAAGGGACTGCTTCTGGTGTTCTTTGCATGGTACGCTGAGAAGAAGACATGATGGTTGAAGGTGCTGTTGTTTGACATGGCAGATAAAGGGGAAACTGAGGCCGGTGATGTGCGCATAAGTTTAGAAGGAGCCTGAGGTGCGACGTATAAGAATCATGCATACACAGGGCGTTAAGCAATGCACGGAGATGTGCGGGCAGATACGACGCAGGGTGGAGCATGGTTGCAGTCGGTTAATTTCGGCTGGGTCGGACTGGACTGTCTGACGGATCGACGGGGATGTCGGTCAAAGCAGAAGACGGCGGTGATTTCAGCGACGACGACATAAGAGTGTGATGCTGATGGTGACCGACTTCTGGGGCGTGGAAACACGTGGCACAGGTTCGAGGGCTTGTGTGGCTTCGACAAGACTATGGCGCAGGGTTGATGCAAGGCAGTGCACACATGAGAGCTTGAAGTCGATGGGGCGCGGGGTAGCATAGCGCAGCTACAATGAGTCATGTTACGGGTGGAGTTGGAGTCTGATGGACGACTTCACTCTGTGCTGATGGAGAGGCTACGGCGTAAATGCATGGAGAGTCGAAGCCTATTTCAGTGGAAAAGCGAGAGACACGTGGATCGGACTGGGGCCCAGAGGTTTGATGGAGACGTGATACTCGGCATCGGTCGGTGATGATCGATAGTTCTCTGTAGTAGGGGTTTGAGTGGTGTGGGTCCGTGGCCCTAGAGACTCGACCAGGACAGCAGAGGCTCGACGCGGTGAGAGCGGCGAGGCGTGCGGTAAGCACGGGACACAGCGACAGGCCAAGGCACTGATGATCAGACATGTGGTCGGACAAAGTGTGCAGGGGTGCTGAAGCAGTGTTGACGAGTACTAGGTTCAAGTTGGTGACTAGATCTATCGAGTTTGGCATGTCAGATGGATGAGAGTGGGCCATAGGGAATCTGAGAAAGTGACGGAAAGTCTGAAATTGTCAAAAGCTGAGAGAGTACATGGTCGTATATTCTGTGGAGTTCGGTGCACATGGCAAAGTGCGGCTGATAAGTACAGAAGGAGGCAGAGTGCTATAGCTATGGGACATGTCAGAGACTATCCGGGAAAAGGGTGAGACAACTGTGAATTTGACTCAGGGTGACACAGGGCGACGGTAAAATTCCTTCATGTTTCAGAGAGACGGTCAAGAAAGAGTTGTGATGTTGAGTTCAGGTAACTCTTATATGTTGCGTCCAATATCACTAGTAGAAAACAGGGCATTAGTCCCGGTTCGTAAGGGCCTTTAGTCCCGGTTGTGCAACCGGGACTAAGGAATCGGGACTAAAGGCCCCCACTTTTAGTCCCGGTCGTGTTACGAACCGGGATTAAAGGGTCTCCACGTGGCCGCTGCGCAGCGCTCAGGCAGGAGGACCTTTAGTCCCGGTTGGTAACACCAACCGGGACTAAAAGGCCGCCACGCGTCAGCCCCTGCCAAGCGCTGTTTTTTTTAAAGGAGGGGTTTAGGGTTTAGGGGTTTAGGGGTTTTGGAGGGTTTAGGGGTTTCATTTTTATTTTATGTTTTTCATTCAACTCGACGCTAGCTACTAATAGCAATGAAGGAACCGTTACACAACATCGTCATGAATATAGAGAAGTGACCTCTTTCTCCGTGCTTGGTCGAACAACAAGTTTTCGTATATATGTTCGACGCTACTACATATAGTACACGTTCATGCATATATAAAAAATAACATTTCTTACGATCCCTAATATCTAATTACCAACATTCACTACCAATTTCCGATGGTATTCTCCGGTTGTAGCTATGACCGCTTTAAGGAAGAATCCCGCCAATTCCTCTTGAATTGCCTTTACGCGATCCTTTGGTAGGAGATCGTCCCGCATCCGTTGGATCTAATTTAAAGAAGGGGGTCAATATATATGAATGAAACTCAACACAATTGATGGTAATAAAATAAAATTGTGAATATTGTTTACGTACTTCAAGTTGTTCTAAATTTCTGCCAGTCTCACTGGTCGTCTTGCGAATGAACTCGCAAACGCAGTATCCACATAAATTAGTCCCCCTTTCCTGCCTCAAGCACTTTACGAGAGTAGAGTTCAATCAAAATAATAATCAAGCATGATAATGGTATTGAAATTAACTAGAATCAAAGAGATGCGCGGACCTAGCTAGTACTACTTACAGTGAGTTGTCGAAATTGCAGCTCCTCTTTCCATTCACCCCTAGCCTTCTTGGTGAACCGTTTCCAAACCCTTCCCGGCAAAGAAAATAAATAAAAGAGTTATTAATTACTTGATATCTGGAAATGAACGAAAGTTGCCGATATAGTGCGATAATGATTGAAATTACCTCTGGAGCATATCACGCAGGTCCGCCCACATCTTAGGGTCTTTACGTAGCGAGTCCATGACAAGTACGCTTCCTGAGTCAACCCGAATGACTAGCAGAATAAAGTGGAACCTGCGCACGCAGCATAACTCATCAATTACACTTAACATCGAGTAAGCGAAACAGAATGTGTACAAGACAGTATAACACTCACTTGAAGTTGTAAGGAAATAGTATTTCCCTTTTGTTTTGTTGTTCAATTAACGCCCTTACCAAGATCTTCTCTGTATCCTTAGCGTTCATTTGTACCGTAACTTCATGGATAGTATTTGGGTTAATGAACCCAATGTCATAGATTTGTCCTCTTTTGCATTCGAGGATCTTCATTGTGCATAATATAGTGAGGATAATTATACATGCAATGAACGAGCTGAGCTAGAGACTTAATTACAGAAATGATACTTACAGACAATAGCAACTGACGATAGATTTGTCGACGGCGTCTTGATTGTAAAACTGACATAATTCATCAAATTCAACGTAAATCTCCTCGTCTCCATTGAAGTAATTCACATCTTTAACTCCCGCAATGATATAGTTGTTCCCTTCCTTTGAGGCTTCCATGTACCACTCATGCAATTTTCGCATTTGTGTTGGTAGTAGCCGGACCTCCTCAGGTTTGACGAGAGACTTCCCGTGCTGGTATCTGTATGCTAACTCAGCCATGGGGAACTCTACCTCCTCGCCTAACAATTGACCAAGAGTGAAACCAACATCATCGGCCGCTACCCCCGGATCATAATCGATATCGGTAAACACCTTGAGCGGGGGGCACGATTGGTTTTTCTATTCGCCGAGCTGGGGAATTGTTTTCCCACTTGCACTACTGCTACTTCCTGGTCGCTTCACATGTTCTCTATATGACTTTACAATAGACCGGTCATATTCTGATAGCAGCGGAGGCGGTGGTGGTCGCGTAAGGTTTTCTATACAGCGCTCCGCTATTGCCGGATCTAATTTCTCCTTTGGATCGGGCCGTTTCAGTGCAAGCTGGCATTTCACATCGGCATCCACGACCTTCTTGGTTTCCTCATCAGTCATATCATATGGTAACTTGGCAGGAGCCTTCTTGACGCTTGTATCTGCTCTGGATTTCTTCGCAGTTGTACTACTAGCCGCCGGAGCGGCGACTCTCTTCCACCGATGCTAAGGCGGCGGAGGAGGCGGAGTCTGCTGACGTCGAGGCGGAGTCTGCTGAGGGGCCTCCTCCGGCGGAGTTTGCTGAGGCGGCGGAGACAGCTGAGGCGGCGGAGATAGAGCTGGATTGCTACTGTGAGGAGTCTGCTGAGGGGCGTCCTCCGGCGGAGTCTGCTGACGCGGCGTCCAATGTGGAAGCATGATGTGTTCCTTTTTCCATAGAATGGTAGTCCTTATGGCATCTCCCAGTGCAGTCTCCCCTTCACCTGTAGGGAAGTCAAGCTCCAACTGCTCAAATCCGCTGAGAACTTCATCCACCCCGACAACAGCATAGCCATCTGGAATCGGAGAGCAATGGTGAGTTGCATCAGGTCCAGAAGGTAAGGCAAAGCCGATCTCCACCTTCAAGGATATGTTCATGCATTTCACATGTAGATCACAATGTTCCCTCTGCTTGATATCATCCACGGGGTAGCGAGGAGCCGTGATATCATCTGTGGGCCGAACGAGCTCCGTGGAAGCCACGCTACTTTTCCTCTGAGATGGTGGGGTAGCTCTGTGGGCAGTATCGAATGAAGGATCTTCGTGCCGCTGAGATGATGGGCCGGTAGCTTGCTGGCTGGTAAGTGCCTCTATTTGCTTCTGTTGCAACGCTACTATTTCTTCTACCTTCTGCAGCCGGTCTGCATCCTGTTTCTTCTTTCTCCCTCGGCTTCTGTAAGTGTCACTACTGTCGGGAAACCCAACCTTCCACGGAACGGAGCCTGATGTGCCTCGTGTTCGTCCAGGGTGTTCAGGATTCCCGAGGGCGCGTGTCAGCTCGTCCTTCTCTCTGTCGGGATGGAACTTCCCCTCCTGCACGTCCTTCATTGCAGCTTGAATGGCTTTGACGGGTGTTGCAAGTTGAGCTTTCGTATAAACACACTTCCCTGTTTCTGGGTTCAAAGTTCCCCCATGCCCGAAGAACCAAGTCCTTGCCCGTTCGGTCCAGTCCAATGTCTCTGGATGGATTCCTTTATCAAGCAGGTCGTTCTCAACTTTCTCCCACTTAGGCCGGGCTGCCTTGTAGCCACCTGACCCCGTAACATGGTGATATTCCTTCTTTGCAGCATTTTGCTTATTTATATTTAAAATTTTCTTACCTGCCTCCGATGTCTTGTACTCCACAAATGCGGGCCAGTGATCTTTTAACTTCTCATCTGCTCCGGTGAATGTTGGAGTCTTCCCTTTCAGGACATACTTTTCGTGCAATCTTTTCTTCCAGTTGTTGAATTGTTGGGCCATCTTCTTAAGAGCCCACGCCTTGACTATTTGCTCCACCTCTGGCGGTAGGGTGAAATTTGTCATGAGCGTATTCCAAAGCTCATCTTTGGATCTATCGTCGACATAAGAAACTCCATCCGCCTTTGGTTTATTCCATTCTTGAATGCTGATCGGGATGCTGTCCCTAACAACAACTCCGCACTGACTTATAAATCGGTCTGCGGTCCGCTTGGGAGCAGTCGGTTTGCCATCTGCAGCGAGTTCTTCGATCGTGAACCTTTCATTCTTGCCCAACCTTTTCTTTGGGCCTCGTCTCTTTATAGAAGTTTGGCTCGATCCGGAGGGCTAAAAGAAGGAAAAAGCGTTAATATATGTACATACAAATCAATTAATGCATCTAGTCAGCAGAGGCTTAATTAATATACCTCGCCGGACTTTGCAACAGTTAAGGCTCCAACACCGCCGGAGCCGTCATCTTCTCCCTCCATTCGATCACCGGAGCCGTGATCTTCTCTTCCCTCACCATCGGAGTCGTCGTTGAGAAACTGTGAGGTGATATCATCATCTCCGTCGCGGATTATTTCCCCCAACATCTCTTCTTGTTCTAAGTCTCTGTCGTGTTCCATAGTTTCTGCAAATATTACAACATGGCAAAACAGTAACATTATGATGACAACTTGAGAGCAAGATTGACTCATGCTACAGCAACTTTACATGGCAACCAAGGGCATGGCATCAAAGTACACATTACATAGACCAAATCACAAGAAGGAATCATATCCATATGAGCAATGGATTAGTGGCAAACATCATGCAAAGTTGAAAAGTTTTATAACAGTCAGTTTCAGACTTAGCAGTTTTTCAGCAAGTGTAAAACAGCAACAGTATCATAGCATGTTTGCAAGCTTGTTACAGTGCCTAAACATGTTTACCATGGCATGGGAAAAATACCAGCAGCAAATAGACATGAAAATGCACCAAACACATGTACAAAGTTTATTCATATGATGCTTGCATTAAATCACACAAAAATAACAAAATGGCAATTTTATCAGTTGCATGTTAGGTAACCCTCCGGCGATCGTCGGGGACTCGTCACCGGCAATCGTCGGGGCCTCCTCCGGCGATCGTCGGGGACGACTCCTCCGGCGATCGTCGGGGCCTCCTCCGGCGATCGTCAAGGACTCCTCCGGCGATTGGTAATAATAATTCCGCAATTACTCAATTGTTTGCTAAACTTGTGACTTAGACATATTTCTTCATGAAAGAAGAATTATTTTATCTTTCGTCATAATGATATTATATCTTCATCTTGAATTTCTTTGAACTATTTCAAATATTTTTCAGTTCTTATCAAGTAAATCATGCATATTTACTCATAATTTTAGATGAAGTATAATTTTCTGCCACACTCTGTTATATCCATCGGATGTATTTAGTCAATTCAAACAAAAGACTTTTATGCTTCATTTATATGAAGATCAATATTATCCAATATAACTTTGTAGTGTCATACACAAATGGCCAGTTTCATCAAGTCTTCTCAAGACATTTATATGAAGACATTTCATCAAGGTCTTCTCAATATAACATGAAACTTCAAAATGCCCGCGGTGCCCAACAATCTGAAATCATTCACTAATATTGATGTTGGACTCAACTAAGTACTCAAAAGTGCAATCAACTATATAAGCCCGCGGTGATCAATGCAAACACATACGTACGTACATGTTACAAAAATTTCTATGTCACAAAAATATATAAGCCCGATCGAGGGGAATTGAACGGCGGCGGCTCACACAGCGGGGGCGGCGTTGCCGGGGAGCGGAGGCAGCGAGGCTCGGGGAGGAGGGCGATCGAGGAGGTCCGACGAGCGGGGGCGGCGACGACGAGGACGGGCTCGGGGGCGGCGACGAGAAGCGGGCTCGGGGGCGGCGATGCTCGGGGAGGAGGGCGAGGAGGTCCGGCGACGGTCAGCGGGCTCGGGGACGGCTCGGAGGCGACGGCGACCTCCGGCAGCCTGGCGGCGTCGTGGTGTGGTTCGGCGTCGGGGGTTGGAGTGGAGAGGAAGATTGGGGGGAGGGAGAAGGCGCGGTTAAATACCCACAGCTTTAGTCCCGGTTGGTGCCCCCAACCGGGACTAAAGGAAGGCCTGGGTTTCTAAATTTGTTTTTCCTATTTTTGGTTTTAGACCTTTTTAGGATATTTTAGTTTTAGTTTTCTTTTAAACAGATTCAAAAACAGTAGCATACATGCCTAGTTTTGATTTAATTCTTTTTGCTATTGAAGAATATTATAGTTTTGTTTTAGTTGATCATAACTAGAATAGTTCCCGATTTGATGATATAGATTTTCATCAGATAGTGACAAATAGTTCTATCAAGTTATTTTTCATAGGTACCATTGCCGCAACATTTCGCATTGAAGGGCCAGCATCAGGTTTGTCAATATGTTTTTGAAAATATGACACAAGGCGATCAATGCTGTCAAAATCTTTCTTCCGGAATCTAAAGCCCTTTGAGTATAACCCAACATACTCATGATGTGGGTTTGTACTCCTGATGTAAGATAATATAAAGGTGCCTGGATGTTCATGAGATATGCCAAAACAATAGACTATTCTCGAGAATGGCCATCTGATATGTTGTCCTCAGTTTCACCAGAAAGCAACCAGAGAACTCCTCATCTGGACCTCCAACTTTATGTCATACAACGTTTCTCTCTTATCATCTCCGATGCTTCTGCTGTATTCATCTATGTCAAGACGTTTAAGCCATGTCTATATTAAACTTGTTATTTTATATGGAGCCACCAACCGGGACTAACAGCGTATGATTAACCTTGCAAAACTTGGGACTGAAATCACTACAACTGGTGAAGGTGTGTATGGCCTATGCCTGTCAACCTCAAGCGACTTATCTGGAATGCTCAGAAGACATTCATATTTTGTTTGGACATAATTGCATTGATTAACTCCTCTGTATAATTAAAATACTAAAAGGATAGGAATAATTGAAATTTGATAACTTAATAAATAATTATTCTAAAATCATGTTTCAAATGCCAAAATGCCCTAGCTAGCTCTTACAAAGATTCCCTCCGGTTTGTCCGAAGTGGCACTTTCCAGCTAAAACTTTTTCTTCCCATGTGTCCCTTGCTTATTGCACCGTAACCATGGATAATCTTCATCATTTAACATGATGCTTGGGTCAGTCTTCACTTTGAAGGGAGGAATTTCATGAAACTTTTCATAATCTTCTGACATGTCTGTCTTGTCCTCCACTCCCACGATGTTTCTTTTCCCTGAAAGAACTATGTGGCGCTTTGGCTCATCGTATAATGTATTCGCTTCCTTATCTTTTCTTTTTCTCGGTTTGGTAGACATGTCCTTCACATAGAAAACCTGCGCCACATCATTGGCTAGGACGAATGGTTCGTCTGTGTACCCAATATTGTTGAGATCCACTGTTGTCATTCCGTACTGCGGGTCTACCTGTACCCCGCCTCCTGTCAGATTTACCCATTTGCACCGAAACAAAGGGACCTTAAAATCACGTCCATAGTCAAGTTCCCATATCTCCTCTATGTAACCATAATATGTGTCCTTTGCCCTATTGGTGTTTGCTGCATCAAAGCGGACACCACTGTTTTGGTTGGTGCTCTTTTTATCTTAGGCGATCGTGTCAAATGTATTCCCATTTATCTCGTACCCTTGAGAAGTCAATACAGTCGAAGATGGTGTCTTGGCCAAGAAGCACGGCTCATCTCCAACAGTGTTGTTACTCATGAGATGTGTTTGCAACCAACCGCCGAAAGTCGACATGTGTGCACATGTAATCCAGTCGTCAGACTGCCCCGGGTGTTGGGAGCGTACAATATTCTTGTGTTCATTGATATACGGGGCCACCAAGTTAGAATTTTGTAGAACTGTGTAGTGTGCTTGCGCCCAAGAATGCCCGTCCCTACATATTATTGCTTTCGGTGCTAGCGTGCCTTTTCCACTCAGTCTCTCCTCATGCCGCGATTGAGGAACACCAATCGGCTTAAGGTCAGGAATAAAGTCAACACAAAACTCAATAACCTCCTCTGTTTCATAGCCCTTGGAGATGCTTCCTTTTGGCCTGGCACGGTTATTAACATATTTCTTTAAGACTCCCATGAACCTCTCAAAGGCGAACATATTGTCTAGAAATACAGGACCCTGAATGGCAATCTCGTCGACTAGGTAAAGTAGGACGTGCGTCATAATATTGAAGAAGGATGGTGGGAACACCAACTCGAAACTGACAAGACATTGGACCAAATCATTCTGTAACCTTGGTAGGATTTCTGGATCGATTACCTTCTGAGAAATTGCATTGAGAAATGCACATACCTTCACAATGGCTAATCGAACATTTTCTGGTAGAAGCCCCCTCAATGCAACCGGAACCAATTGCGTCATAATCACGTGGCAGTCATGAGACTTTAGGTTCTGGAATTTTTTCTCTGCCATATTAATTATTCCCTTTATATTCGACGAGAAGCCAGACGGGACCTTGATACTGAGCAGGCATTCAAAAAAGATTTCCTTCTCTGCTTTGGTAAGAGCGTAGCTGGCAGGACCTTGATACTGCTTTGGAGGCATGCCGTCTTTTTCGTTCATACGTTGCTAGTCTTCCCGTGCCTCCGGTGTATCTTTTGTCTTCCCATACACGCCCAAAAAGCCTAGCAGGTTCACGCAAAGATTCTTCGTCACGTGCATCACGTCGATTGCAGAGCGGACCTCTACGACTTTCCAATAGGGTAGCTCCCAAAATATAGATTTCTTCTTCCACATGGGTGCGTGTCCGTCAGCGTTATTCGGAACAGATTGTCCGCCAGGACCCTTTCCAAAGATTACATTTAAATCCTTGACCATATCAAATATATAATCACCAGTACGGGGGACAGCCTTCTTCCGATGATCTGCCTCACCTTTGAAATGCTTGCCTTTCTTTCTTAAGGCATGCTTGGTCGGAAGAAATCGACGATGTCCCAGGTACACATTCTTCTTACATTTGTCCAAATATATACTTTCAGTCTCATCTAAACAGTGCGTGCATGCATTGTATCCCTTGTTTGTCTATCCTGAAAGGTTACTAAGAGCAGGCAAATCATTGATGATTACAAACAGCAACGCTCGTAGGTCAAATTCCTGCTGTTTGTGCTCATCCCACACACGTATACCTTTGATATCCCGCAGCTGTAAAAGTTCTTCAACTAATGGCCTTAGGTACACATCAATGTCATTGCCGGGTTGCTTAGGGCATTGAATGAGCACTGGCATCATAATGAACTTCCGCTTCATGCACAACCAAGGAGGACGGTTATAGATACATAGAGTCATAAGCCAGGTGCTATGATTGCTGCTCTGCTCCCCAAAAGGATTAATGCCATCTGCACTTATACCAAACCATAAGTTTCTCGCGTCATCTGCAAACTCCGGCCACTTTCTCTCGATTTTTCTCCACTGCAACCCATCAGCGGGTACTCTCAACATCCCGTCTTTCTTACGGTCTTCTTTGTGCCATCGCAACAACTTGGCATGCTCTTTGTTTCTGAGCAGATGTTTCAACCGTGGTATTATAGGAGCATACCACATCACCTTGGTAGGAACCCTCTTCCTGGGGCGCACGCCCTCAACATCACCAGGGTCATCTCGTCTGATCTTATACCGCAATGCACCGCATACCGGGCATGCATTCAAATTCTCGTACTCCTCACCGCGATAGAGGATGCAGTCATTAGGGCATGCATGTATCTTCTGCACCTCTAATCCTAGAGGGCAGAGAACCTTCTTTGCTTCGTACGTACTGTCAGGCAATTCGTTATCCTTTGGAAGCTTCTTCTTCATTATTTTCAGTAACTTCTCAAATCCCTTGTCAGATAAACCATTCTCTACCTTCCATTGCAACAATTCCAGTGTGGTACCGAGCTTTGTGTTGCCATCTTCACAATTTGGGTACAACCGTTTTTTGTGATCAACTTCTCCCTTTCACTTTCGCATTCTCTCTGTGCATCAACAATGACCCGGCGAAGATCATCAGCGGGCACATCTGGTGCCTCTTGATCTTCAGCTTCCCCCGTTGCAGTATCACCGCATTCAGGGAACATAGAATAGTTGTCATCATCCTCTTCTTCTTCATTGTCTTTCATCATAACCCCTCTTTCTCCGTGCTTGGTCCAACAATTATAGTGGGGCATGAAACCCTTCTTAAGCAGGTGGAAGTGAAGGGTTTTCGAGGAAGAGTAATCCTTCGTATTCTCACAGACAATACATGGACAATACATAAAACCATTCTGACTGTTTGCCTCAGCCACATCGATAAAATTATGCAGGCCCGTAATGTAGTCGGAAGTGCGTCGGTCACCGTACATCCATTGCCGGTTCATCTGCATTATATAATTAAGTATATCAAAAACCATTACAGAACATCATGAATAGAGAAATGATCAAATTAATACAAGTTCATCATCACATTAAAACCAAAGTACAGTAGTGATCAAATGTTATTACTGCAAAAATAAATACATAAAGTTCATACATAGTTCTCATAAAACAACATACAACTATGTAAAACATTTAAATGCAACAACAAATGCGATCAAAATCGCAATTAAGGTAACAATTGATCCAACAGAATAATGATACCAAGCCTCTTTATCAATGGCATATTTTCTAATCTTTCTAATCTTCAAGCGCATTGCATCCATCTGGATCTTGTGTAGATCGACGACATCGGTAACATGCAACTCCAATTTCATCTTCTCTTCTTCAATTCTTTTCAATTTTTCTTTCAAATAATTGTTTTCTTTTTCAACTAAATTTAACCTCTCGATAAGAGGGTCGGTTGGAATTTCCGGTTCACATACCTCCTAGATAAAACATCTATGTCAAGTTAGTCGGCATAATTGTCATAAACACTAAATGAAACAAATAGTTATAAAAGATAATATACCACATCCGAATCATAGACCGGACGAGAGCCGACGGTGGCGGATATCAAAACCATGGCACTATATAATAACAAACAATAATACAAGTAAGAAAATTATACAAGTAGCTATCTAAATCATACAAGTAAGAATTTTTTCTTTTAAAAAAAAGATAAGAACAAAAGGCTTACCACGGTGGTGCCGGCGACGAGATCGGCGCGGGCGATCGACGGCGGTGAGGACGGGGACGGGGACGGGCTTGGAGGAAGAACAGAGGAGAAGAAAGAGGAGAAAGCTTAAGTGTGGCTCGGGCACCTCATATCATATTTGTTTTGTGTGAACTCAAGTGGCATCATGCTCTCAGGCATTTCATCGAACACCTCATATGCACAGGAAGGGAGAGTAAAGTAGCACACACCTCCCACCTTCTATGAGCCAAAAACAGAGAAGAGGGCGGGCAGGGGCGAGGATATATATAGCCATTTTTTTAGTCCCGGTTGGTGTCTAGAACCAGGACTGAAGACACCAACCGGGACTAAAATGTCCCATTCGAAGCGGGACTGATGCCTGCCGAGCCCCGGCCGGCTTCCTAGCCGCTCAAACCGGGACTGATGCTCACATTAGTACCGGTTCGTAATGCGACCGGGACTATCGCTCCCATCCGGCTGTTCACTTTCACACAGATCAGTTATCGGTGTGTGATGGCGTTGAGTGGATACTCCGGAAGTTGGAAGCATAAAGTAGAGTAACGAGGAACTTAATTTTGCTCGAGTGTTGACTGTGAAGAAGACGAGAAGGGACTACAGTTGCAGGTGGAGTCACATGGAGTTTGGGAGTAGCAGCGGTGCTCATGGTGTATCTCAAGTCCAATGTACATGGAGGTTCGACGCATTGATGAATCCAAGCTGGTGAAGAATATTCGTCAAGGTGGAGTTTCTTATAGTTGTGTCGAATATTACTGTACAATGTAGGTTACAGTTGGACTTGGAGTCGTACGGTGTGTAGACAGGATATGGAGTCGTGTCCAAATATGACACTTGTATCCTAGTCCTCTTATATAATGAGGGGGTAGACACACGATGTAACCTATGCCAACATAATAGCACAGGCACGCAGGGGAGCCGGCGCCGTGTGCCGGCGCCCGGGCGGCCGGGGTGCGGTATTATAGCGATGTCATGAGGAGGAGCGCCCGTAGTCAGGCCCCGGGGATGTAGGCATATCGGTGAACCTCGTTAACAAATCTCGGTGTCGCGCTTGTGTGATTGCTTGATCCTCGGTAGATCGAGTGTCCGCCTCGGATTATTCTAACAGGGGCTAGGAGGTGTGCCCTGCGCAAGCCTCCACCGCCGCACCCAAGGTGGGCCTGGTTTCCCAACAGGGTCTGTCTTGTTGTCTGCAAAGAAGAAAAACACTCAGCTTCTTTGTGGGAGCTCGTCGGCGGACTGCAGCATGAGGAGGAGCTCGCCGGCGTGTGGACGGCCCCTCATGGACCTCGCCTAAGGCAGGGCCTCCAGGAGGAGGATGTTGGAGCGCCATGCACGCTCAGCGCCAACGTCGGACGTTATGTGGGTGCGGCGGCCCAAACAGAAAGAGGTCGCCTTAATGTATGTAACTGCTTGCTGGCTCAGCGGCGGCCGGAGTCGCGAGGCACGCGGAGGGAGGCGACGATGCGCGGGCGGTGCCGGATCGAAATTTTTCAGCGTTGTGTGTTGCCTTCTCTCCTCCCAAAATATTTCTGCGGCCAACAAGGTTAATCTCCTCTCCCCTTCGCCTGCGGCCGTCGCTCCGACCCCATGCGGGAGCCTGGAGGGAAAGGTATTCCCGTTGTTTTTCCAAATCAGCACGAAAACAAATCCATAGAAAAGAAATATGCACCAACACGTATTGCATAGTCCAGTGATATTTTTTATATAGAGAGGGCTCCCCTAT
Organism: Elymus sibiricus; assembly: GCA_039707655.1. NCBI lineage: Eukaryota > Viridiplantae > Streptophyta > Magnoliopsida > Poales > Poaceae > Elymus > Elymus sibiricus. Next base: position 68,067,076 of record CM077674.1, on the reverse strand, counting down.
GATTTCATTTAATAGAAACTACATAGTCTTACAGCTACTAAGAAAGAAAAAAGAAGCCGTCAAAGCTAGATATCCTATGGCACCTATCAGCCGGCCAACAACCTAAGCCAAGAAGCTACAGAATACCATCACCAGGTTCTCAGAAAAGAGTAGCAATTTTTTAACGTCTTGCATGCATAGTCCAGTGATAACATTGCGGGTTTATTAAATTTCGAGGACCTTGCTCACCGAAATGGCAATGGACTCCTGCTGCAGTTACCCAAATACATATCCTCGGCGGCTAGCTAACTATACAAAAGGCAGCCGCTCCGTTACACCCAGAGTGATGATGCACTCCATCTCGAACTCGGTGTTCTCGGCATGCAACGGCGAATTCAGTCCTGCCTTGCGGAACTCGTCCTCGCAGGTTCGGGGGATGTTCCACGCGGCGCCGAGGCTCTTCACCGCGTCGCCCACCTTGCCCGACCAGATGCACTTGGCTGCCTCGTCGAACATGCCCACAGCTATGGAGTACAGGTTGTCGCAGTAGGTAAGGTACGCCTGGATCTTCCGGTCCTTCTCCCCGGCCTTCAGGGCGGCGATGCGCTCGCAGGTGACCACGACCGTCTTACTGGCGATCCCAGTGGCGATGACGGCGAGGCCGCGCTTCTTCGCCAAGGCGCTATCCTTGTCGGCCTTGAAGAACTTGATGCAGATGTCGTAGGTGTCAGCGTTGCCGAAGCTCCTGCACGCGTCCTCTAGAATGGAAGCGCTGGACGAGGCGAGGAGCAGGAGGAGGATGAGAAGCGAGAGAGCTTGCGACTGCCTCATGGCTTTGCTGCTACGATTTTCTTGGGTTTTCTGAGATGTTTTGTGCGTCAAGCTCAAACTGTAGGTGGATGGTATATATATATATATATATATATATATATATATATATAAAAGTTTGTCATCTAGAACAATAAACATGGATATATTATCAGTCAATGCCGAAGGATCTTGGCACAACAATTAACAATGGCTACTTCGAATTAACATTTATTGCTTGATATATCTATCTATTGATTGAATTGTTAATTCAATATAAAATGGACAGTCCAGATTTAAAACATAGAAAATAATATGGTTGTGGTTTAATCACGCGTAAATGGAATGACCAACGGAGATTTATCAGAAAATCTTTTCAAATTCTAGTTATTACTCAGATTCCAATTTATGCAGTGGGCGGCATATAATCAGTACTCCATCCGTTCCTAAATATAAGTCTTTGTAGAGATTCCACTATGGACCACATACGGATGTATATCGCTCCGTATGTGGTCCATAGTGAAATCTCTACAAAGATTTATATTTAGGAACGGAGGGAGTAGAAGAAAACAACTACTATGATTTTATTTTTACTGGTCATTCTGCGTCCAGTTGTTTATCCCATATATTGGCTTTTTTTGTGAGATGGCTTTTGTTTTCCTTGATATTAATCAGATCTAAGATGCCCTTTATGTGTTTTAGAAAAAAACATCCAAAATTACACGAGCATACGAGGAGGATAAGGAAGCACTACTGGAATCAGGGACTTTGCCATCTGCCAGCTCTTTGCCGTCTGCTGGCAGACGGCAAAGAGGTTGTTTGCCGTCTGCTTTGGGAAACCAGGCGGCAAAGATCTGGGTGATGGCAAAGACACTGTTTGCCATCAGCCAGCTCTTTGCCGTCTGCTAGCGGACGGCAAAGTTTCTTTGCCGTCCGCTAGCAGACGGCAAAGAGGTGGGGTGGGTCCCAGTGGAGGCCAGTTAATTGCAACGGCCCACCCCACCTCTTTGCCGTCTGCTAGCGGACGGCAAAGAAAATACCTACTAACGGCCCTAACGGCCCACCCCCCCTCCACTCTCTCCACTCTCTCTGCCTCTTCCCTCCCGACCCCGACCCCACGCCGCCGCCGCACCCGCCGCCGCCCCCGACCCGCCCCGGCCCGCCGCCCGCCGCTCGCCGCCGCAACACCCGCGACCGCCGACACCGTCCACTGCCCGCCCCACTGCCCCGCCCCACTGCCCTGCCCCGTGCCCGCGCGGCCGCGCCCAGGCCTGCCCCTCGCCGCCCCGTCGCGGCCCGGACGCCGGCCAGCCCCGTCGCCGCCCCCTCGCCGGCTAACCCCTCTGCCCCCCTCTGGTGAGCTCCCCCTCCTGCCCCTTTTTTCTGTTTTTTTAATTATTTTTTCTGTTTAGGTTTTAGATATTTAGACATTTAGGAGTTTAGATACTTAGATGTTTAGGTTTTTAGATATTTAGACATTTAGGTAGAAAGAAACCTAGAAGAAAGAAAAAGAAGAAAAGAAAAAGGAAAAAAAGGAAAAAGAAAAAGGAAAAGAAGAAAAAATAAGAAGAAGAAGAAGAAGAAGAAGAAAAAGAAAAAGAAGAAGAGGAGGAGGAGAAGAAAAAAAAATAAGAAGAAGAAGAAGAAGAAGAAGAAGAAGAAGAAGAAGAAGAAGAAGAAGAAGAAGAAGAAGAAGAGGAAAAAGGAAAGGAAGAAGAAAAGAAGAGGAGGAGGAGAAGAAAAAAGAAGAAGAAGAAGAAGAAGAAGAAGAAGAAGAAGAAGAAGAAGAAGAAGAAGAAGAAGAAGAAGAAGAAGAAGAAGAAGAAGAAGAAGAAAGAGGAGAGGAGGAGAAGAAGAAGAGGAAAAAGGAAAAAGGAAGAAGAAGAAGGAAAAAAGGAAGAAAAGGAAGAAAAGGAAGAAGAGGAAGAAGAAGAAAAGGAAAAAGAGGAAAAAAAGACCCCGACACCCGGACCCCGACCCCGACAGGATACCCCGACCCCGACACGACACCCCGACACCCCGACCCTGACATGACACCCCGACCCCGACATGACACCCCGACACGACATCCGACACACCCCGACACCCCGACACCCCGACACCACGACACCCCGACACCCCGACCAGACACCCCGACACCCCGACACCCCGACACCACGACACCCCGACACCACGACACCACGACAATTAGTTCATGTTAGGTATTCAATTTTTTATTATGTTCATGATGATGATACACTTAAATTATATACATATTATTCATGTCAGGTATTCATTCTTTTTATGTTGTACTAATTTCGTTTACTCTTTGTCATTGCAGGTGTTGACAGATGGTGGGCGCGGGTCGAGAGCGCTCCGAGGCTCCTACCTCGGCGCGTGGTGGGAGGGGTAGTTCCATTCCACCCCAGAGCCTCCGGAGAGCGCTGGATCTCAGTATGCAGACACCACCGGCGGTCGCTTCTTCTTCGGCCGGGAGAGGTCAGGGGGGGGGAAGAAGGCTGGTAGAGGTGGACGTGGCGGCGGGAGAGGTAGGAAGGCTGCTACTACGCCTTCCTCGCCGCCACCCCCAGCTGATTCACCCGACCACAGGAGTGCTCCGTCTGAGATGGAGCCGCCTGAGGTGGACCCGTCTCGGACTCCGGTCCACGAGCCTCGGGGCGACGAGCCTACGGCAGACGCGCCTACGGCCGACGAGCCTGGGGCCGACGAGCGTCGGGCCGCCGAGCCTTCGTCCCACGAGACTTCGGAGCTCAGCAGGGATCACGCTGAGTCGCAGCCGAACCCATGTGCGGACTCGTCGAGTGGTCGTGCTGAGGGTGGCTATAGTTCTGATAGCTATAGCGAGGGTGAGTGGGTTGAGGGGCGCAAAGTCTACCAGCGTGGTGGTACAAAGCTCCCGCCCACCCCGGCGACCCCCGACCAGAGGTGGTTGATTGCGCCGGAGGGGGAGAAGTAAGTGCATTTACTCTTTTTTAACCTTTTGCCTTCACGTTTCTTCGAATATCTAATGCGTTGGCCTTGTCATACTGCAGGTCTTGGACACACGAGCCTCGTGTCCGCAGGCCCAACACTGTCCTTGGTGTGATTTGTCGCCAGAGCTTCCCGGGGTGGGTCACGTTGCCCGGTGAGGGCCGGGTTCCAGAGCTTGGAATGACCTGGGAGCACTACTTGGCTGCCCCGGCCCCGCCGGGGCATAGGATCGGCGATGTCGAGTGCCACACGGTGGCCGACATTGTGATCCAGACGTTTTGGGTAATTTCTCCTTTGTCGTCTACGTTGTGTTTTCTTCTTTGATTGGCAACCCTAGTGATTGTACTAATCCGTGTTTTCTTGTTTGATTGCAAACCTTCTACAGGTGTGCTGAGGGACAGGAGGAGGCCGCGGCTCGGGTTATCGACAACGAGTGCAGGCGCCTACTTAAAAACTTTCGGCACGAGGCTCGGACGCAGGCTGTTCGAGACTACTTCGCCTCGGCTGGTATTAGGAGGAAAAAAGAGAAGTGCCGCGACAAGTATCTGAGTAAGGAGAAGTACATGAAGGTAATTACCTATTCTTAAGGCCTTGTACTTAGTTTCCTTGATTTGATTCGTAGGCGTAGCGCTCAAATGTCTCTTGCTTAACTTAGGTGCCTCCGAGATGGTGTGCGGATAGGATGGACTGTTGGGAGGCATTGGTGGATGAGTGGTGCTCTCCCCAATGGCACTCCACCCACGACACTGTTGGGGAACGTTGCATGGGAAACAAAAATTTTCCTACGCACACACAAGATCTATCCATGGTGATGAGCATCTACGAGAGGGAGAGTGAATCTACATACCCTTGTAGATCGCTAAGCGGAAGCGTTAAGAAACGCGGTTGATGTAGTCGAACGTCTCCGCGATCCAAATCGCAAGTCGTCCCTCGAACCGATCACGAACTAGTGCCGAACGGACGGCACCTCCGCGTTCAACACACGTACGGCTTGATGACGCCTTCACCTCCTCGATCCAGCGAGCGATGGTGAAGTAGTAGATGAGTTCCGGCAGCACGACGGCGTGGTGATGGTGGTGAGGAACAATCTCTGCAGGGCTTCGCCAAGCGCTACGGAGATTATGACGTAGGAACTAGAGGGTTAGGGTTGCCGCACACGGCTTGGGGAAATCTTGATGTATCCTGGGTGCTAGCCCTGCCCCTCTATTTATATGTTGAGCCCTGGGGTCGAAACTTGGAGAAAGAGCCTCCTCAAAGTCAGTTTGGCCCGCAAGGCAAGAGTCCTGCTCGGACTCCAGGACCAGACGCCAGGGTCCTCGGCGTCTGGACCCAGACGCCAGGGTCCCTGGCGTCTGGCCCCTGGCCTCCGCAAAACTTCCTTTTGCACCTTCCTAAAGCCTCGTGGGCTTTACCCCTTGGCCCAAATAAAGTGTTCTCGTACCCGAACATTTCGGGAAACATCCGGAACCCCTTCCGGTGAATTCCGGAACCCTTCCGGAGACCAAACACTATTATCCCATATATCAATCTTTACCTCCGGACTATTCCAGAGCTCCTCGTCATGTCCGGGATCTCATCCGGGACTCCGAACAACTTTCGGTCACCAACATAACAACTCAACTATACTTATATCGTCACCAAACGTTACGTGTGTAGACCCTGCGGGTTCGAGAACTATGTAGACATGACCGAGACACCTCTACGGTCAATAACCAATAGCGGGACCTGGATGCCCATATTGGCTCCTACATATTCTATGAAGATCTTTATCGGTCGAAGCTCTATGTCAAGGATTCAGTTAATCCCGTATGCTGTTCCCTTTGTTCTTCGGTATGTTACTTGCCCGAGATTCGGTCGTCGGTATCTCTATACCTAGTTCAATCTCGTTACCGGCAAGTCTCTTTACTCGTTCCGTAATACAAGATCTCGTGGCTAACACTTTAGTCACATTGCTTGCAAGGCTCATTGTGATGTTGTATTACCGAGTGGGCCCTGAGATACCTCTCCGTCACACGGAGTAACAAATCCCAGTCTTGATCCATGCCAACCCAACAGACATCCTCGGAGATACCTGTAGAGCACCTTTATAGTCACCCAGTTACGTTGCGACGTTTGATACACACAAGGTACTCCTCCGATGTCAGGGAGTTGCATGATCTCATGGTCATAGGAACAGATACTTGACATGCAGAAAACAATAGCAATAAACTGACACGATCATATGCTACGTTTACAGTTTGGGTCTTGTCCATCACATCATTCTCCTAATGATGTGATCCCGTTTTCAAATGACATCTCATGTCCATGGCTAGGAAACCTTCACCATCTTTTGATCAACGAGCTAGTTAACTAGAGGCATACTAGGGACACAGTGTTGTCTATGTACCCACACATGTATTTGAGTTTCCAATCAATACAATTATAGCATGGATAATAAACGATTATCACGAACAAGGAAATATGATAATAACTAAATTATTATTGCCTCTAGGGCATATTTCCAACAGTCTCCCACTTGCACTAGAGTCAATAATCTAGTTCACATCACCATGTGATTTACATTGTTCTAACACCCAATGAGTTATGGGGTTCGATCATGCTTTGCATGTGAGAGAGGTCTTTAGTCAACGGGTCTGTGACATTCAGATCCGTGTGTACTTTGCAAATCTCTATGTCATACTGTAGACACTTCTACCACACTCCACTTGGAGCTATTCCAAATGGCTGCTCCACTATATGTATCCTGACTGCTACTCAAAGTCGTCTGGATAGGTGTCAAAGCTTGCATCGACGTAACCCTTTACGACGAACTCTTCATAACCTCCATAATTGAGAAATATTTCCTTAGTCCTCTAGTTACTAAGGATAATCTTGACCGCTGTCCAGTGATCCACTCCTGGATCACTCTTGTACCCCTTGACAGAATCATGGCAAGGCACACATCAGGTGCGGTACACAGCATGGCATACTATACAGAGCCTATGGATAAGGCATAGGGGATGACCTTCGTCCTTTCTCTTTCTTCTGCCGTGGTCGAGCTTTGAGTCTCACTCAACTCCACACCTTACAAATCAGGCAAGAACTCTTTCTTTGACTGATCCATTTTGAACTCTTTCAAAATCTTGTCAAGGTATGTACTCATTGAAAGTCTTATCAGACGTCTTGATCTATCTCTATAGATCTTGATGCCCAATATTTAAGTAGCTTCATTCCAGGTCTTCCTTCGAAAAACTCCTTTCAAACGACCCTTTATGCTTTCCAGAAATTCTACATTATTTCCGATCAACAATATGTCAACCACATATACTTATCAGAAATTCTATAGTGCTCCCACTCACTCTATTGTAAATACAAGTTTCTCATAAACTTTGTATAGACATAAAAACTTTGATCACCTCATCCAAGTGTATATTCCAACTCCGAGATGCTTGCTCCAGTCCATAGAAGGATCGCTGGAGTTTGCATACATTTTAGCATCCTTAGGACTGACAAAACCTTCCGGTTGTATCACATACAACCTTTCCTTACGGATACCGTTAAGGAAACGATGTTTTGACATCCATCTGCCAGATTTCATAATTGAAAAATGCAGTAACTGCTAACATGATTCCAACAAACTTTAGCATCGCTACGGGTGAGAAAGTCTCATCGTAGTCAACTCCTTGAACTTGTGAAAAACCCTTTGCCACAAGTCGAGCTTTATAGACGGTGACATTACCGTCCACGTCCGTCTTCCTCTTAAAAAATCCATTTGTTCTGAATGGCCTTACGCCCTTCAGGTAATACTTCCAAAGCCCATACTTTGTTTTCTTACATGGATCCCATCTCGGATTTCATGGCCTCTAACCATTTCTCGGAATCCGGGCCCATCATCGCTTCTCCATAGCTCGTAGGTTCATCGTTGTTCAACAACATGACCTCTAAGACAGGGTTGCCGTACCACTCAGGAGCAGTACGCGTCCTTGTCGACCCACGAGGTTCGATAGTAACTTGATCCGAAGTTTCATGATCATCATCATTAACTTCCTCTTCAACTAACGTAGGATCCACAGAAACAACTTTCTGCGCTGCGCTACTCTTTGGTTGAAACAAAGGTTCAACAACCTCATCAAGTTCTATCTTCCTCCCACTCAATCTTTCGAAAGAAACTTTTTCTCGAGAAAGGACCCGTTTTAGCAACAAACACTTTGTGCTTGGATCTGAGATAGAAGGTTCACCCAACTGTTACGTTAGGGTATTCTATGAAGATGCATTTGTCCGCTTTGGGTTCGAGCTCATTAGGTGAAAACCTTTTTTCACATAAGCGTCGCAGCCCCAAACATTAAAAAATGACAGCTTAGGTTTCCGCCAAACCAAAATTCATACGGTGTCATCTCAACGGACTTATGGTGCCCCTTTTAAAGTGAATGTGGTTGTCTCTAATGCATAACCCTAAAACGATAGTGGTAAATCGATAAGAGACATCATAGTTCGCACCATATCTAATAGAGCACAACTACGACGTTCGGACACACCATCACACTATGGTGTTCCAGGTGGCGTGAGTTGTGAAACAACTTCCACATTGTCTTAAGTTATATACCAAACTCGTAACTCAGATATTTACCTCCACGATCATATCGTAGACATTTTATCTTCTTGTCACGATGAACTCAAACTTCACTCTGAACTTTTCAAACGATTCAGACTTGTGTTTCATTAAGTAAGTATACACTATATCTACTCAAATCATCAGTGAAGGTAAGAAAATAACGATATCCACCGCCCACTACAAAACTCACTGGACCGCATACATCAACATGTATCATTTCCAATAAGTCAATTGCCCGCTCCATCATACCGGAAAACGGGGTTTTAGTCATCTTGCCCATGAGGCATGGTCCGCATGTCTCAACCGATTCGAAATCGAATGAGTCCAAAGATGCATCAGCATGGAGTTTCTTCATGCGTTTTACACCAATATGACATTTAGCGGCAGTGCCACAAGTATGTGGTACTATCATTATTAACTTTGTATCTTTTGGCATCAATATTATGAACATGTGTATCACTACGATCAAGATTCAATAAACCACTCTTATTGGGTGCATGACCATTGAAGGTATTATTCATGTAAATAGAATAACCATTATTCTCTAACTGCAATGAATAACCGTATTGCAATAAACTTGATCTAATCACGTTCATGCTTAACGCAAACACCAAATAACATTTATTTAGGTTCATCACTAATCCCAAAGGTAGAGAGAGCGCGCGATGGTGATCACATCAACCTTGGAAACACTTCCAACACTCATCGTCACGTCACCCTTAGCCTCCGTTTATTCCGTAGCTTTTATTTCGAGTTACCAACACTTAGCAACCGAATCGGTATCTAATACCTAGGTGCTACTAGGAGTACTAGTAAGGTACACATCAATAACACGTATATCAAATATACTTCTGTCGACGTTGCCAACCTTCTTATCTACCAAGCATCTAGGGTTGTTCCACTTCAGCAACCGTTCTCCTCATAATAGAAGCACTCAGTCTCGGGTTTGGGTTCAACCTTGGGTTTCTTTACTGGAGCAGCAACTGGCTTGCCATCCATGAAGTATCCCTCCTTGCCCTTGCCCTTCTTGAAACTAGTGGTTTTACTAACCATCAACACTTGATGCTCCTTCTTGATTTCTACCTTCGCGGGGTCAAACATCGCGAATAGCTCAGAGATCATTATTTCCATCTTTGGCCTTTTATAGTTCATCACGAAGCTCTAGTAGCTTAGTGACAGTGACTTGGAGAACTATACCAATCACTATCTTATCTGGAAGATCAACTTCCACTCGATTCAAGCAATTGTAGTACCCAGACAATTTGAGCACATGCTCAACGATTGAGCTATTCTCCATCATCTTGCAGGCAAAGAATCTTGTTGGAGGTCTCATACCTCTCAACACGGGCACGATCCTGAGATCCCAATTTCAGCTCTTAGAACATCTCGTATGTTCCGTGACGTTCAAAATGTTTTGGAGCCTCAATTCTAAGCTGTAATGCATGACGCACTGAACTATCAAGTAGTTATCAGAACGTGCCTGTCAGATGTTCACAACATCTACAGACGACGCTTGAGGGCGTGGCGCACCGAGCGGTGCATTAAGGACATAAGCCTTCTGTGCAGCATTGAGGACAATCCTCAGATCACGGACCCAGTCCGCATTATTGCTACCATCATCTTTCAAATCTATTTCTCTAGGAACATATAAAAATTCAAGGGAGCTACAGCGCGAGCTAGTAATCTACAACATAATTTGCAAAGACATTTTGACTATGTTCATGATAATGAGTTTAGTTAATCATATTACTTAAAAACTCCCACTCAAATTGACATCCCTCCGGTCATTCGAGTGTCACATGATCCAAATCCACCAACTCAACTCCGATCATCACGTGAGTTGAGGTGGTTTCAATGGTGAACATCTTCATGTTGATCATATCTACTATATGACTCATGTTCGACCTTTCGGTCTCTTGTGTTCCGAGGCCATGTCTGTACATGCTAGGCTCGTCAAGTTTAACTCGAGTGTTCCGCACGTGCAACATGGCTTACACCCGTTGTATGTGAACGTAGAGTCTATCACACCCGATCATCACGGCGTGTCTCGAAACGACGAACTTTCGCAACGGTGCACACTCGGGGAGAACACAATTTATCTTGAAATTTAAGTGAGGGATCACCTTATAATGCTACCGTCGTCCTAAGCAAAATAAGATGCATAAAAGGATTAACATCACATGCAAATCATAAGTGACATGATATGGCCATGAACTCGTGCTTTTGATCTCCATCTCCAAAGCACCGGCATGATCTCCATCGTCACCGGCATGACACCATGATCTCCATCATCTTGATCTCCATCAATGTGTCGCCATGAAGTTGTCGCGCCGACTGTTGCTTCCACGACTATTGCTAACGTTTAGCGATAAAGTAAAGTATTACATAGCGCTTAATGATTGACACGCAGGTCATACAATAATTAAAGACAACTCTCACTACTGGAATCAGGGACTTTGCCATCTGCCAGCTCTTTGCCGTCTGCTAGCAGATGGCAAAGAGGATATTTGCCGTCTGCTTTTACAAAGCAGACGGCAAAGAACATGCTGATGGCAAAGAGGCTCTTTGCCATCTGCACTTCTTTGCCGTCTGCTGGCAGACGGCAAAGAGTTCTTTGCCGTCTGCCAGCAGACGGCAAAGACCAAAGTGGGGCCCACGGGGTACTGCGTTGGCTAGGTCACACGGGCCACTTCTTTGCCGTCTGCTGGCAGACGGCAAAGAACTCTTTGCCGTCTACCAGCAGACGGCAAAGAGGTGAGGGGGGCCCCACAGTGTAACGGCGGGGACGGGCTAACGGTCACCGTCTTTGCCGTCTGCTGGCAGATGGCAAAGAATTCTTTGCCGTCTGCCAGCAGACGGCAAAGAGGGGGGCTTAATTTTCGCCCCCCGCGCCCAAACCCCCCCTCTCTCTCACATCTCTCTCTCTCTCTCTGTCTCTGCGTGCCGCCGCCGCCCCCTCCCCGCTGACCCCCTCCTCCCCGCCGACCCCCGCCGCCCCCCTCCTCCCCGCCGCCGCCCCCTCCCCTCCTCCACAGCGCCGCCGCCGCCCCCTTCCCTCCTCCACAGTGCCGCCGCCGCCCCCTTCCCTCCTCCACAGTGCCGCCGCCGCCCCCTCCCCGCCGACCCCCTCCTCCCCGCCGACCCCCGCCGACCCCCTCCTCCCCGCCGACCGCCGCCGCCACCCTCCTCCCCGCCGACCGCCACCGCCCCCGTCCTCCCCAGCGCCGCCGCCTCGACCACCCACCGGTGAGCTCCACCATTCCCCCCCTTTTTTGTTTTTTTCCTGTTTTTTTTCTGTTTTTATTAGTTCATTTAGTTAGTTTATATTAGTTAGTTATTAGTTCATATTAGTTAGTTTTTATTAGGTAGAAAAAACTTAGATAGAAAAGAAGAAAAGAAAAAACCTAGAAGAAAAAAAAGAAGAAAAGAAGAAGAAAAAAAGGAAAAATAAAAAAGAAAAAGAACAAAAAATAATAATAAGAAGAAACAGAAGAAGAGGAGGAGGAGAAGAAAAAAGAAGAAGAAGAAGAAAAAAAAAGAGGAGAGGAGGAGAAGAAGAAGAGGAAAAAAGGAAAGGAAGAAGAAGAAGAGGAGGAGGAGGAGAAGAAAAAAGAAGAAGAGGAAGAAGAAGAAGAAAAAAGAGGAGAGGAGGAGAAGAAGAAGAGGAAAAAGGAAAGGACGAAGAAGAAGAAGAAGGAAAAAAAGGAAGAAAAGGAAGAAAAGAAAGAAGAGGAAGAAGAGGAAGAAGAAGAAAAGAAAAAAAGAGGAAAAACCCCGACCCCGACACGGCACCTCGACCCCGACCCCAACCCGACAACGACCCGACACCCCGAGCCCGACACCCAGACCTCGATCCCGACCCCGACACGGCACCCCGACCCCGACCCGACACCCCGACACCGACACGGCACCCCGACCCCGACACGACACCCCGACCCCGACACCCCTAACACCCCGACACCACGACACCCAGACACGACACCCCGACACCGACACGACACCCCGACCCCGACACCCCGACACCCCTGACACCCCGACACCACGACACCCAGACACGACACCCCCCGACACCCCGACCCCGACACGACACCCCGACACCACGACACCCCGACACCACGCCACCCAGACACGACAGCCCTGACCCCCGACACCTCTTCGGCCTCCTGTTGACCGAAAAGGTGCTCTTCGGCCTTCCAGAGGCCGACGGGGTCATATATTTCTGAAATTATGAGTTAGGAAGTATATTTCCCGATTTTGTTAAGAAAAACATCATATATATTTGTGTTGATCGGGTGGATTTAAATGTGCAGTTCTTTCGGGGCTGCGAGGGTCTGGTGTTCGACGACCTCCCCGTGCGTTCGACGAGCTCCGCCCCTGCGTTCGTGGGTGAGCACAAATGACATCTACTCCTCCCCCCTTCATTTGCTCTGTTCCGGTCTTCGTGCCGATGAAACTTGCTAGCTAGAGGTGTCAATCATCAGTATGCGTGACCACTATGCGCCTCCCGTTCGAAAGGGTTACATCTATAAATATGCATGCATTTGCATATTTATAATCGTGATTCTTTCGAATTGTCCAACGTTATCCATGGACAGCCCGAGTATGTGTAGATTGGGTTCGTTTTCCCATATGCTCTGCTCCGGATCCGATGCAGAATTTCGTCAGTGCCTCCCTGTTGTTCTCCGGGTACACATCCTCTCTGCTTATTGCCGAGACGTGTATCAGGAGAACAGCGGGGAGGTGCTGCCAAAATTTTGCGTCGAATCCGGAGCAGAGCATGGTAAAACGAACCCAATCTACACATACTCGGGTGGGATTAGGACCTATCTTTACCTACTAGCGTCTAGGTTGCATGGACGTAATAAAACTGACAAACTCTATTAACTGATGAATATGGTTTGCTGAATTATGTATATATTTCTTGTGTGTCCAGTAGCTAGGCAAGATGAGTGATCGTGCGTGGATGTACACCGGTCACACTAGTCAGAAAGACATGACCCTAAGGCTAGAGTTGATCAGGAGGCTCTATGTGATAGACCGCTACAAAATATGCGACAACTGAAAGGAAAGCAGAACTGGACGAAGCCAAAGGCATGGTTCAATCTTGGAAGGCCAGCTATGAGGGAAATTATCCTGTGGGTGAAAAAGGAGTTGATGTTCCCCGATGGGTATGCAGCGAATCTAAAGAGGGGAGCGAGCCTTGAAAAATTGAAAATATTTGGTCTCAAGAGTCATGATTGGCACATATGGCTTGAGCGGGTAATGCCGGTGATGTTGCGTGGCTTTATCCCTGAGGATGAATGGCTAGTACTGGCAGAGCTGAGCTATTTCTTCCGTGTTCTTTGTGCGAAAGAACTATCGCCTGGCTTGCTAGAAGAACTGGAAGAGTTGGCGCCGGAGTTGATCTGCAAGTTAGAGAAGATCTTTCCACCGGGCTTCTTTAATCCAATGCAGCATTTGATTTTGCATCTCCCGACCGAGGCACGATTGGGGGGGCCCGTGCAGAATCGTTGGTGCTACGCAACTGAGAGGATGCAGAAGACGCTTCGAGAAAAATGTAAAAATAAACGTTGAATTGAAGCATCGATGGCCGAGGCATTCATTACTGAGGAGGCGGCAAACTTCGTGACAGCACACTACGAAGCCAAAAATCGTCATTTGCATAATCCGAAGCCTCGGTACAATGCTGGCGACCCTAAAAAGGGTGGATCCAACCTCAGCCTATTCAAAGGGAAGCTCGCACCAGCCGGTGCTTATACTTCCTTATCGCTGGATGTCGACGAATGGCGGACCATTACGTTGTATATCTTGAACAACCTAACAGAAGTCCGGCCGTACATCGAGTAAGTTCTCGGTACATTGTTTCGCAACCTCTAATTCCTTTGAACTGCTCTTATTCCCGG